>CM035836.1:51424523-52042023 GCA_020510985.1 Pholidichthys leucotaenia
CAGCACCACCCAAAACTACTTCATCATCAGATTAGTCAGTTTCAATATCATCACTTATATTGCGGTCGTCATACTCGATAAAATAATCGCTGTCCGAATCACTCTGCTGTCGTTCAGCCATTTCTGCAGGCCAGTGATCATCCATTTCCTGCAGCCATTTCCTGTTTCTCCCTGACCTGACGTCACTGCTGCACGCCCCTATCGAGAGATGGCGGTACTGCAGCATCACTTAGTGAAATATGGGCTATTAACAAATAAAGTCATTTATGGAGGCTGGTGACACATTTTAAATCACGGGAATGGCCAGAATGGAATATTTTCATACAATCAGTTTATTGGTTCAATAAAAAAATGTCACCGTCCGAGGCCTTTAAATGCGACCCCCATCAGACTCCAGTGTGAACGATCTACAGCTATGAAGTGACCAGCATGCGCAGAAGAAAATGTAACGTCAGATACAGCATTGTGTTTACGGAAGTAAATATGAGCCCAGAACGATTGAGGGGTGACAGAACTTCTTCACCCTGATGCAGCACAGCAAAATAAAATGTTAAAATCATAAATATGAGACCAGCTTCATTCCCTCTACACACCAGATGACCGCTGTGATCAGCTCTGCTTCAACAGAACTGATCGATTAAACAGTCCTCTTTAAAATGAGACCCCGTGTTTCAATGGGATTACCTGTATAAATAAGGTGAATAATAAATAATCCTAGCGATTACAATAGGGCTCTCGCCCACTGAAGTTGTCAGTGGCTCTTGCTCTAATAAACTGCACAGCTTGTACCAGCAGCGTAACACTGGTGCTGCACAGGAAGGAGGAGCCGCCAGAGACTCCCCTCTCCTTTGTCCCCCTATCTGGCCATTCCGCTCCACAGTCGTGTCAATATTGACTTTACATTTTAGATATTACAGCAGCCAGGACTCATGGTGAGCTGTTTACAAGGAAAAGGGAATTTGCAGCATCCAGTAAATGTGCCGCTACTGTGCACCTGTAATGTCTGATGGTTTCAGCCCCGGACCCCCCACCCCCCTCCGAAATTTTGAAGTTATTGTGCAGTCGGAGCCAACAAAATTACAATCCAGTGATAAAGGGAAGAAGGTTGATTAAAAAGAGAGCACAAATCAGCTGTGTCTGCCATGCTTGCTGCATCCTCCACCGCAGAATTGTAGTGTCTGTCTCACTTCAATCTGGAAAAAAGTCAGATGAAATGTGTCATGACCGTTCACACGGAGGTCGCTTTGGAGACTATCAGATGCATATCTGAATTAGGACCACATATGAAAGTGGCCTGGGTCTGGTGTGAAAAAATCGGATATGTGTTGTTCAGACTGTCATTAAAAAAATCAGATATGGGTCACATTTGTGCAAAAAAAATCAAAATTGAGCAGTTAAACCTGCAGTGTGACCGTAGCCAATGTTATGGAGCAGTCCGTCTGTCCTTCTATCTGTCCCACTTCTGTGAAATCAACTCCTTCTACAGTTTTGTTCTAATTGTTTGAAAACTTTGTATCAGGGTTTAACTCTTGAACAACCCCACCAACAGAAAAGCAATGGAAATTTTTTTTGTTTTCGTGTCTTTTTTCCTTGGGTCAGTATTAACCACAATCAATGATTTTTTTTTTAATTTTTTTTTTTTTTATCAACAGACCTCTACCAAACGATTGAGATTTCATTTCATGGTTAAGGTACGGAATTTCATACAAATACCATAAATATTAGAAAAAGTCAAATAAAATGCAAACATAAAGAAATAGATGACTAAAAACATCCAGGGCATTTGATGCACTTTATTTTTGGTAACATGCCACAAAACAGTGGTGGTTTTCATTTCAGCAAAGGAAAATAGTGCATCAAACAAGGAAAGATTGCATTTCCAACTTTGTCATCTTAACTGCAACTGTCTTAAGATACAACAGCACAAAATTCTCACAATCAACTTCTGATTGAATGCTACAGTACAAAACATTCATTTTTGCACTCTTTAAAACATAAAAAAAAACCTGCTGCATTTCCTACTTCAGTATCTCAGTGGGACAACAGCACTAATGTTTTTTGGGACACAAGATCCATATTTCTGGTGGATCAATAAAGTTGATTTCCATTTTAACTTTGAAAAAACATTGAAAACACAGGAAAACTTTGCCAAATATATGAAAGCATTACATTTCGGACCTCATCTATGTGACTGTGCAACAGCACAGATGCTTTTTGAGCATCAGGTCCACTTTACCTATGGTGATATACTAGAAAGCATTCCTGGTTTGTGTTCAAACACAGGAAAACATTGCATTTGTTACATTTCCGCCTTGATACACCCGTTAGACAAAAGGTTGCATCATCCCCGTTTGTCAGAGTGAAGAGGCCAGTGTACCATGTTTTCATAACGCACATCTGGTTGTGGATGAGGGTCTTGGGGTGTAGCCTTTCTTCTATGGTGGTGGAGAGCTGAATGATGGTTGGCCAACTCCGGACGCTGGCTTGTTGACTTGATTCAAACTGTGGGCAAGGATGAAGGATGACCAAGAAATTCTCAATTTTTTCAGGGCTAGTCTTAACTGGATCTCCCAACACTTGAACAAAGTCCAAATTTGGATGATGAGCAATATGTTCATCTCATCAGTGAAGGTCATTTTGAAGTACTGAAAGGGTGTGTTGTACAGCCTCAGGGAGTTCAAATCTTGAATCCAGAACCTGGAATTTATCAATGTCTTCATTCTTCCAGATTCTTCTCGTGCTTTTGTTTGGGCCTGACTGGGAACTTGGGTCAAGGCTGTCCCCAGGTTCCTCCAAGGAAACCGTTTTTAGGGTCTGTTTGCCTTTTCTGCTCTTCTTATGAAGCAGCTGCTTGGAAGATGTGCTTGTTGAGGGAGACTCCTCTTCGTCTAGGGATTCAAAAGAACTGTCACCTGTACCTTCTGCTTGTGTCGGGTGACGATCAGGATCCTCTAATGGGTCATCATCACTCAGATCAGCATCGGAGTCTTGAGGATTTTCAGGTACAAGGGCCAGAAGAGTGCGTGGTCTTCCACCATAGAATGTTTTACTGTCCATCTAGTGGTTGTAAAACAAGTCAAAAAAATGAAATTCTAATTAACAACTGCTGTTAGAATAATTTTGAGCATAAATTATTCCAAGTCAAAGATCAGGCGGAATATTGGATTTTAAGTATATTTATTATAAAAATAAATACATATAAAGGAACATAAACCTCAATGGCCATTTTGAGGGAGAGATTACAGAGCGTGACACACACACACACACACACACACACAGACACACAGAATCTCTGAAAATACGTTTCTGAGTCTGGTGTTCTTATAGTGGGAGCAAAACAGTCCTTGACTTTATCAATGTGTTGGAGACAGTTTAAGTGTAGGAGGTTGGTATGACCAGGGTCATTATCTGCGTCATAAATGACCTGCAGTCTCGGCATTTGCACGCACATTCTGAAGGCCACAGATAAACAATAATTGCTCACAGAACCCACCAAAAAATATATCAGACATACGTATAACATTAAACATAATATGAAAGAATAATATAAAGGAATATATGAGCTTATTCTACATGGAATGCACATATAAACATCAGACATGAAATTGGAAAGGCATGATACAAAATAATAATAATGATAATGTGGTTAATATGGAATTTTTCTATCAACCGCAATCAGTGGTAATATTCAGCTAAAACAAAATGAATTGGGATATTCATGACTTCCTTATTCCACATCCCAAAAGCCATTTTAGGAAGCTTGGGATCAGACCGCCAAGGTCTCCATCTTTGACCGCCACCTGATCCACGTAGCACCGGACCCCCATGGTCCCTACTGCAGGTGGTGAGCCCACTGGAGGGCGGACCCATGTAACTCCTTCGGGTTAAGCCCGGCTGGGTTCCATGGGCGATAACCCAGCCAGCAGACGCTAGCCATCGAGCCCCTTCCCTAGGCCTGGCTCCAGGGTGGGGCCCCAGTAACCCCATTCCCCATACGGGGTACACTGAATCCTTGTTCTAGCATTCATCATGAGAGTCTGTTGGATCATTCTTAGTCTGTCCCTTCACCCAGGACCAGTTTGTCTTGGGTGACCCTACCAGGGGCAAATTGCCCCGGACAACATAGCTCCTGGGATCACGAGGGCATACAAACCCCCCCATCACGATAAGGATCCATGAGGGGTCTTATTCACAAGTGAGGGGAGAATGGAGCGAGAGATTAACAGACTTATCGGAGCAGCATCTGCAGTTATGCAGATGTTTTACTGGTCTGTTGTGGTGAAGAGTGAGCTAAGGCAAAGCTTTTGATTTACCAGTCAATCTATGTTCCTACCGTCACCTATGGTCATGAGCTTTGGGTAATGACCGAAAGAACGAGATTGTGGATACAAGCAGCTGAAATGAGCTTTCTTTGTAGGATTGCTGGACTCACCCTTAGAGATAGGGTAAGGAGCTCAGTCATCCGGGAGAGGCTCAGAGTAGAACCGCTGCTCCTCCACATTGAAAGGAGCCAGTTGAGGTGGTATGGGCATCAGCATGTCTCCTGGACTTCGACCACTTGAGGTGTTTCGGGCACGTACCTCGGGGAGAAGACCCTGGGGCAGACCCAGGACTCGCTGGAGAGACTGTCTCCCAGCTGGTCTGGGAACACCTTGGTATCCTCTCTGAATAGCTGGAGCAGGTGGCTGGGGAGAGGGAAGTCTGGGCTTCTCTGCTTGAACTGCTGCCTCTGCGACCCGGCCCTCCGGAAAAGCAGTAGAAGATGGATGGATGGATGACTTCCATATTCTTATTCTAGATATTTTTTTTTTTTTTTTACCATATTTGCTAAAATCAACTTGGGAAGTGTCAAAAAATACTAAAAATTCTTCCAGCATGTTTACTGTATACAACAGGGATGTGATTTTTCCGCTAATTCGCGGAATTCCGCTTTTTTTTTATCTTCCTGGAAGATTAAAAAAAAAAAAAAGCGGAAGTACGTTAAGTACGTTAACGGCTTGTGGAGCCAGTAACTCTCTGTCGAACACACTGTATTTATGCTCACTGTCGTGCAAAGACCTGCTAAAAAAAGGTGAGCGGCTGCCAAGAACCGGCAACACATTGCTCCACGACGGCCGCTATGCCCATGTCCGAGGCGTCGGTAGTGAGCGCTGTCCGAGCCACCGGGTCTGGGTGCGCCAGTAGTGCAGCGTTTGCCAGAGCTGTTTTAACCTCAGAGAACGCCTGCTCCCGCTCAGGAGTCCAGTCAACTCTGTCCACCGGTTTCCGTTTCTTGAGTGCGGCGTACAACGGCTGTATGAGCTGGGCTGCGCAGGGGAGGAAATGGTTATAAAAGTTAACCATCCCCCAAAACTCCTGTAGCACCCTGACATTGATGTTGAAGAGAAAAAGCAAAACAATTTAGTTAGATTACTTTTATGATTCCAAACAGTTTGAAATTGACAGTGCACAGTGGACATTGATTCATAACTTTTGAATATTTCTAAGACTTGGCTACATCAGTGATTGTGCAAAATGAACTGCTCAAGACTCAGTGGAGATTGAAACTGGTGATCTGAAATGAATGCTGAAATTATAAAAAGTAATGTTGTTGCTAAAAGCCAGTGGTGGAATGTGAATGAATGAATCTTTATTTCGGATAGATTAAAAGAAAATAGAATAATATAACAAAGGGGAAAAAAAATCTAATAAGGTCGAATTAAACAATAACTCCTCTGATTATACAGTTCAGCGTACGTTATCTGAAATGGGTGATGGCTGAAGCTGCAGCTTATATTGCCCACCCATATTCCATCCAAGAATTCAAAAGAAAAACAAAACGGGAGCGATTCCAATGTGACAATAAAGTACTTCGTTGTTGTATTTAACCACAATTTTCATGTAGCTGCACTGATGTAAAGTTGATTTTACAAGTGTGGGCAGTGTTTTGTACTAGCATTGCTAAAATATAAAAGGAAGCACTACAATGGGTCTCAAATATTTGTAATGTGTCCTGTTACTGCATGAGTTTATTGATGATAGAGTATTAACTAAATTATATTGATGACTGAACAACTGCCATTCCCCAAAAGATACAGTTATGAACATAACTCACAAAGGATCACACAAGTGATCTGACAAAAAAAATAAATACATTAACAAGTGGTTTATTTTACAGTTGATGCGCCAGTCTTTTTCAATTATTCTGTAATTAATACTCACACAATCAGATAAATCTCAGTTCAGTCCCTTTTATATTAAGTGGAAATTGTGCTACTTTGGTTTTGACACTTTTTTTTATTTTTTTTTTTTTTGTTACTTATTTGTACCCGTAGGTAGACTTGGTTTGCAGTCTGGTGACAAGCCACTGGCTGCTGGTCGCTGCGTGCGCGAGCGCCCTAAACCTACATGTTTTTGGTATGCGGGAGGAAACCGGAGAAATCCCGGAGTAAACCCGCGCAACACGGGGAGAACATGCAAACTCCACACAGCTCACTGTTGGTCGGGGGCTGGGATCGAACCCACGATCTCATGATCCCCGCGGTCCCCCGGCCGAGGGTAAAACTGTGCTGCCACAGTGCTAAACCACTGCGCCACCGTGCAGCCTTTTACTTTACCTATAAAAGCAAAGGATTTCAGTACTTTCCACAGTGGCGACGTCCGTTGTTGAGCGGCTGCCTTCCTCCTGCCTAGACGAATGACAGAAATGGATGGTGGTTAGTTTCAAGCAAGTTCAACACTTATACAGGCACATCTCAAAAATTAGAATATCATGAAAAAGTTAAATATTTTTGTCACTCATTTCAGAAAGTGAAACCCATATATAGATTCATTACATGGACAGTGATATATTGAAAGTGTTTATTTTAATATTGATGATTATGGCTACAGCCCATATTAACCAACACCTCAGTGGCCAACATTTCTATTTAAAAACTATTTTTTAAAGTTTATGTAATATTCTAATTTTTTGCCAAATTGAATTTGGGGTTTTCAGGGGCTGCAAGCCATAACCATCCAAATTAAAATAAATAAATGCTTGAAATATATCACTGTCTGTGTAATGAATCGATATAATATATGGATTTCTCTTTCTGAAATGAGTGTCAAAAAATATTGAATTTTTTCACGACATTCTAATTTTTGGAGATGTACCTGTGTTAAGGAAATACACCTGTGAAAGTCAGTGGTGGGATGTGACAAAAATGCTTTGTTTCCCTGACAAGAACTGCAGGATCCACTCTGTACATGCACAATACTGTTCCAGCACCTTTTATGGAAAATCCACAGAATAGGTGTGTGAGTCTATTCTGACGCTTTAGAAAATTATATGAATGACTTTATAAATCACTGGTTTGAAAAAGCACTTTTATATTGTTGAGATTTCGGCTCCTGTGGTCCATTTCACCAGTATCCACTATAAACAGGGAGGCTAACCCCTGGCATGTGGACACACATTCTAGCATTAAATTGCACACAATTTAATGCGCAGCACCAAAGTGCAGCACGTACAAAAACCAGGACTTTAACCAGGATTAACATATTTCATCGTTTTGCTCTCACAAGCGAATACTTAGGAGAAAACAAGCGCGAATCAGCAGTTGGTACTAGCTAGCTACTAGCTAACACTCATTAGCCAGCACAGAACAGCACTGTATTGCTCAAAAAAAGTGAGCTTACCACCAACAGGATAAATAAGCGAACAGATGCACATTATTACAAATCACTCACCATCGATGGTTCTCTCACGTTCGTCTTCAGCTTGTCAGTAGTACGGTTCTATGCAGGGCTGCCATCTGTATCGGTCCGGATCACTCCTCTCACTGTGTATCTGCCACCAAGCAGAGAAAACCCCGCACCTCTTCGTTGGACCACGGTGTAGATTTCCGCAAAACCTACAACGCTGTCTGTATTAATATTGTATTTACTCCGTGACCGAGTTAGTCCGTGAAAGATTGCAAATGGCGGTCGTAAAGATTCCACTGAAGACAGGCGCTTTCGTGACGTTACGCCCTGACCAAACCTTCTCCTGTCCTTGTTCAGTTCAGGTTAAAAGACTAAAAAATAATAACCTAATAATTGCACTAATTAACTAAAATGAAAGCACCACGGGTGCTGATGCCTCGATTCCTGTGGCATGGTAGCATGGGATAGTTAAGAATTGTATCAGGCCATCCATGTACGGTTTTGAAGTTCTTGGGATGTGTTTCCGCAGGAATGATGCTGATGCCACTGTCACATCACACGCAAAGTGTACCTCATCCCAGGGCTTGTATGCTAGCATTTTCATCAAGGAGCTCATAAAAGAAAAAATATAGGCACCGAAAAATAAAATTAGTAGTACAAAGAAATGTGCTGAAATAACAGATTTTATTAATTAAATGCATGTATAGTTACACAATGGCGTGCAGTAGCAGGTAAAAAATATCAAAATTTCCCTCAGTAAAATCATATTTTGAATGTTAAATCAGAACGGTTTGAAATGTTTCACACTTACGGCGGGGGGAAAAAGTATCAAACACATCATTTTTCTCATTAAACATATTTCTGATGGAGCCATTGACCTGAGATTTTCAGCAGATATCAGTAACAATCCAAATAAGAAGAAGAAGAAGAAGCCATCTCTGTTGTCATTCAGTCCATACAGCCAGCCATGTACAGTAGAATGAAATGACGTTTCTCCTACCAACAATTTAATCACATGTAGAATCAGAGGGGTCGCTGCCATGCAAGGCACGGCCGCAAACAACTTCTCCTTGCCCATTCTATTATGTTCTTCACCAAGCAAGAAGGTAGGAAGTACCATTTTTTTTTTATGGTCTCAGGTATGACCCGGCTTGGACTTGAACCCCCAACCTCCCGGTTGTGGGGCAGATGCTTTATCAACTAGGCCATCACTCTGGTAATCCATTAAGTAATCGATACAAAGAAGTCAAGGCAACTTTGTTCGCAAAACAAGTTATATTAAATAAAGTGGAATGACATGGGATAAGTATTGAACACACTTGGTGAAATTCATTTAATATTTAGGAGAAAAGTCTTTACTGGTAATAACAGCCTCCAGAGGCCTCCTGTATGGAGAAACTAGGCGCAGGCATTGCTCAGGAATGATTTTAGCCCATTGTTCCATACAAATTGTCTTCAAGTCTTGAAGGTTCTATTGGTGTCTTCTATGAACGCTGATCTTCATTCGTTCAATAGATTTTCAATTGGATTCAGGTCATGTGACTGACTGAGCCATTCTAGCAGCTTTATTTTCCTTCTCTTGAGCCAGTTGAGTTTCCTTGGTTGTGTGTTTGGGATCATCGTCTTGCTGAAATATCCATCCTCATTTCATTTTCAGCATCTTGGAAGATAGCAACAGGTTTTTATGAAGGATGTCTCTGTACATTTGTCCATTCATATTTCCTTCAATGATATGAAGTCTGCCTGTACCATGTTCTGAAAAACACCCCCACACCATGATGGGATGTGCAGTGCCATTGTCCTCCAAACATGCTGTGTGTTGTGGCATCCAAAAAATTCAGTTTTGGTCTCATCTGACCAGACTATATTCTCCCAGTATTTTACTGTCTTCCCAAATGTTGTGCAGCAAATTTTAAACACGCTTCAGCATGCGTTTTCTTCAGCATTAGAGTCTTGCAAGGTGAGCAGGCATAGGGCCCATGTCAGTTGATTGCATTACTTATTGTTTTCTTTGAACCAGCAGTACCTGCTAACTCCAGGTCTTTCTAGAGCTCTCCATGAGTGGTCTGTAGCTCTTGGATAACTCTTTTGAATCTGATAATTCTTTGTACTCCTTTGTCAGAAATCTTGCATAGAGCTCCTTGTCATGGTTGGTCTTGTGGTTAAATGATGTTCTTTTCACTTCCGAATGATGGCTCCAACAGTGCTCACTGGAACATTCAGCAGTAGAGAAATGCACCTGTAACCAATGCCATCATTTTTTTAATTTTTTTTTTTTTTTTTCAAACAATGAGGTTGTAAAGGTCTAAAGAGAGCTCTTTGCTTCTACCCATCATGAATTCTTTGTGGGGTGACAATCTGATATTCACAGACCTTTATAAAGGCTATCAATCAGGACTTCCATCCATCTTCTTCCACTTAACCCTTTTCGGGTCGCGGGGGGGGGGGGGGGGGGGCTGGAGCCTATCCCAGCATCATTGGCCTAGAGGCAGGGTACACCCTGGACAGATCGCCAGTCCATCGCAGGGCCAATAATTTGCACTGATGGGAGATGGGATGGCTTCCTATATTCTGATGGATTTAAGATTGTTTCTTGGCTTTCTATGCCTTTTTGCACCTCTTTCTAAATGTCTTCATTGCTTATTCCCTGTGTCATTCCACTTTATTAAATACAACTTGTTTAGTGAACACAGGTGCTTTGACTTGTTTGTATGTATGGATTACTTGGGTTGTTTCTGATATCCTGTGAAAATCTCAGGTCAGTGGCTCCATCATAAATATGTTTAAGAAAAATGTTGACGTGTTCAATACTTACTTTCCCCGCTGTGCATCACAATATACATTTTCTGTAAATTCTTCAGTTTATATATAATTCATAAAAAGACCATCGCTTTTTTTTTTAAATTTTCAATTACATACAGAAAAAAATCAATTCTACAAATTCATCTATCATTAATTTTAAGCAAAGTTTTCCCTTTTTTTTAAATTGTATTTTTAATGTCCATTTGAGACTTAGATTGGCTATCATCTGAAAATCAAAGGCACACATGGTAATGTAATAAAATACATGTGATGATTTCAACTTTATTCATTATCGCTACTGGACTAATTAAAATGATTAGAAATCAAGTAAATTACAACAGCCAGTTTTCTCCTCCAACACATTTTTATTTATTTGTTATATATTTTGAATGTGTGTGCCACTATCATGGACTTTTGCAGCTTTAATATAATTTTTCAGACAAAACTAAGAAATTCAGCAGTAATTTAAAGCAAAGAAATGATGGTCTGATTAAAAAAAAATAATCCTGAAATGAGAATTTAGTATCATCATTTAGCATTACTGTTTGACAATGATAAGAGTGAGATGGTGTTAGCGTTACTTACCTCCTATTAAAACAGGGTTAGCAGACTACCCTCTCTGATGCAGCATGGTAGGAAATGGTCCCACATCCCTGCGAAGTAGAAGTAGCAGCTGCTTGACCAAACCATGAGTTTGGAGTTAGCTGCTGTACTAACCACTGGAATGAAAGCTAGCGATCCATCGACAACTGTTCTGCTGCACGCACTGCTGGGGTGAGGGGGGTCGCTGACAAGTAATGTGTGAGGATCTTTGCTGAAGAACTGGGATGTGTCTTTTAAATCCCGATATAAATGATAATTTTAAATAAAATGATAGACATTTTTATTTCATCTGATATCGTCATATCGAACAGTCCTATGAGAAAGTTTGAAGTTTTTGAATTGAATTCACAATACTGAAACTATTTAGGTGCATTAATACAGAAACTGTCACAGTTAAAGCAAAAGGAAGCATAAGGGAGACGGTCTCTTATGCTTGCCAGGTGAAGCATAATGAAGAATGCATCTCTTTGAATGTTGCAGGAGCTGGTTGGTGAGAACGTTTCGCTGGTTGGTGTTGGTGGTTTGGCTCCTGTTCTGCTCCCCGTGAAGGAAAAGGTGATGTAACTCTATGCAGACCTGCCCTTGATGGTTTATGTTGAGTGCTGGAAGATAAAGCACTGACATGGAAGTTTTGAGTCTGAGAGGACTTTTATGGGGCCTTCATAGTAACTGATCTAGCCTCATTCTTGTAGGACTGACCATCAGCAGCCACGTCACTACATCTGGAGGAAGTAATGAAACTAAAAATGTTTTCAGTTTGGCATCTGAGAGAATCGGTCAGAAAGCGACTCACTGCTGCTGCTGAAGAAATAACAACAGAGTTCAAACAAACCATGGACCAGAACGAGGAGGAGACTGACCATCAGAATAGAGTGCCGCTAGCTCTGACCATCAGGAGCCACGTCACAACATCCGAAGGAAGTAATCAATCCATAAAGATGTTTTCAGTTCAGTGTCTGAGAAGGTTGGCCAGAGAGCGACTGGCTGCTGCTGCTGCTGAAATAATAACGGAGTTTGAACAAATCATTGACCAGTACGAGAAAGAGATTGACTGTCAGAGGAGACTGCTGAACATCCACTTGTGCCCCCAGATAAAGATTCACAGAATAGGTACAGTGGGGCAAAAAAGTATTTAGTCAGCCACCAATTGTGCAAGTTCTGCCACTTAAAAGACGAGAGAGGTCTCCAATTTTCATCATAGGTATACCTCAACTATGAGAGACAAAATGAGAAAAAAAAATTCCAGAAAATCACATTGTCTGATGTTTAAAGAATTTATTTTCAAATTATGGTGGAAAATAAGTATTTGGTCACCTACAAACAAGCAAGATTTCTGGCTCTCACAGACCTGTAACTTCTTCTTTAAGAGGCTTCTCTGTCCTCCACTCGTTACCTGTATTAATGGCACCTGTTTGAACTCATCAGTATAAAAGACGCCTGTCCACAACCTCCAACAGTCAGACTCCAAACTCCACTATGGCCAAGACCAAAGAGCCGTCAAAGGACACCAGAAACAAAATTGTAGACCTGCATCAGGCTGGGAAGACTGAATCTGCAATAGGTAAGCAGCTTGGTGTGAAGAAATCAACTGCGGGAGCAATTATTAGAAAATGGAAGACATACAAGACCACTGATAATCTCCCTCGATCAGGGGCTCCACGCACGATCTCGCCCCGTGGGGTCAAAATTATCACGAGAACGGTGAGCAAAAATCCCAGAACCACACGGGGGGACCTAGTGAATGACCTGCAGAGAGCTGGGACCAAAGAAACAAAGGCTACCATCAGTAACACACTACGCCGCCAGGGACTCAAATCCTGCTGTGCCAGACATGTCCCCCTGCTTAAGCCAGTACATGTCCAGGCTCGTCTGAAGTTTGCTAGAGAGCATCTGGATGATCCAGAAGAGGATTGGGAGAATGTCATATGGTCAGATGAAACCAAAATAGAACGTTTTGGTAAAAACTCAACTTGTCGTGTTTGGAGGAGAAAGAATGCTGAGTTGCATCCAAAGAACACCATACCTACTGTGAAGCATGGGGGTGGAAACATCATGCTTTGGGGCTGTTTTCTGCAAAGGGACCAGGACGACTGATCCATGTAAAGGAAAGAATGAATGGGGCCATGTATCGTGAGATTTTGAGTGAAAACCTCCTTCCATCAGCAAGGGCATTGAAGATGAAACGTGGCTGGGTCTTTCAGCATGACAATGATCCCAAACACACCGCCCGGGCAACGAAGGAATGGCTTTGTAAGAAGCATTTCAAGGTCCTGGAGTGGCCTAGCCAGTCTCCAGATCTCAACCCCATAGAAAATCTTTGGAGGGAGTTGAAAGTCCGTGTTGCCCATCGACAGCCCCAAACATCACTGCTCTAGAGGGGATCTGCATGGAGGAATGGGCCAAAATACCAGCAACAGTGTGTGAAAACCTTGTGAAGACTTACAGAAAACTTTTGGCCTCTGTCATTGCCAACAAAGGGTATATAACAACGTATTGAGCTGAACTTTTGTTATTGACCAAATACTTATTTTCCACCATAATTTGCAAATAAATTCTTTAAACACCAGACAATGTGATTTTCTGGATTTTTTTTTCTCATTTTGTCTCTCATAGTTGAGGTATACCTATGATGAAAATTGGAGATCTCTTTCATCTTTTAAGTGGGAGAACTTGCACAATTGGTGGCTGACTAAATACTTTTTTGCCCCACTGTATGTGGAATTATAATGGTCTGAATGAGGCTCTAGATCGATCTGAATCATTTTTCTAAGTCTCTGGATTGAAAATATGTGCACTACTAGAAGTGACTTTCTATGAGTTCGACAGAAAACTAAGAATTAAAATTTTACAAGAAAAGAATTACAAGGACAGAAGTTTAAAATTACACTAAAATAAATAAATGATTTTAAATAAATTACGGTAAAAAGATTTAAATATCGTGGTATCACTGTGAAACACGTCCTTTTGTTTCTCTTCATCCCTCCAGACTTCCCACAACAACCTGACTGTAAGGAGGAGGTTCTGGTTGACCAGCAGCTCTGGAACCAGGAGAGGATCTCCCTTCTGGAACAGCAGGAGCCACAACCTCCACGGGTTAAAGAGGAAGAGGAGGAGCTCTTCATCAGCCTGGAGGGAGAACAGCCGGTAGTCAAGTTGGAGGCTGAAACCTTCATGGTGACTCCTATTTGTGAGGAAAATGAGCAGAGTGAAGCAGAACCAAACAGTGAACAGGTCCTCTCTCACAACTCTACTGCAACTGAGATCCAAGATGAGGAAGGAAACCAGCATGTAGATTCAAAATCAATCAAAGAAGAAGAAGAACCAAAACCAAAGAAAAGACGACTGAAAACAAGAAGTCACAATACCAGTGATGACGACTCTCTGACCTCAAAGACTTTCTGTGAGAATGAAACAGGTAAAACACAATAGGGTCCACTACTCCTCACTTTACTGAATTCTGGGTGTACAAATCAGTTTACTGGAGTATCACTATCATGCTATGTCCATGTACGCACTTGGTCTGGGCTCTTTTTGCATGAATTACTGGATCAATGTGGCGTGGCATGAAGGCGACCAGCCTGTGGTACTGCTAAGGTGTTATGGGAGCCCAGGTTGCTTAGATAGCGGCCTTCAGCTCATCAGCGTTGCTCGGTCTGTTGTCTCTCATTTTCCTCTTGGCAATACTCATAGATTCTGTATGGGGTTTAGGTCGGGAGAGTTTTCTGGCCAGTCAAGCACAGTGATACCATGGTCGTTAAAGCAGGTTTTGGTACTTTTGGCAGTGTGAGCAGGTTCCAAGTCCTGCTAGAAAATGAAATCAGCATCTCCATAAAACTGAAGATGTAATGCTTAAAAAAAATTACACTATAATGTTGCCGTGATTGCACAAGTCTAAAGGATAATTTGGGGAGTGCCAGCAGAGACCCAGAGTCTGACAAAGCAGCAGCAGGCGAGCCACAGTCCTTCGCAGGGAAGCAAGCCCAGCCCGCCTGGTCAGTTGTAGATGGGAGTCCCTTTGCAGTACTGCGAGTCCCCGATGGTGATCCTCTCATTGTGCTTGCACAACTATCTAAAAATTAAAAGTTAATAATAATACCGCCATGATTGTGGAGCAGAATGCCCAGATCAATTGCATATCATATGCAGCCACATATGCACGTTTTGACTAAACGACAACCGTGACCAAACAGGAAACAAAACCGTCCAAATAATGAAATAAATAATTTTTCTTTAAATATTTACTGACAAATGGGCAACACCGATGCAACAGTTGCAGCCAAACGGATCATTCTGCTGTGTATAATAATTTTCGGTGTTTTGTACTTAAAGGGTACCTGTGGTGGTCGTCTAAACGCATTCAACTTGAAAACATTAGGCAAAGTATTCGTTATTTGGTTAAATAATTATTGCCAGCCATATACCACCAGAGAAATATGCAAATACGACCGCAGGCATGGCCAGCCAATAAAAACTCTGAGCGCAGCCATGACACATGCGGATGTGACGTCACTTCGTTGATACTCAACAGTCAGTGCTCCGCCTGTATGAGAGACTAGGGTGCTGTTGTGAGTGTTTTTATTCTATTATGGCTGAATTGTTGGACTCTGAGGAAGAATTCGTCCAACATGGCTACAGGTTTGAGCCAGAAAGGTCTTCTGAGGGTTAAAGTGACGAAGTGGTCCTCACATTGTCTATGTTTATTGCACTGTCCCTGTCAAATAAACTAATCTACTACTACTACTACACACAATGCAATTTCGTCTGAAAGGATTCGTCTATGCCCTGTTCCGAGATTGCGCAATCACTTTTCCACTCCGATCTTCTGACAAGGTGAGCTGGGTTTGGGTACACAAAAGAAGTGTTTGTGGTATATATGACTCTTATATCCCATATCTACATATGTTAGAACAAGTGGAAATGTTTTGTGACAGCATATGTAAAGAGCTTCACACCTAGTAAGGACAGAGCATCCCCCGCGCCGGGGTAAAGACAATGGACCTCCCAAGACGCGGCAGTGGAGACGGACTCGACACCTTTACCCCCTAAAGCGAGAGGGGGAGTTCCCATCACCTCCCAAGACAGGGAGAGGGGATGGCAGGACAATGGGGATTAAGATAACGGGGAGAGGTTACCTTTTTCAATGAGTGGCTCTGACGTCAGCTGTTTCAATGAGTGGTGCTATGCGTGCTTGTATTTAACCAGCGAGCGAAGCAGAGTTCTGTCTCTTGCCTTCTGCCAAGCTCTACACCTGATGAGATTTGATAGCGGAGCTATTCATTAAAAACCCTGTTTTTAATACAAAACCGCCTCGTTATTTCAGCTCCACTACAGTGTTTATCTTTGTTTTTTTGCTTATTATTGAGACATCCAAAGGCTTTACATTCCGCCATGTTGCGATATCCATATCGCATTGTATGTTTTTGTTTTTACAAGAGCGCCGAGTGTCTGCTGCTCTGTATAGCGGCGAGGGAGGAGCCGAATCATCTGCCGTCTGGCGGTCGTTATGAGCTCAGATCAGACGAGACGACCCGCTGAATTTAAGCATTTATTTATTTATTTTCTACTCGTTTTAGTTCTGCATTTAATATGAACCCTGAGCTTGAAATAAACGTTTGAATTTGAATTTGGAATATCCCGAAAGCCACTGCTCATCCTGGCACTCCAGTCTCAGCCAATATTGATCCAGATCGCGGTGTCAACGAAATTACGTCACAGGAAGCGTCCTGGCAGGCCATGTAGCCGCTAGTATGGCTGCACCCATGTTTTGCTGACATAGCTGAACCAGCACATCAGCAATGGATTTATATCAAATTGCTTTGAACATGAATTTCAACTTAAACTTGAACTAGAACGTGAGACAGGGGCTCAATATCTTTTTTTTCACGACCACCACAGGTACGCTTTAATATTGCTTAAATATAAAAGGATGCACTAGAATGAGTCTAAAATATTTGTAAATGCGTCCTGTTATGGTACTGCATGAGTTTGACGATACAGTTTCAACTACACATATAAACTAAAACCATTATAATGGTGACTGAACAACTCCCATTCTTTAAAGTGCAAGATGCACTATTATGAATATAAGTGATAAAACATCACACAAATAAGTGATCTGCCGAAAAATAAACAAGGGTTCCAAAACAGTCGCTCATATTAGATGTTCAATTCAACTCAAATCAATTCAATTCAACTTTATTTATATAGCGCCATTTCAAAACAACAGTCATCTCATAGCACTTTGAACTGTAGGGGAAACCCCCACAATTGCAGAAAGACCCCAGCAATCAGGTGAGCCCCTGTGAGCAAGCATTTGGCGACGGTGGAGAAGAAAAACTCCCTTTTAGCAGGAAGAAACCCCCAGCAGAACCAGACTGAGGGAGGGGCAGTCATCTGCTGCGACTGGCTGGAGGGTGAGGGGATCGAGAGAAGAAGACAAGAACAGACATGTAGAGAGCAACCAGCACAACGGGGACTCAGTCTATGTGAGAGAACAAACAGATGAAGAGTTTGTTTGCAAAAACCTATAAACACCACTTCCATGAAAATTTCACTCTTTACATCAAACAACTGTTAACATTACCTTACTGCTAACATTACCTTAATAGGTTTTTTTTTTTTTTTTTTTTTTTACAAAAGCAGGTAACTCCACATGGCAAATCAGCGCTTGGTATTTGGGTCACGTGACTCATCTTGGCTGCCTTCCCGGTCTGCTCACTCTCACTGATTTCACTGGCTGTGTTTGGAATGTTTGCTCACTCACTCACTCCCTACTCGCTATATAGTGAATTTAGATGTAGATAGATAGATGTACTTTATTGATCCCAAACTTGGAAATTACAGTGTAACAGCAGAATGACAGTGGACAACCAAACAACAGAAACACACACATGAGAGACAAAGGGATTACCCGTGGAAAGTAAAACTAACATGAGTATAAAACTTATATACATCATAGCTTCATATATGATGACCCGTATAAACACGTGACTTAACCCGTTGCACAAAGAAGGACTATCAGGAGCAGAGTGAAATGTGAGGTACCAGTTAGACTATAAGGTGCAGTGTGGCAGCATAGTTATGACCAGAATACAACATCATAGTGAGTTATTGTACAGTGAAATTGCATGTGGCAGGAAAGATTTCCTGTACCTGGCCATTTGACAGCAAAGCTGTAGTAGTCTACTGGAGAAAGTGCTTCGCTGTCTGTCTGGTGTGTGGTGGAGGGGGTGATCAGGATTGTCCATGATGGATCGCAGTTTATTTAGTGTTCTCTCCACCACAGTCTCAAAGGTCTCCGGTCTGAGACCAATTACAGAGCCAGCCCTCTTGATAATCTTGTCAAGTCTGTTGGTGTCTCTGGCCCTGATACTGCTACCCCAACAGACAGCAGCAAAGAAGATGGCGCTGGTGACAACGGTCTGGTCAAAAAGCTCCAGCATCCTGCTGCACATGTTGAAGGATCTCAGCTTCCTCAGGAAGTAGAGTCTGCTCATCCCCTTCTTGTGTGCAGCATCAGCGTTGGATCTCCAGTCCAACCCGCTGCTGATCCTGACACCCAGATATTTGTAGTCCTCTACCACTCGCACACCCTCCCCCCTAATCTGCAGTGGCTGAGAAGGCGTCTTCCTCTTCCTGAAGTCAATCACCATCTCTCTAGTCTTGCTGACATTCAACCTCAGGTGATTCTGCTCTGTCCACTCCACAAATCTGTCTACCAGTGCCCTGTACTCCCCCTCCTGTCCTCCTCTTATACACCCCACAACAGCTAAGTCGTCAGAGAATTTCTGTAGGTGGCATGACTCAGTGTTGTACTGAAAGTCAGTGGTGTATAAGGTAAAGAGAAAAGGAGAGAGCACAGTCCCCTGTGGTGCTCCCATATCACTAGCCACCACTTCAGACAAGACACTGCCCAGCCGGACAAACTGTGGTCTGCCTGTCAGGTAGTCAGTAATCCAGGAGATCACAGAGCTATCAACCCCCATCACCTGCAGCTTCTCACCCAGCAGCAGTGGCTGGATGGTGTTAAAGGCACTGGAGAAATCAAAAAAAGTGATTCTCACAGTATCTCCTCCACCATCCAGGTGCAGATGGGCTCGCTGCAGCAGGTAGATGACAGCATCTTCAACTCCTAAATGGGGCTGATATGCAAACTGCAGAAGGTCCAGCCACGTCTTCACCTGCGGCCTCAGGTGGGCTAAGACCAGTCTCTCCAGGACCTTCATCACATGAGATGTGAGGGCAACTGGTCGATAGTCATTCAGGTCTGATGGAGATGACTTCTTGGGGACAGGAACCAGGCAGGATGTCTTCCACAGCACCAGTACTCTCTCCAGACTCAGGCTGAGGTTGTACAGGTGTTTCAGTACCGGAGCTAGTTGGTTGGCACAGGTCCTCAGGGTCCTGGCGGAGATGCCATCAGGGCCCGCCACCTTCCGCTGACGGAGTCTCTCCAGCTGTTTCTCCACCTGGTCTGTAGCCACAGTGAAGTGAGGGAGGGTCCTGGTGCCGCCGAGGAGGAGGAAGGGGGAGATGGAGAGAGGTTCTGCACAGGAGGGTGGGTGGGGAGGGGTGTGTGGGGGGTCTGGTTGTGTTGCTGGGGTGACAGACTGTGAGTTGAACCTATTAAAAAAACAGATTCAGTTCCTTAGCTCTCTCCTGGCTCCCAGATGGCTACCTGACTGTCCCCTTGCACCCAGTTATTTGTTTCATTCCCTCCCACACATCTTCAGCGTTGTTTTGCCTGAGTTTGTCTTCCAACTTCAGGTTCAGGTTCAGGTTACTTTATTTGTACCCGTAGGTAGATTTGTTTTGCAGTCTGGTGACATCCATATTTACAAGCCACTAATTACATTCAACATAGACACAAACACAGGCACACATGAAGCTGACTATAAACATGATAAAAATGCTCAAGGCTCCATCAATCAGGGTATAAAAAGACAAAGAGATGAGGGAGAAACCAAAGGTAATAGAGAAGGGTCATTTTAAAGGTTAAAAACTCAAAGGTCTAAAACCCAATAAAATATTTAGAACCCAAGTGACAAATAAGTACAGTAAATATAAAATGAAGTTAATAAATAGGTACCTAAGTTATGTACAATATATTTTTACAGCTTGTTCAACTCTTTGACAGCAGCAGGGACAAAGCTGTTTTTGTAGCGCTGGGTTCTACTTTTTGGGACAGCAAACCTCCGTCTTGAGGGAAGAAGCTGAAAGTGGCAGTGCAAAGGGTGGGAGTCATCATTTAAAATGGAGGTAGCCATCCTCTGTACTTGTCTGGTGTACAGGGATGTCAGGCTCAGCTGTGACTCACCAAGCAAATGTCTGGACCATCTAACTACCTGATTCAAGGATTTCCTCTGTTTCAGTTTTATCTGACCAAACCCTGATACTAAAGAAAAGGATAAAACAGATTCAACAAAAGCCCGATAAAACATTGTCACTATGGTTCGGTCAACTTGGAAGCGTGCAAGTTTTCTCAAGCAATGCAAATGTTGCTGACCCTTTTTGCACACCCTTTCACAGTTCACTTCAAAGTTTAAATTACTGTCAATAATCGTCCCAAGATATTTGTATGATTGTACACATTCAGTGGTCTGGCCTTTTAGTACAGTGACTTCGTGCCTGGGATTTTTCCTCCTAAAGTCAATAATCATATCTTTAGTTTTTGTTGTATTCAGCTGCAGGTAGGAATCCTCACACCAGTGAACAAAATCATCAACTACTGGGCCGTGGCCACTCTCACCATCCTGGAGGAGACTGACAATAACTGAGTCATCAGCATACTTTATAATGTGTCTGTTGTCATGTCTGCTCCGACACATGTTTGTGTACAGGATGAAGAGTAGTGGTGACAACACACACCCCTGAGGAGAGCCAGTAGAAGAGCACTTTAGGTCAGACAATGTACCATTGACCCTTAGTCTCTGCGTTCTGTTGGTTAAGAAATCCAGAATCCAACCCACCAGATTATTGCTCAAGTCAAATTGTTGCAGGAGCCTTTCAACTAAGATATGAGGTTCCTCCTATAATTGTCCTTGCACCTCCTCAGCATCTCTCTCAGCTCATGCTGCACTCCCCTCAGCTTCTCCTTGTCTCCAGCCCTAAAAGCTCTCTTCTTTTTGTTCAGAAGTGCTTTCAGGTCGCTCGTGACCCATGGTCTGTTGTTGGAGAAGCAGTGTACAGTCTGAGCTGGCATGGTCATGTCTTCACAGAGTCTAATGTATTCTGTGATGCAGTCGGTCATATTGTCTATGTCCACCCCATGTGGTTCACAGAGTATGCTCCAGTCCGTCGTCTCGAAGCAGTCCTGCAGTGCATCAGCAACCTCCTGTGTCCACCTCCTCACAGTCCGTGTATAAGCAGGTTGCCTTTGCACAAGGGGAACTATACTTGGGTGTTAACATGACCATGCAGTGATCTGATTTGCCAATGGGGGGTAGAGCTGTGGCACTATGTATATGCATCTCTGATCTTTGCATACAGTAAATCCAGTGTTTTGTTTTCTCTCGTGGGACAGTCAACAAACTGGTGAAAGTTTGGTAATGTTTTTCCCACTGAGACATGGTTAAAATCACCTGTGATGGCCATAAATGCATCTGGGTGCTTCTCCAGTAATGTGGCCGCAGTGGAGCTGATGATGTCGCAGGCCACCGCTGCATCAGCTGATGGAGGGACGTAGACGATAATAATTAAAGCGCACTTCATTTCTTGCGGCATATAATATGGTCTCATACTCACAGCCAGCAGTTCAATGTCCGGGCTGCAGCACTTTTCCTTCACATAACTATGTCCAGGATGACACCACCATTCATTAACAAGAAGTGCGATGACTCCTCCCTTCTTTTTCCTGCTGCTTTTCACGTCTCTGTCCTCCGTATAGTCTTGAAGCCAGGTATCACTACGTTAACGTCCGGGATCTGTGAGTGTAACCACGTCTCCGTAAAACACATTATACTACACTCACAATACTCCTTTTGCGTCCTGACCGACGCTGTAAGCTCATCTGTTTTATTCCCCAGTGATCGCAAGTTCCCGGTGATGACCATCGGTACAGCTGGCTTATCCACAGATATAGTGGACTATACAGTAAACTCAGTATAACAAGAAAATTAACCACTTTCGGACACTACTGGGCTTGATTTAGTGGCATGGTTAATGATGTCATCACATGAGACAGTCAAATGTAACAGACTAACGGTTGTAAAAAAAAAAAAATGAATAATTCCATGTAATTTGTAGTAAATATGTATTAAATCGTTTTTGCTGAATTATTAAATATAGGTAAATACCTGAAGGTAGTTTATGCTGTGATGTGAAGCTCTTCTCTCACTGCTCCATTGGCTGCGCATTCACAATATAGTTTTTAGTTCTTTCGTTCTTTTTTCCTTTTCTTTTAATACTGTGCGCACCAATGAAGAGAGAAGGAACGTCATTTCAATTCTCCTGTATGTCCTGCACGTACAGTAGTATTGACAATAAAATCTTCCCTCTAAACATTAACCAAAATGCTTTTTTTGCACACACACCTCAGACCTGGTGAAAAATTTTATAAACTGGAAAAAATGTGCCCCATGCTGAACATTTTCTGACATATCCAGCATATGGTTGATAACGTCGCGTATTTGTGGAGCAAAGGTTGTAGGGCCTTCCTCCCATGTTTTTTTTTCCTCGCATTCTGCACCATCAGTTGTCCATGCTTCACTTCCTCGTTTTGTCCAAGGAACACTGTGGTGACTGACAGGTCGTGATGCCACATATTATCCATTCAGTATGGTCGTGATGCCGTGTATTATTCAGTCAGCACAGAGTCAATCCAAAACCCTGCCCACACTTATTGATGCCAGTGTATGAAAAGACACAGAGCGGTCGCTAAACTTTTATTGATAAAAATTTCATATTTTGACTGAGTAACTCCGTACTCAGGGATGCACACCCTCGTAACCTCACCAAAAGCATGTTTAAAATCTTAGGCCAGTCTGACAAATAGTTCAAGAGATATGCATGGAACAGTCACAGACAACCACACAGAGATTTTGTGCATTTATAGGTAGATTCAGTAGAAAAGCATTTATTGGTGATAACCGCTTCCAGACATCACCTGTATGGAGAAACTAGGTGCAGGCGTTGCTCAGGAGTGATTTTTGCCCATTCTTCCACACAAACTGTCTTCAAATCTTGAAGGGTCCATGGGTGTCTTCTATGAACTCTGATCTTGAGTTTGTTCCATGGATTTTCAATTTGATTCAGGTCAGGTGACTGACTGGGCCATTTGAGCAGTTTTGTTTTCCTTCTCTGGAGCCAGTTAAGACTTTCCTTGGCTGTGTGTTTAGGATCATTGTCTTGCTGAAATGTCCACCCTTGTTTCATCTTCAGCATCTTGGCAGATGGCAACAGGTTTTTATCAATGATGTCTGTACACTTGTCCATTCATCTTCCCTTCAATTATATGAAGTCTGCCTGTACCATTTGCTGAAAAACACCCCCACACCATGATGGGATCTGCAGAGCCATTTCTCCTGCAAACATGCTGTGTGTTGTGGCATCCAAAAAGTTCAATTTTGGTCTCATCTGAACAGATTATATTTCCCAGTATTTTACTGGCTTTCCCAAATGCTGTGCAGCAAACTTTAAATGAGCTTCATCATGCTTTTTCTTCAGCAGTGGAGTCTTGTGTGGTGAGCGGGCATAGAACCCATGCCAGTTGAGTGCATTACTTATTGCTTTCTTTGAAACAGCAGTACCTGCTAACTCCGGGTCTTTCTAGAGCTCTCTATTAGTTGGCTCTTGGATAACTCTTATGATAAGTCTTACTACTCCTCTGTCAGAAATCTTGCAAGGAGCTCCTGGTCATAGCCAGTTTATGGTAAAATAATGTTCTTTCCACTTCCGAATGATGGCTCCAACAGTGCTCACTGGAACATTCAACCATTTAGACATGCACCTGTAACCAATGCCATCATTATGTTTTGCAGCAATAAGGCTGCAAATAGGTCTGAAGGTCTAGAGAGAGCTCTTTGCTTCTACCCATCATGAGTTCTTTGTGTTGTGACAATCTGATATCTTCATCATCTGCCTGATGAGGCAGGACTTAACCAACAAAAATTAATTTGCACTGATAGAGGATGGGATGGCTTCCTAAATTCTGATGGATTTCAGCTGGTTTCTTGGCTTTCTATGCCTTTTTGCACCTCTTTTTCTTCATATGTCCAATACTTGTTCCTGTGTTGTTCCACTTTACTAAATATAACTTGTTTTGTGAAACAGTTGCCTTGATTTCTTTGTATGTATGGCAGGGGTCACCAACTAAAACTGCAGGAGGTCCAATAAGTTGGTCCTCCTTCCCAGCCAAGATCCGGACTAGGTGTGGGAATCTTTAGACACCTGACGATTCAATTATGATTCAGAACTCCGACTTGATTCCAAAACCATTCTGAATGCATCTTGACACATTTTTTATTTCTATCCAAGATTTTTCCCTCCCACTGTGTGACAACTTCGCCCTTTTAAAGCAAAGTATTTGCAATGATCCGTGAATTTCCTTCCAACATCTTTTATCACTCTATTAAAGCAAGAAATCTCTGTGTGTCTGTCACGTTTGTAGGACATCATAGGACGGCCTATGATCTCTGCCTTATCATCATAGGACATCCTATGAACTCAGGCATCATAGGACCTGCGATGCCATCATAAATATATGATGTGTATATGACAGCACATAGACAAATGTGTCTTTATGATGTCATATAGATCATCACTCACTATGCCTAGACTTATGTATCTTTATGATGTCATATGGCTCAAAATTGGCAAGGTGAATAAGTCACAGGGCCAGTCTTTACAGCGCGTTCATATTTTCTGCGCAACAGATTTCTGCAGCCATGGCCAATTCTACGTTGCCGCGAGCAGAGTTGCCAGATCAAGCTGTCTTTGTATTGTTGCTCAAGATGAAGAAACTAAGCAAAAGCGTCGCTTTCTCAGCAATGTCATTTTTAAAGAGTTGCTGACACAATAAAAATGTGTAACCTTGAACAATGGCAGTCTACACTACAAATGTGTAAAATGCTAAGCAAAGTGATGATTTTCTCTGGGTGCTCCGGTTTCTTGGTTTCTACGGGCATGCACGGGCCTTCCTGAATAGGTCTGTGTGTCTGTCTGTGTGTCTGTCTGTCACGACCATAGGACTCGCTAAAAGATCATAGGATCATCTATGATGTTCCTATGTCTACATGAGGTCCTATGATGTTCCTGCGATGTCTACATGATGTCTATATGATGTCATATAGACATCACTCACGATCATAGGACTCGCAACAACATGATCAAAGATCAAAGGCAGGCATCATAGGACTCGCTATGGCATCATCAAAGATCATTGGACTCGCTATGACATCATCAAAAATCAAAGGCAAGCGTCACTGAATTGGTTACGTGCTTGCTTATACCTGCTTTCAATGGGCATACAGAATTTCTTGCTTATATTTGGTTTCTACAGGCATGCACGGGTATGCACTAGTTAAATGGAAATCCTACACGTGGTGGGCAGTGGTGGCCTAATGGTTAGGGATCTGGACTGGTTAGCGGAGAGTCGTGGGTTTGATCCCGGGACCAGCAGGATTAGATCTGGGTGGGACAGATAACATTGCAGTGTTTTCCCCACCCTCCTTACCCCCACTGTGGTTCCCTTGAGCAAGGCCCTTTACCCCAACTGCTCCATTGGAGCTGCTCAGTGGCCACAGGTCAGTCTGTGGTTGTACAGGGCAGCTTCCTGGTGTGAATGTGTGACTGTGAACAGGGTGTCCTTGAAAAAGAGAGGTTGCCTCTCTATGAAACTACCCTTTATAAATAAAGATAAAATAAAAAACATAAACAAATTTATTGTAAAATGTGGTTTTAAGAACTGTTATCCTTTCATGGACATTCTTTCAGAAGACCACAGCTGTCTCCAGACAGGCCAGTATCATTTAACTTGCTTTAATATATTATTTTATTAAGCTCATGCTTTAGCTGGTTTTAGTTCTATATTAATTTTTAAACAAAAAAAAAATCAAAATTAATTCTTTGTTCAATTTCAAACAAAACATAATATAAAATTTTATAATTCATCCATCCATCCATCCATCTTCTACCGCTTAATCCTTTCGGGTCGCGGGGGGGCTGGAGCCTATCCCAGCATCTTTGGGCGAGAGGCAGGGTACACCCTGGACAGATCGCCAGTCCATCACAGGGCCAACACAGAGAGACAGACAACCATTCACTTCCACATCCATACCTAAGGACAATTTAGAATCCCCAGTTTTGA
The DNA here is from genome assembly GCA_020510985.1 of Pholidichthys leucotaenia. Taxonomy (NCBI): domain Eukaryota; kingdom Metazoa; phylum Chordata; class Actinopteri; order Cichliformes; family Pholidichthyidae; genus Pholidichthys; species Pholidichthys leucotaenia. Next base: position 51,450,898 of record CM035836.1, read on the forward strand.
TGCCAATTAACCTAACTTGCATGTTTTTGGCATGTGGGAGGAAACCGGAGTGCCCGGAGTAAACCCACGCAGACACGGGGAGAACATGCAAACTCCACACAGAAGGGTCACCGATGGTCTGGGGGTGGGATCGAACCCACGATGGTCAAGGGTGGAATCGATCCCATGACCTTCTTGCTGTGCTGCCACTGTGCTAACCACTGCGCCACCGTGCTGCCCTGTTTTTATAATTCAATTCAACTTTATTTATATAGTGCTATTTCACAACAACATTCATCTCATAGCACTTTCAACTGTAGGGGAAACCCCCACAATTGCAGAAAGACCCCAGCAATCTGGCGATCCCTAGTGAGCAAGCACTTGGCGACGGTGGAGAGGGACAAACTCCCCTTTTTTTTTAGAACTTATATTTTATTAAAATTTTTGACAACAGAGTCATTACAAATATAATTATCATATGTAGTCAAGATTATTTAATGCACAAATTCCACATCAATATAAAAGAAACAGCATCTGCCAAAAAATAAAACCAAGCGTTTAACCACTTGCACTCTAAGCAATTTTCCTAAAAATTCCAAAAAATAACGTGCCCAAAGTAAATCGAAAGCTGTTCTTCAACCCTTTGCAGCATCTTCATGGGGTTGGTCTCATTTAAAAGAAAACACTTTGAATTTTTTGGCAAAAAAACCATAATCTCTCTACGTGCTCCGGCCACTGAGTTACAGTCATCTAAACATACTGAACTTCCATCCATCCATCCATCCATCTTCTACCGCTTTTCCGGAGGTCCGGGTCGCGGAGGCAGCAGCTCAAGCAGAGAAGCCCAGACTTCCCTCTCCCCAGCCACCTGCTCCAGCTCCTCAGAGGGGACACCAAGGCGCTCCCAGACCAGCTGGGAGACATAGTCTCTCCACCGAGTCCTGGGTCTGCCCCGGGGCCTTATCGTGGTGGGGGGGTTTGCGTGCCCCAGTGATCCCAGGAGCTATGTTGTCCGGGGCAATTTGCCTCTGATAGGGTCTCCCAAGACAAACTGGTCCTGGGTGAAGGGCCAGACTAAGAACGATCCAACAGACTCTCATGATAAATTGTATATCAAGGATTCAGTGTACCCCGCCCGGTATGGGGTTACCGGGGCCCCACCCTGGAGCCAGGCCTGGGGGAGGGGCTCGAAGGCTAGCGTCTGGTGGCCAGGTTTCCACCCATGGGACCCGGCCGGGCTCAGCCCGAAGGAGTTACATGGGTCCGCCCTCCAGTAGGTTCACCACCTGCAGGAGGGATCATGGAAGTCCGGTGCTATGTGGATTAGGTAGCAGTCAAAGGCGGAGACCTTGGCGGACATACTGAACTTGAAGAAAAAAAATTTGGACACAGTGTTTTTTGGGATACAAATGCTTGTAAATAACACACAGCTGTCCGATCCGGCTGGAAAATGCAACAGAAATGTAGAACCAAGTGTTATCCAGCTGAGATCCAAATTTGGTAACAATACCACAAAAAATGAATATTTTACACAGCTTTGTTCTCAGGCTGTTCCCAGGCGTTTTGGAACTGTGCCAAATTGTGCCAAATGGCACAGTTTGGAAAAACATCTGTAACTTTTGAATAATTCAATGTAGAAGCTTCATTTTAGGCTCAAAGGAAAGGTCACACTCAGGGCTGTGTCTGTGTGTGTGTGGGGGGGGGGGTCGTCCCCCCCTCCGCTATCAAGGACAGAGTTCGGCCCTCGCTACATGACAGATTACAGTCGTTGCATGTTTCCACAGCAACGCTGTCACAGCGGCCCCCCCCCCCGCTACTGTGTGTGTGTGGGGGGGTTGTCCCCCCCCCCCCCCCCCCGCTCACTAAGGAGGATGGACTTTAGCCATCGCTACACAACGGATTAGCCTTATGTGGTGATGTAGGACAGCAGTGCAGTCACCGCGGCCCCCCCCCCCTCGCTGCAGAAGAATAGCGGGGGTGGGGGGGTGTTCACAGCCTGTACACTGCAAGCAACCCCTTGTACCGCGGCGCACGAACTTCAGACTTCGTGAACCACACAGCTGTAATTTACTGATCGGTCAAAAGTCATTTTGGATTACAATTTTCAGGGATAGAGAATAATTTAGCTTATAACACCTTACCCCTTCACAGCGGAGTCTGGGCGAACTTGTCTCCTCATTGTCAGACGAACGCGACGCTGGTCCGCTCTGGTTCTGGTCTCGCGACTCGATCAAAACATAATTCCATTATTGCGGTTTTGTGCTTCCATGATTGCGGTTTTTGGCGAACGATTTTTCAAAACAAATAACAGTAGTAATTAAAAAAAGACTGGCAAAGGCGTGTGTGTCACTCAGCCTTCGTCGTCAGCCTCCGTGGGTCTATAATGACCATGGAAGAAATCATAACGTCTACTCTGCTGGAACCAATACAAAATAAGCACCGCCTGGGGCCGAACATGCCGATCCACGAATGGCACTCCCTGTCACACAGGTTGCATTTGTGGATGGTCTCCATGCTGCTGGGTCTGTGGAGTTCTTCCTGTGTCCTTTTTTGATCCGCTCCAGCAGTCAGTCTTCACCCAGCCTTAAAAAAAAACAGCTCACGAACTTCTCTGCTTCAATTGGCTCACTGCATTCAAAGCGTTGGGAGGCGGGTCCTCCTTCCTAGGTTTTCATTCATTGGTTCTTCAAGGTTTCAGAAACCCAATTCAAGGCTCTTATTAGTCGAATGAGAGGTCAATCAGATGAACTAATCTGTTCGCGGCTGTGTTTGCAGATTTTTTTTTCAGTGGCGCTTGGAGGGCACACCACCTACACCATCACCATCAATATCCTTATCATGCGTCATGCGCACGAGGGCGCACGAGCGCGCTCTCGTGCGCCCTCGTGCGTCATAGGATGCAGAGACTTGCCCACCCGCGGAACAACGGAGCGCACGTGGTTAATAGCCACCTTGAACAACTACAATAAAGAGACTTCTACTGGATGCCATCTTGATTTAAAAGTAGGTAATTGGAGTCTCAGTGCGTAAGTAATCTTCTCCATGTGATAAAGTTCTTGTACTTTTTGAAGCCATGCATTAAAGGAGGGTGGATCTGTTTTCATCCAAGAGGCAGTGACACATTTCAAGGCTGCTGCAAAAAGTATGTTTAGGAGGTAAGTTGGTGCTCTCCCATGCACTTCCGGAGGGGTGATGCCAAGAACTGCTACTGTCAGGTCCCTTGGTATTGTAACTTGAAACATATGATTTATTGCCTTGTACACCTCATCCCAAAATGTTTGTATTTTAGGGCACGACCAGAAAATGTGTGTGTGATTAGGCACTTCTGTACCACAATTTCTCCAACACAGGCTTGGAACATTTGGTGTCATCTTAGCCACAATGTCTGGTGTTCTGAAATATCTACTAAATATCTTCCATTTAAATTCCCTCCATGTATTTGAATTTGTGGTCTTATGCGCCACTGTACATACCTCTTCCCACATTTGATCAGAGAAAATTTGACCTGTCTCTGCCTCCCATCTTTGTTTTGCCAGAATAGGTTTATTTTGAGCCATTAAACCAAATATTTTGTATAACTTTGAAATCACTTTTTTATCCTCTTTGTGTTTTTGAGTTTGAATTAAAAAATATTCAATGAGTGATGGGTCTAGCACTTTATCCCACTCTTTATGAGAAACCAAAAAAGATCGTATTTGCAGATATCTGAAGAAATCATTTTTTTGGAGTTGGAAGTGTTTTCTCAAATATTCAAACGATACAAAACCATCCTTATCGATTAACTGATGTATGTAGATAAGCCCATGATCAGCCCACTTGAGAAAGCTCGTATCCAATCTGCTAGGTATAAAGGATTTTAGATGCCCAATACTAGACAAGGCAGATAAACTAGTTGGTAACTTAAAGGCAATTCCAACTCTCTTCCAAATATCAAGTGTGGTTTTAGTCCACCTTGATAAGCCCACAGCTGGAATATTAGCAAATGGCAAAGCTTGTAGCGGTTTGGGGCTCAAGTTTTGTTCAATGTCCACCCATCTCGTATGAATGTCATTCTGCATCCATGAAATCAATGGTTTTAATTGTGAAGCCCAGAAATAATATTTCAAGTTTGGCAGGTTAAGCCCCCCTTCTTCCTTAAGTCTTTGAAGTGTTTTATATTTTATCCGAGGGCGCTTACCCTGCCATATAAATTTTTTTTTTTTTTTAATTTAAGTTTTTGTAAAGGGTATACAGGTCATTACAGCATTGCACTGTTTACATTTTCATCACATGTTCCCTTATTTTTTGCTATTTGACAACATTGGAAGAATAATTATTACAGCACCCCTTTTTTTTTGAAAGTGAAAGAAAAAGTGAAATTAAATAAAATAAAAAACAAACAAAACAGCAAAAAACAAACAAAAAGAAAAATAGGTAATTAAAAGTAAAAGAGCATCTGAGTAGCGTTGGAACAAAGAGCGGAACCATTATTGAAATGGTATTTGTCAAAGATTAGATCTAATGGAAGACACATATGCGATCCAGGGTTGCCAAAAGTTCATGAACCCATCCATGTCCTGTCTCAGTGCGAATGTCAACTTTTCCATCGAGTAAATGTCTTGGATCACATTAGACCCATCTTCAGGTGTAGGACAGTCCTTCAACATCCATTTTTTAGTTAGGGCTTTTTTACTTGCCAATATTAAAACATTGAATAAGTATTTTTCTCCTCGTCTTTCCAGTGAGTCCGGTAGTAAACCCAAATACAAAGTTACAAAAGAAAAGGGAACTGTTATTTTGAATATTTTCCCCAATATTGTCCGTACATTGGTCCAATATTGGTGGATAACTGGGCATGACCAAAACACATGAAAATGATTTGCAGTCTTTTCACCACACAAGCGCCAACAGTTCAACCCCTTATGGGTAAATTTGTTTTGTGCAGGTGTTCTGAAAAATCTTACCAAATTTTTCCATCCAAATTCTCTCCACTTCAGGGATGAGGTACTTTTCCATTGCTGTTTATTTAGCTTTTCCCATATCTCCAGTTGTAAAGTGAAATTCCCCTCTTTTTCCCATCTTTCTTTTATATATGATGTGTTGTCTCCTTTTAAGTCTTGAAGACCTTGGTATATTTTAGAAATGTATCTGATCCCTGGGATCCCTTTATATGCCATTAAGAAGATCTTCAGAACACCTGACTGGGCCCTTTCCAAATCCTCCTTTTTAAGTATATTGTTTATGTGGTGTCTAAGCTGAAAGAACCTGTAAAGGTCTTGATTTATTAGACCTTGTTTTTTCAAATCTTCAAAACTTCTTAAAGTTTGCCCCTTAAAAAAAATCGTAATATTTTATCAGTCCATTCTCTTTCCACTTTTTAAATCTAGTGTCTGTTTTATTAGGAGTAAAGTCTTGATCATAGGCAATCCATTGCAGAAGTCGATAGGGCTCTTTAGTTTGATTCTCTCTGACTATCTTAAACCAAATTTTTAGCAGGGTCTCTATCCACGGGTTAGTGTTATTCAAAAGTTTAGGTAAGGCATCGTTCCCTATTATCGCCTGTAGGGGGATGTCACTTGTTATTTGGCATTCGATCTCCTTCCATTGTGCAGTGTAGACTGGGTTACATATCTCTATTAAAGTTTTAATTTGTGCGGCTTTAAAATAGTCCCTGATATTTGGCAGCGCAAGCCCACCTTTGTCTTTGTTTAGCTGTAAGGTTCTATATCTGATTCTAGGTCTCTTGCCTTGCCATATGAATCTTGAGATCCTTCTGTCCAGCTCCTGCCATGTTTTTTGGGAGGTTCTGCCGGTATTGTTTGGAAAAGGTATAGAAGAAGTGGAAGTATATTCATTTTGACTGCTTCAATTCTTTGTGCAGTACCCAAGAATGGTATCATATTCCATCTTGCTATGTCAGATTTTATTTTTGTCACCAGTGGATCATAGTTTAGTGTTATAATTTTGTTGAGTTGTTTCGGGATATTGACCCCCAGATATTTCATAGATTCCATCTCCCACTTAGTTTTGAGTTTGCTTAGTGAATAATGATTTGGGTCATAGTTGAATGTTAAAACTTGGGTTTTATGCATGTTTAATTTGTACCCCGATAAATCTCCATACTCCGAAAAAACTGAGATTAGTTCTGGTAAAGAGGTGTCCGGCTGCCCTAGGTATATTAAAATGTCATCAGCAAAGAGTGCTATTTTATGTTCCTTCTGACCAAGTGTAATATCTTGAATTTTTTGATTTTGTCTTATCCATTGGCTCAGAGGTTCTATGAAGATTGCAAAGAGCAGTGGAGACAGGGGGCAGCCCTGACGACATCCTCTTTCCAGCTCAAAAGATGATGATAAATTACCGTTAATCCTTATTTTAGCTGTTGGTTTTTTATATAATGCCTGTATAGTTCTAATGAAGTTGTTATGAAAATTGAAACTGGATAAGATTCTATATAGGAAAGACCAGTCAACCGAATCAAATGCTTTTTCAGCATCTAATCCCAATATGACTGCATTTAAGTTATATTTTTTTATATGATGAATTATGTGTAAAGTGCGTCGAATGTTGTCTTGTGTCTGTCTTTGTCTTATAAAACCTGTTTGGTCTAAGTGAATTAAGTCTGTCAGTATATTTTCTAACCTTTTGGCAAGGATAATGGTAAAAAGCTTATAGTCCTGATTTAATACACTGATTGGTCTGTAGTTGGAGCATTCTAGTTTATCCTTTTCAGGTTTAGGTATGACTGCAATGACCCCTTCTTTCCAGGAGGGGGGGATTTCCCCTGTGTGGAGGACATAGTTAAATGTTTTCAGGAGGAGAGGAGATAATTGCTGTTTAAAGGTTTTGTACCACTCTGCTGTATAGCCATCTGCTCCTGGGGATTTGTTAGCTTTAAGTTTCATAATTGCTTTTTCCAATTCTTTAGGTTGTATTTCTGACAGTAGTGTTTTATTTTGTGACTCCGTAAGTTGGGGAAGGTTTAATGTGTTTAGGAATGCCTCGGATGCGTTTTTATGTTTTTTGTGGGAGTATAAGTTCTTGTAGTAATTCTCGAAGCTTTTAAGAATATCCTGAATTCTGAATTTTATTTCCTTTGATACTGGGTCTCTGATTTTGTAGATTGCTCTTTCTGTTTGTTGTTTCCTCAATTTATAGGCTAGCAATTTTGCCGATTTACTGCCTGCTTCATAGTATTTTTGTTTCAAAAATGTAAGTTTCTTCTGGATTTCTGTTGTGTAGATCTCATTTGTTTGGTTTTTAATTTCCTTAATCTTGAGCGAGTCAATAGAATGAGTGTTGCCTTTGTGTTCTTTTTCTAGGTTCTTAAGTTCTGACTCTAATGCGGTTAGTTTTTCTTGTCTCAGTTTCTTTTGGGTTGCCAGTTTTGCAATAATCTTCCCCCGTATTACAGCTTTGCATGAATCCCACAGTATTAAAGGGGATACCTCTCCATTATCGTTTTCTTCCAAATATCTGAGAATGTCTGATTCCAATTCATCTTTCAGTGGTCCTTTCAGCACATTTGAATTCAACCTCCAAGAAAATGTATTATTTGTTTATTTTTGGATATTTAAGTCCATATAGATCGGACTGTGGTCAGAGAGATCCATCAGTCCTATTTTACATGTTTCTACTCTTCCAATGTCTCTATTAAACATAAAAAATAGTCAATCCTTGAGTAAGATGAATGTGGCGTTGAGTAAAATGTATAATCTTTTACACTGGGGTTGAGTTCCCTCCACACATCACAAATTCCCATTTCTTTTAGTAGCATCTGAGTCTTCCTGCTTTGGGTATTATTTTGATGTGGAGAATTACCAGAAGCATCCCAGTATGGATTCAGTCTTAGATTGAAGTCCCCACCACATATCACTAAACCTTGAGCTTTAGTTATCATTAGGTCAAATACATTTTTATAAAATTTCCAGTTAGCCCCTGGGGGTGTATATACATTCAGCAGGGTGATATCTTCTCCCTCTAGCCGCCCAATTACCAAACTGTATCTCCCTTCTTTATCTTTGTGTTCTCATTTTTTTTCAAATGTAATTTTGGTTGATATCAATGTCGCTACTCCCCTCCTCCTCCCTGACTTATATGAAGATGAAGAGATCATTTTAAACCCTTGTCTACTGAGTTTAGTGTGCTCCACGTCTGTTAGGTGGGTTTCTTGTAAAAATATTATTCCTGCTTTGTCTTTTTTCATTTTGCCTAGAATCTTGGATCTTTTAACTGGATTCAGGATCCCTTTTACATTATATGAAATTATTTTGGTTACACCCTGTTTCTCCATTGTGTTGTTTTATTTAGTATAACAGTGTGGTGGCCTTCTTTTGTGCTACTCAGAAACTGAAAGAACATTAAGAACAAGAAAAACGTTAAGAACATAGTGTATAAAACTTTAAAACAAAAAACTGTCAAAAGAACTTCCTGAGCTGAGGTCTTTTTAGAGACCCTGGAAGAGCCTTGATGGAGTGTAGGCTCTGAGGGAAATTCCTCAAACTCTGTTACGTGTTGAGGGCCCTCTCTTACCCCTGTAAGTTGTCCCATGCTTTTAACGTGAGTTTCAGAACCCAATCCGAACTTGTAATGATTTTTTTTTTTCCCCTTTATGCCTATACCCTGTGAAATTGTGTGCACCCTCCCACCCCCATCACAGCAAACATTCACGCTAGGACGGTATTTGTTAGTGTAGGGAGAACATGTGGATCATTGTCACATTTCTATTTTAACAAGATTTTTTTTTTTTTTAACTTATTTGTTTCTAATATTATGACTGTTCCATGAAATGTTTTACCACATGCTGAATATGCATCTCCTTTAATGTTTGTTACCTTGTATGAGGGGGGTTGGATTTGCAGATTGACTAAAAAAAAAAAAAAGGTCGCTATTCCAACCTGAAAACGGCCAGTTTATCCGTGACGCTCTGGCGCTGGGTTTCCCGCTGCTGGCCCGTGGATTTTGAAGGTTTCTGTGTGGTCCACGTTTGAGCCTTGATCCTCTCGCTCGGGTCAGCTGCGGGTTTAAACACCGTTACCGGGAGCCCTCTTCTCGCCATGTCAGCTGTTGCTTCTTCCGCCGAATTATAGAGACATGTTTCTTCACCGTAGAAGACCCTTAACTTCACAGGAAATGGCGTCTGAAAGCGCAGTTTCTTCTCATGTAGCACCTTTTTGGCGTCATTATATTCCCTGCGCTTTTTAAGGACCTCCGGGGCGTAATCGTGTTCCACGAAGACTTTTCTCTCTTGGTGCATAAATCCTTTTTTCTGCCAAGCCAGTCTTACAACCTCTTGTTTTATTTTGAAATTGGAAAATCTTTCCAACACCGAACGTGGGGGCGCTTCCGCCGCTGGCTTAGCAGCTAATGAACGATGTGCCTTTTCTATCTTCAAGTCGGTGGTTTGTGGAATATCCAATTTCTCTCTTAGTAAAGATTCCACGCATTCTGCCATTGAGTTAAAACCGTTTTCGGCTCCTTCTATCAGACCATGAATTCTTATGTTGTCTCTTCTCTGTCTTCCTTCTTGGTCGGTTAGCTTAGCCTCTATTGATGCTTGTCTTTTGCGTAGGTCCAGGACAGAATCTTCAAGCACTTTTATTCGTTCCTCTGCTTCCAAGATTGGGTTCTCGGCCTGGTCCACTCTGCTGTTTGTCCTTTTTAATTCGTCTCTGAATTCACGAAATTTGGCCCAAACCTCTCGGCGAAATCGTCGTAGTTCTTCAAATAGCGTTTTCAAGCTAACCTTCTTGTTAGCTACATTCAGCTCCTCGTCTTCTGAACGGAAATCGTCCGGATCAGATTCTCCGGCCGATACGTGTCCTGGCCTGGAAAATTTCAGTTTCCTCTGTTTTCCTTTAGACATGATGATTTTGTTTTTTGATTTTCACTCCTCCAAAAATCCGTTAAGTTTGATTTTCAAGATATTTTCTTGGATTGGGTCTGGGAGTTTCAGCGTTAAGCTGCTATCGCCATGGCGTCCAGACCGGAAGTCCCTGCCATATAAATTTTGAGAATGTTTTGTCCATTTCTTCAAATGTTGACTTAGGTATTAGTATTGGTAACATTTGAAACAGATATAAAAGCCTAGGAAGAACATTCATACGAATGAATTCTATGCGACCTAGGAGAGACAAAGGCAGTGATGACCAACAGTTTAGGTCATTTTTTATAGTACTAATTATCCTACCATAATTTGCATCAAATATCTTGTCTAATGAAAGGGGAACATAGATGCCCAAATACTTTATACCTTCTTTAGGCCAACGAAAGCCACTTTGTTGTTTAAACTCTGGTGAAATATTGTCCAAAATGTCCATTGCCTCAGTTTTATCAACATTAATTTTATATCCTGAGAAATATCCATATGTTGATATAATTTTCATTAAACATGGAATTGTACAGGATGGCTCTGTCAGATACAGTAGGACATCATCCGTGTACAGTGATATTTTATGTACTTCTTTGCCAATTAACACCCCTTTAATATTATTGTCATCTCTAATGAGTTGAGCCAATGGCTCTATACTTAAAGCAAAGAGCAAGGGTGACAAAGGACACCCTTGTCTACAACCACGCTCCAAGTTAAACCTTGTAGATCGAAACCCATTAACTCTCACAGCTGCTTGAGGTGAAGAGTAGATGGTTTCAATCCAATTGATAAATTTAGGGCCAAAATTAAATCTTTTTAATGTTTGAATAAGATATTTCCATGACACTCTATCAAAAGCCTTTTGGGCATCCAGTGATAATACAACTGTCTTGGTTTTGCTTTGTTTTTGGTATGATAAGATATTAAACAAACGACGTAAATTATTTGCATAATGTCTCCCGACAATAAACCCAGTCTGGTCTGGATGAATAATGTTAGTTATTATGTCATTTAGTCGCCGTGTTAATACGCCCGTCAAAATACGAACATCTCCATTTAACATAGACAATGGCCTGTAAGAGCTGCAATCAGTGGGATCTTTACCTTCCTTCTGTAACACCACTATAGTAGCTTCTACCCATGACACAGCCATTGTTTTTGTTTCTAATGAATAGTGATAAGCATTTAAGAGGAGTGGAATAAGTTCTTCATGGAAACATTTATAAAATTCATTGATAAATCCGTCTGGACCAGGACATTTATTATTTTTGAGAGATACAATACATTGTTTTATTTCCCAATCTTGGATTGGTTCATCCAAATCTGCAGCAATTTCACCAGGTAACTGAGATATATTAATATCCTGTAAGAATTGAGCAATATTGGACTCATCAGGGCATGTATCAGTATCTTGGTAGAGGGATTTATAAAATTCTGCAAATGTTTCAGCTTTTTCCTTAGGCTTTACTATATATTTGTGTCCAGATTTTATTTTATGTACAATATTAGAAGATTGTTGTTTACGTAATTTGAAAGCCAGAAGCCTGCTCGCTCTATTTCCATGTTCATAATGCTGATGCTTGGCAAAACGCAAAGTTCCCTCGATCTTTTCTGATAGTAACTCTTGTAGCTCTGTATGGGCTGCTTTGAGTTCAGTTAAGAGATTAGACGCCATCCCTCGTTTATGCTTATGTTTGAGCTCACTGATTTTATGCTCCAATTCTGTTTGTTTAGCCATTTTTTGCTTCCTTTTTGCAGTAGCATAAGAAATTATACAACCTCTTAAATAGGCTTTTGCACAGTCCCAAAGTACAAGAGGAGACATGCCAGGTGTATCATTTATATCAAGATAGTTCTTGAGCTCTGTTTTGATGAGAGTAATAAAATCTTTATCATTAAGAAGAGAGGCGTTCAATCTCCATTGCTTATAAGTTGGTGTCAATCCCATGTCCCACTGAAGAACCACTGGGGCATGATCAGAAATTGTAATGGGCATGATGGTTATGTCTTCAACTCTATGGAGTTCAGCTTTAGAAGTGAAAAAGTAATCAATCCTTGAATAGGATGCATGTCTGTTAGAGTAAAATGTAAAATTTATTTCTTTTGGAAATTTTGATCGCCATACATCAACTATTCCTGCTTCAGCAATCAAATATTGAAGCATCTTGCCCATCTTGGATATGGATGCTTTAGATGGAGGTTGCCTGTCTTGTTGTGACATTACACAATTAAAGTCTCCCCCCATAAGTAAAAGACCAACACTATACTCCGTGATTCTATTAAATAGTAATTTGATAAAGCCTGGTTGGTCCTCATTTGGGGCATACACATTAATTAGAGAGACAGGTATGCCATCAAGCAGCCCATTTACCAGAATAAATCTACCTTCTCCATCTACATGTACAAATGTATCAACAAAATTAACTTGTCTATGTATTAATATTGCAACCCCTCTTCTTTTACCTGAGCAGTGAGATGAGAAATACACTTTATCTGCCCAGGATTTCTTTAATTTCAGGTGCTCATCATCGGACAAATGGGTTTCTTGTAATAGTGCTACTTGACACTTCAAACGTTTAAGCTGTAATAATATTTTCTTCTTTTTGATGGGACTATTTAGATCCTTCACATTATAACTTATAATTGTCAATGGACTCATAACTTAAGTACTTTGGTGCACAAAGTTACAGTATAGGGCATCATAAAAGTTGTTTTGAGGCAGAGGCGGGCCCATGATCGAAAGTACAGCAGAAACAACATAGGGAATATTACTTCACAAAGGAATGTAGCATCGAAGTGGAAAGACTTTATGACTGGGAGAATATGGTTCCAGCAAGTAACAAATAATAACTCTGTTGTTCTTTTAAATAATATGTGATCCCCGGGAAACAAAAGGATCAGAACGCAAAAAACACAATAACGAAGTGTATATCGAACAAACGGAATACAAAAGGATGGGATTAAGTCCCTAGCCACTGTGTATTAGCAGCTAAATACACAACCTACAATGGTAGGCTGTGTCCACAGCTAAAAAGAGGAGCAAAAATTAAATCGGCAAAACAAATTTACTAAAGGAGCTCAGGCCCCTGCAGACTAAGTTACAATAAGGAACAACATTAAGTGAGAATTTTCAAAATACTCAACACATTACACTAAAACAATACAGGATAGAAATAATGTATTATTCTCGTCATTGTAAATAACATGTTTTTAACAGGTTACGCATCCAATGCGATCATAACCTGCGGATTCACGCTATATAATCCAAACATGGTACCTCAAGGATCATCAGCTTCGGACAGGATATTGTTCTTTATGAAGTCCATGGCCTTTGTAGGATCGTGAAAGTCCAGGCTCTCATTCCCAAAAGTGATCCGGAATCTTGCGGGGTAAAAAAGACCAAAGCGCACATCACGTCGACCTCGTAGCGCCTTCCGTGCATCTGAAAAGGCAGCCCGGGCTTTAGCAACACCTGTTGTATAGTCAGGAAAGATACTGATCCTGTTGCCGTTATACATCAAAGGTGCCTTTTCCCTGGCTCTTCTCAAAATATCCGCTGCATCTCCATCATAGTGCATCTTGGCGACTATCACTCGGGGTCTGTCTTCTCCCACTTTCCGTGGTGCTAGTGTACGATGAGATCGATCAACTTTCACTTCTCGGTCCATGTGTAAGGCTTGTTTAATAATTTTAGCCTCTTCGTTTGGGTTGCAGGGATTTTGCTCATCGACACCGACAATGCGGATATTTCCACGTCTCATTCTCCCCTCCAAATCCTCACATTTGCTCCGCAGTGACTTCACTTCATTTTGGAGCTCTTTCACCGAGCTCTGAAGCCGTTATGTCATCTGACCAAGTAGACATGTCATCTTTCACGTCTTGAATGACAGCTTCAATTGTGCCAAATCGTGCGCTAACGGAGGTAGCATTGCAGGCTATTTCCAAACATACAGCCTGAACTTCCGCTTTGAGAGAGGCAAAATCGTTAGCTAAGGCATTCTTAAATTCTTCCCGTATAATTTGTGTGATGTCTTCTCTTAAAGATGCCAAAATCTGAGTTTTGAAGCCTTCGTCCGTGGTCAGCGTTGGCACTGCGCTCTTTGGTTCGTCATTCTTTTCCAGCTCGGCTTGCATCCTCGTGTTAGGCCTATTGGGTTTGTCAGTAGCGTCGAATTTGAACTTCTGAAGTTTATCCGTCATGATGATAAAAGTGGGCAAGAAAGTCCGATGATGATAGGTGACAAGTTTGTATTGAGCTTTACCAGAGAAATTTCGTTTTTAAAAGTAAATGTCCAAAAGTCTGCAGGAGCACTGAAAAACACGTCTTTACTCGAGCATAGCTCTCTAGCGCCCCCCCACAAACTCCCTTTTAACAGGAAGAAACCTCCATCAGAACCAGGCTGAGGGAGGGGCAGTCATTTGCTGCGACTGGCTGGGGGGTGAGGGGATAGAGAAGATGAGAAGAACAGACATGTAAGAGAGCAAACAGCACAATGGGGACTCAATCTATGGGAGAGAACAAACAGATGTTAATGACCAGCAAAAAAAAAAAAAAAATTCATTGAGAGTGAAGAAAGGAGTGAAGCCCAGTGCATTATGGGAGGTCCCCCGGCTGTCTAAACCTATTAGCAGCATAACTAAGGGAGGGTTCAGAGACACATGATCCCTCCCTAATAATAGGCTATATCAAAAAGGAAGGTTTTAACTGTATTCTTAAAAACAGAGATTGAGTCTGACTCCCGAATCCAGATTGGCAGCTGGTTCCACGGGAGAGGAGCTTGATAACTGAAGGCTCTGCCTCCCATTGTACTTTTGGAGATTCTAGGTATTACAAGAAACCCAGCATTTGGGAGCGTAGTGCTCTGTTAGGATAATAGGGTAGTATCAGATCTTTTAAATAAAAAGGGGCCTGATTGTTTAGAGCTTTGTAACTAAGAAGGAGGATTTTAAACTTACTCTAAACTCTATGAGAAGCCAATGAAGGGAGGCCAGAACCGGAGAAATATGATCTCTCTTTCTAGTACCTGTTAAAACTCTTGCTGCAGCATTTTGGATCAACTCAAGACTTTTTAAAGATGTTTTAGGACAACCTGATAATAAAGAGTTACAATAATCTAATCTAGAGCTAACAAAAGCGTGGATCAGTTTCTCAGCATCACTCTGAGACAAGATGCTCCTAATCTTGGCAATATTACACAAATGATAGAAGACAGTCTTAGAAACAAATTTAATATGTGAATTGAAGGACAGATCTTGATCAAAAATAATTCCAAGGTTCCTCACAGAGCTATTAAGAGAGAGTAACCGCATCCAAACTGAAAGTTTGATTTGGAAAGGAATTTCTAAGGTTTTTTGGACCAACAAGAATGACTTCAGTCTTATCTGAATTTAATAGCAGGAAATTACAAGTCATCCAAGCTTTGATTTCCTGAAGACAGGCTTCTAACTTGGCTAATTGATTACTATCATGTGGCTTTATTGACAGGTATAATTGTGCGTCATCTGCATAACAATGAAAATGTATACAGTGCTTTCTAATAATGTTGCCTAACGGAAGCATATATAAACTAAAAAGAGTAGGGCCTAGCACAGATCCCTGTGGAACTCCATGACTAAGCTTTGAGTTGAAAGAAAACTCATTATTTACATGAACAAACTGGAACCCATCAGATAAATAAGATCTAAACCACTGCAACGAAGTTCCATTAAGTCCAACATAGTGTTCTAATCTATCAGGTAGAATATTATGATCGATAGTATCAAAAGCTGCACTAAGGTCTAAAAGGACAAGTACAGAAACCAGTCCATTATCAGATGCGATGAGGAGGTCGTTAGTGACCTTCGCTAAGGCTGTTTCAGTACTATGATGGATTCTAAACCCAGATTGAAACTCTTCAAGTAAACCATTTCCCTGCAGGTGGTCAAATAATTGCGTAGCAACAACTTTTTCTAAGATTTTTGAAATGAAAGGGAGATTAGAGATTGGTCTATAGTTAACTAAAGCTCCTGGATCTAGCGTTGGCTTTTTGAGTAAGGGTTTTATTACAGCCGTTTTAAAAGCCTGCGGTACATGGCCTAAAGTTAATGAAGAATTGATTATATGAAGAATAAAGCTACCAATAAGTGGGAAGACTTCTTTAAATAACCTGGTAGGAATAGGGTCTAAAAGAAAAGTTGAAGGTTTGGATGAGGAAACTATTTTGTCTAACTCACAAAGGTCGATTGGAGTAAACTCATCAAGACAGACATCAATAGAAGAAGTTGTAGTAGTTACAGTATTTAAGTTTACTGTGGGAAGAATCTGATTGATTTTATCTCTGATGGATGAAATTTTATTATTGAAAAAGTTCATAAAGTCTTGACTAGTAAGCTCTAAAGGAATGCTAGGATTGACAGAGTCCTGACTCTCTGTCAACCTGGCTACAGTGCTGAAAAGAAACCAGGGATTATTCTTGTTCTCTTCTATTAATGCAGAGTAATCACTCGTTCTAGCTTTTCTAAGAGATTTTTTTATAAATTAAAAGATGATTTCTCCAAGCTAAATAGATTTCATCTAAATTAGTGGAGCGCCATTTTCTTTCTAATTGACGAGTCTTCTGTTTTAAGCTACGAGTTTCTGTGTTGAACCAAGGAGTTAGAAATCTCTGATTAGACTTTTTCTTTTTTAAGGGGGCCACCAAGTGTAGAGTCTGATGCAGAGAAGCTGAAACACTATCCACCATGTTATCAATTACAGAAGGAGCAAGCTGTCTATAGCTTATTTCCGTTGTGTTGACACATGGCATAGAGGAAACAATCTGCATAAATTTGGTAACAGCATCATCTGAGAGGCATCTACTGTAATAATGTTTTTCTTTAGGAGCCAAATAGTCAGAAATAGTAAAATCAAAGGTTAACAGACAATGGTCTGACAGTACAGGGTTATGAGGAGACACTACAAGATTTCTATTTCTATGCCATATGTCAGAACAAGATCCAATGTATGGTGGAGGTAATGAGTAGAGTTTCCTACTTTCTGAGAAAACCCAGTCGAGTCTAATATTGAATTAAATGCCACATTAAGGCAGTCACTATCTACATCCACATGTATATTAAAGTCCCCTACTATAATTATTCTATCAGATTTCAGCACTAAATCAGCTAAGAAATCAGCAAATTCGGATAAAAATTCTGAGTAGGTTGATGGGGGATGATAAACTATGGCAAATAAAATTGGGTTTAACCTAAAATTAATTAATTAAATAAATTAAAATCAAAGGTTAACAGACAATGGTCTGACAGTACAGGGTTATGAGGAGACACTACAAGATTTTCTATTTCTATGCCATATGTCAGAACAAGGTCCAATGTATGGTGGAGGTAATGAGTAGAGTTTCCTACTTTCTGAGAAAACCCAATCGAGTCTAATATTGAATTAAATGCCACATTAAGGCAGTCACTATCTACATCCACATGTATATTAAAGTCCCCTACTATAATTATTCTATCAGATTTCAGCACTAAATCAGCTAAGAAATCAGCAAATTCGGATAAAAATTCTGAGTAGGTTGATGGGGGACAATAAACTATGGCAAATAAAATTGGGTTTAACCTAAAATTGCTAAAGTGCCCAATACTGAGGACCAGGCCCTCAAAGGAATTATAACATGTTTTTTGCTTTACATTAACTAGTAATTTGGAATGGTAAATTGTTGCTACTCCTCCTCCACGACCAGAACTTCTGGGATTTTGACAGTTTAAATAACCAGAGGGAGTTGATTCATTTAAACCAACATAATCCTCTTGTCCTAACCAAGTCTCTGTCAGGGAAATTAAATCAATCTGATGATCAATTAACAGATCATGGACTAACAGAGACTTGGGAGTTAGAGACCTAATATTTAATAAACCACATTTAATTTTTAAATTATGAGGAGGAACAGAGGCCAAATCATTCAATTTAGAGGCTTTGTTTAATTTGAGTTTTACCAATATTTTGCTTAATCACTTTGGGATGCTTGTATATTATATTATATAACGGCACAGGATATCCGGGGAGAGCAGGATTCGAACTGCCAACCATGCTGTTATTGAATGATCTGCTCTACCTCCTGAGCCACTGCTGCCCCAGTACTATGATGGATTCTAAACGCAGATTGAAACTCTTCAAATAAACCATTTCCCTGCAAGTGGTCAAATAATTGCGTAGCAACAACTCTTTCTAAGATTTTTGAAATGAAAGGGAGATTAGAGAGTGGTCTGTAGTTAGCTAAAGCTCCTGGATCCAGCGTTGGCTTTTTGAGTAAGGGTTTAATTACAGCAGTTTTAAAAGCCTGCGGTACATGGCCTAAAGTTAATGAAGAATTGATTATTTGAAGAATAGAGCTACCAATAAATGGGAAGACTTCTTTAAATAACCTGGTAGGAATAGGGTCTAAAAGACAAGTTGAAGGCTTGGATGAGGAAATTATTTTATCTAACTGTAAAAGGTCAATTGGAGTAAACTCACCCAAACAGATATCAGTTGAAGGAGTTGTAGTAGTTACTATATTTAAGTTAACAGTGGGAAGAATCTGACTGATTTTATCTCTGGTAGATAAAATTTTATTATTGAAAAAATTCATAAAGTCCTGACTAGTAAGCTCTAAGGGAATGCTAGGATTGACAGAGTCCTGACTCTTTTGTCAGCCTGGCTACAGTGCTGAAAAGAAACGTGGGATTATTCTTGTTCTCTTCTATTAATGCAGAATAATAACTTGTTCTAGCTTTTCAAAGAGATTTTTTTATGAATTAAAAGATGATTTCTCCAAGCTAGATTTCATCTAAATTAGTAGAGCGCCATTTTCTTTCTAATTGATTGATCTTCTGTTTTAAGCTACGAGTTTCTGTGTTGAATCAAGGAGTTAGAAATCTCTGATTAGACTTTTTCTTTTTCAAAGGGGCCACCATGTCGAGAGTCGGGTGCAGAGAAGCTGTAACACTATCTACCATGCTGTCAATTACAGAAGGAGCAAGCTCTCCATAGCCCATCCCCGTTGCGTTGACACATGGCATAGAGAAAACAATCTGCATAAATTTGGTTAACATCATCTGCTGTAGTAATATTTTTCTTTAGGAGCCAAATAGTCAGAAATAGTAAAATCAAAGGTAAACAGACAATGGTCTGACAGTACAGGGTTATGAGGAGACACTACCAGATTTTCTATTTCTATGCCATATGTCAGAACAAGGTCCAACGTGTGGTGGAGATAATGGGTAGAATTTCCTACTTTCTGAGAAAACCTCATCAAGTCTAATATTGAATTAAATGCCAAATTAAGGCAATCACTATCTACATCTACATGTACAGTATACTGAAGTGCTGATAACACATTTTTGACTTCCTCTAATTTTTCATCACATAATACAAAATGACAAAATAGGTTGGTCTGTGCAGTTCTAAGTCAAACAGGCTTTTTTTTCACGCGAATATTCAACGTTTTCATGAGTGCCACGTCACCAATTACGTCAGTGGCTGGAAAACCCCACTGCCATGTAGTCACGTTATCGGGAGAACACAGCGCTTGTCTGCTCACTGTACACATAGGATGGAAGCGGTTGAAAACATCGACGATGGTTCCAGCACATGTAGTCTGGTATTGGTTTGTGTTGTCCAATCTTCCGACTATTATAGTTCCGAAGAATTGGATGACAATGAAGAATCTGGGGGCATCAGATCGTATAGGTTTGAGCCATGCCAAGCGGGCATCGTGCCAAGCAAGTCACACTCAGAGAGTAACTGTGGAGAGGCACACATGCCAGCCGCAGCAGCAGCGACAAACACACAGCAGGGGAACACTGAATGTTGTTCTTTTATTACAGATATTACAACAAATTATTTGTTCATAAATATAATTTATTTTAACCCGATTTTTCAATAAAATCATAGCAGTGTATTCTCTGTGGCTCAGGCATTGGGTTTATTTTGGATTATATTTTGAGTTCTTGTTGTTTTTGTTTTGTACATGTTTTATGTGCGTTTTGAGCCACTTTCAGGTGGGCACTGTCCAAGATTCGCTGGTCCCAACACACACGCCCTCTCTCTTTGTCAGCTGTTCATGGTTTGTTTGTATCATCTTCCGTGTTGTCAGCCAGCCAGTATTGCCAACACTATCACGACGTGTTAGCCACTCCACACAGCCGTGGTTCTGTTGCACCCCTTGAAGCAATGTCGGCCCTGGGGCGCAACCGTAGTTAACACGTCTCCTCTCCATGTTGGCTGGGCGATGTCGGCCCCGAACACCAACTGTAAGTGTTTCTGTTTATTTTTGTAAGTCTTTACCCTTTTGGGAACTGTTGTCATCAATCTTATGTTCAATACATGTGCTGTGGTGAATCCTGCACGTAAATCCATTCATCATGACCCTCTGTGCGCTCTTAGGCAGGGCACGGACAGGGAGGATGAAATAACAAAAATTTACGTGCAGGGTTCACCACAGCACATTTAATACAGAAAAACAGACAATTCCCTAAAAGGTGAAGCGGTACAAAAAACATAAACACACTTACTGATGACGTTCAGGGGCCAGCATTGGCCAGAGAACAAATGAGAGGAGACGTGTTAGCTACAGGTGTGCCCCAGAGCCGACATCACTTCAAGGACGCACGAGAACCACAGCAAACATGGAGTGACTAACACATTGTGAGAGTGCTGAAAATACTGGCAGACTAACAGCACAGATGACTGGCAAACGGCCGCGAAGTACACACACTGCTGGTGATGGTATGATGAGAAGCACCTGGGTGAGGACCGGGAAACATGATCAGCGGGAGGGGAATCAGCTAGTGATAATGAGAGAGGGGACGTGGCCGGACTGGTGAGAGTCAGCATGCGATCAGAGAAAGTAGGTCAAAGCTGCGCATAAATCCATCAATCCTACCCCTCCTCGTGCGCTCCTCCTGCATAAAAGCGCACGAGGAGGCTTATGACAGTTGGAACTGAAGCGTGTGATGTCATCTTTCACACCTGCTGTTTATCTAAGCCTGCAACACAACACAAAGGCACAGCCGTAAAATTAAAACAAGAAACCAGAGAAACTTTGAGCTACAAAGCTGCTGTCATTCCAGTCAGCAACACCGGCATCTGTTCTCCTGCTTACGTCATGGGGTGCTGCCCTTAATTCGGTGGGCAGCACCACAGTCCATTCAGCGGCTGTGGTTTTTTGATGATAACTAGTTTATGCAGGCATGGTTGTAAATATTATACTGATCATCGACAGTGACTTTTGGGTTTGCACAACATCCTAAAAAATGTCAAAATCGTGTCATCAGCCCTTTAAAGTCCCCTACTATAATTATTCTATCTGATTTCAGCACTAAATCAGCTAAGAATATGGCAAATTCAGATTAAAAACTCAGTTGATGGAGGACGATAAACTATGGCAAATAAAATTGGGTTTAGCCTAAAATTGCTAAAATGCCCAATACCGAGGACCAGGCCCTCAAAGGAATTATAACGTGCTTTTTGCTTTACATTAACTAGTAATTTGGAATGGTAAATTGTTGCTACTCCTCCTCCATGTCCAGAACTTCTGGGATTTTGACAGTTTAAATCACCAGAGGGAGTTGATTCATTTAAACCAACATAATCCTCTTGCCCTAACCAAGTCTCTGTAAGAGATATTAAATCAATCTGATGATCAATTAACAGATCATGGACTAGCAGAAACTTGGGAGTTAGAGACCTAATATTCAACAAACCGTATTTAATTTTTAAATTATGGGGGGGGGGGGGGGGGCAGAGGCCAAATCATTAAATTTAGAGACTTCATGTTTAATTTGAGTTTTACAAACTTTTTGTTTAATCACTTTGGGATGCTTATACATAATATTTTTATTTACTTTGGAGGGAGCAGACAATGATTCTCTGATGGGGAAGACGGGGGCTAAGTTAAGGGGTGGCGGATGAAGAGGAGCTGCAGAGAGGAAGACTGCAATTCTGCTTCCTGGTCCCAACTCAGAGTAGTCAAGGTTTTGGAAATTTGGATTAAAATGATGTCAGATTGTTAGATAAATGAGACGCACCATCCAAAGTGGGATGGACAGCGTCTCGTCTAATAAGACCAGGTTTTCCCCAAAATGAGTTCCAATTGTCTATGTAGCCCACATCGTTTGCAGGACACCACACAGACAGCCAGCGGTTGAAGGATGACAAGCGGCTAAACATGTCATCACTGGTCAGATTGGGGAGGGGCCCAGAGAATACTACAGAGGCAGACATTGTTTTGGCAAAGTCACACACCAATTCCACATTAATTTTTGTGACTTCCGACTGCCGGAGTCGGATGCCATTAATGCCGGCGTGGATAACAATTGTGGAGTATTGACGGTTACTTTTAGCCAGCATTTTACAAATTTGACTCAATGTTGCCTGCTCTGGTCCCAGGAATGCATTTGACTATGGTCGCTGGAGTCTCTGGGTTCATGTTTCTGACTACAGAGTCGCCAATGATCAGAGTTTTTTCCTCAGCAGGTGTGGCACTGAGTGGGGAAAAGCGATGAGAAACATGAACAGGTTGGCGGTGAACCAGGGGCTTGCAGGTAGGCTTCTTTCTCACTGTCACTCACCCATTCTCCTGGCTGCTCAGGAGGACCGGAGGACCATGAGCAGGCCGCCCTATGCTAGACAGCTCTGCTGCAGCTAAGGGGCATCCGTCATTATTAACTGGCGCAGACGGTGTTTCAGTGCAGCGGAGCCGGGACTCTAAATCAGACAACCTCGCCTCAAGTGCCTCAAAAAAGAGAACATTTATTACATTTACCATTATCACTGAAAGAGGCAGAGGTATAGCTAAACATCTGACATAGAGAGCACACCACAGGAGAAGGGGAAGGAGAGCTAGTAGCCATAGCTAGTGGCATAGCTAGTGGCCATAGCTAGTGGCTGAAGCTAACAAAAACACTGATGAAAGGTGAACAGAAGGCTAAACAGGGTGATTAGATGACACTTGAGTGTGCACACAGGTGCAAGAGGCTTGTTAAACAGAAGTGAGTAGCTGACGGAAGATGGAAAAAAATGATTAAAATATAATTAAAGGCAATAATCCTCAGTAGATTGAAGAGAGCTAACCACAGAGCAAACCACACAGACAGACAGCAACACAGGAAGTGACGGTACGTTACCACAGGGGCTTTAACTGGGCTCACCTGGCAAACTCAACTGGAGAACCCTACATGTGTTTGCTGACTCCAAATAAATAGGTCTAAAATTCTAAAATCTACAACTAAAATCCTAAAAAATATTTTACAGGAGAACACAATCTAAACTATTGCTTTAAAGAAAAGATTAATATCTAAAAAAAATAAATTTCACAAAAAGTCCACCTCTATGCAATATTTTCACTGCAGAAAACACTAAGACGAAAACTAAGACATTTCAAACTAAGACAAAAAACATGGACACAAGACATAAATCCAGGACACAAGATATAACTCAACACAACAGAATTCCTCGACATTTTTTTTTTGTCTCAACAGTAAATTTTGTTAGAGCATGGATGGAGCTGTAACTCCATGGTTACAGGGAGAGGGGAGGTGGAACTTTTTATGTTCAGTAACACACGGAGCTCTTACAGAGTTTTTACATGTTGGCCTTGTGCGTGTGTGTGTGTGGGGGGGGGCACCTGCAGCGACGCTGTCTGATTTTGCAACCCGTTGACTCTCTGGAGCGGTTGGAGCCGCAGAGACTTTGTGGATCCAACTGCTGAGTGGCGTTCGTGGGACAGCAAAGAGGGGAGTGTGCAGCAGGAGGAGAGAACCCAAGGGCTTGTGCCATAATCTGTCAGGTGGTCACTGATACAGCAGTTCACTTCAGCTTTTTGTGCTTTCCCCCACCAAAATAATCTCCTTTTTCCCCAAATTGTATCAAAAGGCTTTGGGGTCTGGATCCAGACCGGAGTCCACCAGTTGGTGACCCCTGATGTGTGGATTACATGAGTTGTTACAGATTTCTGGTGAAAATCTTAGGTCAGTGACTCCATCAGAAATATGTTTAATGAAAAACATGTTGATGTGTTAAATACTTGTTTTCCCCGCTGTATATAGAGTGGTGTGAAAAAGTGTTTGCCCCCTTCCTGATTTCTCATTTTTTTATACGTTAGTCATGCTTACATGTTTTGGATCATCAAACAAATTTAAATATTAGACAAAGACAAAGATAGCACAAGTAAACACAAAATGTAGTTTTTAAATACAGGTGTTTATTAAGGGTAAAAAATATCCAAACCTACATGGTCGTGTGTGGAAAAAGTGATCAGCGCCCCCCCCCCCCCCCCCCCCCCCCCCCCAGTTAAAGCATAAATTAACTGTGGTTTATCACATCTTTGGAAAGCTGAGCTCAATTTCTCGAGCCACACCAAGGCTTGATTACTGCCACACCTGCTCTCAATCAAAAAAATCACTTAAATAGGACCTGCCTGACAAAGTGAAGTAGATAAAAAGATCCTCATGTTGCAATCCAAAGAAATTCAGGAACAAATGAGAAACAAAGTAATTGAGATCTGTCAGTCTGGAAAAGGTTATGAAGGCATTTCTAAAGCTTTGGGACTCCAGCGAACCACGGTGAGAGCCATTATCCACAAATGGCAAAAACATGGAACAGTGGTGAATTTTTCCAGGAGTGGCTGGCCAACCAAAATTACCCCAAGTGTGCAGCAACGACTCATCCAAGAGGTGACAAAAGACCCCACAACAACATCTGAAGAACTGCAGGCCTCACTTTGCACAGTTAAGGTCAGTGTTCATGACTTCACCATAAGAAGGAGACTAGGCAAAAATGGCCTGCATAGCCGAGTTCCAAGACGAAAACCACTGCTGAGCAAAAAGAACGTAAAGGCTCCTCTCAGTTTTGCCAGAAAACATCTTGATGATCCCCAAGATTTTTGGGGAAATACTTTGTGGACTGACGAGACAAAAGTTGAACTTTTTGGGAAGGTGTGTGTCCCATTACATCTGGCCTAAAAGTAACACAGCATTTCAGAAAAGGAACATCATTCATTCATTTATTCATCTTCTTCCGCTTAATCCTTTTTGAGTCGCGGGGGGGCTGGAGCCTATCCCAGCATCTTTGGGCGAGAGGCAGGGTACACCCAGGACAGATCGCCAGTCCATCGCAGGGCCAACACAGAGAGACAGACAACCATTCACTCTCACAGTCACACCCAAGGACAATCTAGAATCCCCAATTCGATGCCAGTTAACCTAACTTGCATGTTTTTGGCATGTGGGAGGAAACCGGAGAAATCCCGGAGTAAACCCACGCAGACACGGGGAGAACATGCAAACTCCACACAGATCACTGTTGGTTGGGGGCTGGGATCGAACCCAAGTTCCCCCGGCCACGGGTGAGTTGCTGTGCTGCCACAGTGCTAATCACTCCGCCACCACGCCGCCAGGAACGTCATACCAACAGTAAAATGTGGTGGTAGTGTGACGATCTGGGACTGTTTTGCTGGTTCAGGACCTGGAAGACATACTGTTGTAAATGGAACCATAAGTTCTGCTGTGTACCAAAAAATTCTGAAGGAGAATGTCCGGCCATCTGTTGGTGACCTCTAGCTGAATCGCACTTCGGCTCTGTAGCAGAACAATGACCCAAAACACACCAGCAAGTCCACCTCTGAATGGCTTAAGAAAAACAAAATGAAGACTTTGGAGTGGCCTAGTCAAAGTTCTGACCTGAATTCGATTGAGATGCTGTGGCATGACCTTAAAAAGGCAGTTCATGCTCGAAAACCCTCCAATGTGGCTTAGTTACAACAATTCTGCAAAGATGAGTGGCCAAAATTCCTCCACAGCGCTGTAAAAGACTCAGTGCCAGTTATCGCAAATGCTTGATTACAGTTGTTGCTGCTAAGGGTGGCCCAACCCGTTATTAGGTTTAGGGGGCAATCACTTTTTCACACAGAGCCATGGAAGTTTGGATTTTTTTCTCCTTAATCAAAAACACCTTCATTTTTAAACTGCGTTTTGTGTTTACTTGTTATCTTTGTCTCATATTTAAATGTGTTTGATAATCTGAAACATTTCATTGCTCAAGAAATGTTGCATTTCTTAACTGTGCACGTGATAATGAAGACTTATTAACGTTAATGTCTCAAAAACTTGTCATCAATTACAGCTTGACAATGTCGTCTTATGCTGTTCACAAGTGGACTTATTGTCTGCTGAGGCATGACATTCCACTCTTCTTGAAGGACAGCCCTCATGTCATTGAGGTTGTGGGGTGTAGGGTTACGGGCCTCGACACAGTGACTCAGCTGATCCCACAGGTTTTCTATGGGATTCAGGTCTTGAGAAAGTGTAGGCCACTCCTTTGGAGGTACCCTAGCCTCCAGCAGCCATTCCCCAATGATGTGACCTTGATGAGCTGGAGCATTTTCATCCAAGAAGATGAAATTAGGCCTATGTTGTTCATGCAGGGGCAGAATGACTGGATTAATGATGTTACTCAGGTAGTATCGGCTTGTTACTGTACCATTCACAAGGTGTCGGGCAGTTCGGTATTGACTAGACACACCTGCCCAGACTGTAACACCACCAGCACCACCACCACCAAAGGCTCGTCTGGTGGCAACAGTGGCTGGTGCATAGCGCTCCCCTTGACATCTCCAACATCGTTGGCCGCCATCATTTCTGCTCAATGTGAATCTACTTTCATCACAGAACAGCACTGGGGCCCACTGGTCCCTTGCCCAGCATAAATGCTCCCTTGTCCATGCAAGACGAGGACACCTGTGCCTAATCGTGTGGTCTGGTACCCTTACAGGTCATCTAGCACGCAGACTACACTGATGTAAATAGTTTCTAAAGGTCTGATGTGACACGTGGGTGCCTCTAACCTCCCTGAAATGTGCCTGGAGTGGCATTCATCATCTGGTTCCGCAGGGCACTGTTCACAATGAAGCGGTCACCAGCGTGGGATGTGGCCAAAGGGCATCCACTTCCATGCCTTTCTGTGACGCTTCCAGTCTCTCTGTATCTCTGCGGCAACCTGCTGATGACACTCTGTGACACTCTAAGCTCAATGGCCACTTTCCTCTGAGAACATCCTGTCTGAATCCTCACAATGGCAAGATGGTGTTGATCAATTGTTAGGTGTCGTTTTGGTCTCATGATGTCAAAATGGGAAGTGCATGATGAGCAGGACTGTTTAACCCCTTGCACTCCGGTCAATTTCCCTAAAAACACCAAAAAATAATGTGCCCAAAGTAAATCGAAAGCTGTTCTTCAACCCTTTGCAGCATCTTCATGGGGTTGGTCTCATTTAAAAGAAAACACTTTGAATTTTTTGGCAAAACAGTCATAATCTCTCTAAGTGCTCCGGCCACTGAGTTACAGTCATCTAAATTGAATTGAATTGAAAAGGTTTATTGTCAATACTACCATACATGCAATACATACAGGAGAATTGAAATTTGACTTGACATTGGGCGCGCTCTATAAGCGCATCCCATAGCCGCGGCAGCCCGAAGGCACCAGTCGAACAGGAGGGTAAAGAGGGCAAGGGTCAGGGTCAGGGAAAACACAATAGGCAGAGAGGAAAAAAAACATAGTTATCAGAATAACACTCGTATAAGCTCAATATAAGCTCAATGAGCCAAATTATGATTACACAGAAAAAAAACCCTCTATGCACAATTAGCAGACAATAGAAATCACACAATGACAAGAGCTGAGAGAGACAGTATGTATGAATTTGTGTCAGTATACATGAATCAGTCATGTAATGTTGTATGCAGTGTGTAGTGTAGGTGTGTCATTGCTAGTGAACAGCAGAGGGCACCCTCTGGCAACGGATAGATATTATTCAGTCATGTGTTCTATAGTCCAGACACATGATAACGCTGTCCTTGGAGCTCGGTCTGCTGAAACAACAGCAATTGTCGATTGTTGGGGTTATAGACTCTCCTTCAGCCTTATCTTCCCAGGAGGAATGAATGAAGTTCTTCAAGGGCGCCGAATCAAGGTCGAAAGGCACAGTTCACTTAGAGCAAAAAAATTTCACCTCTCATGCGATTCTGTGCATCACAATTTACAGGCTTTAGAATCATTCTCTGGAGAGCACTCAGCGGCTCCAGGTATTATCCACCTACCGAAACATGGTAACATGTCCAAGAGAGTCTCTATTCTCTCTTCAATGCATGCCAGATGGTAAATTCCATGTTAATCCCATTTGCCGCTATCAGTGCTCCCCCCCAGCTGGACGAATTTGTTGAGGGAGCTACGCCGGGGTCCGCATTTTGATTAGCTCATCCAACTATAATTTCGATACCAGGAACTCCAGGGCCAAACAGAAAATCCTGTGATCATGCCAATCTTCAGTCGAATCAAGCAGGTTCCAATTCTTGGGCTCCCCCCGGCCCAATTGTATTGAAAAGTGGTGTCAATAGCATTAAGCCACAATCCAATTCCATAGTTTCCATTTGAGTCGATTCAGCAGAAGTAGAACGAGACACAGACAGGACATCGCAAGCAGGGAATCAGTGAGAAGGAAAGGAGAGGAGAGGGGAGAAAAGCGTCTGCTCTCTCTGAAAAGCGTCTGCTCTCTCTGAAAAGTCTGCTCTCTCTTCAAGTTCAGTATGAAAACATACTGAACTTGAAGAAAATAAATTTGGCCTGGGTGTTTTTTTGGATACAAATGCTTGCAAATTACACACAGCTTCAGATCCGGGCTGGAAAATGCAACAGAAATGTAGAACCAAGTGTTATCCAGCTGAGGTCCAAATTTTGTAACAATACCACAAAAAATGAATATATTACACAGCTTTTTCCTCAGGTAGTTCCCAGGCGTTTTTGAACTGTGCCAAATGGCAGTTTGTAAAAAACGTTTGTAACTTTTGAATGATTCAATATAGAAGCTTCATCTTGGGCTCTAATGAAAGGTGACACTCAGGGCTGACTCGTGGCGATGTGGCCACCGCGGCGCAGTCACCGCGCCCCCCCCCCCCCCTCGCTACAGAAGAGTAGCGGGGGGGTGGTGTTCACGGTCCGGATGCGGCGAACGAACCATGTACCGCGGCGCACGCACTTCGGACTTTGTGCGCCGCACAGTTGTAATTTACCGATCGGTCAAAAGTCATTTTTTTGATTACAATTTTCAGTGATAAAGAATAATTTAGCTTCTAACACTTACCTCTTCACAGCAGCGTCCTGGCGAACTTCTCTTCCTCATTGTCAGACGAACGCAACGCTGGTCCCTTGTTACGGACTCGTGGTTCTGGTCTCGCGACCCGGTTCCATTATATTATAATTCCATTATTGCGGTTTTGCGCTTCCATGATTGCGGTTGTGGCAAATGATTTACGACCTTCGTCGTCGGCCTCCGTCGGTCTATGATGACCATGGAAGAGAATCCTAAACGTCTATTCTGCTGGAATAAGTGCAGATCGCACTTGTGGGTGGTCTCTGTGCTGCTGGGTCTGTAGCAGGTTCTTCCTGCGGGTCCTTTTTTTCATCTGCTGCAGCAGTCAGTCTCTCTTCACCCAGCCTTACACAAAACAGCTCGCGAACTTCTGTGCTTCAATTGGCTTGCTGCATTCACAGCGTTGGTAGGCGGGTCCTTCTTGCTAGGTTTTCAGTCATTGGTTCTTCAAGGTTTCAGAAACCCAATTCAAGGCTCTTATTAGTCGAATGAGAGGTCAATCAGATGAACTAATCTGTTCGCCGCTGTGTCTGTAGTGGAAGAACAAATGCAGCTTTTTTTTTTTCAGTGCGCGCTTGGACGCAGCGCTCTGGGACGCAGAGACGTGCCCGTCCGCGGTACACCGGAGTGCAAGAGGTTAAATACCAATTGTAATTGAACCAGAAAATGTATTGGTCAATTCATGGATCAAACACCTGTTCTGAATTTTGCCATTAAGCACCTTGTTAGAGAACAGCAAGTTAGGCAACAAGTACTGAAACACTGCACAGCTGGACATGTGCATTCAAAAGGTTAGAGGAAACCAAATTAAGTTCACCTGGAGAGGTTAGAGTGCATTTTAGGT
Organism: Pholidichthys leucotaenia; assembly: GCA_020510985.1. Taxonomy (NCBI): domain Eukaryota; kingdom Metazoa; phylum Chordata; class Actinopteri; order Cichliformes; family Pholidichthyidae; genus Pholidichthys; species Pholidichthys leucotaenia. Next base: position 51,480,730 of record CM035836.1, read on the forward strand.
GCATCCTGAAATTTCACCCGAAAGCCAAATATCCCTAACTTTTAGTGAGTAGTGTGTGTATAATCCAGTCAGAGTTGCTTGTTAATAGCCACTCCAGATTGATCAATTAATGCGCTTTTGTCTGTTTTCCTTTTCTGGCTGCTCTTTTTCCACCACAGCAGATCATCTGCTCATTTTTTGATGAGCCACAAATTTGTTCTTAATTCTGCAAGGATTTTCCAGTTTGTTGATGTAAATAATGAGTTTTCTTTCAACTCAAAGCTTAGTCATGGAGTTCCACAGGGATCTGTGCTAGATCCTACTCTTTTTAGTTTATATATGCTTCCGTTAGGCAACATTATTGCCTAACGGAACATGCCAACATTATTGCATGCCAACATGCCAACATTATTAGAAAGCACTGTATACATTTTCATTGTTATGCAGATGACACACAATTATACCTGTCAATGAAGCCAGATGATAGTAATCAATTAGCCAAGTTAGAAGCCTGTCTTAAGGAAATCAAAGCTTGGATGACTTGTAATTTCCTGCTATTAAATTCAGATAAGACTGAAGTCATTCTTGTTGGTCAAAAAAAACCTTAGAAATACCTTTCCAAATGAAACTTTCAGTTTGGATGCGGTTACTCTTTCTCTTAATAGCTCTGTGAGGAACCTTGGAATTATTTTTGATCAAGATCTGTCCTTCATTTCACATATTAAATTTGTTTCTAAGACTGCCTTCTATCATTTGCGTAATATTGCCAAGATTAGGAGCATCTTGTCTCAGAGTGATGCTGAGAAACTGATCCACGCTTTTGTTAGCTCGAGATTAGATTATTGTAATTCTTTATTATCAGGCTGTCGTAAAACATCTTTAAAAAGTCTTCAGCGGATCCAAAATGCTGCAGCAAGAGTTTTAACAGGTACTAGAAAGAGAGATCATATCTCTCCGGTTCTGGCCTCCCTTCATTGGCTTCCCATAGAGTTTAGAATTAAGTTTAAAATCCTTCTTCTTACTTACAAAGCTCTAAACAATCAGGCTCCTTTTTATTTAAAAGATCTGATACTACCGTATTATCCTAACAGAGCACTACGCTCCCAAAATGCAGGATTACTTGTAATACCTAGAATCTCCAAAAGGTACAATGGGAGGCAGAGCCTTCAGTTCCCCCCACAGTTGATAGTGCTATGAGATGACTGTTGTTGTGAAATAGCGCTATATAAATAAAGTTGAATTGAATTGAATTACACCGGATGGCTTTCCTGTAGGGCTGAAACGATTAGTCAACGTTGTCGATAACGTCAATAATAAAAAAAAATTTGACGAAGATTTTTATTGATGACAAATCATTTCATTTTAAAGTTTATATGCATGCTGCAGAAATGTACTGATAGGAACTGCTGTGATCGGTAGTGCCTCTGTTGTACGGCATGCATGAACAATTTTCAGCGAAAAAGAGGAGGAGCACAGCATGGCGAAGCGAAAAGATAAACAAATTGAAGTGGAGCTAAAAAAAAAAAAAAAAAAAAAAGCAGACCCAAACTTTGTAAAGTTGGGAACATTTCACAGAAAACAGAAACAAAACAAGTAAAATGCTGACTTTGCAAGGCAGACCTTTCCTATCATGACAGCACTACAGTGATGCATGAACATCTGACACGACGACACCCGGGAACCGCAACATTAACGGCTGTTTCTGCCTGGTAAGTTTTACCGAGTAAAAAAAGTTAGCACCGCTTATTTTCAATGGCCAACTGTTTCAAGCTTCAGAAAAATGACAATCCTGTTAGTACGTGCTGTTTATGTTAGTTTACCTGTTTGACAATAAGCTCTCTGGTTGCTGAGGGGCTGAGCTATCATGGCTAATATGTGGAATGCAGTAAATGACTGAATTACAGGAGTTGCTGTCTCTTTTTCATCTTCGTTTATATTGGCCCTCATTCTGGATATTAGTGTATCTAGGTTAATTAGAATATCCCAACTTGTAATTTAATAAAGAAAAACCTACAACTATAATCATCAAAATTAAATCAAACTGCTTGAAACATCACTCTTAAGTGCAGTGAATACTGAATATGAAGGTTTACCTTTCTGAATTATATTGTTAAAAAATGCACTTTTAGAAAACTTCCACCTAATATTAGTTTGTGGGATGGAGCAGATCAGTAATTCAGGGCCACGATTAACCTTTTTTATGTTAAGACAGACTGGGTGTGCAGCAGTGGTTTCTGTTTTTTTTTTTTTTTGCTTTTGCACTTAAACCTTTTTGTTTAAGACTGCTCTTTTCATTTGTGACAATTGTTTGGCTTAAAATAAATTTCAGTAAGCTGTTCAGCTTCAGTTTCAAATGTGTGTTTCATAGGTGATTTTATTTAGCTCTGGAAACTGCTTATAAATTTTTTTATTTAAGCAGGGACTGACAACAAGGTGATTTTCACAGGTGTGCAGGCTTAAACAGCAGGTGAGTTAAAATATCCCCTAGAGCCTCAACAGGAAGCAGAGATGGTGGACATGAGAGAAATTATCGCGATGAGTTGACTAATCGAAAAAATACTCATTAGATTAGTCAGCTACTAAAATAATGGTTAGTTGCAGCTCTACTTTCCTGACATAGCCCTGATCAACTTTACTTTCCTCATTCTTTTTTGCTGAACCCCACACTAGAAGGTAGAAAGTACCATTTTTATGTAGTCTTTTGTATGACTGGCCTGGACTTAAACCCACAACCTCCCAGTTTTGGGCAGATGCTCCACGACTAGGCCACCACTCCAGCGCCCAATTCATGCGTGAATGAAAGCATTTTAAATGGGTGTCTGCTTTTTAAATCTTGAGAACCATGTCAGAGCGGAAAAAATAATTTAGTCTCCTTCAAATAACTTGTTGAAGCTGAAACAGATTCATCACTGCTATAATTATCACATGGAAGGTTCTTAGATATTTCTTACTACTGGTGCCTTTTTTTCTTTGGCCAGGGTATGCATTTTTTCTTTGTGGCTTTTCTATTACTAGTATTTTTCTTGTCTTTTTGTCCCTCCAGATGCTCCACAGCTACATGACTGTAAGGAGGAGGAGGTTCTCACTTTCCAGCAGCTCTGGAACCAGGAGAGCAACTCACGTCTTGGCCAGGAGGAACAAGATGCTGCACAGGTAAAAGAAGAAGAGGAAGAACTTTCTACCAGTCAGGAGGAAGACAACTTTGGACTGAAACAAGAGGCTGATTCCTTCATGGTGACTCCTACTGATGAGGACAATGACAACAATGAAGCAGAACCAAACAGTGAGCAGCTCCTCTCTCACACCTCTCCTGACACTGACTGCCAAGACCAGGAAGCAGGAAAGGATGTAAACCCAGGATCAAGAAAACATGAAGAACCAAAGAAGAGACTTCACAGAAACAGAAGTGACAGTAACAATGTAGAAAACACACCCATGTTAGAGAATTGGTGTGAAACATATGGTCAAAATTTTACTCAACGTGGTAATTTGAAAACTCACTTGAGAATTCACACAGGTGAGAAACCTTTTTCTTGTGAAACATGTGGTCATAATTTTACTCAACGTGGTTCTTTGAAAAAACACATGAGAATTCACACAGGTGAGAAGCCTTTTTCTTGTGAAACATGTGGTCAGAGTTTTACTGAACGTGGTTCTTTGAAAAAACACATGAGAATTCACACAAATGAGAAGCCTTTTTCTTGTGAAACATGTGGTCAAAGTTTTACTCAGCGTGGTCATTTGAAAACTCACATGAGAGTTCACACAGGTGAGCTTTTTTCTTGTGAAACATGTGATCAGAGTTTTACTCAACGTAGTCATTTGAAAATTCACATGAGAATTCACACAAGTGAGAAGCCTTTTTCTTGTGAAACATGTGGTCAAAGTTTTAATCAACATGGTAATTTGAAAACTCACGTGAGAATTCACACAGGTGAGAAACCTTTTTCTTGTGAAACATGTGGTCATAATTTTACTCAACGTGGTTCTTTGAAAACTCACATGAGAATTCACACAGGTGAGAAGCCTTTTTCTTGTGAAACATGTGGTCAAAGTTTTACTGAACGACGTCATTTGAAAAATCACATGAGAATTCACACAGGTGAGAAGCCTTTTTCTTGTGAAACATGTGGTCAGAGTTTTACTGAACGTGGTTCTTTGAAAAAACACATGAGAATTCACACAAATGATAAGCCCTTTTCTTGTGAAACATGTGGTCAAAGTTTTACTCAGCGTGGTCATTTGAAAACTCACATGAGAGTTCACACAGGTGAGAAGCTTTTTTCTTGTGAAACATGTGATCATAGTTTTACTCAACGTAGTCATTTGAAAATTCACATGAGAATTCACACAAGTGAGAAGCCTTTTTCTTGTGAAACATGTGGTCATAGTTTTACTCAACGTGGTAATTTGAAAACTCACATGAGAATTCACACAGGTGAGAAGCCTTTTTCTTGTGAAACATGTGGTCAAAGTTTTACTCGATGTGATAATTTGAAAACTCACATGACAATTCACACAGGTGAGAAGCCTTTTTCTTGTGAAACGTGGTCATAATTTTACTCAGCGTGGTTCTTTGAAAACTCACATGAGAATTTGCACAGGTGATGTCATGTAGCGGTGGAGAGTGCAAGCCACCTTCTCTCCGGTTGCCAGGTCCTTATGGCCGATGGACACTACACTGCTCGCCACAACAAGATCTGCTGTTACATACACTGGAAAATATGCAAAGAGTTAAAAATAGAAGTAAAAGGACCAGTATGGGAACACGATCCAGAGCCAGTCAGTGCCAACGGAGATAGCACCATCTATTATGACAAGGAAATCCCAACTGGAAGACACATTGAAGGAGGAGCAATAAAACCGGACATAGTTATCTTGAACAAAAAGGACAAAACTGCCAAAATAATAGATGTAACCATACCAAACGACTATGGCCTCAACAGAGCAGAAAGCGAAAAAATAACAAAATATCAAGACCTCAAAAATGACCTAAGGAGCACCTGGAATCTGCAGGAAGCAGACATAATACCTGTGGTGGTGGGAGCAACTGGGATGGTGAAGAAAAACCTAAAAAAATATCTACAGGCGATACCCGGCTGTCCTAGTATCTGTGAAATACAGATCTCGGCATTAAGAGGAACAGTCTCTATCTTGAAGAGAGCCCTCGGATATAAAGCTTTGTGATTTAAAGTGTAACCATAGACCCCTGGTTGGGGCCCATTACACTTGTAATGAAATGAGATATAAATAAATAAAACAGTGAGATGCTGTAGTCTTGTGAAGTCTGTCAAAAACGAAACAGACAAAAGAGAGAAAACTCAAAACTGATAAATTATTCGTAGAAAACCCAAAACAAGTCTATAGGAGGCTTGCAGAAGAAACCATAGAAGTAGAAGTACTTCCTGGAAAAAAAAAAAACAAAAAAACAGTTTGAAACATTCTGGAGAAACCTATTTGAGGACCCTTAAAAGTAATAATTGTATTCAAACTATTGCCGATAAAAATAAAGGAAAACGACAGATACCCTCATTAAAAATCACGGAAGAAACTGCTAAAGAAAAAAATCAGTAAATATCTCAACTTCAGATTCCCTGGAATAGATAAAGTACCAAACTTCTGGCTCAAAAAGATGAGAGCACTGCACAAACACTGGTGGGGTTGTCCATCGGATCCGATGACGTATTGCATTCTGCAGCTCATCGATGCACACGAAGGTGGCTCTGCAGTCCTAGCCTGGTTGTGCAGAGTCTTGAACAGTGGGGGCATTGGAAGTCCGTTGTTGTGATCACTGCTAATGCAGCTCTGTGTCACTTTTCTCTGGCATCAGTGAGTTTCTGGCGTCGTGCTTCTTCGTAGTTGGTAGCAGCTTTGTGGATTAAGGCTCTCCATTTTGGTCTGTCCATAGCACGCATCTCCAGTTCCTTCGGCTTGACGTGACACCACTGGATGTTTGCTTTCACAGTATCTTTGTATCGCAGCTTTGGGCGGCCTCAGTTTCTCTTGCTGAGCTGGAGCTCGCCATACATCAGGCGTCTTGGCATCCTAAACTCCTCCATTCGGAGGAAATGCCCCACCCATCGAAGTTGGGCCTTAATGAGCATGGCCTCAATGCTGGTGGAGTTGGCATGCTCCAGGACCTCCAGGTTGGTGATGTGGTCTTGCCAGCTGATTACGAGTATGGAACGGAGAGCTCGCATGTGGAAGTACTCCAGCTTTTTGACGCGTCTGCGATACAGTGTCCATGTTTCACAACCGTAGAGGAGGGAGGGGAGTGCCACAGCATTGTAAACTTTCAGTTTCGTTGATAGCTGGATACTGTATTGCTTGAGCACTCGGGTGCGGCGTCTGCCCAGTGCCTGGCTAGCCTTGCCGATTCTTGAGGCGATTTCTTTGTCCAGAGAGCCATCACAGGAAATGGTGCTTCCTAGGTACTTGAAATGTTCGACGTTGGCAAGTGGTGTGTCGTCGATGACAATGTTGGGTGCAGGTGGATGAGTGTTTGGTGCAGGTTGGTGAAACACCTCCGTCTTGCCGAGGCTGACGGTCAGGCCGAAGAGCTTTGAAGCCTCAGAGAAGCGGTTTAACATCATCTGCAGGTCGGATTCTGCATGGGCCACAAGGGTGCAATCATCAGCAAAGAGGACTTCTTGGAGGAGGGTTTGCAGGCTCTTTGTCTTGGCAGTGAGACGACGCAGGTCGAAGAGGGAGCCATCCAAACGGTAGCGAATGTAGACCCCCTTCACCAGGTCTCGGATGGCATGGGACAGCATGCAGGTGAAGAACACATTAAATAGGACTGGAGCTAGGACACAGCCCTGCTTCACACCGTTGCTGATTGCAAAGGCTTCCGACACATTCCCGCTGGAGATGACCTGGCCAGTCATACCATCGTGGAAAAGCCTGATCATTGATATAAACTTTGGCGGGCATCCGATACGCTCTAAGACTGTCCAGAGGGCCTCTCTATTGATTGTAAGATCTATGAAGACAGAGAATAGGGGCATGTTTTGTTCAATGCACTTCTCTTGGAGTTGTCTCATGGCAAAAATCATATCAACAGTACTTCTGCCAGGACTAAAGCCGCACTGTGCCTCTGGGAGATTTTGCTCTGATACTGTGATAAGTCTGTTGAGTGTGACTCTGGCAAAGATCTTCCCTGCGATAGAGAGGAGGGAGATGCCCCTATAGTTGCCACAGTCGGATTTGCTTCCCTTGTTCTTGTAGATGGAGACAATCAGGGCATCACAGAAGTCATCAGGCATCTCCTCCTCTTCCCAGATACTCTGCAGGACATCATGAAAGGCTTTGAGGGCATTGGGGCCTGCCGCCTTGTAGATCTCGGCAGGAATGCCATCCTTTCCCGACGCTCTGCCCGAGTTCATCTGAAGGATCGCCTTCTTAATTTCATCTATGGACGGGGGTTCTGCGAGTGAGTCTTGCATTAGCTGCTGGGGGATCTGGTTCAGTACGTCTACGCCAACTGATGAGGGTCGGTTAAGCAGATTACTGAAGTGCTCTTGCCAGCGCTTGATCAAGCCCTCTTGGTCTTTAATCAGGGTCGAACCATCCGAGGACAGCAACGGGGAGCAGCCTGATGCGGAGGGGCCAAAGACTGTCTTCAGAGCACTGAAGAATTTCTTGGAATTGTGGGTGTCCGCATAGTGCTGGACTTGGGCCGCTTTATCCTGCCACCACTGGTCCTGCATCAGTCGAAGGTCGGACTGGACTTTTTCCTGCAGAGTTTTGAATCTTTCACGCTTGGAGACGGAGGACGGGTCATTCTGCCACTCGATGTAAGCCTTGTTCTTAGTATGGAGGGCTTCTCTGATCTTGTCATCGTTTTCATCGAACCAGTCTTCATGGGTTCTAGTTTTGGCTCTGAGCACTTCCTTTGCAGTCTCAGCGACGGTATCTTTGAAGGAGGACCATTTCTCGGAGCTGCTTTCGGTGGTCAGACCATCTTGGAGTTTTTCATCAAGTGCTTCTTGGAACTCTGTCAGACAGATTGGATTCTTCAGTCTGGTGACATTGTAGGAGGTCCTGACAGTCTTGGGTCGATTTCTGTGAGGCAGAGCGATGTGCAGTGTCATTACAGCCCTGACCAGCCTGTGATCAGTCCAGCATTCAGCACCTTTCATGGCACGGGTCACACGGACGTCCCTGATGTCACGTTGGCGTACAATGACAAAATCGATCATGTGCCAGTGTTTTGACCTCGGGTGCATCCAGGTGGTCTTGTACTTGTCTGCCGTCCTGAACAAGGTGTTAGTGATGCAAAGGCTGTGTTCTGCACACTTGCTGAGGAGGAGCAGGCTGTTGTCATTGATCTTGCCTACTCCGTGTCTACCCAGAACGCCTTTCCAGTTGCTGGGGTCCTTTCCTATTCTAGCGTTGAAATCGCCAAGCACAACAAGTTTGTCACTCTGTGAGGTTGACCTGATGACCTGGTTAAAGTGTTCATAGAACTGCTCTTTGTCTTCGTCCGGGCTGGTGAGCCCGGAAACTGCTAAAGAAAAAAAAATGAGTAAATATCTCAACTTCAGATCCCCTGGAATAGATAAAATACCAAACTTCTGGCTCAAAAAGATGACAGCACTGCACAAACACTACGCAGACGCATTCAGCCGACTTGTTAGGGGAGAAGAAGGAGCACCAGAGTGGCTCACATGTGGAAATACCATAGTCCTGCCCAAGAGCCCTTATACCCAACAAGTTTATTTAAATACAGACCCATCTGTTGCCTCCCCACCACATACAAATGGCTGACAGGACTCATTACTGAGGCCATTTATGAACATCTGGATATACAAAACTACTTGCAACCACAGCAAAAAGGCTGCAAAAGAAATAAGCTGGGAGCCAAAGAACTACTGCTCATAAACAAAACCATCCTGGAAGACTGCAAGAAGAGTGACAGAAACTTAAGCATGGCGTGGATAGACTGCAAAAAGGCATTTGACAGCATCCCCCATTCCTGGATAACACACTGTCTGGAGCTGTATAACATCAACCCAGAAGTTAAAACTTTCCTGAAGGTCCAGATGGCTAAGTGGAAAACCACAAATACGCTTAACCATAAAGAAGGGCAAATAACAATCCCAGACACCAAGATCCAACAAGGAATATTCCAGGGGGACAGCCTCTCGCCATTGCTCTTCTGTCTATCGACCTTGTAAGCAAAATCCTATTGATCTTGATATCGGGTATGATTTAAGCAAAGGCAGAAAAAGAGGGTGAATCATCTGCTCTACATGGACAACTTCAAGCTTTATGCAGAATCTGAACAGAAACTAAATCAACTTGTCAGTACTATTCACATGTTCTCAAAGGACATCTGCATGGAATCTGGACTTGACAAATACACAATGTACAATAAAAAAAAGGAAAGAAAACAGAATCAGAGAATATCCAAATAGATGACAACAAGCACATCAAAGACCTGGCCGATGAATCAGCATATAAATATCTGGGCATAGAGGAGAACACAACTATTGAACACAAGAAAATAAGGGAAATAATCAAAAAAGAATACCAACATTGTCGAAAGAAATTCTGTAAATCAGGGGTCACCAACCTTTTTGAAACCAAGAGCTACTTCATGGGTACCGAGTCATGTGAAGGGCTGCCAGCTTGACACACTCCTCTAAAATAACAAATTGTGTATATATATATATCTTTTTTGCCTCACTGTATACAGTGGGGTAAAAAAGTATTTAGTCAGCCACCAATTGTGCAAGTTATCCCACTTAAAAGATGAGAGAGGTCTCCAATTTTCATCATAGGTATACCTCAACTATGAGAGACAAAATGAGGAAAAAAAAAATCCAGAAAATCACATTGTCTGATTTTTAAAGAATTTATTTGCAAATTATGGTGAAAAATAAGTATTTGGTTAATAACAAAAGTTCATCTCAATACTCTGTTATATACCCTTTGTTGGCAATGACAGAGGTCAAACGTTTTCTGTAAGCCTTCACAAGGTTTTCACACACTGTTGCTGGTATTTTGGCCCATTCCTCCATGCAGACCTCCTCTAGAGCAGTGATGTTTTGGGGCTGTCGCTGGGCAACACGGACTTTCAACTCCCTCCAAAGATTTTCTATGGGGTTGAGATCTGGAGACGGGCTAGGCCACTCCAGGACCTTGAAATGCTTCTTACGAAGCCACTCCTTCGTTGCCCGGGCGGTGTGTTTGGGATCATTGTCATGCTGAAAGACCCAGCCACATTTCATCTTCAATGCCCTTGCTGATGGAAGGAGGTTTTCACTCAAAATTTCATGATACATGGCCCCATTCATTCTTTCCTTTACACGAATCAATCGTCCTGGTCCCTTTGCAGAAAAACAGCCCCAAAGCATGATGTTTCCACCCCCATGATTCACAGTAGGTATGGTGTTCTTTCTCCTCCAAACACGACAAGTTGAGTTTTTACCAGAAAGTTCTATTTTGGTTTCATCTGATCATATGACATTCTCCCAATCCTCTTCTGGATCATCCAAATGCTCTCTAGCAATCTTCAGATGGGCCTGGACATGTACTGGCTTAAGCAGGGGGACACATCTGGCACTGCAGGATTTGAGTCCCTGGCGGCGTAGTGTGTTACTGATGGTAGCCTTTGTTACTTTGGTCCCAGCTCTCTGCAGGTCATTCACTAGGTCCAGCCGTGTGGTTCTGGGATTTTTGCTCACCGTTCTCGTGATCATTTTGACCCCACGGGGTGAGATCTTGCGTGGAGCTCCAGATCGAGGGAGATTATCAGTGGTCTTGTATGTCTTCCATTTTCTAATAATTGCTCCCACAGTTGATTTCTTCACACCAAGCTGCTTACCTATTGCAGATTCAGTCTTCCCAGCCTGGTGCAGGTCTACAATTTTGTTTCTGGCATCCTTTGACAGCTCTTTGGTCTTGGCCATAGCGGAGTTTGGAGTCTGACTGTTTGAGGTTGTGGACAGGTGTCTTTTATACTGATAACAAGTTCAAACAGGTGCCATTAATACAGGTAACGAGTGGAGGACAGAGGAACCTCTTAAAGAAGAAGTTACAGGTCTGTGAGAGCCAGAAATCTTGCTTGTTTGTAGGTGACCAAATACTTATTTTCCACCATAATTTGCAAATAAATTCTTTAAAAATCCTTCAATGTGATTTTCTGGATTTTTTTTTTTCTCATTTTGTCTCTCATAGTTGAGGTATACCTATGATGAAAATTGGAGACCTCTCTCATCTTTTAAGTGGGAGAACTTGCACAGTTGGTGGCTGGCTAAATACTTTTTTGCCCCACTGTATACACACATACACACACACACAAATAAATAGTTAATTATCAATAACTTAGAGTGGGTAACAGATAAGATCAATATTCAACACTTTATTTTTATTAATCTCAGCAATTGTTCAGATGATCACTTCTACATTTCATTAAAAAAAAAATGTCCAGTTTTCACCAGTCCCTTTTAACCATAAAAAACTAAACCCTTTTAACAATTCATGAACTATGTTGAACCATGTTTGAAAAAGTTATGCAACATTTAAGAAAAATCAACTTTCATATTAAATAAATCTTATCACATTTTTAACTGAACAAATCTGCTGCAATTCTGCTCAAAATCTGTTACATTTTATAAACACACTTTTGTGTGTTCTTCTTCACTGGAATTATATCTATACAGTTCTTGCCAAGAATCATGCTTGAGTAATAACCAGCACTGTCCTTTCATGAGAAGAAGCTAAACAAGCACTGAGAGTGGGCAGCAGTTTCACAGTTCACACTCTGAGTGCATCTCCTGATTGGAAGTTAGCAGTTTGGTGATTTCGGCTACTAAGTTGGCAATTGAAATGGTGTAAAAAAATTCATGATGTGTTTAATTAAAACTGCCTTACTATCTGAAGTTTTTTATTTTTTCCACATTTCATATATGTATATACAGTATTTTCATGAATAAAATCTTACAAGCTGTTCTCACTTTTTCTTGGATGACATGAATTCTAACTTGAAGTGAAACAAACGTTTGGTCACACAGTGTTTAAAAGGAGTTATGGGGACTTTTTTGTAGAAACATTAGTGTTCACAATACTTTCCCAAGAATTATTACGGAATTCTGGTGATGGTCTGATTACCCACGCCGACGAGTCATGTAGGTATATTGGTCTGTACTGTTTGTGCTCTAACTCAACAGGGAATGGGGCTATGGCCACCAAACTTGATACAGACAGTGCTGTGAAAAAAATATTTGCCACCTTCCTGATTTCTTATTTTTACATATTTGTCACAAGTGCTTCAGATCATCAAACAAATTTTAATATTGGACAAAGATAACCTAAGTAAATGCAGTTTTTAAATTATTCTTTTTTAGGGAGAGGAAAAGCTCACCAAGCCTACCTAGGTCTATGTGAAAAAGTAATTGTCGCATCATGAATTAACTGTAATCATATTTTTTGGAAAGCAGAGTTCAAGTTCACCAGCCACACCCAAGTCTAATTACTGCCAGACCTGTCGAATCAAGAATTCACTTAAAATAGAACTAGAAATATGCAAAAATATCAGAAATAAGTAAGGATGCAAATACTTTTTCACAGCACTGTAAACATGCTTTTTATTTAATTTGTGAGTGTGTTGTCTGTCTCAGTTTGTGGCCCTGCAACCAACCCCGGCCTCGACAGCTGGGTAGGCTTCAACTCTCTCTGTGACCCCAAATTCAAACGGCAGTCAAGAAGACATATTTAAATAAAACTGCATCCAACTGCAGGTTATCATTTCACAGGTCTTAATCAGGGCCAGCCCAGAGCATAGGGCCCCTAGGCAGTTGCCTAGGGCACCCACTGTCTTTGTAAACTGTGATGTGCGGCCATGCACGTTAAGGTCATTTAGCAGTTTTAAGATGCAATTCCTTCATGTTGTGACTGTTTTGTGGAGATCAAAGTTCTTAACTTTTTTGTGAGGCCCCAGAAGTGACGTGTGTGTGTGCGCACGTTTGTGTCCGGGGGGTGGGGGTGGGGGTGCTGTCTAAGGCGCCAAAACCCTGGTCATAATGGTTAATTCTTTTAAGTCCACACCCATTAGTAACAATCTGATGTAAATAAACATTTCAGCTGTCGGCAAATAATAAGCAGCAAGATGAATATCTTCAACAGTGAAATAGTGACTTGAGCAGAAACAATCACCATTTTAAACTCTTTTGCGCATCTTAAAGAAGTCAATCATAAAACATGAAAACAAATGGGTCTGATCAATTATTCAGCAACAAAATCAGTTGTTTCAGGTTCATATTGTGCAACTAATCTTATTTTTGGCATATTAAAAAAACTGGAAGCATTTGGGGAAATATGACCTTGATTACAATCAAGTGAGCATGACAATCATTAAGACTGAAAGAGTAGTGCTCTGTTGATGTTTGTGCTGATGGAATTTTTTCCTGGAAATTTGTTTGTTGTATGGGGTGTTTGTAAAATTTGTAATCACACATGTCAGTTTGGTTGAGACAGTTACAGGTGTTACAAGTTATTTTTGCTGTCTCTCAGTTACAGGTGCAGTTCCTGGTGATAATTTGGTGCTCCTGTGTGATTGTGGGCTGAGTCTATAAAGGAGTTCTCTGCCCACACCCCAGGCTGACAGTTTGCTTTTTCATTACTCCCTTTAGCGGATGATAAAAAATAATAAGCAGCGATGCTGTAGGTTTTAAGGAGAGTTTAATTATATCATCCAGCCGTCACGAGCTCCGCTCCCGGCGCCATGCATGCGCGCTGGGAGCGAGCCCACGGCTCCCAGAGAAGGAGGACACAAGAGTCTGTGTGTCCAGCAGCAGTTGAAGAGTGAGTGAATGAGAGGATGTGTTACAGAACCTGTGCAGTATTTATACCAAACTCAAACAATACATCAAAGCAGATTCACAGCAGTTGGTCTGATCAAAGGGACTGCAGAACAGGCATGAGACATTTGCATTTGTAAGACCTACATAACAATAGGCAGATGCAGCCTCTGCTCCGGCTTGCAGGACAAAGAGGTTACAAGGCACATCTACATATTGAACTGTCTCTAGGTCACAGTAAGGACAGGGCGCATGAACACTATACATGAATGGCACATTACATCACAATACATGCATGGCACATTGCATCACAATACATGAATGGCACATTACATCTCAGTAGCGCAGCGGGAAAAACCAAGGAGTGCGAGCTGACTCTCTGTGTTCTGTCTCTGTGTTGTGGGGGTTGAAACCACCCACTACACTCCCTGACTTATTTTTTAGTGATGGCCAGATGAGGCTTTCTTGAAGCCTTGAAGCTTTTCATCAAATTGGTTCATATGGATGAAGCCCCATGTGAAACTTCATTTGCTCTACTAAGCCATCTACTGGGCAAAAAGTACACAACATGCAGATTTTTACAAGGGCATTATTGGTTTGATGTGTATTTTTTAATTTCAATAAATGATATTTCTTAAAGGACAGTACAAAGATCATAAGGGGAAAAAATAGAAATAATAAAACTGGGGTGACTACAGTGAATGTGCTTGTGTTACTTAGGGTGCTTTCACACCTACAGGCTTTAGTTCATTTCAACCGAACTGTAGTTCATTTTCTCTGTTAGTACGGTTTGTTTTGTCTGGTGAGAACACGGTAATTGCACTCAGGTGCGCACCAAAACATCTGTACTGAGACCTCCTAAAAGAGGTGGTCTCAATTCGAATCAAATGGCGAACTCTGGTGCAGTCCTGCAGGTGAGAAAGGGACTGTTCTAAAACAGGACCAGCAGCAAATGGTAAAACATTTTATGCCGTTGTACATAGTACCTGATGGAGCTTCGAAAATATCCGTGGCTGAGCATGTCATGGTTCTGGAGGATGAATGAATATTAACATGTTATTTTCCATCCGTAGTCGTGCTTCATTTTCAAACTGTATTATTTGCCAAAAGTGGTATATGCACATAATTTATTAAACGATAACCAGGGCAATGAAAACCCCCATAGATTATGCTGCAATTTGTATTATTTTCTTCCCAGAAATGAATAAATGCACAGGAGTCATCCTACTTCCTGTATTTATCTTTCCTGTTCTCATGGCAAAAAAATCTGACCAATAACAGAGAACATTCTGACGTAAGTCTTGCGGGATTTAACATGAGGTAGTTTGGTCCACTTGAATTTTTGCTTGTGTGAAAGGGAACCGAACCAAGGAGAAAATTATACATCGTAACAAACTTATCAACTGATTCGGAACAAAGTAAACAAATTTAGGTGTGAAAGCACCCTTAGTGTGCTTGTGTTACAGTGAAAGTGCTTGTTACTTAGTGTGCTTATGTTACTTATCCATTTTTATTAAGAAATAACTTTTCAACAGTCTTTGGACTAAGGCGATTTTTATTATTATTATTATTATTATTATTTCACCAGCTTTTGAGTATAGTGTCTCACACAGCACAGAGAATGATTTTCTTCTTCTTTTGGCTGCTCCCTTTAGGGGTCGCCACAGTGTATCATCTGTCTCCATCTCATCCTATCCCTTGCGACTTCCTCTGTAACACCAACCCTCTCCGTGTCCTCCTTCACTACATCCATGAATCTTCTGTGGTCATCCTCTTTTCCTTCTGCCTGGCAGCTCCATCTTCAACATCCTTTGTCCAATATATCCAGTGTGGAGATGTGTGGAAAGGATGAGGCTGAGTTATTTCTCAAGTTCCATTTTATTCTCGACACACTCTCCAACATACAAATCAGTAAAGAGGCAGAACCCCCAAACTCTGCCAGTTTTATACCCCTGACATCAAAGCACAAAATCCCATTGTCTTTAAATCCCAAACACAATGCATCCCCCCTGCAGTTCCTATCTCTTTCACCCAAACCTCGGTGGTCAGGAAATCCTTCATGTCCATCTCTTTGCATATCCAAAGGTCAACACTCACATCCTCGTCATCTCCAAAGGAGGTCCAGACCTTTTGTTCCTCTTCAGACGTGAAGCCAAAGTAAGCACACAGGAATATACATGAGAGCATATGAACAGTCATATACATGTGAGCCTGTGAAACTACATATGTGCACCACATATAACCCCCCCTCCCCAAACGTCTAAGAGGGAACAACCAAACACAGATTGCATGTCATAATAAAATCACCACACATCAGTCCACATGCTGTCTTGGTCTCAACCGTCTGCCGTATCTGCTGCAGGTGGGCTTAACCTCTTCCGCGGCGTCCTCCTGCTGTGGAGCTGCTGTCTGGGGATTAAAACTGTTAGTCAACCTCTGTGGGTGTACTGGGGAATGCTCCCTAGGGGGTCTACCCTGTCGCAGGGCTCTCGCCAACTGCACAGTTTCGTCAGCCATCACAAAAGCAGGAGTCTGTCTATGCCAATCATTTCCTTTCTGCCGCCCAAATCTAGCAAAAAATGCTTATCACCTGTTTCCAGCACCCTGAATGGTCCATCGTATGGCGGTCGCAGAGCTGTGCAGTGGGCATCATGCCTCACAAAAACAAACTCCGCATTTTTTAAAGCTTTAGGCACAAAAACACGCGGAAAACTGTGGTGAACGGGGCCGGGTAGGGCACTTGGGCCATTGCTATTCTGCAAACGCTGAGCCGAGGAGAACTCTGGCGCTGGGTTGTCAGGGAGAAATTCTCTGGGCAGCCGAAGTGGCTGTGCAAACACTAGCTCCGCTGGGGAGGCGTCTAAATCCTCTTTAGGTGCAGAACGCAACCCCAATAAAACCCATGGCAGTTTGTCAACCCAATTTGCATCCGTAAGCGACGCTCTGAGAGCCGCCTTCAGCGACCTGTGAAAACGTTCGCATAACCCGTTAGCCTGCGGGTGATACGCGGTCGTGTGGTGGATCATTGCTCCCAGGCTGCGAGCCATCACTGACCAAAGTTCGGAAACAAATTGCGGGCCTCTGTCAGACGTAATATCCGACGGGACTCCAAAACGCGCTACCCAAGCAGTTAAAAAAGCGCGCGCCACCTCCTCGGCTGTAGTTGACGAAAGGGGAACCACTTCCAGCCAGTGCGTGGTGCGGTCGACCATTGTCAGAAGATGTGTGCAGCCCTGCGAGGGCGGTAGGGGGCCTACGAGGTCCACGTGGGCATGATCAAACCTTTTAGCTGGAATATGAAACGGCTCCAAAGGAGCTCTCATGTGTTTATGCACTTTGGACCGCTGGCAAGCTATGCAGGCTGCCGCCCACTCTCTAACTTGTTTACGCAGGCCCGGCCATACAAATTTCTCCCCCACCATTTTGATCGAAGCGCGCACCCCCGGGTGCGCCAGAGAATGAACCGAGTCAAAAACGCGGCGGCGCCACGAGGCTGGAACCACCGGACGGGGTCGCCCGGTGGAAGCATCGCAGATTAGGGGGGGCATACCGTCTTGCAGCACCCTGTCCTCCAGCCTTAACCTTGTTGGTCCAGACTGGAGCGCGCACACGTCCGCGTCGCCACCTTGCTCCGCGGCCATGGCTGCGTAATCTATTCCTACGCGGACTGGGGCCGCGCGCGCTTCCGCGTCGCTACCCTGGTCCGCGGCAACAGCTGCGAAATCTACCTCTACGCGGGCTGGAGCAGCCACGGCACGCGAGAGGCAGTCTGTCACCACATTAAGTTTGCCCGCTACATGCTGGATATCGGTAGTGAACTCTGAAATTGCGGCCAGCTGTCTCTGCTGCCGGCCCGACCAAGGTTCTGAAATCTTGGCCATCGCAAAAGTCAGCGGCTTGTGGTCAACGAACGCGGTGAAACGGTGCCCCTCCAGCCAAAACTGGAAGTGACGAACAGCCAAATGGAGGGCTAACAACTCCCTGTTGAATGCGCTGTATTTCCGCTCACTATTGCACAAAGTCCTGCTGAAAAACGCGAGCGGCTGCCAGGCTCCAGCCACATACTGTTCGACAACCGCCCCTATGGCCACCTCTGATGCGTCAGTAGTGAGCGCTATGCGGGCCGTTGGGACTAGGTGTGCTAACAACGCAGCGTTTGCCAAGGCTGTTTTGACTTCAGAGAATGCGCGCTCCCGCTCGGGGGACCATTCGATTTTATTTGTGGGTTTTTGTTTTTTAAGCGCAGCGTACAATGGTTGCATGAGCTGCGCCACGCGGGGAAGGAAACGGTTATAAAAATTCACCATTCAATTCAATTCAATTCAATTCAACTTTATTTATATAGCGCCATTTCACAACAACAGTCATCTCATAGCACTATCAACTGTAGGGAGGACCCCCACAGTTGCAGAAAGACCCCAGCAATCAGGCGATCCCCTGTGAGCAAGCACTTGGCGACGGTGGAGAGGAAAAACTCCCTTTTAACAGGAAGAAACCTCCAGCAGAACCAGGCTCAGGGAGGGGCAGTCATCTGCTGCGACTGGCTGGGGGGTGAGGGGATAGAGAAGAAGAAAAGAACAGACATGTAGAGAGCAAACAGCACGATGGGGACTCAATCTATGGGAGAGAACAAACAAATGTTAATGACCAGCAAAAAAAAAATATTTCATAGAGAGTGAGGAAAGGAGTGAGGCCCAGTGCATTACTGGAGGTCCCCCGGCTGACTAAACCTATTAGCAGCATAACTAAGGGAGGGTTCAGAAAACACATGATCCCTCCCTAATTGTAGGCTATATCAAAAAGGTAGGTTTTAGCCCTATTCTTAAAAACAGAGATCGAGTCTGACTCCCGAATCCAGATTGGCAGCTGATTCCACAGGAGAGGAGCTTGATAACTGAAGGCTCTGCCTCCCATTGTACTTTTGGAGATTCTAGGTATTACAAGTAAACCTGCATTTTGGGAGCGTAGTGCTCTGTTAGGATGATACGGTAGTATCAGATCTTTTAAATAAAAAGGAGCCTGATTGTTTAGAGCTTTGTAAGTAAGAAGAAGGATTTTAAACTTAATTCTAAACTCTATGGGAAGCCAATGAAGGGAGGCCAGAACCGGAGAGATATGATCTCTCTTTCTAGTACCTGTTAAAACTCTTGCTGCAGCATTTTGGATCAGCTGAAGACTTTTTAAAGATGTTTTAGGACAACCTGATAATAAAGAATTACAATAATCTAATCTCGAGCTAACAAAAGCGTGGATCAGCTTCTCAGCATCACTCTGAGACAAGATGCTCCTAATCTTGGCAATATTACGCAAATGATAGAAGGCAGTCTTAGAAACAAATTTAATATGTGAATTGAAGGACAAATCCTGATCAAAAATAACTCCAAGGTTCCTCACAGAGCTATTAAGAGAAAGAGTAACTGCATCCAAACTGAAAGTTTGATTTGGAAAGGAATTTCTAAGGTTTTTTGGACCAACAAGAATGACTTCAGTCTTATCTGAATTTAATAGCAGGAAATTACAAGTCATCCAAACTTTGATTTCCTTAAGACAGGCTTCTAACTTGGCTAATTGATTAGTATCATCTGGCTTCATTGACAGGTATAATTGTGTGTCATCTGCATAACAGTGAAAATGTATACAGTGCTTTCTAATAATGTTGCCTAACGGAAGCATATATAAACTAAAAAGAGTAGGGCCAAGCACAGATCCCTGTGGAACTCCATGACTAAGCTTTGAGCTGAGAGAAAACTCATCATTTACATGAACAAACTGGAACCTATCAGATAAATAAGATCTAAACCACTGCAACGAAGTTCCATTAAGTCCAACATAGTGTTCTAATCTATCAAGTAGAATATTATGATCAATAGTATCAAAAGCTGCACTAAGATCTAAAAGGACAAGTACAGAAACTAGTCCATTATCAGATGCAATGAGGAGGTCGTTAGTGACCTTCGCTAAGGCTGTTTCAGTGCTATGATGGATTCTAAACCCAGATTGAAACTCCTCAAATAAACCATTTCCCTGCAGGTGGTCAAATAATTGCGTAGCAACAACTCTTTCTAAGATTTTTGAAATGAAAGGGAGATTAGAGATTGGTCTATAGTTAGCTAAAGCTCCTGGATCTAGCGTTGGCTTTTTGAGTAAGGGTTTAATTACAGCCGTTTTAAAAGCCTGCGGTACATGGCCTGAAGTTAATGAAGAATTGATTATATGAAGAATAAAGCTACCAATAAGTGGGAAGACTTCTTTAAATAACCTGGTAGGAATAGGGTCTAAAAGACAAGTTGAAGGTTTGGATGAGGAAACTATTTTGTCTAACTCACAAAGGTCGATTGGAGTAAACTCATCAAGACAGACATCAATAGAAGGAGTTGTAGTAGTTACAGTATTTAAGTTAACTGTGGGAAGAATCTGATTGATTTTATCTCTGATGGATGAAATTTTATTATTGAAAAAGTTCATAAAGTCCTGACTAGTAAGCTCTAAGGGGATGCTAGGATTGACAGAGTCCTGACTCTTTGTCAACCTGGCTACAGTACTGAAAAGAAACCTGGGATTATTCTTGTTCTCTTCTATTAATGCAGAGTAATAACTCGTTCTAGCTTTTCTAAGAGATTTTTTATAAATTAAAAGATGATTTCTCCAAGCTAAATAGATTTCATCTAAATTAGTAGAGCGCCATTTTCTTTCTAATTGACGAGTCTTCTGTTTTAAGCTACGAGTTTCTGTGTTGAACCAAGGAGTTAAAAATCTCTGATTAGACTTTTTCTTTTTTAAGGGGGCCACCAAGTCTAGAGCCTGATGCAGAGAAGCTGAAACACTATCCACCATGTTATCAATTACAGAAGGAGCAAGCTGTCTATAGCTTATTTCCGTTGTGTTGACACATGGCATAGAGGAAACAATCTGCATAAATTTGGAAACAGCATCATCTGAGAGGCATCTACTGTGATAATATTTTTCTTTAGGAGCCAAATAGTCAGAAATAGTAAAATCAAAGGTTAACAGACAATGGTCTGACAGTACAGGGTTATGAGGAGACACTACCAGATTTTCTATTTCTATGCCATATGTCAGAACAAGGTCCAATGTATGGTGGAGGTAATGAGTAGAATTTCCTACTTTCTGAGAAAACCCAATCGAGTCTAATATTGAATTAAAAGCCACATTAAGGCAGTCACTATCTACATCCACATGTATATTAAAGTCCCCTACTATAATTATTCTATCAGATTTCAGCACTAAATCAGCTAAGAAATCAGGAAATTCGGATAAAAATTCTGAATAGGTTGATGGGGGACGATAAACTATGGCAAATAAAATTGGGTTTAACCTGGAATTGCTAAAGTGCCCAATACTGAGGACCAGGCCCTCAAAGGAATTATAACATGTTTTTTGCTTTACATTAACTAATAATTTGGAATGGTAAATTGATGCTACTCCTCCTCCACGACCAGAACTTCTGGGATTTTGACAGTTTAAATAACCAGAGGGAGTTGATTCATTTAAACCAACATAATCCTCTTGTCCTAACCAAGTCTCTGTAAGGGAAATTAAATCAATCTGATGATCAATTAACAGATCATGGACTAACAGAGACTTGGGAGTTAGAGACCTAATATTTAATAAACCACATTTAATTTTTAAATTATGAGGAGGAACAGAGGCCAAATCATTCAATTTAGAGGCTTTATGTTTAATTTGAGTTTTACCAATATTTTGCTTTATCACTTTGGGATGCTTATACATTATATTTTTATTTACTTTGGAGGGAGCAGACAACGATTCTCTGATGGGGAAGACAGGGGCTAAGCTGAGGGGTGGCGGATGAAGAGGAGCTGCAGAGAGGCGTGTAAGACTGCGACTCTGCTTCCTGGTCCCAACTCTGAGTAGTCAGGGTTTTGGAAATTTGGATAAAAAAGATGCCAGATTGTTAGATAAATGAGAAGCACCATCCAAAGTGGGATGAATGCCGTCTCGTCTCATAAGACCAGGTTTTCCCCAAAAAGAGCTCCAATTGTCAATGTAGCCCACGTCATTTTTAGGACACCACACAGACAGCCAGCGGTTCAAGGATGACGAGCGACTAAACATGTCATCACTGGTCAGATTGGGGAGGGGCCCAGAGAATACTACAGTGGCAGACATCGTTTTTGCAAAGTCACACACCGATTCTACATTAAGTTTCGTGACTTCCGACTGCCGGAGACGGATGTCATTAATGCCGGCGTGAATAACAATTGTGGAATATTTACAGTTACTTTTAGCCAGCATTTTCAAATTTGACTCGATGTCGCCTGCTCTGGCCCCAGGAATGCATGTGACTATGGCCGCTGGAGTCTCTAGGTTCACGTTTCTGACTACAGAGTCGCCATTCCCAAAAACTCCTGTAACGCTTTGACCGTTTGTGGCTGGGGAAAATTTGCCACCACGCACACCTTGTCAGGCAGAGGAACTGCACCCTCGGGAGAGACGCGATGCCCCAAAAAATCAATCTGCGCCACCCCGAACTGACACTTCGCTGGGTTAATTATTAGCCCGTGCTCTGCCAACCTCTGGAAAGCTGCCGTGAGGTGGTTTTCGTGTTCGACTTCGGACGCACTGGCTACTAAAATGTCGTCCAGGTAGACGAACACGAAAGGAAGATGGCGCAACACCGCGTCCATCATGCGTTGGAAAGTCTGCGCTGCGCCTTTAAGCCCGAACGGCATGCGCAAAAACTCAAAAAGCCTGAAAGGAGTTATTACCGCTGTTTTGGGTATGTCCTCAGCGCGGACTGGGACCTGATGATAACCGCGACACCAAGTCTATCTTAGAAAAAACGCGCATCCCCGCCAAATGAACTGAAAAATCCTGGATATGTGGGATTGGGTAGTGGTCGTGTGCTGTAGCATTGTTCAGCCTGCGAAAATCACCGCACGGCCGCCATGAGCCATCAGTTTTAGGGACCATGTGAAGCGGTGAAGCCCAAGGGCTGTTTGAACGTCTGATGATGCCCAGTTTCTCTAGATTGGCGAATTCCTCGCGCTCTGTGGCCAGTTTAGCTGAATCCAAGCGCCAAGCTTTTGTAAAAACACCATGTTTAGCCACGGTCACCGAAAACGTTGGCACCGTGAGTGTTGGAAACTGATTGAGGAGTGAGTGAAACTTACCACCTGCAGCTGTGACGTTGGCTTGTGCTGTTGGCGGAGTCACTCGCGCTGTACAGGGAATAGAGGAAAAAGAGAGTGCATTAACCAGGCGTCTGTTAACAAGATCGACCAACAAACCATGTGAGCACAAAAAATCAGCACCTAACATGTTGAAATTGACTGCCGCTATGACGAAAGTCCACTCAAATGTACGGCCGTGGAAAGAGAGAGACAGGGTCTTCTCCCCGAAGGTCTTAATCGCCGAGCCGTTCACTGCTGATGCCACAGGGCCACTGGAAGGCGCCATCCGGTCAGCGTAGGAAGGTGTGATGAAACTCAGCTGGGAGCCTGTGTCCACAAGGAAGTGCCTCCCTGAACGCGCGTCCCTCAGGTAGAGCAGCTTGTTCTCTTCACCGAGAGCCGCAGCTGCTACCGACTCCCGGTCTTGGCGTTTCCCGAGCGCTTGAACTGGCACGGTGGAATGCACTTGCGTGCTCTCTCGGCAAAACGGCGATGGTAAAAGCAAAGGACGTCGTCCGCTCCACGTCTCCTGGCCTCCGCCGCTGCCGTCTTCGGTGAGCCTGGTGCTGCAGCCTCTGGCCCCCTGCCATCTCCGGATGTTGCGCCCAGCTCCGCTGCTGCGGTCATGGCTGTGTGTCGTCTATGGGCATCGACGAGTCGCTGCGCCTCCTGGCCTAGCTCATGGTAGTCTCGGTGGGCCAGCAGCTGTGAACTGGCCAGGGTAACTCTCACCGCTGATGGTAGTGTCCTGAGGAAAAGGTGGGCGAAGATAAAACCATCATCTTCGGAGTCTCTCAAACTCAGCATCTTCGTCATCAGGTCTGCAGGTCTGTCGACCTCGCCCTCAGTCAATGCCAGGAGCTTCTCTGCTCGCTCTCCCAGCGAGGGGGTGAAAAAACGGATGAGAGCAGCCTTCAATGCGCCATACTTGTCGTCGTCTGACGGGTGGTTAATCAGGCTCTCTACTCGCTGGGCTGTGTGGCTGTCCAGCTTTGCAACCACATGGTAGAATTTCGTGGCGTCTGCCGAAACCCTCCGAAGATGGAACTGTGCCTCGACTGTGTTAAACCAGGAGCGCGGGCTATGCTGCCAGAAATCAAGTAGCTGGACTGTGGTAGCTGCATTAGCCTGGCTGGCTCCTGATGAGTCCGGTGCAGGAGAATCGTCACCGGCCATAATACGTCTTAAGGTCACCAGTGTGGAGATGTGTGGAAAGGATGAGGCTGAGTTATTTCTCAAGTTCCATTTTATTCTCGACACACTCTCCAACATACAAATCAGTAAAGAGGCAGAACCCCCAAACTCTGCCAGTCTTATACCCCTGACATCAAAGCACAAAATCCCATTGTCTTTAAATCCCAAACACAATGCATCCCCCCTGCAGTTCCTATCTCTTTCACCCAAACCTCGGTGGTCAGGAAATCCTTCATGTCCATCTCTTTGCATATCCAAAGGTCAACACTCACATCCTCCTCATCTCCCTAGGAGGTCCAGACCTTTTGTTCCTCTTCAGACGTGAAGCCAAAGTAAGCACACAGGAATATACATGAGAGCATATGAACAGTCATGTACATGTGAGCCCGTGAAACTACATATGTGCACCACACCACTATCTCTCCACTGCACATGTCCAAACCGTCTCAGCCTTGCCTGTCTTACTTTGTCTCCAAACTGCTCAGCATGACCTGTCCGTCTGATATACTCATTTCTAATTCTGTCCTTCCTAGTCACTCCCAATGAAAATCTTAGAATCTTCAACCCTGCCACCTCCAGCTCCACTTCCTGTCTTTTTGTTAGTGCCACCGTCTCGAACCCATACATCATAGCAGGTCTCACTACCATCTTGTAAATCTTCCCTTTCACTCCTGCTGCTACCGTTCTGTCACAAATCACCCCTGACACTTGTCTTCACCCACTCCACCCTGCCTGTTCTCCCTTCTTC
This sequence comes from Pholidichthys leucotaenia, assembly GCA_020510985.1. Lineage (NCBI taxonomy): Eukaryota > Metazoa > Chordata > Actinopteri > Cichliformes > Pholidichthyidae > Pholidichthys > Pholidichthys leucotaenia. Next base: position 51,505,611 of record CM035836.1, read on the forward strand.
ACCTCTCTTGTTCATTTTCCATTGCTTTGGATAGTTGACCCCAGGTATTTAAACTCTACTTTCACTACTGCTACCCCTTCAGTCTTCACCATTGCACCTGCCTCCCTCTCATTCACACTCATGTATTCTGTTCTGCTTCTACTGATTTTCATTCTTCTCTCCAGAGCATACCTCCACCTTTCTAGGTTTTCTTCCATCTGCTCCCTATTCTCACTACAGATCACAATGTCGTCTGCAAACATCATGGACTACGGCAGTGCTTCTCAATTATTTTTTGCAAAGCCCCCCCTAGGAAAGAGAAAATATTTCGCGCCCCCCCAACTCGCCGCAGTGACTATAAATAAGATCATTATCTATAAAAATTGTATAAGTATACCTAAAATTGTATCCTTTTTAACATTAACAAAAGAAAAAAGCAATATAAATCAACTTTCAACAAATATTAATTTTATTTTGCCACACAGAAACCCTATTATAGTCTAAAACAGAAAAAAAACCCTTAAAGTGCATCAAAGTGCCTGAAATAAAAAATATGTCAATCCTTATTTAAACTAGAAACATTTTTGACCAACTGAACCATTTGATGCTGAGAAAAATAATTCAATAATATTGTAACGTGCTATTCGACATGGCGACGTCCCACCGGGAGATTTGAACTCAGGCCTCCTGCTCCAGAGTCCCGCACTCTACCTGTGTCGCCAATACGGTCAACCAACTTGGCAAGCCAAGTAGGGTGCTCATATTGAGTTCGCTACAATATTAAATGTAAATTGATCTGGAACATTAACACAGGAGTACCAATATATTTAACATTTTAGTCTGAAGAAAAAGGTAGAAAAAGGCAGTATCAACTCCTCTGCGATTGTGTGGGGTTTTTGCACTGCGCAATTTGGTGCGCCACTTTAAATGATGCTGAAAGTGCTCGCTGGTTTACTGATGTAGCGTTCACAAAGTGGGATGATTGTTGGCCGTACTCCGCACGTTTTCGCTGAAAAAAATCAAGCGGCTTATCAACGTGTTGAGGATGTAATGTCTGTAGGTGACGTCTTAATTTATTTGGCTTCATGCTGTCCGCTGCCAGCACTTTCAGACACAGTGAACACACCCGTCTTTCCTCATCTCCCACCGTAGTCCCAGTGAAGCCAAGCGCTAGATAAGCTTCGTCATATTTCCTCGTCTTAGCTTTTGGGAGACTTTCATTTGTCTCTTTACCTCTGTCTCTCTCCGCCTTTCTTTTCGTTACTGTTAAATATTTCTCCATGGTGTCTCTCGAGGGGTTTGTTGACAGCAATTTAAAAAGTTTTAAACTCCCGCACAGACTTTGACAATGAGGGCGCCACTGCACCACCTGCTGCCGTGGATGTGCAATTACACTTTACACGGCAAAAGCAAAGCCTGTTCCCCGGGGTCACACGCGCCCCCCCCGGCATCGCATCGCGCCCCCCCACTATTTGAGAAGGACTGGACTACGGAGACTCCTGCCTGACCTTGTCTGTCAGCCTGTCCATCACCATGGCAAACAAGAAGGGGCTTGGAGCCGATCCCTGATGTAATCCCACTCCCACCTTGAATCCATCTGTCAGTCCTACAGCACACTTCACCACCGTCTTGCTGTCCCCATACATGTCTCCCAGTCCTGCACCACCCTCACATACTTCTCTGCCACTCCTGACTTCCTCATATAGTAACACACTTCCTGTCTTGGCATCCTATCATATGCTTTCTCTCGATCCACAAAGATACAGTGCAGCTCCTTCTGACCTTCTCTATACTTCTCCATGAACACTCTTAGAGCAAACGCTGACTCTGTAGTACTCTTTCTTGGCATGAAGCCGTACTGCTGCTCACTGATTGTCACTTCTCCTTTTGTCTGGGTAACCCAAGACGTAACCTAGACCTCCGAAAGAGGTATATGCAGGGATGAGAATCATCCGCGGAATTCCGCGGATTTGGTCATGTCTAGGGTCATTCTCGTGAATCGTCTAAATTTGAGGAGAAAATTTTAGGGGGGGCGGGGGTTGAGGTATGTTATGAGTGGCGAGTCGTATTTTCAATCGGCTGCTAAAATCCACCGCGCAGAACGCGCTACCCAGCGAGATCAGTAATGTAACAAGGCCACTGATTGGATGATACTTATTGAAGCAACCAATCGGCAATTTTGTTAGATTTCCTTTGTCATATCCAACACGTGGAGCGAAATGCAAATGGCAGACAGTTCAATCAACCGAGTTTTCCCGATTTCGTGAAAATGGTGAACCTAAAACTCACGAAAGACAACAAAGCAAGAATTTTAGAAATCAACAAAGGGATAAGGAACAAGTTTCGTTGGGAATGGCTCGAAAAAACTGTGTCAATGACTGTAAAGATCGGTAAAAATACCGAAGTTATGGTTGGGAAAAATGGCCGACTTCATAGCAAAATGTGAAGTACCAGGGAAAGCCCAGTGTGTTTATTGCAATGATTTTTTGAGTTATGGATCTCGTGGTTGTGTTGCCTTAGTTGAACACTGTTCAAAACAGAAACATCTCAAAATTGTGGCTACAAGGAGATCGAACTACTGGCTCGGTGCTGCATTCAAAACGATCGATGGACACGGTCAAATTCAGATGCCAGTCAATCAAAGTTCATCACAATCGGCCCCGATTACAGCAATTAGTGATCGGAAGACACATTCCGAGGTAAGATTATTTTTCTCGTTATAAGTAATGTACTTGAGAATTTTCGCGCAATGAATTTGTTATGAAATAGCATGTGTAAGTTGTGATGTCATGCCTGTTTTGAAACACTAATTGCATTTGAATGCTGATAATCGATTGTTAATAAATGTTATTACATATTTTCTCACAATTTGAAATGCAATCTAAGAATTTTGAATATAATTTTATCATTTTTTGTTTCACTAGGAGGAGTTACATAATGCATGTGTAAGTTTTTTTGTCATGGGTGGTAATGGGTCGCCTTTCCTAAGATATCTTTGCTTTTATTAGTAAACATAATTTCTTTATGGCCATTGCATAAAAATATTAAACATCTTTTAGGTTTTACTTACTTTCTTAGATTATCTTTCAAATATTAAAATATACTAATATGCAACTTTTTTATATTCCTAGTAACACTAACAAATGCACACATTAATAAATAAAAATGTTTGCATAATGTCAGTATATTTTAATAAATGTGTAGAGGGTTGGAAATAGTTAATAGTTATGTAAGAGGTGAAAAAGACGTTTGGATAAGAAAATTTAAAAAAAAACCAGGAACCCCTACAATTTTATGTTATTCTTTAATTGTTTTATTTTTCTACAATGCATTTGTAATCCACCTGGTTCCATTATAACTCATGTGAGTTGAGTGCAGTTCCATACGCCGACCAATAGATGGCGCATGTCGCACAGTGATAGAGAGTAGACTCGCACACCGGAGGACGAAGAATAAACTCCTTGTGTGAAATAACGAAACGTGTTCTGCCGATTCTCTATCACAGGTTGGAGAGTTAACTTCCACATGCACGTTTCCTCCTCCTGGGCCGCTACTCAGGGGAGCAACAATTTTGGGGGCTCGTCCGGGATTAGCGCCACCTACTGGTCTGGCACTAATCATTGAAGAACCAAGGGATGCTGACCACCTGTTCCTGAGCCATTGACCTAAGCGACTGACTACAGGAGACCACAGCCATGTCTGCTCCACATGACCTGAGATGGGAAATCCAGCAAGAGCTTCGCCAGCTGACCATTGCCCGCCGCAGAAACGTTCTTTACAAGCTGGCTGAGTCGTTCAAGGATGAGGTGGGAGAAGAATTGCCAGGCGCAGAATCAACCGAAGTGGAACTCTTCGACTTCATTGTTGACTCGCTGAGAAGTCCACAACTGAAGAGCCTTGAGGACCAGGGGATGTCTCGCCTGCTTGCTTTCCGTGACCTCATCATTGAACTACAACGGCCCACAGCAGCTGGAGAAGTGGATGCAGAGGTGTCACCCGACGATGATCCGGTCATAGTGGTTCCTGTGACCACTGGAGCTGCAGCACCATCAGGGAAGAACCATCCAACATCATCATCTGTAGTTCCTGACCCAGGGTTAGTCAGACTGACTGAACTTACGTCACTGTTGCCACGTAGAGAGTATGAATGAATGAATGAATGAATTTATTTTTTTATTTCGGATAGTACATTACAGGTTAAAAGAAACTGTATAATATAACAACAAGGTCAAATTAGACAAAGACTCCTTCTACTATACAATTCCACGTGAGTTATCCGAAATGGGTGATGGCTGAAGCCGCAGCTTATATTGCCCACCCATATTCCATCCAAGAATTCAAAGGAGAAAAAAGAGAAAACAAGACAAGAGCGATTACAATTTAAAACAAGGCTAAGACAAAATATGACTGAGAGAAAAAGAAAACTGAGCTAGTCTAAGTTAAGCGGTTACTATTCAAAAACAAATCTAAGACATAGTGTCACAGAGAAAAAAGAAAAACTAAGCTATAACACAACACAGGCTGGAAATGTCAATCCTTATGTGAGTTTACATGTCGTCTTGAAAATATGTTTGGAGTATTTCTTCCTTTAGTTTTTGTTTAAATTGTCCAAGCTTTGTACATGATTTTAATTCAGGTCCAAAATCGTTCCATAATCTGACACCTTGCACTGAAATACAGTGTTGCTTGGTAGTTGTTCTCACTGTAGGCTTTTGAAATATACATGTTCCTCTGAAGTGATATCGTTTCTCCCTTGTTTGGAACAACTTTTGGATATTTGCGGGCAGTGATAGATTCTTCACTTTGAACATTATTATTGCGGTTTTAAAGTCGATCAGATCTTTCAACTTGAGAGTTTTTTGTTTAAGAAAAAGTGGGTTTGTTGGTTCCCTGTAAGCTGCTTTGTTGATTATTCTAATAGCTCTCTTTTGAAGCATAAAGAGTGGATATATGTTTGTTTTATATGTATTTCCCCATACTTCATTACAATATGTCATGTATGGGAGTATTAATGAATGATACAAGGTGTATAGTGTGGGTTGATTCAGCAAATTTTTCACTCTGTGTAATATTGCAATTGATTTGGATACTTTACCTTTTATATAATTAATATGTGGCTTCCAACACAGTTTGTTATCAGTTATTACTCCAAGGAATTTAGTTTCGGATACCCTTTCAATCTCTACACCATTTACACTGAGTTTGGGTACTGGGTAGTTGTGATGGTTGTTAAAGACTATAAATTTTGTCTTGCTTAAATTGAGCGTTAATTTGTTTGAATCAAACCACAGTTTCAGCTTTCCTAATTCCTTTCCGAGTGTATCCAGAAGTTGTTCCAAGTTGTTTCCACTGCATAGCAGGTTAGTGTCATCAGCAAACAATATTAAGTCCATTTTTTCTGAAACTTTACATATATCATTTATATACATATTGAATAATAATGGTCCCAAAACTGAACCCTGTGGGACTCCACAGGTGACCTTCAGTAGCTCTGAGTTTTTGTTGTTAACACATACAAACTGATATCTATTCTTTAAGTAACTTCTTAACCAGGACAGTGCTACCCCTCTGATACCACAATTTTGTAGTTTCTTTAATAATAGATTGTGATCTACTGTATCAAATGCTTTTTTAAGATCCAGGAATACTCCAACTGAATACTCTTTATTTTCAATGGCTGTTGATATTTTTTCTGTAAATTCCATTAAGGCATATGCTGTTGTCCTTTTGTGTCTGAACCCATATTGCTGCTCACACAATAAATCATTCTTCAGTATGAAGTTGTCAATTCTCTCATAGAATATTTTTTCAAGTATCTTGGAAAATTGCGGTAATAGTGAAATTGGTCTGTAGTTGGAGAGTTCCCCTCTGTCGCCTGTCTTGTAAATCGGAATTACTTTAGCTATTTTCATTGCATTGGGAAATATACCTGATTGGAGAGACAGGTTACAGATATACGTCAGTGGTTTCACTATGCATTCGATTACAGTTTTGACTAGTAGCATATCAATACCATCGCAGTCAGTAGATGTTTTACTTTTGAACGATTTAACAATTTCAATGACCTCTCTTTCGTCTGTGTTCTTTATGAAGATGGTGTCTTTTACAGCAGTGTTATTGCATATTGAATCACCTGTTGGCACCGTAGTGGGTATTTCTCGGGCCAGTTTAGGTCCAATGTTAACAAAAAAATTATTAAATTCATCTGCAGGTGAAGCTATATTCACATTCGGAGTCGATTTATTATTTTTTGGAGTGTTAGTTGGGTAGCTGGTATTTCTGCTTTTATTTCCAAGGATACTGTTGATTATTGTCCATGTATTTTTAATATTGTCTTTGTTTTTTTCCAGTTCTTTACTGTAATAGTCTCTTTTACTACATCTTATTATATATGTTAACTTATTTTTGTATGTTTTATACCGCTGCTCTGCTTCTTTTGTCCTTTTCTTTATGAAAGCTTTATATAATAAATTTTTCTTTTTACACACCTTTTGTAGTCCTTTGGTTAGCCATGGTTTGTCAGTAAATTTGTGTTTAAGCTTTTTTTTAACTAATGGGCAGTTTTTTTCATAAAGAGTGGTTACAATGTTTGTAAATGTGTCATAGGCTTCATTTACATCTGATACATAGACTTCTGTCCAGTCTTGCTTCAGCAAGTCCTCTTTAAAAGAACTGATTGCGTTTGGTGATTTGTGTCTGAACGATTTTGAGATTTTTTCTGGGTTGGGCCCCATGTGGCCATGGATAAGTGCAAAGATTGGCAAGTGGTCGCTTATATCATTTATCAATAATCCACTTTCTATTTTCTTGTCGAGAACATTGACAAACAGGTTGTCAATAAGTGTAGCAGAGTGAGCTGTGATTCTACTGGGATGTGTTATTGTGGGATATAGACTCATGCTGTACATAGAGTTCATGAACTCTGTAACTACATTTTGTTGATGTGGATTAAGTAGATCAATATTGAAATCTCCACAAATTGCTACCATTTTCTTACTAGTAATATTATTGTACAGCTCGACTAATTTATCTCTGAATGTCTCAATGCAAGTTCCCGGCGTTCTGTATATGCAGCTTATGATTAGATTTTTTGTTTTGTCTAGGTCAATCTCAACAGTAACACATTCCAGAATCCCTGGTAGTGCTGAGGACATTTCATTTACAAGCTTACATCTATATAGGTCATCAATATACAATGCAACACCACCACCCTTTTTTGAGATCTGTTAATGTTAAACATCTGATATCCCTCTATTGCCATCAGGGGAGCCTGGTCTGCATTAAGCCAGGTTTCAGAGACTGCTATAGCTGTGAATTTTCTGTTTAGCTGTTTTAAATAGTCCTGAATCTGTGAGAAGTTTTTGTTAAGACTTCTGCTATTGAAGTGTATTATTGACAGTTTACCATCTAATTGCACTTGACTTTTGAATTGCTTTTCAGTGTAATATTCACAGTGGTTATGAATATTATTGAAAAAGTGGTTATCAGGATCAATATCATTCTCCATCTCTTGTGGTTTATGTTCAGCATAGTGGCATATTTTTAGAGTTTGAGTTTCCTCACTCTGTGTTTCATAGTCAGTGTTCATTTGTATTTATCTAAGTCAGTAGCATCTCTGATCATTATACTTTTTGCTTGCTCAGGTGTTCCATTTAGTTTAATCCAAATTCTACAATTTCTTGTCCAGGTTGACTGTATCTTATTATGTTTCTTTAGCATCCGTGCCTGCCGTGCTAATTCAGCGTTTTTTTTTTTTGTCAGGTGTTCATTTAGGTAAACTTGAGTTTCCTTTAGTTTTTTGGCCTGCCTCAGTATGTCATTTTTCACCCTCCTGTTCACAAAGCGCATCACAATTGATTTCTTTGTTTTGTTATCTTTCTTCGGTAAAGCATAACAGGCTGAGATTGCATTGGCTTCTACCTTAATGTCTTTATCATTAAGGAACTGAAGCACTTGGTTTTCTAAGGACATTGATTCACTTATGGAAGCATGTTCACCACTCAGTCCTGTAGCGGCATGGGCGTACGACTGATATCTGATGTCTAGTCCACTTATAACTATGTCATCAATGCGAGAACCTTGTTCAAGATCCTCAACGCGTTGCTCCAAAAGACGCCCGTGTTGCTCCAGGTCCATAATTTTTTTGTCTTTTTCTTTTATTATTGAATGTAGGGCTTGTACCTCCTGTATTAGGTCTAATATTTTGTCCTGCTGGCTAGTCACTTTGGCCAGTTCATCTAACACAAAGTTCAGAGTTTTTTTAATTTCTTCCATTTCCTCTTTTTTGGGTGGCATTTTACTGACCTGTGGATAGAAATAAGCAGAGAATCTGGCTAGGCCTCAACTAGCTCGGTCACTACTGGACCCGCCGCTTCTGCGCAGCTTCTCCGCCGAGTGACGCTGCTCAGCTCCGCAGATCACCGCCGTCTATCGCCGGCGCCTGCCTCCGTCTACCTAGAGTACAAGATTACAATCTTGTACAAGAGTACAAGATTTATGGTGGTCAAATCTCTGATTTTGATTATGATTTGAGTTACAATAACTTGTGCAAACAGCTTGATGTTTCAGACGTTTCAGAAGCCTTCGGACTAGAACCAGCAGGTTTAGGAACAGTTTCTTTCCAACAGCTGTCACGTTATTGAACTTAGTTCCCCGCTGACTCTCTTACAATCATCTTTTACCATCCTCACCTGTACATAACTGCATAACTACATAACTACATCTAACTTATTGCACATTATTTGCACATAACAGTACTCTTAACTTTCTGCACTGCTGCATATATTTGCATATATTTGCTTAAATTGCACATACTGTTAATTACCGTATATACTGCACTGCTGTCCTTTGCACTTCTGATTGGATGCTAAACTGTGTTTCGTTACCTTGTATTCATACATGTGTAATGACAATAAAGTTGAATCTAATCTAATCTAATCTAAAATGAAGGGCTAAATGAAGGGTTCACAGAGGCTGAGGTTATCAGAACGGTGTTTAACCACTTGCACTCCGCTGTTACGCGGGCGGGCAAGTCTCTATGTCCTATGACGCACGAGGGCGCACGAGAGCGCCCTCGTGCGCGCTTGGACGCATGACGCATGATGGTGGTGATGGTGATGTAGTGGCGTCCAAGCGCCACTAAAAAAAAAACTGCAGAGACAGCCACGAACAGATTAGTTCATCTGATTGACCTCTCATTCGACTAATAAGAGCCTTGAATTGGGTTTCTGAAACCTTGAAGAGCCAATGAATGAAAATCTAGGAAGGAGGACCCGCCTACTGTGAACGCAGGAGCCAATTGAAGCACAGAAATTCAGGCTGGGTGAAGAGAGATTTACTGCTGCAGCAGATGAAAACAAAGAACGCTGGACGAATCTACTACAGACCCCGGAGCATGGAGACCACCCACAAGTGGGACCTGCACTCATTCCAGCAGAATAGACGTTTAGGATTCTCTTCCGTCATCATAGACCGACGGAGGCCGACGACAAAAGTCGTAAATCATTCGCCAAAACGGCAATAATGGAATTATGTTTTGATCGGGATCCACGAGCGGAGCAGCGTCGCGTTCGTCTGACAATGGGGAAGAGATGTTCGCCACGACTCTGCTGCTTTGAAGAGGTAAGGTGTTATAAGCTAAATTATTATTTATCCCTGAAAACTGTAATCCAAAAATGACTTTTGACCGATCGGTAAATTACAACTGTACTGCGCACGAAGTACGAAGTGCGTGCGCCGCGATAAACGGTTCATTTGCCGTGTTCGGACTGTGAACGCCCCCCCCCCCCCCGCTGCAGAAGAGGAGCGGGGGGGGCGTTCACGGTCCGAATGCCCCCCGGTCTGCGGGGGGAAGCATATGAGTCTATTCCATCATGTAGCGATGGCCCTCTTCTGTAGCGAGTGGGGGGGGCGTTCACGGTCCGTTCACGGTTCCCCCCCACACACACACACACAGTAGCGAGGGGGGGGGGGAAGTCGCTGTGAAAACATGCAAGGAGTGTAATCCGTCATGTAGCGAGGGCCGAACTCGGTCCTTGGTAGCGGGGGGGGGATGACCCCCCGCCCACACACACACACACAGACACAGTCCTGAGTGTGACCTTTCATTAGAGCCTAAAATGAAGATTCTACATTGAATTATTCAAAAGTTACAGATGTTTTTCCAAACTGTGCCATTTGGCACAATTTGGCACAGTTCCAAAATGCCTGGGAACAGCCTGAGAACAAAGCTGTGTAAAATATTCATTTTTTGTGGTATTGTTACCAAATTTGGATCTCAGCTGGATAACACTTGGTTCTACATTTCTGTTGCATTTTCCAGCCGGATCGGACAGCTGTGTGTTATTTACAAGCATTTGTATCCAAAAAAACACTGTGTCCAATTTTTTTTTCTTCAAGTTCAGTATGTTTAGATGACTGTAACTCAGTGGCCGGAGCATGTAGAGAGATTATGTTTTTTTTGCCAAAAAATTCAAAGTGTTTTCTTTTAAATGACACCAACCCCATGAAGATGCTGCAAAGGGTTGAATAACAGCTTTCGATTTACTTTGGGCACGTTATTTTTTGGCATTTTTAGGAAAATTGCCCGGAGTGCAAGTGGTTAAGATAATTAAGCCTGGTACCTTTAAAGATATGCTTGTAACCAAAGATAGCCTTACTGTAGTTGAGTTAAAACGTTTCTTAAGGACACATCTATGCGAGAAAAGCAGCACTGAATTATTTCAGGAGCTGAGTAATGCTAAGCAAAATGACAAAGAAACACCACAACAGTTTATGTATAGACTAATGGGGCTAAAACAGCGTGTGCTGATTGCAACTAAAAACAGTAGTGGGTTTCATTATGACAACGAGTTGGTACAAGGTGTGTTTATCCATTCATTGTATCAGGGTTTGAATGAAAAATACTCTTATGTCAGGAGAGACCTTAAACCTCACATCTCAAACACCAGTGTCACAGATGACTCCATCCTGGAGCTCATAGCAAATTCTGTTAGTGAAGAGACAGAGAGATTAAGTAGGTTGGGACAAAGTCATAAACAGAAAGTCACCAGTGTTAATGCGGCACAGGTAGAGACAGATCAAAGCTCTATTAAAATGCACACTGAAGTCCAAGCTAATCGTGTAGCTATCCAGGAGCTGACGGCACAGGTCTCCTCCCTAACCAAGAGTTTAGAAAAGGCCCTAACCCCAATGGTAAATACATTAAACACCAGTCCCACAGCACCTGTCCCTAAACAGCCAGCACTGAAACCTACAGTGAAAGAAAAGTGCCAAAAGTGTACCGCCCAAGAGACTGAGCGCTGCGCACACTGTTTTCGATGTGGAGAGGAGGGGCACAGAGCTATAGGTTGCCTTCAGAAAAGCAATGTGTCGGGAAACTGGAGGAGGTCGCTGGGGAGGGACCACCAGTGACTGAACCACCAGCAGAGTCCCACAACACTAAAAGACGGAACTCCAAACAGACTACTGCCAAGTCCCAAAAGTCACCCAACACAAAGCGTGTGGCACAGCTCATTGGCGGTAGGTGTATGATCAGTTGCCAGTTAAATGGAGTAAACCTACAGATGTTATTGGACAGTGGGGCACAAGTAAGCATTGTTGAAAAGTCATGGGTACAAGCAGCCTTACCAAATGTGAAAATACAGCCACTCGAGAGCCTACTCCCAGGCCATCCACTCGAAATCACCGCAGCCAATGGAACGGATGTTCCGTTCGAGGGGTGGATAGATGTCCTGCTCGAGATCACAAGTTCACAGTATGGTTCTGTATCCTTGTATGTTCCAATGCTTGTCAGTCAGCAGCGTTTAAGCACTCCGCTGCTGGGCTTTAATGTGATCCAAGAGATAATAATGGCAAACGGTGAACAAAGTGACGATATTAGCTTAGTGGGCTTACTGTCAGAGACCTTAAAGGTCCAGAAAGGTAATGCTGAATCACTCATCTCTGTTGTCCATGCCAAGTCAATAGAAAATGAACCAGAAAGTCCAGTGGTGAGAGTTGGGAAAAAAGGACTCACTGTTCACAGTAGCCAAATCTGTATGGTAAAATGTCACATTAGAGCATTTCCTGGAGGAGGAGAAATGTTGTTCGAGCCAGCTGTGAAATGTAACTTACCGGATGGGTTGGAGTTATTCCCAGCTCTTATTGATGTACCCACTGGTGCTTCAAAAACTGTCAAAATCCCAATCCAAAACTCAACAAAGCACAACATTTTTCTAAATCCAAAGACTGTTTTAGGACTTATTTCAGAGATCACTGAATACAAACCTGTAAATGTTTGTTCCAGTGCTGAAAATGCAACCAAAACTACAGACAAGCCATTTTATCACTCTGCTTAAGTGATATGTGACAGTCAAGGTGAGGGTGAAGAAACATTAAGCACTGCTCCCTCACACCTGAGATGGCACCCTAATGTCAATTTAGACCATCTCTCAGAGGGTGATCGGGAGGTGGTTCGGCAGATGCTCTATGAACAGTCTGATGTGTTTGCTCATGATGAAGGAGACATTGGATGTATTCCTGGACTACAGCTAAAAATCAACACCACTGACAACACACCCGTGCAGAAAAGTTACAACTCCATTCCAAGACCACTGTATAAAGAGGTGAAGGAGTATGTTCAAAACCTTTTAAGCAAGGGCTGGATCAGGAAATCAGTGTCAAACAACTCGTCACCAGTAGTGTGTGTGCGTAAAAAGGACAATACTTTGCGCTTGTGTGTTGATTTTTGTGAGCTGAACCGAAAAACCATACCTGACAGGCATCCGTTACCACGGATACAAGATCTACTGGACAGTCTTGGGGGTAACGCCTGGTTTTCCATATTGGATCAGGGAAGTGCCTACCATCAGGGTTTTGTAAGTGAGGAGTCAAGACATTTAACTGCTTTTAGCACACCCTGGGGACTATACAAGTGGGTGCGGGTTCCATTCGGGTTGTCAAACGCACCGGCCGCATTCCAAAGGTGTATGGAGGGGGTGTTAGAAGGGATCAGAGACGAGTGTTGCGTGCCTTACTTGGACGATGTACTGTGTTACTCCAAAACCTTTGATGAGCACGTAGAACACCTTAAACAGGTTTTGTGCAAAATGCGACAACACGGCATAAAACTTCGGCCAGCCAAATGTGAACTGTTCAGAAACCAAGTATGCTACCTGGGTAGGCTAGTGTCGGGAGAAGGAGTCCAGATTGACCCAAAAGACTTGGATGCTGTGTTCGCTCTGAAAGACAAGAACCCTCGCACAGTCAGAGAACTCAGAACGTTACTGGGTTTTCTCAGTTATTACCGATCATTTATTCAAGATTGTTCACGTCTAGCGAGACCCTTGTTCGAACTCCTCCAGAGCACTAATGAAACAAGCAATGACAATAAACCAGCACCAAAAAGGAGTAAAGGACAAACAAAGAAAGGAGACAGAAACCAGCTTCCTTCTCGCACACCAATAATATGGACCAGTGAACATCAGGAAGTTGTGTCAAGATTTGTGGACATTCTGACTAATCCTCCCATTCTAGCCTATCCCAATTTGGACCTTCCATTTGTATTGCATACAGATGCGTCAAACAAAGGCCTGGGAGCCGTCTTGTATCAAAAACAAGAAAACAAACTTAAGGTGATTGGCTATGGATCCAGAACTCTCACACCGGCCGAGAAGAATTATCACTTACATTCCGGTAAACTAGAGTTTCTAGCTCTCAAGTGGGCCATCTGCGACAAATTCCGTGACTATCTGTATTATGCACCGACTTTTACTGTCTATACAGATAACAATCCTTTAACCTATGTCCTCAGTTCAGCCAGGTTGAATGCAGTGGGTCATAGGTGGGTCGGGGAGTTGGCTGACTTCCATTTTGATATCAAGTATAGGCCAGGGAAAAGGAATGCAGATGCAGATATGTTGTCCAGACACCCATTAGATCTGCAAGAGCAAATGAATGAGTTCACAGAGACAGTTTTACCGAAAGTAGTGTCCACAGTGTGGCAAGGGAGCAAGGCAGCACAAAACAGTGATGTGCCATGGATAGCTGCGTTACAACTGAGTTCTAATGACAACAATGTGCCAACTGACAGTGTTTTGAGCATGACACCTAAAGACATCAATGCTGCTCAACAAGACGATGAGTCACTTAGAGAAGTAATCTCACTCAAACTCAAAGGATGGACACCAAACGATAAAGATAGACGGACAATGAGTAAACGGACACGGAGACTACTGTATGAGTGGAACAAGTTGGAAGTTGACAATGGATTATTGTACAGAAAGACAGAGCACAGCAAACAACTTGTCCTACCTGAACAGCTAAAGCCGATGGTGTTAAAGAGTTTACACAATGACATGGGTCACATAGGGTGTGATAAGGTGATACATCTGGCCCGTGAGCGTTTCTATTGGCCATGTATGCAACAAGATGTTGAAGATTATGTAACAAAAAAATGTCCGTGCATCAAACAAAAACGCCCAAATGTTCCCCAGAGAGCTCCAATGGGATCTATCACAACCAGTGCTCCCTTTGAGTTAATCTCCATCGACTACTTACACCTTGAGCCAAGTAAAGGAGGGTATGAGTACATCCTTGTACTAGTGGACCATTTCACTCGTTTCGCACAGGCATACCCTACAAGGAATAAATCAGGCAAAACAGCTGCAGTAAAGATATTTCAGGATTTTATTCCTCGTTTCTGGTACCCTGAGAAGTTGCATCACGATCAGGGACGTGAGTTTGAAAACAGTCTCTTCCACAGATTAGAATTGGCAAATTCTATGGCAAATTCACCCATTAATCATAAGAATCAAATCTGTTATTGATTTTGTAAATGTAAAATAAAATAAAATGATGACTCCATTTTCTTCATATCATTGTTTATCATCAATGCCTTCTTGTTAGAATCCATTTTGTTTAAATTTAACAATTTCCAGTATCAGAAAATCAGGAGAAGTAAAGGAATTTTTTGTTCATAAACCAGTAAAATAGCCACAAATGTTCACCAGTAAAATTAAATCACTTTGACCTTCCTCAACTTTACAATCAAATCTCAGTTTTACAGATTTTGATATCAGAGGTTTTGGCATCTTTAGCTAATCCAACACTGAAATATGGGAACATTTTCTCAGTGAAAGTGTCTTTGTGAATGTAGATGTGAGTCACGTCTTCAGGGTTGTAGAAGGACACCTCCCCCCTGTCATAGTCCAGCTGGACTCTGATCTTCTGGAGACTCTTCTTCACTGAGACAGGCCGACCAACACCATTAGTGTATTTTCCACTGTTATGACACAAACACCAGATCCCATATTTTGGTAAAGCTAAACACTCTCCCTTCCTGTTAACTGACTCTTTAACTAAACCCACATTCCACATAGGAAGATCTCCCACCTCCACCTCCCAGCTGTGTTTCCCTGAGCTGAAGCCCTCAGACCCAAAAACACTGGGATACGTAGTGTTTCTCTCTGGATTATCAGGAAGTTTCTGCCACGTGTCTCCAATTCACAGGTGAGAATATGTATGGGCACATAATCATACCATGTAGGATAACTAAGTAGACGGTTATGCTGTTTCATTCCATCTAGCAACAATGCTCTGCACTGTGTGTGTTTATATATTTACATATTTATTCCATCTAGCTACAATGCTCAGCACTGGGTGTGTTTATATATTTATATATCTACATATTACTCCATCTAGCTACATTGCTCCGCACTGTGTGTGTTTATATACTTGCATATTTATTCCACCTAGCTGCAATGCTCCGTACTGTGGGTGTTTATATATTTACATATTTATTCCATCTAGCTACAATGCTCTGCACTGTGTGTTCATATATTCATATATTTATTCCATCCAGCTACAATGCTCTGCACTGTGTGTCTGTGTGTGTGTGTATATATATATATTTTATAGTAATACGTACATATGTATATTAGCTGCTCTTGCTTGCTTGTTTTTTTTTTTTTTTTTTTTTCTTGCCTTCTGATTGTTGCTCTGAGTGTTGCTATCCCTGTGCTGTTGCAATCCTGGAATTTCCCCGTTGTGGGACTAATAAAGGCTTATCTTATCTTATCTTATTACAACAACTGTCTGGAATTTCTCACTCACGAACCACTCCATACCATCCGCAGGGCAACCCCGTGGAGCGCCTGAATTGTACACTACTCCAAATGCTTCGTACCCTACAGGAGGAGAAAAAAAGTGAATGGAAGGATCACCTACCCCAAATTGTACATGCTTACAATTGTACAAGACACGAGTCAACAGGTTATTCTCCATTTTTCCTCTTATATGGCAGAGTCCCAAGGTTGCCTGTAGATCTACTATTGAACCAGACAAAAGACACTGACACACACAGCCATCAAACCTACGCTAAAAACTGGGCTGATAGGATGCGTGTTGCTTACAAAATCGCTGCAGAAAACAGTCAAAAGTCTTCAGATAAAGGCAAAAAGCAGTACGACAAACGCTTAAAAGGTGTCACACTCCAACCAGGCGACAGGGTGTTGGTCAGAAACCTCTCTGAAAGAGGAGGCCCAGGGAAACTGCGCGCTTACTGGGAGTCAGCAGTACATCGCGTAGTTGAGAGAGTGGGAGATGGACCAGTCTATAAAGTACAAGCAGAGAGAGGCATCCAAGTGATGCGAGTGTTACACAGAAACCTGCTGTTGCCTGTAAATGACTTGCCTTTAGAAGAAGAACTGCCTGCAAAAGAAAAGACAAAACAGAAATGGAAGAAGAGGACAGAGACAATTCCTAACAGTGACAACACAGACAATGACAGCTCGGAGGAGGAAGAGGAAAATACTTACCGCTACAACCTCCGTAGCCAAATCCCATGTTACAGACCCGTAAATCGTCAGCAAAATGCCTCAAATCTCCCAGACCAAAACACTCAGCAACCAGTACCTGTCATGCCAGAGCAAAATCCTCAAAATCAGCAAAGGCTTCGAGCGACAGCTAGAGAGTTCTGCCCACCAGTAAGGCAGGAACCGGTCCCCGTTCAGCGGGATGCTGAGGAGCAAATGGATGGACCAGCTTTGCTGCAGGAAGAACGTCAAGGACAAGTGGAGGTGATGGATGGAGAACTGGAGGAACTGAGAAGGTCACAGCGGAGAGCAAGGCCAGTAGAGAGACTGACCTACGACGTCCTGGGACAGCCATCGTACCAGCCTTGGACTGCAGACGTAAGACCTGTCCTACTCCCTACCCCTGTGCCGCTAACTCAAAACTATATGCCATTCCACTACCTCACCCAACCTCAGTCCCATGGTTATAATTGGTACACTCTCATGCATTAAGTCACCCTAGAACATGAAATGTCGGGAGACATTTATTTGAAGTGGGGGAGAGTGTAGAGGGTTGGAAATAGTTAATAGTTATGTAAGAGGTGAAAAAGACATTTGGATAAGAAAATTAAAAAAAAAAACAGGAACCCCTACAATTTTATGTTATTCTTTAATTGTTTTATTTTTCTACAATGCATTTGTAATCCACCTGGTTCCATTATAACTCATGTGAGTTGAGTGCAGTTCCATACGCCGACCAATAGATGGCGCATGTTGCACAGTGATAGAGAGTAGACTCACGCACCGGAGGACGAAGAATAAACTCCTTGTGTGAAATAACGAAACGTGTTCTGCCGATTCTCTATCACAGGTTGGAGAGTTAACTTCCACATGCACGTTTCCTCCTCCTGGGCTGCTACCCAGGGGAGCAACAAATGGGTGATGGACTTGGTGATGGAATTTTGTTAATATTTATGAATTGAATGAATGAATGAATGAATTTGAATGAATTTATTTATTTCGGATAGTACAGTACAGGTTGAAAGAAACTGAATAATATAACAACAAGATCAAATTGAACAATGACTCATCTGATTATACAATTCAACGTAAGTTATCCGAAATGGGTGATGGCTGAAGCCGCAGCTTATATTGCCCACCCATATACCATCTAAGAATTCAAAAGAGAAAAAAGAGAAAACAGGCAAGAGCGATTACAATTCAAAACAAAACTAAGACAAAATGTGACAGAGAAAAAAGAAAGCTAAGCTAAGCTAAGTTAAGCGATTACTATTCAAAAACAAATCTAAGACAATATGTGACAGGAAAAAAAGAGAAAAGAAAAAAAACAAAACTAAGCTACAACACAACACAGGCTGGATATGGCAATCCTTATGTGATTTTACATGTCGTCTTGTATATATGTTTGGAGTATTTCTTCCTTTAGTTTTTGTTTAAATTGTCCAAGCGTTGTACATGATTTTAATTCAGGTCCAAAATCATTCCATAATCTGACTCCTTGCACTGAAATACAGTGTTGCTTGGTGGTTGTTCTCACTGTAGGCTTTTGAAATATACTTGTTCCTCTGAAGTGATATCGTTTCTCCCTTATTTGGAACAACTTTTGGATATTTGCGGGCAGTGATAAATTCTTCACTATAAACATTATTATTGCAGTTTTAAAGTCAACCAGATCTTTCAACTTGAGAGTTTTTTGTTTGAGAAAAAGTGGGTTTGTTGGTTCCCTGTAGGCTGCTTTGTTTATTATTCTAATAGCTCTCTTTTGAAGCATGAAGAGTGGATATATGTTTGTTTTATATGTATTTCCCCATACTTCATTACAATATGTCATGTATGGGAGTATTAATGAATGATACAAGGTGTATAGTGTGGGTTGATTCAGCAAATATTTCACTCTGTGTAATATTGCAATTGATTTGGATACTTTACCTTTAATATAATTAATATGTGACTTCCAACACAGTTTATTATCAATTATTACTCCAAGAAATTTAGTTTCAGATACCCTTTCAATCTCTACGCCATTTACACTGAGTTTAGGTACTGGGTTGTTGTGATGGTTGTTAAAGACTATAAATTTTGTCTTACTTAAATTGAGCGTCAATTTGTTTGAATCAAACCACAGTTTAAGCTTTCCTAATTCCTTTCCGAGTGTATCCAGAAGTTGTTCCAAATTGTTTCCACTGCATAATAGATTAGTGTCATCGGCAAACAATATTAGGTCCATTTTTTCTGAAACTTTACATATATCATTTATATACATATTGAATAATAATGGTCCCAAAACTGAACCCTGTGGGACTCCACAGGTAACCTTCAGTAACTGTGAGCTTTTGTTGCTAACACATACATACTGATATCTATTCTTTAGGTAACTACTTAACCAGGACAGTGCTACCCCTCTAATACCACAATTTTGTAGTTTCTTTAATAATAAATTATGATCTACTGTATCAAATGCTTTTTTAAGATCCAGGAATACTCCAACTGAATACTCTTTATTTTCAATGGCTGTTGATATTTTTTCTGTAAATTCCATTAGGGCATATGCAGTTGTCCTCTTGTGTCTGAACCCATATTGCTGCTCACACAATAAATTATTCTTCAGTATGAAGTTGTCAATTCTCTCATAGAATATTTTTTCAAGTATCTTGGAAAATTGCAGTAATAGTGAAATTGGTCTATAGTTTGAGAGTTCCCCTCTGTCGCCCGTCTTGTATATCGGAATTACTTTAGCTATTTTCATTGCATTGGGAAATATACCTGTTTGGAGAGACAGGTTACAGATATACGTCAGTGGTTTTACTAGGCATTCAATAACAGTTTTGACTAAGAGCATGTCAATACCATCACAGTCCGTAAATGTTTTACTTTTGAACGATTTAACAATTTCAATGACCTCTCTTTCGTCTGTGTTCTTTATGAAGATGGAGTCTTTTACAGCAGTGTTATTGCATATTGTATCACCTGTAGACACCATAGTGGGTATTTCTCGAGCCAAAATTATTAAATTCATCTGCAGTTGAAGCTATATTCACACTCTGAGTCGTTTTATTATTTTTTGGAATATTGGTTGGGTTGCTTGTATTTCTGCTTTTATTTCCAAGGATACTGTTAAGTATTGTCCATGCATTTTTAATATTGTTTTTGTTTTTCTCCAGTTCTTTACTGTAATAGTCTCTTTTACTACATCTTATTATATATGTTAACTTATTTTTGTATGTTTTATACCGCTGCTCTGCTTCTTTTGTCCTTTTCTTTAGGAAAGCTTTATATAATGAATTTTTCTTTTTACACGCCTTTTGTAGTCCTTTGGTTAACCATGGCTTATCAACAAATTTATGTTTAAGCTTTTTTTTTTTTACTAATGGGCAGTTTTTTTCATAAAGACTGGTTATAATGTTTATAAATGTGTCATAGGCTTCATTTACATCTGATACATAGACTTCTGTCCAGTCTTGCTTCAGCAAGTCCTCTTTAAAAGATCTGATTGCATTTGGTGATTTGTATCTGAACGATTTTGAAATTTTTTCTGTGTTGGCCCCCGTGTGGCCATGGGAAAGTGCAAAGGTTGGCAAGTGGTCACTTATATCATTTATCAATAATCCACTTTCTATTTTCTTATCAATAACATTGACAAACAGGTTGTCAATAAGTGTAGCAGTGTGAACTGTGATTCTACTGGGATGTGTTATTGTGGGATATAGACTCATGCTGTACATAGAGTTCATGAACTCTGTAACTACATTTTGTTGATGTGGATTCAGTAAATCAATATTGAAATCTCCACAAATTGCTGCCATTTTCTTACTAGTAATATTATTGTACAGCTCGACTAATTTATCTCTGAATGTCTCAATGCAAGTTCCCGGCGTTCTATATATACAACTTATGATTAGATTTTTTGTTTTATCTTGGTCAATCTCAACAGTGACACATTCCAAGATCCCTGGTAGTGCAAAGGACATTCCATTTACAAGCTTACACCTATACAGGTCATCAATATACAGTGCAACACCACCACCCTTTTTTTGAGATCTGTTAATATGAAACATCTGATATCCCTCTATTGCCATCAGGGGAGCCTGCTCTTCATTAAGCCAGGTTTCAGAGCCTGCTATGGCTGTAAATTTTCTGTCTAGCTGTTTTAAATAGTCCTGAATCTGTGGAAAGTTTTTGTTAAGACTTCTGCTGTTAAAGTGTACGTATTATTGACAGTTTACCATCTAATTGCACTTGACTTTTGAATTGCTTTTCAGTGTAATATTCACAATGGTTATGAATATTATTGAAAAAGTGGTTATCAGGATCAATATCATTCTCCATCTCTTGTGGTTTATGTTCAGCATAATGGCATATTTTCAGAGTTTGAATTTCCTCACTCTGTGTCAAATGACTTCCTCCAACTGGGGATAATTGATGTCTACTCGAGTCGGCCATAAGTTTTTTGTTTATTTTGCTTATTTTTTTTTTTAAAGTACTTTGGCATGGTGTATCAAAAGAACTATTCTTACCGTGTGTGTATATGGATTATCATTGACTCATAATTTTCTTAATCAGTGTTCATCTGTATTTCTCTAAGTCAGTAGCATCTCTGATCATTATACTCTTTGCTTGCTCAGGGGATCCATTTAGTTTAATCCAAATTCTACAATTTCTTGTCCAGGTTGCCTGTATCTTATTTTGTCTTTTCAGCATCTGTGCCTGCCTATAATTTATTTTACTTGGTTAAATTGTTCTAGAACTATGTAAATGTAATTCTGTGTCAGTTCTAAACATATTAAATAGTAGTAAAATATAATTTAGTATTATTATATCAACATACCATTCAGATATCATAAATTTACACGTGATGCAGCAGCAGATTAAAAAGGTAAACTATAAATGCATTTGTACTTACTTCTAACTTTAAATATAAGACCACATTTGAGCATTCTAAAACACCAGATTTTGTTAGCTTCTGGGGGGCGTTGACCCCCAGACCCCCCAACAAGGCTCCGCATTGGATCCGACTTGGGGGCCTGTGTCCCCCAAGATCCCCAGCTTAGTTTTGTGGCGTAACATTATGTAGCTCACATATTCCTTGGCAGAGACTCAGACATGAGGGAACTTGGAGCTCGCAGTGTGTATTGACATCACGCCTCATACGGACATTGAGTCTGGACCCCCTGCGGACTAGAGACGAAGTGAGAAGATCTGAGAGTGGACCTGAAGAGACTGTCTGACTCCTAGGGTCAGACAGAGAAGCCGAGAGGACAATAGGAGGATTAGATATGAATGGAATTCTGTGTTTGATGTGAATGTGATTTGTGTCTGGTGTTACAGTATAAAGGTATGTGGTTTCCCCCAGCTCACCCTCTTCATTCCCTGACTGAGAGAGGAGCTGTAGGCTTGAGAAGGAATAAACCAATACTGAAAAATCATTCAGTCTCTTCATTTCGAGTTTCCTACAGTTTCCTCTTTTTTTCCCAAACCCCATTCTCATCCCTGTGATTTGAATAGGATTGTCCATATGCTGCAGTATCAGAAAGCAATATAGTACAGTGCAATTTACACATCACACAGAACCAAACAACAACAAAATGATCCTCAGATTCAACCAGGTGATTAACTGATGGTTTGCAGCCTTGAATTAAACACAATTTTTCAACATTTTAATTCACCTTTTCTATGACACTACCATGTTGCCACTGACGACATCTGGTATCTGTTTATTTTTTAGTGAGAAGACTGGCATTGTATGTTGTTTACCAGTGTATCGTAGTCAGGTGTGTAACTTGACACTGTAACTCTGAGTGAATCTTGCAGATGTGCATCAGTGAGGCATGTTCTGTGTTTGTTTTGTAGCTTTCATGACGCGTAGTGAAGTGTCGCTCCACATTGTGCCGCTTCGCCGTCGCCACAGTCGCCCTGCAAATGAAACACACGCAGCTTCCTTTCACGGTAGTAAAAAAGAACTCTTCCTCCCATTCACTTGGAAAATGATAAATTTTCTGTCTTTTTTTTGCCATGTTTTGGGGGTAGGAAACTGCACTCCGCTCACCATCTTCACTGCCCGCTAGCTTACTCTCCAAAAGCGCGAAGGTTTTGTCATGCGCACAATACTGACCTTTGAACTAGGTCAGGGTTCACCTTAACTTTATGTATAATAAACATATTTTTATTTTTTTTATTTTTAAGACATTGTCATTTTAAAATCTATATAAATGCAAGCGTGATTTTAAAAAATAGCGGCAGAAAAAATTACATCTTAGACGCAGCTCACTTGCGAGTTGTGCTATTCTTAGAACAGGCCTGCGGGCGACTTATGTGGTCCTTGCGGGCGACTTGGTGCCCGCGGGCACCGTGTTGGTGACCCCTGCTGTAAATCAAACTTAATGGCTAAAAATAAGATCACTGCGATAAACCAGCTGGCAGTACCAGTTGTCACATACAGATTTGGGGTGATAGACTGGCCACAGGGGTAACTGGACAAGTTGGATGTTAGGACCAGGAAGACCCTGACCCTGCACAAGGTAACATATAAAAATCAATGCTTAGATAGGATATATATGTCCCGTAAAGAGGGAGGGCTGGGCCTAATTGAAATAAACCAGGCCTACAGAGCGACAATAATAAGCATTGGTCAATACCCAAGAAGCTCAAACGATGAGACAATGGAAAAAGTCACCCAACACCGTGAAACCCTTAGTCACTTCACAGCCATAACTAAACAAGCTGAGGCCTTTGCAGGAGACTTATTAGACAACGTAAGAGCCAACAACAAAAATAGCAAGAAAGACACAGGGAAAAATACAGCAAAAGGACACGGGAGGAAAGAAAAGAAAGATAAGTGAGTCGGATGCTTTCAGGAGGAACTCAATAGGGATTATATTGATTGGAAAGAGACATTGTGCTGGATCAGGAATGGAGATCTCGGGTACGACGAGGAGAGAGTAGTGGTGGGAACACAAGACCAGGGACTTCTGACTAATGGCTTAAAAAAAAATGGCAGGACTGCCACAGAGTGACAAATGTTGATTCTGTCATGCAGCAGTGGAGAGTACAAGCCACCTACTCTCTGGCTGCCAGATCCTAATGGTCGATGGACACTACAATGCTCACCACAATAAGATCTGCTGTTATATACACTTAAAAATATGCAAAGAATTTAAAATAAAAGTAAAAGGACCAGTATGGGAGCACGATCCAGAGCCAGTCAGCTCCAATGGAGATACTACCATCTTTTATGACAAGGAAATCCCAACTGGAAGACACACAGGAGGAGGGGCAATAAAACCGGACATTGTTATCTTGAACATAAAGGACAAAACTGCCAAATTAATAGATGTAAACATACCAAACGACTACGGCCTCAACAGAGCAGAAAGAGAAAAACAAAATATCAAGACCTCAAAAACAACCTAAGGAGCACCTGGAAACTGCAGGAAGCGGATATACCTGTGGTGGTGGGAGCAACTGAGATGGTGAAGAAGAACCTGAAAAAATATCTACAGGCGATCCCCGGCTACTCTGGCATCTGTGAAATACAGATCTCAGCAATCAGAGGAACAGTCTCCATCTTGAAGAGAGCCCTCAGATACAAAGCTTTTTTATTTAAAGTGTAACCATAGACCCCTGGCTTGGGCCCATTGCACTTGTAATGAAATGTGATACAAGTAAATAAAACAGTGAGAAGCCTTTTTCTTGTTGAACATGTGGTCAAAGTTTTACTCATCATTTACTTGGAAAAATCACATGAGAATTCACACAGGTGAGAAGCTGTAGTCTTGTAAAGTCTGTCAAAAATGAAAACTCAGTGGAGGTGCTGTACTACACTGTCATATTTTTATTTTCAATTTTCAGTCTCATTTCAGTGAATGAAATTTTCTTTAATTTGTTGAAGCTGTATTGTAAAAATAAATCAGTTAGGTAAGAACATCTATCATCTGCATGTTCACTCTGCTTTGGGCTCTCGGACCTCTAATCATCATTAGTGTGTCCGATGCATGGACATCGTAAGTGTTTTTAATGTGGAGGGCACATTGTGGTGAGGGGTCTGGAGGGTCCTCCTCACCCAAAAATGTAAATGTAATAGATACCATTTCCTGTATTTGCATATTTTACCAGACTACTGATTGTATAGTTTGAACATGATTTTTTTAAAGTAAAATGGTAAATAAACAGGCAGCACCGTGGCGCAGTGGTTAGCACTGCGGCAGCACAACAACTCACCCTTGGCTGGGAGATCCTGGGTTTGATCCCAGCCCCCGACCAACAGTGACCTGTGTGGAGTTTGCATGTTCTCCCCGTGTCTGTGTGGGTTTACTCCGGGATTTCTCCGGTTTCCTCCCTCATGCCAAAACGTGCAAGTTAGGTTAATTTTTACAATACAGCTTCAACAAATTAAAGAACATTTCGTTCACTGAAATGAGACTGAAAACTGAAAATAAAAATAAAAATATGACAGTGTAGTACAGCACCTCCACTGGGGATTCTCAAATTGTCCTTAGGTATGACTGTGAGAGTGAATGGTTGTCTGTCTCTCTGTGTTGGCCCTGCGATGGACTGGCGATCTGTCCAGGGTGTACCCTGCCTCTCGCCCAAAGATGCTGGGATAGGCTCCAGCTCCCCCGTGACCCGAAAAGGATTAAGTGGAAGAAGATGGATGGATGGATGGATGGATGGTAAATAAGCAGTTAAATTGCAGTGTGAACTCAATTTACATGCTCAAACTGGAGTAGAATAAAGGATAATAAAGGATAAACTTATTTAATGCTACATCTTTTACTGCTGATTGTTATTAACTCAATATCTGTTGACCTACATAACCATACACTAAACTATATACAGCACACAATTTGTTTTCACCCTTCCACCAAAAAAAAAAAAAAAGAACTTGTAATAACTGGAGACTGAATAAAGTTTAATGGCATTGTAATTGATCTTTTTTTTTTTATTATTGTCTGTTTATTCTGTCTCCTGTAACCATAAATGGCATTACACCCAGTACTTTCCCCAAGAGAAAGCGAGGATCCAGCCTTGTACACTGCTGACTCAGCATTCTCAAAAACAATGCTTATGTTTGCTCTGTTGAATTAAAGTCTGCTCTGTTTTGAGATTTTGAATCTTCTTGTGGCACTTGCCTGTGTGCAGAACATTTCCCTTCTTGGCCAGTTTGTAAATAAATATCCAGAAAAGGCGTCTTTGACTTTGCAATGTATTTATTACCCAGATCAACAAGGGACATGTATTGATCTAAAGAAAATCCATGACAGCATGTCTTATTGTTTATATTTAACACAAATCAGATTTGCTTTTGAGTACTGATTCACTTAAATATTTTATATAATTAAATGGCATGGAGGAAAAAGATAATACCCTTCATTGAATATTTTGTGGCACCACCTTTTGCATCAATCACTGCCAACAAGCGATCTCTATTCATCCTCTTTAAAGGGAAAACCAGGCTACTGTGTAGTTTGGTATCATTGGGCCTTGAGTAGATTTGTGCATAAATCACCTCGGTAGGAAAAGCTTAACAAAGTGGAATATTCTGCAATGGCCGAGTCAATCACCAGATCTCAACCCAATCGAGCATGCATTTCACTTGCTCAAGACAAAACTTAAGGCAGAAAGACCCACAAACAAGCAACAACTGAAGACAGCTGCAGTAAAGGCCTGGCAAAGCATCAGAAAGGAGGAAACCCAGCGTTTGGTGATGTTCATGGGTTCCAGACTTCAGGCAGTCATTGCCTGCAAAGGATTCTCAACAAAATATTGAAAAGTAACATTTTACTTAGGGTTATGTTTATTTGTCCAATTACTTTTGAGCCTCTGAAATGAGGAGCGTTTGTATAAAAATAGCTACAATTCCTACATGTTTAATCATATATTTTTGTTCAACCCCTTGAATTAAACCTTAAAGTCTGCACTTCAATTCCATTGTAGTTGTTTCATTTCAAATCCAATGTGGTGGCATGCAGAGCCCAAATCATGAAGATTGTGTCACTGTCCAAATATTTCTGTATATATCAAAAAAGTCAAAAGTCAAAAGTGCCTTTATTGTCATTCCATTGTTAATGAACAATGCAGTGAAATTGAGATGCTGCTCCCTAAAAACAAACTATCACACTCAAAGTTCACTCATGCATTTAACATTCTTATAATGACAACAATAAATAATGCTTGAAACAAAATTACCTAAAAGTTGAATACAATATGTACGTAGCAATAATGAAAACATACTGAGCGATAAATACAAAAGACCAGCTTATACACACAGGGTTATTGCTACAAAATAATCTAAAATAACAAAAAAATATCAGCAGTCTGTGTGTGTTACATAAATCCATTCAAAATACGTACTGCTGCTGGGAAAAAACTATGATTAAACCTGGTAGTCCGGGTTTTATGGGATCTGTACCGCTTTCGCGAGGGGAGCAAGTGAAAGAAATCATGGCCTGGATGAGCACAGTCTTTAATGATGGCAGTAGCTCTGTTGAGGTACCAAGACCTGGAAATCTCTTCCAGAGAAGGGAGAGAACAGCCAGTGATTTTTTGCGCAGTCTCGATCACTCTCTGGAAGGCTTTGCAGTCTGCGGCTGAACAGCCCTCATACCAAACCGTGATGCCATATGACAAAATGCTCTCAATAACAGAGCGATAAAATAAAACCAGCAACTGTGCATTCAGGCCATTCTTCTTGAGGAGCCTCAGAAAGTGTAGATGTTGTTGAGCCTTTTTTATCGTAGCTATGGTGTTAACTGCCCAGGTAAGGTTGTGAGAAATATGAACACCCAGAAACTTAAAAGCCTCCACCCTCTCCACACACTCCTTGCCTATATATAGAGGAAGCAGCTCACTGCTATGCGTCCTAAAATCAATAATGAGTTCTTTTGTTTTTTTTGTATTCAATAGCAGATTATTATCTGAGCACCATCTCACCAGTTTCTGGACCTCATCTCTGTATGCGGACTCATCTCCTTCTGATATGAGCCCCACTACTGTTGTGTCATCTGCAAACTTCCCTATAATGTTTGTGGGATGAACAGGTATGCAGTCATATGTGTACAATGAATACAAAGTGGGGCTCAACACACAGCCCTGTGGCGAGCCTGTGTTAAGCATGACTGTAGAGGAGGAATGGGGTCCGAGTTTAACATTCTGTGTTCTGTTTGTTGTTGTTAAATCAACGGCTCACCCGCTCTCTCTAGAAATGGCCACAGCTGCTGCTCAAGCCAGCATGCACCCGTTTTGCTCCTCGTCGCCGAATGTTATGTCTGTAAATGACAGAGAGCGAGGCGAGTCTTCATGCAGCAAACAGCTCTCTAACTTTATTATACAGAACAGGGTTTATATACAGAATGGGCCGTGCCCGCTTCACGTCACCCTGTGGGTGGGCACGGCATCCCAAACGCACCTATCCATACACCACAGAAATATCTTAAACCATATAACAGGCAGTCGTAGTAACACTCTCCAAACAAATTTGGTGCGCTGATATCCCACTTCCGCCTCTCAGTAGTGATGGCAAAGTCGAAACAGTGTTTTAGTACGTACCGAAACCTAGGTGGAAATTTTGAATTGAATCATTGTTCTGAGGTCTGTATCAGAAAGAGGATGTCACGTGACAGTTCCATTTCACGTTCAATTATGTCACCAACTGTTTTGAAACTTCACCGTTGTTTTATGCGGTGATTTTGTTATCCCGTTTCTCAAATGGAATAATAAATAAAATACTGCCATTACACAATATTAAAATGCCTATTCTATGCACAATATACGTATGTATTATATAAATACTTTATATGTAAAATAATAATTTCTCGTGTCCTTGCCTGACTGGCTGCTGATTCATCACCCCACATGCCTAAGACATTTAAAAGCTCCTCTAAAGTGCAGTTTGTTTGCAAAGTCTTGCCTCTCTGAGTGTCTTGTACTGAGTGTGCTTTTGGATTTACACTATTTGGAAATGGATGGTGGTAGAAAGCATCCTAGGTCAGCTGTTTGGGATCACTATGACCTTCTTGAGGGGAAAAAGTTAAATGTATGCGTTGTATGCAACATCTTGCATTTTGTAATAATACAACAAGTATGTGGAGACACCTATGGACAAAACATCCTGACGCCTGCATTCTTAGCATAACACAACCGAGTGCTGTATCAAGCCATGGCCAGCATAGTGTTTATGGTATGTATTCATGGTCTTTTAATACACATACAAGTATACATTTATTATTTACACACCTTTATTATTATTTACAATAAATATAATTATGCATTTGATCACTAAAAGAAGCCATATTGTTGTACATTTACATATAGTTACATATTTTACATATAGTTACATATATTTACAATATATGAAGTTGCATGGCAGCATTCTTTCTAACTCAGTCTTTTTGTTATTCCTTGACAGGAAGGCAAAAAGAATTGAATGTACACAAGCACCCCCTAAAAACAGTGACTGATGTGTATTTTGTACACAAGCACTCCCAGAAATACTAATTGAAAAAATATATATTTTCAGACAAATAATACTATAAACCGAAACAAAACATGAAACGTTAAGAGATAAAAACACGACAAGACTCGACTGTTTCAGTGTAGCATATAACATTTGGCCACCAGATGTCGCTGTGGGGAGATGTTTCAAATGTTCCAAAACATCAATTCTTTTTTCTCAATCAGTTGTTCCAAATGATTCAGTCTCTCAATCGTTCCATTTCTGCTATCACTACCTCTCAGTACTAAGGCAAACAGAGCAATACCACCGTCTTACTGGGCCTGTACAGGCCGTCTGCCGACTCTATCACTCCGTTCACCCAAGACTCACTTAGTTCCAACAACACCCAGTCCAAGAGAAGCCTGAAGCTGCTGCTGGATGGTAGTTTCATTAAGGCTTTCAAGGTTTAGTCTCAGCCGGTTCTGCTTCTTCTGCAATCTCCTCTTCCTCTTAAGTTTGATGGACATCATGGATCATATAAGGCGGTGGTCTGTCCAGCAATCGTCGGAGTTGATCATGGCCTTAGTGATGTTTACATCGTGCAGATCCCTGGTTCTGACAATGACATAATCAATAAGATGCTACTGTTTAGAACAAGGGTGTCTCCATGAAGCCTTAAATTTGTTCTTCTGGCGAAAGATGGTATTAGTGATGGTAAGATCATACTGAGCACATTTGCCGAGAAGCAGAACTCCATTGGAGTTGATGTTTCCAATGCCTTCCTTGCCAATGGTGCCCTTCCAGAGGTGGTGGTCTCGGCCAACTCTGGCATTGAAATCTCCCAGAAGAATGAGCTTATCCTCCTTGGGGATTTTTGACAGTGTCTCATCCAGACAGGCATAGAAGGTCTCTTTCACTTCCTCCTCGGAGACAAGGGTAGGTGTGTAGGCACTCACGACTGTTGCCATCTGGTTGTTGGCAAGCACCAGACGGAGGGTCATCAGACGTTCATTGATTCCCACAGGGAGTTCAGAGAGATGACTGATCAATTGTTTCCTGATGGCAAACCCAACCCCATGGATCCTGGGCTCATCTGCTGCTTTTCCTTTCCAGAAGAAAGTATAGCCACCCTTCTCCTCCTTCAGATGGCCTTCCTCTGCCCGTCGTGTTTCTGAGAGAGCAGCTATGTCAATCCGGCATCTCCTCAGTTCTCTGGCAATGATGGCGGTTCTCCCCTCCAGCCTGTCACTGGTTGTACTGTCCGTCAGTGTGCGCACATTCCAGGCTCCAAAATTCATAGTTCTGTGTTTCTGACCGCAAATTGGTGATCCCTCTGAACACAGTAATCCAGACGGGTGGTTTGAGGCAGGCTATTTTTAGGGCACCTTTTCTAGCCCCTTCTCTATCAAGGGTGAGCAGAGTGGATCCTAAAAAGAACTGCTCAGTCGTGGATGTAGCTACCGAAGGGTTCTTTCTGCCTCGGTCCAAGAGCCCAGTGATCATCTGGCATCCACCACCTGATGTGCCAGCTTGTGACTAGGGGCTTCCAGACTTCACAATCCTGCCCCCGTCGCCACTTACTGGTCGCCACAGGACTTAACCTGGGATGTTAGGTGGATTCCCATGAAGAAGACGCCTGTGCGTGAATTTGTATAGTGTGGGGAGGCTGGTGCACATACAGCCACCACACAGACCTTGCCAGATCGGAGTCAGGATCCAGTGGCATGGACTCCAAGACGACTGGTGACCCGTTTCTGCTGCAGCCTTCGTCCGCCTTCTCAGCCGTTGTGATGTTTCCCAAAGGTCAACCATCATCCTCCGCCTGGTCCACCGTTGAGGTCTTTGCTATTTGCCCATAACTGGGGCTGTTTACTCACAACCGGGGCAGTGGTTGACAGGCAGCAGGGCGTATCCACATACCAGTGGGCCTGCACGCCACGACTCTGGGGCCCACTGCTGCTCCGAGATCCCATACAACTTGGCCTGGAAACCGCAAGGTACCAGCTACCGTGTGTGGCCACGAGGAGGCGTGTACGAGTCTTGGCAGTGGAGAGGCTATGTACCGGCTGAGGAGACTTACGCACTCGGCTCCTCTTTTCACCCCCGAAAACAGAGGGCTAGCCGGCGGCGGTAGCTGAAAGCAGAAAGTAGCAAGCAGAGGCAGCATGCAGCATGCACTAACTACAGGCACTACTACTCCAACACTACTGCACTGACGCATCACACGCCCTGTGCAAAACACACACACTCCGTCACCATGCACCCTGTTGCTGCCAGACTTCAACCAGATGTCCAGGAAGGTAAGGCCCATCATGGTCAGAGGTGGACACCTGCGCATTGAATTATTTAGAGTGCCATAGGGGGCGCGCTCTTCCCAATAGCACTGTCTTCGCGATGATGAGGTAAACCCGGTGGCGTGGGTAAGCCCATGACGACCAGTCCCTCAACATGGCTACAGGAGGCTGCCGGGTCCTTGGTCTTTTAAGTCCCGACTTTTGCACACCACCAGCACATTGCTTTTCTGTCAGGGGTTGCTCCCTTAGCCTTCACCTTAATGGATTACCCACAAGGCAGTGGGGCTATTTACGCATAGTTGGGGCAGGGTTTGACGGGCGTCAGGACGTGTCCACACAGGATGGGCCTATATGCCGCATCTCTGGGGCCCCCTGCTGCTCCGAGATCCCCTCCAGTTTAGCCTGGGACCGCAGGGTACCCAGTTACCATGTGTGGCCACGAGGAGGCACTGCAGGGGTCTTGGTGGTGGAGAGGCTATGTACCAGCAGGAGGAGACTTACGCACTCGGCTCCTCTTTTCACCCCCAATGGGGGCTAGTTGATGGCGGTAGCTGTAAGCAGAGCAGCAAGCAGAAAGCAGCATGCAACATATGCCATGCAACATGCACTATCTACAAACAATTCTACATTACTATACTACTGCACTAGACGCTTCACACACACCCTGTGTAACCCTGACACACACACACCAGTTATTTACACACATGCGCACACACAAGCTCTAGTCTCTGTTCCTGCTTCTATATATGCGCATGGGTGAGGGTTGTGCAAGGCTAAAGAGACCAGACCAGATCCAAACAACAGCATGTGGAAGCCATAAAGGACTGAAGAGGAGACATCTGGACGCTGAGAGGAAGGATGTGGAAGCCATAAAGGTGAGGAGACATCTGGAGGCGGAGAGGACCGGTTCAAACTAGTTTGGACAATGGCCAGTGTATTGTTGGAAAGTTACTGGGAAACACCCAGTAACTCGAAGCCTATATGTATCGATGGATTCCTTTGTACTGGGTCTTCTCCACCAGATTTTGCTGTGGAAGAGACCCACAATTGTGATTTCTGACTCCCTGCGTGCTTCAACAAAAGATAAGCTGAGAAATAGTATTTCTTCTATTATTATTGACTGGTTAACTGAAAAGATTCTGCAAACTGTCTTATTTTAATTTTTACATTCATCCCCCGAGGCTAAAAATTTGCATGCGTTGGTGGTCCAATTCCCCAGGCCATACAAGGCAGTGAAGCAAAAGACACAGCATCCGCTAAACGTCTATTAGCAACATCGACAAGGAGACCATAAACACATAGAAAAGCCAACATACTCTATTAACTCCACAGCCGATTCATTTCCGAATTCCGAGTGTGAGAGGAGCCTCTCTGCCCTCTCTCCAGCGGAGAGGGTGTAATGCCACAACAGCAGCTGTTTGAGAGCATTGTATTTCCCCTGGGCTGGAGGGGCTCAGAGCAGGCTCATAGCACGCTGAGTGGAGCGCGGGTCCAGTGAAGCCACCACATAATGGTACTTCATGTCATCAGCGTAGACTCCGTGGAGAGTGAACTGAGCTTCCACATGAATGAACCAGGGGGCCGGGTCATGGAGCCAAACATCCGGGAGTTTGACCGCCACAGCAAATGCAGTGGGGGGAACTCCTAGTGCGGATGTTCCCAGAGAGGTGCTTGGTCCGTCTTCCATTTTCACATCAGGCCACCAGTGTAGAGGAATGAAAGAGACGAGACATGAGCATTGCAGATGGAGACTTTATTCATCTAGTTCAAAGTCAGACTGAACTCCGGGTGCCAAAGTGAATCTTTTATACAGCTTTACATTCCCTTCCTTGGCACCTGGAGTACATACATTAACACATCACAACATAGCACATCACAACACAATACATTCACGCCTGGCATCCCAAGTGTGAAGGTACATCTTCATATAGTTTTCTTTCCCCTGGCGCTCTGGCACCTACCATTGCCACTTCTCCTTTCTTCTCCCACATTTCCATTTCTCACCCTCTACCCCCTATTCCCCAAGACACTGGGTGGAGTAAGACCTCTCATTGTGCCACCACAAAGGATTTAAAAGGGGTCTGATTCATCACTCAAACTGAGGGTTTTTTGAGAGGAGGAGATGTGTTTTCATCATTGCATTCGATATTTGAGTAGAAGTCAGGGATAGTATTACACAAGTTAGAATTAGGTTTAGTAACATTAAACAATGCATTACATGTACTAAATATTACACATTGATACATTAGTGATGGTGAAACTGAGGAATTATAAAACAATGAACAACTTTGAGACAATTGCTTCATGATCCAGTGTTAAGAAACATTTCATAAAGAGTGCCATCTGCTGACTGAGTGTCAGAACTGCATCTGAGTAGAGAAAACCTGAAAAAAAAAATCTCAATTCTTTTTTCGAGCATTTGCCCATCTGAGGTCTATTCAAAATTGGATGGCAGGAACAAACAATCCAAAGCAAAAAAACAAAACAAAACAAACAAACAAAAAAAAACTAATGCCAATAGAACTCCCTCAAATTTCCTGCAAGCCCTCAAGTCACATGATGTGACCGACATAACGAGGCCTCGCTTGCTATGGTCACGTGACTGTGGGCGTGCTGAAACAGCGCTTGATGCACTGCTCATGATGCAAAAAAAAAAAAAATGCGAGCGACATTGGACAGCTTCTATTACTAAAATACAAAAAAGACTATCAGAGAATTGTTGTGCTCTTTACTCTCTCTCTCTTTTAATATACCCTTTTTTCTTGTTAATTGGAATGTTAAGTTTGACTGATTGTATATTTTCTGTGAAAATTTGTGGAGAGTGTAAATAACGAGACTGATTTATGCAGCAGATGATTTTATTCACTCTCACATCAGTCATACGCAGAAAAGCATGTCTCAATACACCATGGGTTCTCCTTTTACACCAACTGCCCATCTCAAATCTGCATGACATCTCACATCACAATACATTCATCCCTTCTCCCGCCAACTCCTTCTTCCTGCTACCTCACCATAATCTCCACGCCTATTGTCCTTCTCTGTTTACCCTCTGCATCCAGTCTGGGATGATTAACCCACCAGTCTGAGATGACTAACCCAGTCTCTACACGCCCCCCACTCCGAATCTCAGACAGAGTTTCAGTCCTCACGTCCTTTTGGCTTCAGTCTCCTCCCATATCTGCTGTAACGGGGGTTTACCACCTCCGGGGTGCTGCTGTGCCGGCGGGGGGCTCCTGGGGGTGTGTCTGTTTGCGGGTGGGCAATGGCAAAGGGGGGGAACCTATGACTTGCCTGTGTCTCTGCTCTGATGAATCATTTACCTGGGGAGTTCTCAGTGGGGGTCTTCCACGCCGAGGGGCCTGAACCAACAGCACTTGCTCATCTGCCACCACAAAGGCGGGCTTAAGTCTGTCTATGCATATTTTCTGTCGACGACCCCCCAGGTGTAACAAAAAATGTTTGTCCCCTGTTTCCAGCACTCTGAACGGGCCATCATAGGGTGGGCGCAAAGGAGGGCAGTGGGCATCGTGCCTGACGAACACGAATGCCACGTTCTTCAAAGTTTTTGGCACGAAAGCGCATGGAAAACCGTGGTGGGCCGGGCTGGGCAGCGTGCCTGTGTCTGCACTATGCTGCAAACACTGAGATGGGCAGTTGTCCAGCGTGGAATTATCTGGCAAAAATTCCCCGGGCAGCCGCAGTGGCTGAGAAAAAACAAGCTCCGCCGGAGAAGCCTCCAAATCCTCTTTTGGTGCGGAACGCAACCCCAATAAAACCAACGGCAACCGGTCTACCCAATTTGCATCCGTCAGCGAAGCCCTGAGCGCTGCTTTCAGTGACCTATGAAAATGCTCCCATAACCCATTGACCTGTGGGTTGTACGCGGTTGTGCGATGAATTGCAACACCCAGGCTACGGACCATCACGGACCAGAGGTTGGAAACAAACTGAGGACCCCTATCGGATGTGATGTCCGACGGGATTCCAAAACGTGCCACCCATGTCGTCAAAAAAGCGTGCACCACGTCCGCAGACATGGTTGCCGCCAGCGGGACTACTTCTGGCCAGCGTGTGGTGCGGTCCACCACTGTCAGAAGGTGCGTGCACCCCTGCGATGACAGGAGGGGGCACACGAGGTCCACATGAACATGGTCGAACCTCTTAGCCGGTATACGAAACGGCTCCAAAGGAGCCTTCATGTGTCTGTGTGCTTTGGCTCATTGGAACGCTATGCAGGCTGCAGCCCACTCTTTCACTTGTTTGTGCAGACCTGGCCACACGAACTTCGCTCCCACCATTTTGACTGACGCGCGCACCCCTGGGTGCGCCAGAGCGTGAATTGACTCAAACACGCGGCGGCGCCAAGTGACTGGGACCACCGGGCGCGGGCGTCCAGTGGAGACGTCACAGATTGGGGGGGCTTGCCATCTTGCAGTACTCTGCTCTCCGGCCTTAACCCTGTTGGTCCAGACTGGAGCGCGCACATGTCCGTATCGCCAATCTGCTCTGTGGCCATGGCTGTATAATCTATCCCCACGCAGACCGGGGCCACTACTGCGCGCGAGAGGCAGTCCGCTACCACATTCAGTTTACATGACACATGCTGAATATCGGTCGTAAACTCCGAGATCGCGGCCAGTTGTCTCTGCTGCCGGCCCGACCATGGCTCCGAAACCTTGGCCATCGCGAACGTTAGCAGCTTCTGGTCCACGAACGCAGTGAAGTTGCGCCCTTCCAGCCAGAACTGGAAGTGGTGTATGGCCAGGAGGAGAGCCAGCAACTCTCTGTCGAATGCGCTGTATTTACGCTCACTGTTGCGCAAAGCCCTGCTGAAAAAAGCGAGCAGCTGCCAAGAACCGGCGACACGTTGCTCCACGATGGCCCCTATGGCCACGTCCGAGGCATCGGTAGTGAGCGCTATCCGGGCCGCTGGGTCTGGGTGCGCCAACAGTGCGGCGTTTGCCAGGGCTGTTTTAACCTCAGAGAATGCCTGCTCCCGCTCCAGAGTCCATTCTACTCTGTCTGCCGGTTTCCGTTTCTTGAGCGCGACGTACAATGACTGCATGAGTTGAGCTGTGCAGGGAAGGAACCGGTTATAAAAGTTAACCATCCCCAAAAATTTTTGCAGCGCCCTGACCGTCTGAGGCCGGGGAAAATTCGCCACAGCGCACACTTTGTCGGGCAAGGGTATTGCTCCCTCCGGTGAGATGTGGTGCCCCAAAAAATCAATCCCTGTCACGCCGAACTGGCATTTCGCCGGGTTGATTATTAACCCGTGCTCCTCCAACCTCCGGAAAACCATCCTGAGGTGGGTTACGTGTTCGTCCTTGGACGCACTGGCCACCAGGATATCATCCAGGTAGACGAACACAAATGGGAGATCGTGCAAGACCGCATCCATCATGCGTTGGAATGTCTGTGCCGCTCCTTTTAATCGAAAGGGCATGCGTAAAAACTCGAACAAGCCAAACGGAGTTATTACCACTGTTTTGGGTATGTCCTCCGCGCGCACTGGGACCTGGTGGTAACCGCGGACCAGGTCTATTTTAGAAAAAATGCGTGCTCCGGCGAGGTGAATGGAAAAATCCTGAATATGGGGAATCGGGTAGCGGTCGTGCGCTGTAGCGTTATTCAATCAGCGGAAATCTCTGCACGGTCGCCACGATTCCTCGGCCTTAGGGACCATGTGTAGCGGGGATGCCCATGGGCTGTTTGATCGCCTGATGATGCCCAACCTTTCCAGGCTGGCAAACTCCTCGCGCGCTATGGCCAGTTTAGCTGCATCCAAGCGCTGAGGTCATGCGAAAACGGGCAGCCCAGTGATGGTGATAAAGTGTTCCACCCCGTGCTTAGCGATGGCCGCCGAAAACGTCGGGACCGTGAGTGCTGGGAACTGAGTGAGCAGTGTGTGGAACCTACCGCCTGGAGCTGTGATGTTGGCTTACGTTATTGGCCCGGCCTCTCGAGCTGTACAGGGGAGAGAATCAAAAGACAGTGCATTAACCAGGCGCCTGTTAGCAACATCGACTAGTAACCCATGTGGACACAGAAAATCAGCTCCCAGGATTGGGAAACTCAGTGCCGCTATGACAAAGGTCCACTCGTACATACGGCCGTGTAGGGATAAAGTCAGTGTTCTCTCACCAAAAGTCTTAATGCTCGAGCCGTTTATTGCTACCAGCCTGGGGCTGCTAGGTACTGCTAGCCAGTCAGCGTAGGATGGCAGGATGATGCTCTTCTGGGCTCCAGTGTCTACGAGGAACCGTCTCCCCGAGCGCGAGTCCGTCACATAGAGCTGCTTGTTTTCTTCACTGGCGGTCGCAGCTGCTACCGACTGCCGGCCTTGGTGTTTCCCGAGCACTTGAATTGGCACGGTGGCACACATCTGCATGTGTTCTCTCCAAAGCAGCGGTGGTAGAAGCAGAATGTGTCTCTTTGGCGCTTCCTGGCCTCCGCTGCCGCTACCGTCGGCGGCTCCTCGCCTCCACTGGTCATCTCGCTGGGTTCCGACGCCGCCGCGTTCACTGTGAGGGCTCTGGTGGTGAGGACGATCCGATCTGCCTCCTGGGCTAGCGCACGGTAGTCACGCGCGGCCAGCAACGGCAAATTGGCAAGAACCGCTCTCGCCTCTGTTGGGAGGTTCCGAAGGAAAAGGTGGGCAAACAGAAAATGCCCGTCGTCCGTGCCCATTAATGCCAACATCTCCATCAGTTCGACCGCCGAACCATCTCCTAACTCGAAGTGCGTCAGGAGCCTCTCTGCTCGCTCACAGTCCGAGAGCGTGTAGCGCTGGGTCAACGCAGCCTTGAGCATCCCGTATTTGTCGTGGGCTGGAGGCTG
Source organism: Pholidichthys leucotaenia (assembly GCA_020510985.1). Classification (NCBI taxonomy): domain Eukaryota; kingdom Metazoa; phylum Chordata; class Actinopteri; order Cichliformes; family Pholidichthyidae; genus Pholidichthys; species Pholidichthys leucotaenia. The sequence continues at coordinate 51,543,947 of CM035836.1, forward strand.
TTGGAGCAGGCTTGCTACCTGCTGAGACATGCGAGTGTCCAGCGCTGCGACCACATAGTAATATCTGGTGTCATCTGCCATTATTCCCCGGAGGGCGAACTGAGCCTCGGTGTGGTGGAACCAAGACCGCGGGTTGTGCAGCCAAAAGTCCAGTAGTTTGACCGAAACAGCGCACGTATTGCTGGGGGTTCCCGTCCGGGCCATCTCTGGGATGCTTGCCGCGTTGATGGGGCTTCCCGTCCGGTCCGTTCTTGCCTCGTGTTCCATAATTCGTCAAGGGGTCAACAATGTGGAGAGTGTAAATAACGAGACTGATTTATGCAGCAGACGATTTTATTCACTCTCACATCAGTCATACACAGGAAAGCATGTCTCAATACACCATGGGTTCTCCTTTTATACCAACTACCCATCTCACATCTGCATGACATCTCACATCACAATACATTCATCCCTTCTCCCCCCAACTCCTTCTTCTTGCTACCTCACCATACCTCTCCATATCAGCTCCATAGCTATTGTCCTTCTCTGTTTATCCTCTGCATCCAGTCTAGGATGATCAACCGACCAGTCTGAGATGATTAACCCAGTCTCTACAAGTTCTGATTTTGTACCTCTTTTTTAACCTTATCCTCACTGAGAGTTTGTATGTTGTATTTTGTTCTATTAAAAAAGTGCTTGTGACACTTCCACTTTATTTTTTTTTTTAAATTTGAATCCTTTATTAGTCCCACAATGGGGAAATTACAGGGCATCCACATGAGTGGATGAGGCAGCCACTGGTGTGGTGCCCAACCCTTTAACCATTCACACCTGGGGCCACTTTAAAGTCTCCAATTAACCTAACTTGCATGTTTTTAGCATGTGGGAGGAAACCAGAGAAATCACAGAGTAAACCCACACAGACATGGGGAGAACATGCAAACTCCACACAGATCACTGTTGGTCAGGGGCTGGGATTGAACCCGGGATCCCCCGGCCAAGGGTGAGTTGCTGTGCAGCCACAGTGCTAACCACTCCACCGCAGAATGAAATTTATATTGTGCAAATCAGTGTTGAGTGGGAGGTGTCGAGCGTAACATCACTACCTCTATGATCTGGGACACCCTTTCATGACTGCACATGGCCAAAGTGGCTGTAGAGTGTAGCTGTCTTACCGGCCACTGCTGAAATTCACCAGCCATTGGCCGGTGTTAATGTCAAGCCCTGCATACTCTCTCTTTCTCTCTCTCTCTGTATGTATATATATATATACACATACATACAGTGATCCCTCACTTATCGCGTTTAATGGGGACCAGAACCAACCGCGAAAAGTGAAAAACCGCAAAGTAGCGTCACCCCCCCCCCCCAAGGGCGTCACAAGCACTATTTTGCACAAAAAAGCACAAGAGAACAGCGAAAAGTGCCACTAGGCAACACGAGCGATAAAGAACAATGAATGCGGTCTTCCTTTGCTGGGTATGGGCGCTCGGCAGGGAGAGAAGCTGGGTAAAACGTCTCGGCCAATCAGCTTGCGAGATTCCCGAGCGGTGAAGAGGTGGGCGGAGAGGAGTGGAGCGGTGGTCAGAGAGGTGGATTTTGAGTTGTGCAGGCTCTCCGTGTTGATACCTGATGTTCTAATGTAGTCTCCCTGCCTTCTGCTAGCGCCCGGGCAACTTTCGTGCCATTTTTTCTCAATTTTGAATTTTTGATGAATATTTTTGAAAAATCCGCGATGCACTGAGGGCGCGAAAGGTGAAACGCGAAGTAGCGAGGGATCACTGTATATATTTATCTTAGAGGTTTCGTTCACTGAATATTGCCCTTCAACAGAATTTTTCCAGCAATGACTACAAATTCTGAAAGCTGTCTATCATTTGACAGATTATATGGAGGGTGGTCTAATTAACCCTTTAACCCCTTGCACTCCGGCCAATTTTCCTAAAACGCCAAAAAATGATGTGCCCAAAGTAAATCGAGAGCTGTTATTCAACCCTTTGCGGCATCTTCATGGGGTTGGTCTCATTTAAAAGAAAACACTTTGAATTTTTTGGCAAAAAAATACCATGATCTCTCTAAGTGCTCCGGCCGCTGAGTTACAGTCATCTAAACATAGTGAACTTGAAGAAAATAAATTTGGCCTGGGTGTTTTTTTGGATACAAATGCTTGCAAATAACACACAGCTTCAGATCCGGGCTGGAAAATGCAACAGAAATGTAGAACCAAGTGTTATCCAGCTGAGGTCCAAATTTTGTAACAATACCACAAAAAATGAATATATTACACAGCTTTGTTCTCAGGCTGTTCCCAGGCGTTTTTGGACTGTGCCAAATTGTGCCAAATGGCACAGTTTGGAAAAACGTCTGTAACTTTTGAATGATTCAATGTAGAATCTTCATTTTGGGCTCTAATGAAAGGTCACATTCAGGGCTGTGTCTGTCTGTGTGTGTGTGTGTGTGGGGGGGGGGGGGTTGTCCCCCCCCGCTACAAAGGACGGAGATCGGCCCTCGCTACATGACGGATTACACTCGTTGCATGTTTCCACAGCAACGCTGTCACAGCGGCTTCCCCCCCTCGCTACTGTGTGTGTGTGGGGGGGTTGTCCCCCCCCCTCGCTACAGAGGACAGCCATTGGCCATCGCTACATGACGGAATAGACTCATATGGCTATGTGGCGACCGCTGCGCAGTCAGCACAGCTTCCCCCCGCAGACCGGGGGGCGTTCGGACCGTGAATGCCCCCCCCCCCCCCCGCTCCTCTTCTGCAGCGCCGTACAGTTGTAATTTACCAATCGGTCAAAAGTCATTTTTTGATTACAATTTTCAGGGATAATTAATAACTTAGCTTATAACATCTTACCTCTTCACAGCAGCAGTGTCCTGGCGAACTTCTCTTCCCCATTGTCAGACGAACGCGATGCTGGTCCGCTCGTGGATCCCGGTCAAAACATAATTCCATTATTGCGGTTTTGGTGAATGATTTACGACCTTTGTCATCGGCCTCCGTCGGTCTATGATAACGGAAGAGAATCCTAAACGTCTATTCTGCTGGAATGAGTGCAGGTCCCACTTGTGGGTGTTCTCCATGCTGCTGGATCTGTAGCAGGTTCTTCCAGCGTCCTTTTTTTCATCTGCTGCAACAGTAAATCTCTCTTCACCCAGCCCGAACTTCTGTGCTTCAATTGGCTCCTGCATAGTGCTATGAGATGACTGTTGTTGTGAAATGGCGCTTTATAAATAAAGTTGAATTGAATTGAATTGAATTGCATTCACAGTAGGCGGGTCCTCCTTCCTAGGTTTTCATTCATTTGTTCTTCAAGGTTTCAGAAACCCAATTCAAGGCTCTTATTAGTCGAATGAGAGGTCAATCAGATGAACTAATCTGTTCGCGGCTGTGTCTGCAGCTTTTATTTTCAGTGGCGCTTGGACGCCAACACCACCTACATCACCACCATCAGGACCATGCGTCCGAGAGCGCACGAGGGCGCACGAGAGTTGCCCATCCGCGGTACAACGGAGTGCAAGAGGTTAAGAAGGTTCTGCACAACTGTTTGGTCAACCACACTTTGAGTCACAATATCTCATTGAATAATGGCAGTGAGCTTAACTCAACCTGAATGAGCCATCTCTGCCACTTGGTTTAGTTGCGCTATGCTAAAAAAATCCTCTAGATTGCACTGCGTGTTTGAGCAGTCCCAAACCCTAACCCTAACCCATGAACAAATTCTACTCATTTGTTGAAGAAAATTAGCAATTTATTTGACTTGTTCTCAATGTTTTTTGTATGCATTTAAAGGTATATAATACTTTTACTATGAACATACCTCTCAACCGTTTGGTAGAGGCCTATATCTAAAAAACTGTGGGGTCTGATTTTGGAAGAACAGTTGATTGTTGTTATTGTTATCCTAAATGAGTAAAAAAAATGCAAAGAAAAATTTTTTCCATTGCTTTTTTCTTTGTGTGGACCTTAAAGGGTTAAGTTCCAAGGTTGTCATAGCCAGGAGCGGCACTGGGGTTAAGCTCCCAGTGCTTATAAAATGCTCCTTATGGCGTGCGTCTCAAAAAGCCTCTGACGACTAAGTCCAACTCCTAGCCTGCCCGTGTGGTTTAGTTTCTAAGACCGGCTTTCTAAGCCCGGCGGAACTGCTTTTACTAATAGGAGAAGGGGCAAGGGTGGATTTCTGGTGCCTTAAAACCAGATGCTTCGGGTAGATGGTGGCTCGTTAACCTAGGAAGGTTGCCCATCTAGGGGAAGGTAAACCCTGATTTCAAACCTCCGCTGCCTTGTGGCATGCCTGGTCACGGGAAACGCTTCGGGAGTCAACCCTGAGGAAAAATCCGGAGTCGGAGTCCCTAAGGCAGTTCTCTATTGTGCCCAACATCGTTCTGGCAGCTCCTGTGATGGCGCTGGTGCCAAACTGTAGCAGCCCTGCTGTTCCTTTGGATTCATCAGTGACGTGGAGAGGGAGGACATGCTGCATGGGCAACATCTTGTCTTCCATATCTTCCTGGCCAGGCTTGAATCCTACCAATGCCCAACGCTGGAAGGTAGAACACCGGATCACTGGAGAGGACACTCCAGCTTCGCCTTCGGCATAGACAAAACACGGGGAATGACAGTTACCGGTTATAAGCCACTGCTCAATTGGTGTAGAGCGTGGCGCCAGGGGTTGTTCCCGATGGTGAGAGGGATCATCTGATCTCACTGGACAGCTACCGCCCACCTCAAGCTGGGCAGCCCCCAGCCAATAAGGTGTTGTCCCACCACAGCCTGCTTTCCTCATTGGGTGCATGGGGATGAGGTGAAGTCCGAATGGCAGGCTGAGATCCTGTGCACCAGGCAAGACAACAAAACGATCCAGAGTGCAGATTGCGACACAGACCATTCATTGGTGTGTTGCAAGGTCAAGCTGCAGCTGAAGAAATTCCACTGTGCCAGACAACCTGGAAAGGCACGGATTGACACCAGCAAGATGGCCCAACCAGAATTTGTTGAGCAGTTTGCTTCCACCTTTGTGAAGGAACTTGGTGAATCACAAGAAGGAGAGTCTGCAAAGCAGAAGTGGGAAGAGCTGCAAAACATCATCCACCGCACAGCCTTGGCTACCTTTGGGAGGAAGACCTCAAAGTCACAGGACTGGTTTGATGCCAAGTCGACTGTGATGACCCCTGTCACTGAAGCCAAGCGCTCAGCACTTGCTGAGTACAAGAAGTACCCAAACAAGAAGAATCTCCAGATTCTCAGGGCTGCGAGAAGCAAAGTTCAGCAGACTGCTCGGTGCTGCGCCAACGAGTACTGGACTCAGCTCAGCCAAGACATTCAAACCGCTGCCATAACAGGGAACATCCATGGTATGTACGACGGCATCAAGAAAGCACTTGGTCCGGCTCAGAGCAAGAGGGCCACCCTCAAATCCTCCACTGGGGAGATGATCACAGAAAAGAACAAGCAGATGGAGAGATGGGTGGAGCACTACTCCGACCTCTACTCCAGACAGAACACCGTGACACCGTCAGCCCTTGATGCCATTGACTGCCTGCCATCCATGGATGAACTTGATGCCGAGCCAACCATCGATGAACTCAGCAAGGCCATTGATAGCTTGGCCGCTGGCAAGGCACCCGGCAACGATGGCATACCCCCCAACCTGATCAAGCACTGCAAGACCGCCCTACTGCTGCCATTGCATGACGTCCTCTGCCAGTGCTGGAAGGAAGGTGCCGTACCACAGGACATGAGGGATGCCAAGATCATCACCCTCTACAAAAACAAAGGGGAGAGAAGCAACTGCAACAACTACAGGGGCATCTTCCTCCTCAGTGTTGTTGGCAAAGTCTATGCACGAGTTGTTCTCTTTCGTCTACAGAAGCTTGCCGAACGTGTCTACCCCGAGTCTCAGTGTGGCTTCCGTGCTGGGCGATCGACAGTGGACATGATATTCTCCATCCGCCAACTCCAGGAGAAGTGCAGAGAACAGAACACGCCCCTGTACGTCGCCTTCATCGACCTCACCAAAGCATTCGATCTGGTCAGCAGAGAGGGCCTTTTCAAGATCCTGCCAAAGATAGGATGCCCACCAAAGTTGCAAAGCCTCATTGAATCATTTCACACCAACATGCAGGGAATGGTGCAGTACAATGGCAACATCTCAGAGCCATTCAACATACACAGCAAAGTGAAACAGGGCTGTGTACTTGCGCCAACCCTCTTTGGGATTTTCTTTGCTATGGTCCTGAGGCCTGCCTTCAGCACAGCAACAGAGGGAATCTACCTGCATACAAGATCTGATGGCAGGCTTTTCAACCTCCCCCGCCTGAAAGCCAGAACCAAAGTACATGAGGCTCTAATCAGAGATATGCTGTTTGCAGATGACGCTGCAGTCGCGACCCACACACAGCAGGAGCTTCAAACCCTGATGGACCGCTTCTCCCAGGCATGTATGGACTTTGGGCTTACCATTAGCCTGAAGAAGATTAACGTCTTGGTGCAAGGCACAGAAGCACCACCAACCATCACCATCGACGACTACAAGCTGGAGGTCGTGAATCAGTTCACGTACCTGGGGTCCACGATCAGTAGCAACCTCTCCCTTGATACAGAGATCGACAAGAGGATTGGAAAATCAGCTTACACACTCGCTCGCCTCACCACACGAGTGTGGGAGAATTCCAAACTCTCTGTCAAGACAAAGATGGCAGTGTACAATGCCTGCGTCATCAGCACACTGCTCTATGGGAGTGAGACATGGACAACATACGTCCGGCAGGAAAAGAGACTGAATTCCTTCCACTTGTGCTGCTTTTGCCGCATCCTGGACATATCCTGGCAGGACAAAGTGCTCAACACAGAAGTCCTGTCCTGCGCCGGCCTTCCCTCCATGTTCTCTCTACTCAGGCAGTGCAGGCTCCGCTGGCTAGGCCATGTTCACCGTATGGAGGATGACAGAATCCCCAAAGACGTCCTGTATGGAGAACTGGCGACTGGCAGGAGAGACGCTGGCCGGCCACAGCTGCGCTTCAGAGACATCTGCAAGAGAGATATGAAGGCCCTGGAGATCAACACAGAGCGCTGGGAGGACCTCGCAACGGACCGCTCCAAATGGAGAGGCACCCTGACCAGACAGCTTAAAGCTGGTGAAAAGAAACTGACTGCTGCAGCAGATGAAAAAAGGACCCGCAGGAAGAACTGCCACAGACCCAGCAACACAGAGACCATCCACAAGTGTGACCTGTGTGACAGGGACTGCCATTCACGCATCGGCCTATTCAGCCACAGGCGGTGCTGTTCCAGCAGAGTAGACATCTAGGATTCTCTTCCATGGTCATCATGGACTGATGGAGGCCGACGGTCTAATTAAAGTCAATTAAAATGATGGATAACTGACTGACAGAATTTTTACAAGCCAGTCTGAGAAATTGACGTCACAAAAAGTGTAGTGCAACCTGTGATATAGAGTATTGGCCTTTTTTCAGTTTCAACTCAAATGCAGTTCTGAAAGTCAGTCACCAGATGGCAGTCTTTATTAGATGTTTCACAACACCGTCTCTCGTGAAGCAATTGTCTCAAAGTTGCTCATTGTTTCATGAGGCCTCGGTTTTAACTACTAATATGACAGTAAATTTAAAAAAATGCTGAATGGAGATACTTATCAAAGAAGACTCAGTTTAAATCACTGGGCACTATACCACAAAAGATTCATCACTTTACATGCTTTTTCTGCCTCGTAATCACACTAAAACTGAGATTTCCATAGAGTCTGCTGCTGCCTTTTGATGTTTATTTCCAGCGCCGTTTGTGTCTCTACCTGGCAACCCATACAATGTTATCATGAGGCAACAGTGAGTGCGACACCTACTGGCCAGGAGGTCAGAATGTTATCTCTTGCACCTTTAATATGAATGTTTTAAAGCAACAAAAATGTTTTGTTATTTAAATGTTTTTGAAGAAAATCAATATATGTTCCATCATTTGACATTAAGTAGAATGTTTAAATAAAGGCTTATTCTGCTCTTCAGTCTAATATATTGACAATTTTGTTAGTGTCATATAAAAGTGTGTTTTGTTGTATTAATGAAGAATGAGTGTGGGGGCATCTGTTGTTCAGTAATTGTAGCTTCACTACATTATAACACAGAAGCAGTGTTGGGCAAGTTACTAAAAAATAATCACTAGTTACTGTTACTAGTTACTTCTTTTCAAAAGAAAGTTTTTGAGTTACTGCATGATTAAAGTAACTAGTTACTTGGAAAAGTAACTTTCACGTTGCTCTTAAATGCATACTTCAATCATCTTGCACACACAGCAAGATCAAGGGCCCCTTGTTCTTGTCAGAAAAAGAAAAGAAAACTGATGAGGAAAAAAAGTCACATCTTACAGAGAAAAAAGTCTCAGATTTACACAAACTACTGTAATCAGTAGAAAGTCAGAAATTTACTAGAAATAAAGCTGTGAATTCACAGAGAAAATTTTGGACCCCCTGGTTGGCTGTTTTCGGCCCACGAGCCATATGTTTGACACCCCTGTACCAGTCCATTAAAAATGCATATTTAGAGGATTTACTTCCTTGAAATACGTAGTTGCATATCACAACAGCATGTAAATGAATGAGATAAAACAGAAAGCACAGATAAATGAAAGTTCACCACTGAGAAGAAGCTGTTCTTTACTGCAACAAATCACAGTCACTTTTTCTCTGTGCGCAAGAAAACTTTAAATGCATTTAATGTGGACATTAAATGCAAGGTTCTTGCTCAAAAAATACTCACGTTTAACCACAGAGGTAGGAGCTGATGTTGGGGGCTACTCACCACTCGGACAACAGGTGATCACCACCGCCACGACATTTCATTTATTTCTTAGAAATAAAGTAGTACTCATGGTGTTGTAGTCAAGACCAAGAATAAGGTGTCAAGGCCTCTTATACTACATAATCTTAGTTTCAACCCTTTTGTCTTTCTATACTCTGGTCTCAACTGCAACACTAGTACATCTACTATAGCTAAAGTCACAAACTTTTGATAAAAGAAAATCACACTAATTGTCACAGTTGGGGTATGGCTAGGACCATGCCCACGCTTTATGTTCATTTAGTTTTGCTTTTCACTGTATTATTATTCTGATTATCATTAAGTGCCCTTGTTCCCGGATCCTTCACTGTCATGTCTTCCCCGATGCGTGACATCATTGTCTTATGGTTGTCTTTTTGTATTTAATTATATTTTGTCTTCTCTATTCATTTTTATTGTTTAGTATTTTTGTCCTGCATCCTGTCATGTATTTTCATCTGTTTATTTTTACTGTTTAGTATTTTGTCCTGCATCTTTAGTCTTATTTTTTTATCCCCTGTCTAAGTTCATGGTTGTGTGTGTGTGTGCAGCCCTGCCTGTCCTGTGTGTTCACCTGCTGCCCTGATTTCTCTCAGCTGTCTCTTGTCAAGTTCATTATTAGTTCCCCTATTTATGTGAGACCCTGTTCAGTGCTCTGTGAGAGGTCACTTTATCATTAACCTGCATTGTGCCATGTTGTTTCTAGTAGTGATGGCCAAAGGCACTCTACAAGAAGGGACAGCGCAGGCTGTTCCTACTGTGGAGACTCAGGTCTTTTGGTGTACAAGGGGCGCTGCTGAAGACATTCTATGACACGGTGGTGACATCAGCCATCACTTTTGGAGTGGTCTGCTGGGGCAGTGGCATTACTGCAGCCGATAGGAAGAGACTGAACAAACTGATCAAGAAAGCTAGCTCTGTCCTGGGGCAGCGCCTTGACCCGGTGGAGGAGATAGGAGAGAGAAGGACGGTGGCTAAACTGTCATCTCTGCTGGAGTCCGAGTTCCACCCTATGCAGGACATACTGAATGCACTGAGGAGCTCATTTAGCAGCAGACTACATCATCCCAGGTGCACAACCGAGAGGTTTCGCAGGTCCTTCCTACCAACGGCTGTCAGACTGTACAACCTAAGCAGGGCTGCTCGCAGAGATAGCAAAAAGACGTAACAACCTAATAGTTTTTTGAATGCAAAAGATGCAATAGACTTACACAATGGTCCCCTCCGGAATACAACTAGGAAAATACCGGTCGCTATGGAGGGTGAAAATATGTATAGGCACATAATCATACCATCCATCCATCCATCCATCTTCTACCGCTTTTCCGGAGGTCCGGGTCGCGGAGGCAGCAGTTCAAGCAGAGAAGCCCAGACTTCCCTCTCCCCAGCCACCTGCTCCAGCTCTTCAGAGGGGATACCAAGGCGTTCCCAGACCAGCTGGGAGACATAGTCTCTCCACCGAGTCCTGGGTCTGCCCCGGGGTCTCCTCCCAGTGGGACGTGCCTGAAACACCTCAAGTGGGAGGCGTCCAGGAGGCATCCTAATCAGATGCCCATACCACCTCAACTGACTCCTTTCAATGTGGAGGAGCAGCGGTTCTACTCTGAGCCTCTCCCGGATGACTGAGCTCCTCACCCTATCTCTGAGGGTGAGTCCAGCAATCCTACGGAGAAAGCTCATTTCAGCCGCTTGTATCCGCAATCTCGTTCTTTCGGTCATTACCCAAAGCTCGTGACCATAGGTGAGAGTAGGAACGTAGATTGACTGGTAAATCGACAGCTTTGCCTTAGAACTTAGCTCCCTCTTCACCACAACAGACCGGTACAACGTCCGCATCACTGCAGATGCTGCTCCAATCCGTCTGTCGATCTCTCGCTCCATTTTCCCCTCACTCGTGAACAAGACCCCAAGATACTTAAACTCCTCCACCTGGGGCAGGAGCCTGTCCCCAACCCGGAGAGGACAATCCACCTTTTTCCGGCTGAGGACCATGGACTCGGACTTGGAGGTGCTGATTCTCATCCCAGCCGCTTCACACTCAGCGGCAAACCGTCCCAGCAAGAGCTGTAGGTCATTGCTGGATGAAGCCAACAGGAAAACATCATCTGCAAACAACAGAGATGAGATCCTGTGGTCACCAAGCATGACACCCTCCATTCCCTGGCTGCGCCTAGAAATCCTGTCCATAAAGATTATGAACAGGATCGGTGACAAAGGGCAGCCCTGGCGGAGTCCAACTCTCACTGGGAATGACTCCGACCGAGTGTTGGCAATACGAACCAAACTCTCACAACGGTCGTACAGAGACCGAATAGCTCGTAACAACAAGCCCAATACCCCATACTCCCGAAGCACCCCCCACAAAAATCCACGAGGGACGCGGTCAAATGCCTTCTCCAAGTCCACAAAACACATGTAGACTGGTTGGGCAAACTCCCACGAACCCTCAAGAGTTCTCAAGAGGGTAAAGAGCTGGTCCAATGTGCCACGGCCAGGACGAAAACCACATTGCTCCTCCTGAATCCGAGGTTCGACCAACGGCCGGACTCTCCTCTCCAGTACCTTGGCATAGACCTTCCCAGGGAGGCTGAGGAGTGTGATCCCTCTAAAGTTGGAGCACACCCTCCGGTCCCCTTTTTTGAAGAGAGGAACCACCACCCCGGTTTGCCATGCCAAAGGTACTGCCCCCGACCTCCACGCAATGTTGCAGAGGCGTGTCAACCATGAGGGGCTGCACGGTGGCGCAGTGGTTTAGCACTGTGGCAGCACAGTTTTACCCTCGGCCGGGGGACCGCGGGGATCATGAGATCGTGGGTTCGATCCCAGCCCCCGACCAACAGTGAGCTGTGTGGAGTTTGCATGTTCTCCCCGTGTTGCGCGGGTTTACCCCGGGATTTCTCCGGTTTCCTCCCGCACACCAAAAACATGTAGGTTTAGGGCGCTCGCGCACGCAGCGACCAGCAGCCGGTGGCTTGTCACCAGACTGCAAACCAAGTCTACCTACGGGTAAAATTAAGTAACAAAAAAAAAAAAACAAAAAACAAAAAAAACCCCCAACAACATCCAGGGCCTTGAGGTACTCAGGGCGAATCTCGTCCACCCCCGGGGCCCGGCCACCAAGGAGATTTTTAACCACCTTGGCGACCTCAGCCCCTGTGATAGGCGAGTCATCCCCCTCGTCCCCAAACCCTGCTTCCTCTGTGGAAGGCGTATCAGTGGGATTGAGGAGATCCTCGAAGTATTCCTTCCACCGCCCGACGATATCCCCAGTTGAAGTCAACAGTGTCCCATCCGCACCATACACAGTGTGGACGGGGAGCTGCTTTCCCCTCCTGAGCCGCCGAACAGTTTGCCAGAATCTCTTTGAAGCCGACCGAAAGTCTTGTTCCATGGCCTCACCGAACTCCTCCCATACCCGGGTTTTTGCTTCAGCAACCACCCGAGCTGCACTCCGCTTGGCCTGCCGGTACACCTCAGCTGCTTCGGGAGTCCCACAAGCCAACCAAGCTTGATAGGACTCCTTCTTCAGCTTAATGGCCCCCCTCACCACTGGTGTCCACCACTTGGTTCGGGGGTTGCCACCACGAGATGCACCGACCACCTTGCGGCCGCAGCTCTGGGCCGCCGCTTCAACAACAGAGGTGGAGAACATGGCCCATTCAGACTCCATGTCTCCAGACTCCCTCGGAATGTGGTTGAAGTTCTTCTAGCTACAATGCTCCACACTGTGTGTTTATATATCTACATATTATTCCATCTAGCTACATTGCTCCGCACTGTGTGTGTTTATATATTTACATATTTATTCCACCTAGCAGCAATGCTCCGTACTGTGGGTGTTTATACTGTATATCTACATATTTATTCCATCTAGCTACAATGCTCCACACTGTGTGTTTATATACTCATATATTTATTTCATCCAGCTACAATGCTCTGCACTGTGTGTCTGTGTGTATATATATATATATTTATAGTAATATGTACATATGTATATTAGCTGCTCTTGCTTTTTTTTCTTGCCTTCTGATTGTTGCTCTGAGTGTTGCTATCCCTGTGCTGTTGCAATCCTGGAATTTCCCCGTTGTGGGACTAATAAAGGCTTATCTTATCTTATCTTATCTTATCTTATCTTATCAAATGAGGCTTTCTGGAGGACTTGAGGCCTTTCATCAAAATGGCTTATATAGACGAGGCCTCATGTGGGACTTCATTTTCTCTACCAGGCCATCTAGTGGACAAAACGTATACAACATGCTGATTTTTATAAGGGTATTATTGGTTTAATGTGTATTCACATCTTCAACCTGAGCCTGAAGCTGGGGAGGGTACCACAGTTGTGGAAAACATCTTGTGTGGTACCTGTACCAAAGACTTCCCACCCCAAAGATCTGAACAGCTACAGACCAGTGGCCCTGACGTCTCACATGATGAAGACCCTGGAGAGACTGCTCCTTGCTCACCTCCGCCCCCTGGTGGGACCAGCGGTGGATCCACTCCAGTTCGCCTAACAGCATGGCATTGGGGTGGAGGATGCAGTGATCTTCCTCCTTCACCGTTTTCTATCCCACCTGGAGAAACCCGGGAATGTGGTGAGGATCATGTTCTTTGACTTCTGTAGTGCTTTCAACACCATCCAACCGATGATCCTGAAGGACAAGCTGCTGTGCGCAGGGGTGGACCAGCACCTGTCATTATGGATCCTTGACTACCTCAATAACCGGCCACAGTTTGTGAGAATCCGAGATTGTGTGTCTGACACGATCATCGGTAGCACGGGGGCCCCCCAGGGAACGGTTTTGGCTCCCTTCCTGTTCATTTATATAATAATTTATATAATAAAGATTTATATAATTCTGTTTTGCTCTTAAAATTTTGGCTTTCAGCTCCTTTGTGGCAACCTGTAGCTCAGAAACAGACCCCTGTTTAAAGGCAAGTGCTTTCCTCTGTAAGCAGGATTTAACTGATTTTGTAACCCATGGTTTGTTGTTGGGATATATTTTGACACGTTTACCTGGAACATTCTTATTTTTACAGAAAGCCATGTATGAGCATGTGACGTCCACCAAAGAGTCCAAATCATCCCCGCAGGACAGTGTGAACATCTCCCAGTCTGTACAGTCAAAGCATTCCTGGAGTCTGTGCACTGAATCTTCTGTCCACACATCAGTGTCTCTCATCTCCACCTCGCCTCTTCTGAGAGCAGTTTTATATGTGGGCAGCAAATGTACACAGTTGTGATCTGAGGATCCTAAAGGAGGAGGGGGAATGGGATCCCCAGAAGAGTGTAAAAATTGTTTTTGTATAGTATGTGTATTTTCCCTGTTCTTCTTTTTTTCTTTCATTTTGTAATTTATTCTGCTCTTGCTTATCTCTACGGGTCTGTGCTTCTGTCAGCAACATCTCAGCCGTGCCCTTTTCTAACTGCAACTGCGTCAGCTTTCCTCTGTCCTTCTTACTTTGTTTCTTATGTGTCTGTACCTTCTGAATTTCACCATTGATCTTATCCCTCAAGGCGATAATAACCTTGGTTGAGAATGACCCCCCCCCCCCCAGAGGAAATTCAGCTTGGCAGATTCACTCCTCAATAAATTCAATAAATTCCACACTTTCAGGACCATAATTGTCAGTCATAAATTTCACCTCCGGGCCGCTCACGCTGGAGGGACACCGTTTAGGTTCTGACTCGCAGGTCCCCATTACTGACCAATATGACCGCCAAACCTCTTCAGTGCGTGCCTAACGCATCCTCATCTTGACCACTGGTCACCCCAGGCGTGCCCCAACGCGTCTCACTGTGACTTCAGACTATGTCCCCAAACCTGTTTATAACAGGTACTGTACACTGTCTTCAATTTAGTCCTGCCAAGAGATCAACTCGCTGAACTCCAGAATTTGTCCTACCATGGGACATTAACCCGCTGGACGTGCACAGATATTGGTCCAGTGAGGTGAACTACACAACTGACAATTTACCAATACAATTTGCATAAAGGGCACAATAAATTTAACTTACTTAAACTTTAGAAGACTTGTAAAATGGATTCTTCTGGCTAGTGTGTCACCCCTTCGCCACCTCCGCACTCCATTGCCAAACTGGGTGGAAAGAGTCGAACTCCGTTCGGGGTGATCAGCCTGCGTCAACGGACAAAGAGTGGCGATCAACTATCCCACTTCTGTACACCAGGAATGTGACCGAATTTTACAGCCCATTATTAGTGTCCTGAAGTGAAATAAAGAGACGATTCTGCCGGCTGGATAATCTTTATTTCTCTGTATACTGGAGAAGAGTGGAGAAGAGGCAAAATCTGCTCCCACTGTTCTGCTTTTGTCAGCAATTTGGCTACCTTTATAGTATTCCTTTCTAATCCAAATATGGTAGCAGACTTGGAGATAAGACCCAAAGACACACTGTTGGAGCACGCGACTCACAAGAATGTGATCTGACCTTACTTGACATTCTTAACAGTTATTCTCTACAAGGCTCACCCCCTCCCCTGCTCACTGAGAACATTCCGTACAGAGGAGAGATAAAACATGCATGCTGAGAATAAATTCATTATGATTCACCTCTCACACTATGCACTGAATATGTAGACACTACATTACTGAGTATGTCATCTAAATCAATCATTACACAACAGGTTAACCTCTTGCACTCCGTTGTACTGCGGCCGGGCAAGTCTCTGCGTCCCAGAGCGCACAAGGGCGCTCTCGTGCATCCTCGAGCGCATGAAGGCGCACGATGGAGCTGCGGGAGCTGCATATCCGTTCTTCCACTGTAGACACAGCCACGAACAGATTAGATCATCTGATTGACCTCTCATTCGACTAATAAGAGCCTTGAATTGGGTTTCTGAAACCTTGAAGAACCAATGACTGAAAACCTAGCAAGAAGGACCCGCCTACCAAAGCTGTGAATGCAGTGAGCCAATTGAAGCAGAGAAGTTCGCAAGCTGTATTTTTTAAGGCTGGGTGAAGACAGACTGCTGCTGCAGAGAAAAAAAGGACCCGCAGGAAGAACCCCACAGACCCAGCAGCACAGAGACCATCCACAAGTGCAACCTCTGTGACAGCGACTGACATTCGCACATCGGCATGTTCGGCCAGGCGGTACTTGTTTTGTTTTGTTTTTGTCCCAGCAGAATAGACATTAGGATTGCCTTCTATGGTCATCATAGACTGACGGAGGCCGAAGACGAAGGCTGAGTGACACACATGCGTTTGCCAGTCTATTTTTAATTACTACTGTTATTTGTTTTGAAAAATCGTTCGCCAAAAACCGCAATCATGGAAGCGCAAAACCGCAATAATGGAATTATGTTTTGATCGGGTCACGAGACCAGAACCACGAGCTGACCAGCGTCGCATTCGTCTGACAATGAGGAAGAGAAGTTCGCCAGGACTCTGCTGCTGTGAAGAGGTAAGGTGTTATAAGCTAAATTATTCTTTATCCCTGAAAATTGTAATCCAAAATGACTTTTGACCGATCGGTAAATTACAACTGTGCGGCGCACGAAGTCTGAAGTTCGTGCACCGCGGTACAAGGGGTCGTTCGTCGCGTCCAGACCGTGAAAGCCGCCCCCCCCGCTATTCTTCTGTAGCGAGGGGGGGAAAACCGCGGTGACTGCGCTGCTGTCCCACATCGCCACATGAGGCTAATCCGTCATATGTCCATCCTCTGTAGCGAGGGGGGGGCAACCCCCCCCCCCCACACACACACAGACACAGCCCTGAGTGTGACCTTTCATTAGAGCCCAAAATGAAGCTTCTACATTGAAGCATTCAAAAGTTACAGATGTTTTTCCAAACTGTGCCATTTGGCACAATTTGGCACAGTTCCAAAATGCCTGGGAACTACCTGAGGAAAAAGCTGTGTAATATATTCATTTTTTGTGGTATTGTTACAAAATTTGGACTTCAGCTGTATAACACTTGGTTCTACATTCCTGTTGCATTTTCCAGCCCGGATCTGAAGCTGTGTGTTATTTGCAAGCATTTGTATCAAAAAAAACACCCAGGCCAAATTTATTTTCTTCAAGTTTACTATGTTTAGATGACTGTTACTCAGTGGCCGGAGCACTTAGAGAGATTATGACTGTTTTGCCAAAAATTTCAAAGTGTTTTCTTTTAAATGAGACCAACCCCATGAAGATGCTGCAAAGGGTTGAAGAACAGCTTTGGATTTAATTTGGGCACGTTAATTTTTGGTGTTTTTAGGGAAATTGACCGGAGTGCAAGGGGTTAATATATGAGCAACAATTTCCCACTACAATAAAAGATGTGAATAATAAATGGTGAATTTCTACCACACTCCAATGCGCACAGCGAGGGGAGAAAGGATGAGGATTTACACGCAGATTAACACCACACACATTTATTAACCTCTTGCGCTCCGTTGTACCACGGACGGGCAAGTCTCTGCGTCCTAGAGCGCACGAGGGCGCACGAGAGCGCCCTCGTGCGCTCTCAGACGCATGGAGATCCTGATGGTGGTGATGTAGGTGGTGATGGCGTCCAAGCGTGCACTGAAAATAAAAGCTGCAGACACAGCCGCGAACAGATTAGTTCATCTGATTGACCTCTCATTCGACTAATAAGAGCCTTGAATTGGGTTTCTGAAACCTTGAAGAACCAATGACTGAAAACCTAGCCAGAAGGACCCGCCTCCCAACGCTGTGAATGCAGTGAGCCAATTGAAGCAGAGAAGTTCGCAAGCTGTTTTTTTTAAGGCTGGGTAAAGACTGGCTGCTGCAGCGGATCAAAAAAGGACTCGCAGGAAGAACCCCACAGACCCAGCAGCACGGAGACCATCCACAAATGCAACCTGTGTGTGTAACGGCAGCAGCTGTGTTTGTTTGATCCATGTGAGAAACATGGCAATTCTTGTGACTGTTGTAATTTCCCCGCTATATATGTCAACAGTGACATCCTTTCTAGTATTTGACCTTTGGTTGTACAGCAATGCCTCTCAAAGATTTGTTTTGGCAGGTATATATATACTCACAGCCTGGCTCTGTGTGCTAGTCAAAAGTTGTTTACTTTGTGTCTGGGGGAGCCCCCAACATGGAAATGACCTTTGACCTCTGGGGAATCCCTTGTGAATTCCCTACCTTTTTTTTTATTTATTTTATTCCCTCCATATTTTCTTTTAAAAACCTAGGTTTGGAAATTTGTCCTTTGAGATTTAAAAATTATTGAAATAATTTGTCATCAAAAATACATGAGGTATAAGATTATTCACAACAGGAAGTAGACGATTTTGAGACTTCCTGCCCAGCACAACATGACAACGGACAGATTGAGCATGGCTGGCTAAAACAAAATCCAAGCCATCCAGCGGTTTACCTCAGCCCAGGTAGGGTGAAACTGTCATAATGATGAAATAATCCCTCATATCCAATTATCTACCCGATATTTTGTGGATTGTTTGAGAGATGATGATATTTTTGAAGTTTGTTGAAGTGTGACTAGACCATGTGACTGTCAGTGGTAATCCACTGCCTATGTAACATTTCACCTAGTCTCCATGCATGTGCGAAAAACTGTAATAGTTGTGAAAAAGTAATTTTTGAAGCCTCATTTTGTGAATAGGGATGTATTTTTGACTTGAAGTAAATGCAGTATTATTCTGGTCAGTCACTGCTACAATTCCCGGCCTGCAGGGCCTTGATAGATCTTAGAAGTGCAAATCTGGCAATCCTTCATTATTTACTGGATGCCTAGTTCTAGTCAATTTTATTGTTATGTTTTGAATTGACATCTTGACTTTAAATTAGCTGAAATACCAATTTACAAGGTATTTATTCCGGGCTATTAATTGCAGACAAAATGTGAGAGCCTGCAAGGAATTTCTGCCCTCGGAAGGCTGCAACCCGGCAAAGTGGTTAGTGAAATGTTTAACTCTGTTGAAGTTTAATGATGGTTGTTTGAATATGCACATGTCCAAGGAATAGAAACTTTTGTGTGTGTTTCTAATATGAAAACCTGATGTGCACAAACCATACAATTTTAAATGTGGATTTGATAATCTGTTGTATTTGTTTACAGTAAATGCTGCATAATTTTTGCTGGTAGCTTTCTTGCAACAACTCAGGAAACCTAAAAAATCTATCAATTTGAGATCATAAATGTTTACATTTGTGTGTATGCAGTATGATTTAATTTCTGTAATACTAGAATTTTGTGTCCACAGCTAAAATAATGTTTCTTGTGTTTGATATGTTTCAGTCTTTACGGTGTTTGATGCAATTAAAGTCAAAAGCAAGGACATTAAAGATGTGTCAAACATCAGTTATTGCACACCAAAATGCTGCTCATAATCCGGGGCCAGAACAGTGTGACAGGGAGTGCCATTCGCGGATCGGCATGTTCGGCCACAGGCGGTGCTTATTTTGTTTTGGTTCCAGCAGAGTAGACATTATGATTTCTTCCATGGTCATAGACCGACGGATGCTGACGACGAAGGCTGAGTGACACACACGCCTTCGCCAGTCTTTTTTTAATTACTACTGTTATTTGTTTTGAAAAATCGTTCGCCAAAAACCGCAATCATGGAAGCACAAAACCGCAATAATGGAATTATGTTTTGATCAGGTCGCGAGACCAGAACCACGAGCGGACCAGCGTCGCGTTCGTCTGACAGTGAGGAAGAGAAGTTCACCAGGACTCTGCTGCTGTGAAGAGGTAAGGTGTTATAAGCTAAATTATTCTTTATCCCTGAAAATTGTAATCCAAAATGACTTTTGACCGATCGGTAAATTACAACTGTGCGGCGCGATGCGGCGCAGTTCGTGCGCTGCGGTACAAGGGGTTGTTCGCCACATACAGACTGTGAACGCCGCCCCCACCCCCGCTATTCTTCTGTAGCGAGGGGGGGGAAGCTGCGGTGACTGCGCTGCTGTCCCACATCGCCACATGAGGCTAATCCGTTGTGTAGCGATGGCCGATTTCCATCCTCTGTAGCAAGGGGGGGGGGGGAGCAAACCCCCCCACACACACACAGACAGCCCTGAGTGTGACCTTTCATTAGAGCCCAAAATGAAGCTTCTACATTGAATCATTCAAAAGTTAGACGTTTTTGCAAACTGTGCCATTTGGCACAATTTGGCACAGTTCCAAAACGCCTGGGAACTACCTGAGTATAAGTGTTTTCTTTTAAATGAGACCAACCCCATGAAGATGCTGCAAAGGGTTGAAGAACAGCTTTTGATTTAATTTGGGCACGTTAATTTTTGGCGTTTTTAGGGAAATTGACCGGAGTGCAAGGGGTTAATAAGACAAGCAGACAAACAGTTACAGGTTATGTTTCCTCAGAGGCTCGAGAGTCCTTCTGGACCCATGTGGAGAGTCAGAGGCGTATTCTTCAGCATTCATAGAATGGATCCATTCCGTTGCAAAAGGGAGGGTGGCTGAAGATGGCTGAGGACGACCCTCGGTATCCGGGGAGCGTGTTTGTGAAAGCGGGTGGTCATCCTTGCTCGATATTTTCAAAGATGATAATTCTTCCCAAGGGCGTCGTTCAAAACACCCTTGGAGAGTCACACGTGGGTTTGTCTCCATTTTGGGTTGGGGTTAGATGGGTGGTCGGCAGTCTTCTTTGAAATTGTTAGGAGGGGAGGGGTTAGGTGCGGGAGGTCATGGGAGTGGCGTCATCTGGAATAGCTAGGGTTTTTTTCACCATGACCATATCTGTTGTGGTACAGCTGGAAATGAAATGGGCCTTGAGCTTTTCGCCTTTCTCGTCAACCATTTTGACCCACGCTGTTGTAGGTAAGCGTAACGCTGTCTGGAACACACCGCATTTGGAACTGAATTACTGCAAGATGAATTCGTGCCCGGATGGGGCACAAATTCAGCTATCAACAGCTACCTGTTGATAGCTGACACGTGGCTCGGAAGTACCACCTGCCAGACGGGGATGCCTTTGTCTCCCAAACACTACTAGCCAACACTCTTCCGGTAACGAATACCATTGGTTGCTTGCATTTGTTGATAAATTGACTTGATTTCTCTGTCTCTGTCTCTCTCACACTACTTTATCTGATTGCGTTACACGCTACACTGCAGAGTTTAGTTTACACCCCATAATTCATTCGTTGAAATCAGTTACAATCAGCTCTGCACGCAGCTGAGCTGCCACGTAAGCTTAAAATGTGTTACAGATACAATGAGGTAAAACCTCTCCCTCTTGCATGAGGGGGTGGTTAAGCTATAAAAACCATAGGGCTCCATTTTTTTGGGGGGGGGCACACTCTCTCGAGGAATTGCCTAAAGAGGTGTGTCCCAGCGCTGCTTGTAACCATATTTCACTTTCAGTAAAAAAAGGAAAATATACTTCATCTCTCAGCCTGGTTATTTGGCCGTCGTATCAAAGAACTGGGGTTTAAGGTAGTTTAGACTCAACACATTTTACACACACAGGTGTCTGTTGGTCTTTTGTAGCAGGTTCGTCTTCCACTCCCATCTGTTGGCGATGTACGTTGCTTGTTTTCATATTGGGGTAAATCACGTTTTGCAGTACATTCCAGTCCATGGCCAAAAGTGTGACTTTTCTGGAGAGCAGGTCAAAAGTTTTTCCTTCATCCAACTGATAGAAATACAGTTCGCTACTTGCGTAGTTAAACATGTAACCCCATCTACCTCCGGCTTCTAACTGCCATTCTTCCTGAAGACTCCCGGTCGTGGGGGTCTGGATGCGTCAAAGATACAGTATTCTCTTTTTCAGCGCTAATCCCGGAGCACTCTGTAGCAAGGTGGAGATGGGTGTCTCGCTGATCAGATGAAAATCACTCGGCCTCTTAGTCATGGTGGAGTTTTTTTCCTGTCTTTTTCCCGAAGTTTGTTTCATTTTTCCAATTTCGGGCTACTTATTTATACGATTTTCACACGCTCCACCCTTGCAGTTTCATTGGTCGATGGTAGGGGCCCGCCTGTAGACTGTTATAGGGGGAGGACTCTCCTTTTCCATTCACTGGATAGAATGACCCTGCGTTTGTTGAGTAGATGGGTGGGTTCTTATACCGAATTTTTCTAATATAAGATAAGATAAGATAAGCCTTTATTAGTCCCACAATGGGGAAATTCCAGGATTGCAACAGCACAGGGATAGCAACACTCAGAGCAACAATCAGAAGGCAAGAAAAAACAAGAGCAGCGAGTATACATATGTACATATAAACATAAATATATAGACACATGGTGCGGAGCATTGTAGCTAGATGGAATAAATATATAGATATATAAACACACAGTGCGGATCATGTAGATGGTAAAATGGCACAATCTAATGTGTCAAATGTTTTATTGAAAGTTTTTTAAAAGTCCGTCTTAGAAACTCAGAATAGAAAGTAAAAGCCATCGCCTTATTTTTTTTAAAAATGAAGTATTTTTTAATTAGAATTTCCCACGGTAAATACATTTGTATATGATAAAGTTTTTGAAATAAATTGAATAGAATAATTTACCCGTTGGTAAATATCGTGGACGATGTTTTACCATCCATTTGAATGACCGACTGACACTGAAAAATGCAAGTGGCCTTCTGGCTCCAGGAGACACTGTTATGATGCTGCTGAGAGAAGGGAGGGAGGGGAAGCTTTGTTAGTGGTGTGAGATTTGAAAATTATTCAACAGCGCACATAGAATCAGTGTATTTTAAGTTGTGGAAATACATAGACAGAAGTACTTTTTGGAAGAGCCAAGATGTTGATCTGTTAAAGCGTTCATTTTTAGTTGTTTAAAGCTTATACTAGTTAAACTGATATTTTCAGAATTCAGTTTGTTTTTCTCTGAGCCAGAATGTGTCGGTGACACAATTCTTGAAGAAGAAGGATCCTTTACCGCTTTAAAGACGACCTCAGGCCTTAAGTCCCCAATCTGAGAAATTGTTGAATCCGAGGTAGAGGCAAAGTTAGTCGTGCAATATTTATTTCTGAAGGGGAAAAACCAGCAAACTATAAACACGATGCCCAATCTAAAGGCTAAATTTACCGCATCTTGTTGTTTTCTTTAAAAAAAAAAAAAAAGTACTTAAGGTTCATGCAGATGCATTTTTTTCTGTACACTTGAGGCTTTGATTGCATATGCCCAACAGTAAAATACTGTGAGGTTGTTGTTTTGTATCAAAAATTGCTTGGGTGGGATTTTTTGTGAGAATGAACGTTGTTTCAAAATATTAACCAGAAACTACTCTGGAGTTTGGTGGTTGACCAAAAAATTTGCGCTGTCTGTGTGGACAACTTAATTGAACCACGTGCTGTGATAGACATAAGTTACAAGTTTTGCTTTTGTACAAAATAAAAAAGAGATCTACATTGCAAAGCTTAGTCCTTTGTGAAATGTGGTGTTGTGAGAGAAAAAATATTATTTGGATCATTGGGAAAAACTGAATGGAGTGTTAAATTCTGAGAAAAAAAACCTTTTAAATAGCACAAAACTGTTTGAATGGCTGACTGACGCTGAAAAATGCAAGCAGCCTTCTAATCCAGGAGACATGGTTATGGTGCCGCTGCTGAGGGAGCTGAAGCTTTGAATTGCCAAGCATCATCATCATCATCATCATCATCATCATAGCACTCTGTTGGGGGCAACAATGACTGGTCAGTCAGAATTGCCAAGCAACAGCTTCAAAACCTTCAGGATTTGGAGAGTATCCATAAAGAGGAGTAGACCAAAATCCCTTCTGAGATGTGAGCAAACCTGGTGACCAGCTACAAGAAACGTCTGACCTCTGTGCTTGCCAACAAGAGTTTCTCCACCAAGTACTAAGTCACATTTTGGAGAGTCAAATACTTATTTCCCTTGACCAAATGCAAATTAATTTATAACCCTTATTTGATACTTTTTTCTGGATTTTTTTGTTGATCTTCTGTCTCTGTCTCTGTTAAAAATAAACCTACTATAACAAATTATGGACTGTTCATTTCTTTGTAAGGGGTAAACTTACACATTCAGCAGGGAATCAAATAATTATTTTCCCCACCGTATACTCTGTAAAAAGTCCTGAAATGGTCAGCTTTGTAAAATTAGCCACTTGCATCATTTCATTACAAGAAAATCTCTGGGATAATCATCAAAACTCTAATGATTCAAAGGCTTATTTTTTCCTGCCATGATCTAGCCTTGGACCTCTGTTCAGATTTTAAACAAATATTCATACAGTGAGTTATAAGCACAAAAAAAAAGAAAAAAATTGACAAGATATTTGTTGAGTCACAGGTAAAGATAATCTGGATCTTCTGTGTGATTACTTGTAGATATTGTGATCTTTACCTATGTTTTAATACACTGAAATCCTCTCCGGGCTCACCCACTTGGGTGTCTGTTGGCATGTTTCTCTTTAACCTCAATACATTTCACTCCTGACACAGCTGTTTCGAGGGACAGTGTGTGTGTGGGGGGGGGGCTTTGTAATGTGAATGGCCACTGTGACTGACAAACCCTAAATCACATATGGAGAACAGATTAAAATCACAATCTGTCAGTTTGACGAGAAGTTCAAAATTCAATTCAATTCAACTTTATTTATATAGCGCCATTTCACAACAACAGTCATCTCATAGCACTATCAACTGTAGGGGGGAACCCCCACAGTTGCAGAAAGACCCCAGCAATCAGGCGATCCCCTGTGAGCAAGCACTTGGCGACGGTGGAGAGGAAAAACTCCCTTTTAACAGGAAGAAACCTCCAGCAGAACCAGGCTCAGGGAGGGGCAGTCATCTGCTGCGACTGGCTGGGGGGTGAGGGGATAGAGAAGAAGAAAAGAACAGACATGTAGAGAGCAAACAGCACGATGGGGACTCAATCTATGGGAGAGAACAAACAAATGTTAATGACCAGCAAAAAAAAAAAATATTTCATAGAGAGTGAGGAAAGGAGTGAGGCCCAGTGCATTACTGGAGGTCCCCCGGCTGACTAAACCTATTAGCAGCATAACCAAGGGAGGGTTCAGAAACACATGATCCCTCCCTAATTGTAGGCTATATCAAAAAGGTAGGTTTTAGCCCTATTCTTAAAAACAGAGATCGAGTCTGACTCCCGAATCCAGATTGGCAGCTGATTCCACAGGAGAGGAGCTTGATAACTGAAGGCTCTGCCTCCCATTGTACTTTTGGAGATTCTAGGTATTACAAGTAATCCTGCATTTTGGGAGCGTAGTGCTCTGTTAGGATAATACGGTAGTATCAGATCTTTTAAATAAAAAGGAGCCTGATTGTTTAAAGCTTTGTAAGTAAGAAGAAGGATTTTAAACTTAATTCTAAACTCTATGGGAAGCCAATGAAGGGAGGCCAGAACCGGAGAGATATGATCTCTCTTTCTAATACCTGTTAAAACTCTTGCTGCAGCATTTTGGATCAGCTGAAGACTTTTTAAAGATGTTTTAGGACAGCCTGATAATAAAGAATTACAATAATCTAATCTCGAGCTAACAAAAGCGTGGATCAGCTTCTCAGCATCACTCTGAGACAAGATGCTCCTAATCTTGGCAATATTACGCAAATGATAGAAGGCAGTCTTAGAAACAAATTTAATATGTGAATTGAAGGACAAATCCTGATCAAAAATAACTCCAAGGTTCCTCACAGAGCTATTAAGAGAAAGAGTAACTGCGTCCAAACTGAAAGTTTGATTTGGAAAGGAATTTCTAAGGTTTTTTGGACCAACAAGAATGACTTCAGTCTTATCTGAATTTAATAGCAGGAAATTACAAGTCATCCAAGCTTTAATTTCCTTAAGACAGGCTTCTAACTTGGCTAATTGATTACTATCATCTGGCTTCATTGACAGGTATAATTGTGTGTCATCTGCATAACAATGAAAATGTATACAGTGCTTTCTAATAATGTTGCCTAACGGAAGCATATATAAACTAAAAAGAGTGGGGCCTAGCACAGATCCCTGTGGAACTCCATGACTAAGCTTTGAGTTGAAAGAAAACTCATTATTTACATGAACAAACTGGAACCTATCAGATAAATAAGATCTAAACCACTGCAACGAAGTTCCATTAAGTCCAACATAGTGTTCTAATCTATCAAGTAGAATATTATGATCGATAGTATCAAAAGCTGCACTAAGGTCTAAAAGGACAAGTACAGAAACTAGTCCATTATCAGATGCAATGAGGAGGTCGTTAGTGACCTTCGCTAAGGCTGTTTCAGTACTATGATGGATTCTAAACCCAGATTGAAACTCTTCAAGTAAACCATTTCTCTGCAGGTGGTCAAATAATTGCGTAGCAACAACTCTTTCTAAGATTTTTGAAATGAAAGGGAGATTAGAGATTGGTCTATAGTTAGCTAAAGCTCCTGGATCTAGCGTTGGCTTTTTGAGTAAGGGTTTAATTACAGCCGTTTTAAAAGCCTGCGGTACATGGCCTAAAGTTAATGAAGAATTGATTATATGAAGAATAAAGCTACCAATAAGTGGGAAGACTTCTTTAAATAACCTGGTAGGAATAGGGTCTAAAAGACAAGTTGAAGGTTTGGATGAGGAAACTATTTTGTCTAACTCACAAAGGTCGATTGGAGTAAGCTCATCAAGACAGACATCAAAAGAAGGAGTTGTAGTAGTTACAGTATTTAAGTTAACTGTGGGAAGAATCTGATTGATTTTATCTCTGATGGATGAAATTTTATTATTGAAAAAGTTCATAAAGTCCTGACTAGAAAGCTCTAAGGGAATGCTAGGATTGACAGAGTCCTGACTCTTTGTCAACCTGGCTACAGTACTGAAAAGAAACCTGGTGTAGTGGAGCTGAAATAACGAGGCGGTTTTGTATTAAAAACAGGGTTTTTAATGAATAGCTCCTCTATCAAATCTCATCAGGTGTAGAGCTTGGCAGAAGGCAAGAGAAAGATCTCTGCTCCGCTCGCTGGTTAAATACAAGCACACATAGGACCACTCAATGAAAAAGCTGACGTCAGAGCCACTCATTGAAAAAGGTAACATCCCCCCGTTATCTTAACCCCCATTGTCCTGCCATCCCCTCTCCCTGTCTTGGGAGGTGATGGGAACTCCCCCTCTCGCTTTAGGGGGTAAAGGTGTCAAGTCCATCTCCGCCGCCGCGTCTTGGGAGGTCCATTGTCTTTAACCCGGGGTGGGGGATGCTCTGTCCTTTCTAGGTGTGAAGCTCCTTACATATGCTGTCACAAAACATTTCCACTTGTTCTAACATATGTAGATATGGGATATAAGAGTCATATATACCACAGGCCCCCCAAACACTAGGAAAGGACACAGAAAGAATTGCAGTCTAAGATAATAACTATGAAATACTACGTGTTACAACTGTTGCTACCGGAGAAGTTTTCTAGCAGCCATGCTCCTAAGAAAGCTCAGTGGTAAACATAACAGCATAGTGAAATCATAAGTAGCCTTAAACTGTTGTAGCACAATTAGTGAATAATTGCGGGGTGGTTGGTATCAGTCCTTGTGCTGTTTGGGCTTTATCCTTCTCCCAAAACTGCTGTAGGTTGGCTTAGGTGTCCCGCTGGGACCTTCTCGTGGTGAATCTGCATTGTGGGAAGGAAAGAGATTATTTGTTCCCTGCCTGGGGGCTGAGACTTTTCCTCTGGGGGGTCTACCACGCCGAGGCGCTCGTGCCACCTGTGTAGGCTCGTCTCTCAGCAAGAAGGCAGGTTTGAGTCTGTCAACACTGACCACTTCCTTTCTGTCCCCATAATCAAGCACAAAGTGTTTGTCACCATTTTCCAGCACTCTGAACGGGCCATCATAAACTGGGCGTAACGTTGGTTTAATAGCTTCATGCTTAACAAAAACGAACTCAGCATTTTTCAAAGTTTGAGGAAGAAAAACTCGTGGAAAAGAGTGATGAGCTGGACCGTGGAGGGAAACCGGTCCACTGCTGCCTAAAAACCTTGGGACGGGAAAGTGTCCTGGTTCTGGGTTCTCTGGTAAAAATTCTCCTGGGAGTCTGATAGGCTGGGCAAAAACTAATTCTGCAGGAGAAGCGTCTAAATCCTCTTTAGGTGCTGCACGCAACCCCAATAAAACCCAGGGAAGTTTATTAACCCAATTTGTGTCCGTTAGTGAGGCCCTGAGGGCAGCCTTTAAGGACCTGTGAAAACGCTCGCATAACCCATTAGCCTGAGGGTGATAAGCGGTGGTGCGATGAATTGTTGCCCCTAAACTGTTAGACATGGCTGACCAGAGCTCTGAGATAAACTGAGGCCCTCTGTCTGACGTGATGTCTGATGGAACACCGAAACGTGCCACCCAGTTTGCTAGAAAAACGCGAGCGACTTCCTCCGCTGTGGTTAACGCTAGAGGGACTGCCTCTGGCTAGCGCGTGGTGCGGTCTATCATTGTTAACAGGTGGGTGAAACCTTGGGAGGAAGGTAGCGGCCCCACGAGGTCGACGTGAATGTGGTAGAATCTTCTAGCAGGAATTGGAAAAGGCTCCAGAGGGGCTTTTGTGTGTCTGTGTATTTTGGCACGTTGACAAGGAATGCAAGTTTTTGCCCATTCTTTTACGTTTTTGCGCAGGCCTGGCCACACAAACTTTTCGGCAACCATTTTGACCGAGGCGCGCACACCTGGGTGCGCGAGGGAGTGAATTGCGTCGAAAATACGGCGGCGCCAAGCAGCTGGTACTAACGGGCGAGGTCGGCCGGTTGAAACGTCGCATATTAGGGGAGGCACGCCGTCGCGCAACTCTTTTTCCTCCAGCCTTAACCCTGTTGGTCCGGACAGGAGCACGCGCACGTCTGCATCACTGCTTTGTTCTTCCGCCATGGCTGCATAATCTATCCCATCCTGGATAGGTGCTGCGTATGTGTGTGCGTTAGTGAAGAGTTCCGCTGCTGAGGCGGTGTAATCTGTCTCCTCGTGCTCTGGCGGTGTCACAGCGCGAGAGAGACAGTCAGCTACTACGTTAAGTTTGCCTGCTACGTGTCGAATGTCTGTGGTGAACTCTGAAATCGCAGCTAGCTGTCTTTGTTGTCTGCCTGACCATGGTTCTGAAATTTTAGCCATAGCAAAAGTGAGCGGCTTATGGTCCACAAAAGCCGTGAAACTCCGCCCTTCTAACCAAAACTGGAAGTGGCGGATGGACAAATGAAGCGCCAGCAACTCTCTGTCAAAAGTGCTGTATTTGCGTTCAGTTGGGTTTAGCGATTTGCTAAAGAATGCTAAAGGTTGCCAGACCCCACTGACAAGTTGTTCTACAACTGCCCCTATAGCCAGGTCTGAAGCATCTGTGGTTAGAGCAATGCGGGCTGAGGGATCTGGGTGGACTAACATTGTAGCGTTAGCTAGGGCACTTTTTACTTCCGCGAAAGCGCTTTCACGCTCCGGGGTCCATTCGACCGCGTTGGAAGCTTTCTTTTTTCTGAGCGCGTCATATAGGGGTTGCATGAGCTGAGCTGCGTGGGGGAGGAAACGGTTGTAAAAATTAACCATCCCCAAAAATTCCTGTAGCGATTTAACCGTTTGGGGCCGTGGAAAACCTTCTATCGCACGAACTTTGTCTGGAAGCGGAAATGCACCTTTTGGGGAGACTCTATGTCCCAAAAAATCAATTTGTGATACGTCGAATTTGCATTTGGCTGGATTGATTATTAGTCCATGCTCTTCTAGCTTCTGAAAAACAGTAGTGAGGTGCTGCTCGTGTTCTTCCTCGGATGAGCTGGCTACCCGCATGTCATCGAGGTAGACGAAGACAAAAGGAAGGTCGCGTAGGACAGCGTCCATCATCCGTTGAAAAGTTTGAGCAGCGCCTTTGAGGCCGAATGGCATTCGTAGGAATTCAAAAAGGCCGAAAGGGGTTATTACT
This sequence comes from Pholidichthys leucotaenia, assembly GCA_020510985.1. NCBI lineage: Eukaryota > Metazoa > Chordata > Actinopteri > Cichliformes > Pholidichthyidae > Pholidichthys > Pholidichthys leucotaenia. The sequence goes on from CM035836.1 coordinate 51,573,555, forward strand.
GCTGTTTTAGGAATATCTTCGGCTCGGACTGGGACTTGGTGATAACCGCGGACTAAGTCTGTTTTTGAAAAAATGCGCGCACCCGCTAAATGCAGTGAAAAGTCCTGAATGTGAGGAATGGGGTAGCGGTCATGCGCTGTAGCGTTGTTTAGCCTGCGGTAATCTCCGCACGGTCTCCAAGAACCGTCAGATTTCGGAACCATGTGAAGTGGTGAAGCCCAGGGGCTCTTCGAGCGTCTAACAATGCCCAATTTTTCGAGAGCTGCAAATTCATCCTTTGCTATGTTGAGCTTGGCCGCGTCTAAGCGGGGAGCTTTGGCAAAAACAGGAGGTCCTGTTGTCGGAATGAAGTGTTTAACCCCGTGTTTGGCTACAGTGGCTGAGAATTTGGGGGTTGTGAGTGCTGGAAATTGGGTGAGGAGTTGTTCAAACTTACCTCCCGCTGTGGTGACGTTGGCCTGCACAGGTGGTGGGGAAACTCGAGCTGAACATGGAATAGAAGCAAAAGATAGGCGCCTGGTTAATGCACTATTTGCAAGATCCACTAATAACCCATGTGCACACAGAAAATCTGCGCCTAACAAGTTAAAGCTCACCGCTGCTACAACAAATGTCCATCTGTAGCTGCGGCCGTGGATAAGGAGGTGCAGGCTCTTTTTGCCGAACGTGTCGATGTCAGAGCCGTTGGCTGCCACTGCTCCGTTGCCCCGGGTGCCCATGGTTCGATCTGCGTGGGAGGGCATGACGAAACTCAGCTGAGCTCCCGTGTCGATGAGGAACTGCTTGCCTGTGTATCCATCCGTCACGTATAACAGCTTATTCTTCTCGCCGAGAACCGCTGCTGTTAATGGCCCTCGGCTTTGGCGTTTCCACGACATCGTAAACTTGCAGGGGGGAACGCATTTGCGGGCTTTCTCTGCGAAGCGGTGGTGATAATAGCAGACGTCGTTCTGCTCGTTGCGCTTGGGCTGCGCCGCTGTCACCGTGGGTTGAGTCTCTCCAAGGCTCGGGGTGTCAGTTTTCAGATCTGCGGATGCCGCTGTGGGTGTCCGTTCTCTGCAGGCGTTGACGAGCCGGTAAGCCTCGTTGGCCAGTGTGCGGAAATCCTGATGATTATTGCACTTCATACTGGCGAGTGTCCCTCTTAAATGCGGTGGTAGCGTGCTGAGGAAAATGAATTGGAAAAGGAAATTATCATTATCCTCCTCCTTGAGTTGTAGCAAATCCTCCATGAGGGTCCTCGGATTGCTCCCTCTGTGGCCGTAGACCGCCAGGATCCTCTCGGCTCTTTCGTCCGCTGACGGGACATAATTCGCCACGATGGTCGCCTTGAGTGTCTCATATTTGTCCCGGGCTGGTGGTCGCCGGACCAAGCTCCGCACACACTTCGAAGTGGCGGAGTCAAGTTTGGAGACTATATGGTAAAACTTAATATCGTCTGCTGTGATGCCCGCCAGTACAAACTGGGCTTCAGCTTGCTGAAACCAAGAGGCGGGGTCTTCTCGCCAGAAGTCTGGCAGGTTGACAGCGACGGTGTTCGTGCACACCATCACTGTTGTGCCCGCCGGGTGAGAGTGCCTTGCCTCGGCACTCACGGCGGTGCTGGAGCTCGGTTGAGCTCTCTCAGTGCCCTCTGCCGTGGGGAACAGCTGTCTGCTTGTTCCCTCGTCTGCGTCGTCGCTGGCGTATGCCCGAGTCACCATGGATGAGCAGCTTGAAGAACGCCTCCGGTCCATATTCTCGCGTCAGGGTCACCAGTGTAGTGGAGCTGAAATAACGAGACGGTTTTGTATTAAAAACAGGGTTTTTAATGAATAGCTCCTCTATCAAATCTCATCAGGTGTAGAGCTTGGCAGAAGGCAAGAGAAAGATCTCTGCTCCGCTCGCTGGTTAAATACAAGCACACATAGGACCACTCATTGAAAAAGCTGACGTCAGAGCCACTCATTGAAAAAGGTAACATCTCCCCGTTATCTTAACCCCCATTGTCCTGCCATCCCCTCTCCCTGTCTTGGGAGGTGATGGGAACTCCCCCTCTCGCTTTAGGGGGTAAAGGTGTCGAGTCCATCTCCGCCGCCGCGTCTTGGGAGGTCCATTGTCTTTAACCCGGCGTGGGGGATGCTCTGTCCTTTCTAGGTGTGAAGCTCCTTACATATGCTGTCACAAAACATTTCCACTTGTTCTAACATATGTAGATATGGGATATAAGAGTCATATATACCACACCTGGGATTATTCTTGTTCTCTTCTATTAATGCAGAGTAATAACTTGTTCTAGCTTTTCTAAGAGATTTTTTATAAATTAAAAGATGATTTCTCCAAGCTAAATAGATTTCATCTAAATTAGTAGAGCGCCATTTTCTTTCTAATTGACGAGTCTTCTGTTTTAAGCTATGAGTTTCTGTGTTGAACCAAGGAGTTAGAAATCTCTGATTAGACTTTTTCTTTTTTAAGGGGGCCACCAAGTCTAGAGCCTGATGCAGAGAAGCTGAAACACTATCCACCATGTTATCAATTACAGAAGGAGCAAGCTGTCTATAGCTTATTTCCGTTGTGTTGACACATGGCATAGAGGAAACAATCTGCATAAATTTGGAAACAGCATAATTTGAGAGGCATCTACTGTAATAATATTTTTCTTTAGGAGCCAAATAGTCAGAGATAGTAAAATCAAAGGTTAACAGACAATGGTCTGACAGTACAGGGTTATGAGGAGACACTACAAGATTTTCTATTTCTATGCCATATGTCAGAACAAGGTCCAATGTATGGTGGAGGTAATGAGTAGAATTTCCTACTTTCTGAGAAAACCCAATCGAGTCTAATATTGAATTAAAAGCCACATTAAGGCAGTCACTATCTACATCCACATGTATATTAAAGTCCCCTACTATAATTATTCTATCAGATTTCAGCACTAAATCAGCTAAGAAATCAGCAAATTTGGATAAAAATTCTGAGTAGGTTGATGGGGGACGATAAACTATGGCAAATAAAATTGGGTTTAACCTAAAATTGCTAAAGTGCCCAATACTGAGGACCAGGCCCTCAAAGGAATTATAACATGTTTTTTGCTTTACATTAACTAGTAATTTGGAATGGTAAATTGTTGCTACTACTCCTCCACGACTGGAACTTCTGGGATTTTGACAGTTTAAATAACCAGAGGGAGTTGATTCATTTAAACCAACATAATCCTCTTGCCCTAACCAAGTTTCTGAAAGGGATATTAAATCAATCTGATGATCAATTAACAGATCATGGACTAACAGAGACTTGGGAGTTAGAGACCTAATATTTAATAAACCACATTTAGTTTTTAAATTATGAGGAGGAACAGAGGCCAAATCATTCAATTTAGAGGCTTTATGTTTAATTTGAGTTTTACCAATATTTTGCTTTATCACTTTGGGATGCTTATACATTATATTTTTATTCACTTTGGAGGGTGCAGACAACGATTCTCTGATGGGGAAGTCAGGGGCTAAGTTGAGGGGTGGCGGATGAAGAGGAGCTGCAGAGAGGCGTGTAAGACTGCGACTCTGCTTCCTGGTCCCAACTCTGAGTAGTCAGGGTTTTGGAAATTTGGATAAAAAAGATGCCAGATTGTTAGATAAATGAGAAGCACCATCCAAAGTGGGATGAATGCTGTCTCGTCTCATAAGACCAGGTTTTCCCCAAAAAGAGCTCCAATTGTCAATTGTGTCAAAAAACACTTTTCAGAATCAGAATCAGCTTTATTGTCCAAGTATGCACAACACATACAAGGAATTTGACTTTGGCTAAAAACTTGCTCTCATTGTTCAGGTGTAAGATTTAAATAAGATTTCAATAACAGAGTATGTACAGTAAATTACAGTCTGTCCACATTTCTATCAAAGGATGGAAATATATACAGGAATATGTGCAGTTATTTACTCAGACTATCCACACTTTGCAAAAATATATGAAAAAAATATACAGTCATACAGTATTTCAATGTGAACTCAGATTCAGTAATATAATGTGAATGGAGTAAAATGCAGTGTGAGAGTTATGTGCAATGTAAGAATGAATGAAAAGTCATGAGTACAGCAACAGGTAGGACTAGGTGAATGTTAGGAGTTCATCAGAGTGATGGCTTGAGGAAAGAAACTGTTCCTGTGACGGGTGGTTTTGGCCTTCAGTGATCTGTAACGTCGACCAGAAGGTAGAAGTTCGGGGGTGTGACGAACTTCTACCTTCGGGGTGTGACGGGTCAGCAGAGATGTTTCCCGCCTGTTTCCTGGTTATGGACCGATATACAGTGGGGTAAAAAAGTATTTAGTCAGCCACCAATTGTGCAAGCTCTCCCACTTAAAAAGACGATAGAGGTCTCCAATTTTCATCATAGGTATACCTCAACTATGAGAGACAAAATGAGAAAAAAAAATCCAGAAAATCACATTGTCTGATTTTTAAAGAATTTATTTGCAAATTATGGTGGAAAATAAGTATTTGGTCAATAACAAAAGTTCATCTCAATACTTTGTTATATACCCTTTGTTGGCAATGATAGAGGTCAAACGTTTTCTGTAATTCTTCACAAGGTTTTCACACACTGTTGCTGGTATTTTGGCCCATTCCTCCATGTAGATTTCCTCTAGAGCAGTGATGTTTTGGGGCTGTTGCTGGGCAGCACAGACTTTCAACTCCCTCCAAAGATTTTCTATGGGGTTGAGATCTGGAGACTGGCTAGGCCACTCCAGGACCTTGAAATGCTTCTTACGAAGCCACTCCTTCGTTGCCCGGGTGGTGTGCTTGGGATCATTGTCATGCTGAAAGACCCAGCCATGTTTCATCTTCAAGGCCCTTGCTGATGGAAGGAGGTTTTCACTCAAAATCTCACGATACATGACCCCATTCATTCCTTCCTTTACACGGATCAGTCGTCCTGGTCCCTTTGAAGAAAAACAGCCCCAAAGCATGATGTTTCTACCCCCATGCTTCACAGTAGGTATGGTGTTCTTTCTCCTCCAAACACGACAAGTTGAGTTTTTACCAAAAAGTTCTATTTTGGTTTCATCTGACCATATGACATTTTCCCAATCCTCTTCTGGATCATCCAAATGCTCTCTAGCAAACTTCAGATGGGCCTGGACATGTACTGGCTTAAGCAGGGGGACACGTCTGGCACTGTAGGATTTGAGTCCCTGGTGGCGTAGTGTGTTACTGATGGTAGCCTTTGTTACTTTGGTCCCAGCTCTCTGCAGGCCATTCACTAGGTACCCCTGTGTGGTTCTGGGATTTTTGCTCACCGTTCTCCTGATCATTTTGACCCCACGGGGTGAGAACTTGTGTGGAGCCCCAGATCGAGGGAGATTATTAGTGGTCTTTTATGTCTTCCATTTTCTAATAATTGCTCCCACAGTTGATTTCTTCACACCAAGCTGCTTACCTATTGCAGATTCAGTTTTCCCAGCCTGGTGCAGGTCTACAATTTTGTTTCTGGTGTCCTTTGACAGCTCTTTGGTCTTGGCCATAGTGGAGTTTGGAGTCTGACTGTTTGAGGTTGTGGACAGGTGTCTTTTATACTGATAATGAGTTCAAACAGGTGCCATTAATACAGGTAACGAGTGGAGGACAGAGGAGCCTCTTAGAGAAGTTACAGGTCTGTGAGAGCCAGAAATCTTGCTTGTTTGTAGGTGACCAAATACTTATTTTCCACCATAATTTGCAAATAAAGTCTTTAAAAATCAGACAGTGATTTTCTGTTTTTTTTTTTTTTTTTTTTTTTTCTCTCTCATTTTGTCTCTGATAGTTGAGGTATACCTGTGGTGAAAATTGGAGACCTCTCTCATCTTTTAAATGTAGAATGTGCACAATTGGTGGCTGACTAAATACTTTTTTGCCCCACTGTAAGTTCTCAATGGAGGGTAGGTCGGTACCAATGATCCTCTCCGCAGACTTAATGATCCGCTGCAGTCTGGTCTTGTCCTGTTTAGTGGCAGAGCCAAACCAGACAGTGATGGAAAAGCAGAGGACAGATTGGATGATGGCGGTGTAGAAGACAACCAGCAGCTCCTGAGGCAAATCAAACTTCTTGAGCTGACGCAGAAAAAACAACCTCTACTGGGCCTTTTTCCGGACAGTGTCTATATGGGAGGACCACCTTTGATTGACAACCTAATTACTCGAGGTCACGGGTCATGTTTTCAAAACACTTTTGATTGACAACCTAATTACGTGGGGTCACGGGGGCGGGGTCAGGGTCCAGTCAGGTAAAGGGGGCGTGGCACCTGTCAAAATAAGATTATGGGTGTGTACAAGTATAACCCTGCCCCTCTCTGCCTCATTTTGCCAGGTTTGAGTGAGGGGAACGGCGACACAAAGCGGCTACCCCTGCTCCAACTCCTATGGTGATTCACACCATCTCCCCGAGCGCAGATGGCCATGCATACTGTATGGCGAAGTTGGATGGCATGGAGGTGCCGTTACTGGTGGACACAGGTGCGGTGAGGTCTATGCTGAACTGGCCTACTATGTGTTTTTTTTCCGTATCATCGTGTGAGAGGTCTTTCAACACCATTTTGTGGATATGGTGGGAATAGACTGCCCATTGTGGGTTCGTTGGAACTGACAGCTAGATACAAGGCAGCGGAGGTAGCCAATCTGCAGTTTGTAGTGACTGCCAGTGGAGCAAATGTGATGGGCTGCGACTTTTTCTATGGACTTGGCTTCACGATCACCAGCAGTGGTGGAGAGGAGTGGTCGGGCTGTGGCTTGTGGGACCAGCCGGTTCCACGAGCGTTGGACGATGCAAGATGGGACCAACTTTGGCCTCATATTCTGGGAGATAGGCAGGACCAATCCCAACCATGGCCATCGCGGGAGGGTACCCGCGCCAGGGTCCAAGTTACCCTACTTGAGGGAACTGGGAGGCACGATGGGACACCTGTGATGGTAGATGGAGCCTAGTGGCTGGCCCAACCTGCCTCCAGAATTTGGCTGGGAGGTGCCAAGAAGCAGGGGGTCACAACAGCTTCACCAGCATCTGAAATGAAAGCAAGCGGGGCAGGACCGGCTGGCACAGTAAAACGACGTGCCTCACAGGAACACTGGAAGCCAAGTCGGGCTCCCCTGGGGGTTGCTGATGTGGTCCGGCCCGGTCAAGAAGGGTTTGCAGGAAGTGAAAACGGCAGGAGGACCAGGGGCAGCTGCAGGTTGTGGCTGTTCAGGAGGACAGCTACCTTCAGCTGTCTGATGGTACATGGAGACACCCCAACGAGCTGTGGCGCACCAGTGAAGAATGAAGAATGAAGAGGTGTCTCAGCGTCGACGTGGGTCACCTCCGGGCGCCAGGAGAAGAAGATGCTCGGGTTGAGACCTGCCTGACGGGTCTCTGGGGGGTGGTTTCTCCACCGGGACTGACTGGTAATGGGGGGGGGCAATGTGTCTAATATATGTTGTTATATAAATTGCCCAGAGTTTAGTTCCTATGCATGGTGTTGAAATGAATATTATTCATTCATTTATTATTGAGTGTGTTTACAGTGGTATAGTTTGTTTGTATATATGTTCATTGTGATAACGGGATTGTTTTATGCCTTATATTAGGAGCATGACAGGTTTTATTTTATGGACTATTTTGCAGCAGAAATGGCAGAATAATCCATCTAGCCATGTGGGGGTAGGACAGTAGTCCACCTGTCCCTCCCTAGCCTTAGTTGTTTGTGTGAATGAGGTAGGCCCTAATGATTTTCTGTTCACTTTAGAGTGTGATTCACGTTCCAAATTCGGGACGGTTTCAATTCTGTGTGCTTGTCCATTTTTTTTTAAGAGGAGGGAACATGTCATGTTGTTCGTGGGGCATGTTACGGTGTTACACGGTTGGTGACATCACCCAAGGTATAAGAGGCCTGTGCAGTAGATGGGCGGTCTCTTGACCACCTCTCTGCCTAACGGGAGCATCTGTCTGGGTACTGTAAGCATCTAATAAGGTCCTGTGTAGTTCACACTTGCCTTGTCATTGGTCTACGTTTTACAGACATAACAGTCACCAAACTCATTCACAACTAGAGGGCACTCAGAGCACATACCTCCACCAAGGCCCTATATCACAATGTTAAAGTGAATCCAGAGGCCGCATCCTGACCTAAATCCACTCCAAGATCTGTTGGGTTCATCAGCAAACCAAGGTCCACCTCTGGTAAAAATGTAACCAAAATCCACCTAGTAATTTTTGTGTAATCCTGCTCAAAGACAAACAGACCAACATGAAAACATGACCTCCTTGGCAGTGGTAATAATCCTCAAGTGGGTCTGCATCCAGGTTGTGCTCAGGGTCAGTGGTTGTGAGATGTGGGTGAGTTCAGGTCAGGGTGGCTTCATCAGGCCAGAATGAGCTGTTGACTGTCTGGCTTGTTTTTGTCATATGTGGCACCTCACCCAAATTCTTGTTTTCTATAATACTTGCAAGATTTCACTTTCACTGATGATTGTCCAACTCGTATAAATTTGATATTGTACATGTCGACTAAGGACAGTGTATTTGTAGTGTCATACGTATATTGTTCTTTAAGTTCCCAAATCATACAAGTTTCATATTGTACAAATTTACTAAGGATCCTATATCCGGTTTGACTGTCATATGCATTATTTATATGTTCCAGATAAAAAAAAATAAAAACTTTATAAAATTGATCTATTGTGGAGGAATAGGATCAGGCGAGATGCGACGAGCTGGAAGGTTGCAGAGTTTTATTTTCCTCCAACATAATGAGACGCACTTTGTGGCTCAGTGTGCGACTGTCTGTACTGTGCTGTTGAGACATGTCACACAAGCTCTTTTATACAGTGATACAGAAAGAGAGAATGCATGGCACATTAGCATATCAGTCAATACACATGATTAGCATGCCCAACTGGCGCCCCGATGTCCTCTGCTTCATCCTGGGGATGTTGTAGAAAAATATGAAATTAATAAATATGATCAGGTATAAAATTATTTAATTTATATTGATGTATTGGAATCTGAGATCGAATCTCATTTCATATACACCAGAAAAGTTAATAACACTCGTGGGGCACCAGCTTCTATCTCTAAGAAGCAATTTAATCTTTAATTTCACTTTATACCTGTTTAATCACTCAATAAATTAATTAATAATCAGTCTCAAAAATTTTCCGTGAATTCGATACCTGGGCTTGAAACAGACTCAGAATGAAATAAATTCTCAACAACTTCTCTCATTTTCACATATTTATTAAATGAAATGATTAACAGACATTGCAGTAATTTCATTAATCATAAAATCAATCTTGTAAATGATAGATTAACAATGTCAATATTTTCGGAACCAGGATTAACTGAGAAATGAATTTTGGTCAGTTTGAGTTAACAGATTATGGAAACAACGCAAATTTATGGAGAAAGTTTACTAATTATATGAAAAGTTCTGGATTAATCTTAAGAGAATAAAAACGGGATTTTAATAAAAGAAGAGTTAGGGTAATGGCTTCTTAATTTGCATCTGGTTAGATATACAAATTATTACCGAACCTCAGAAGTTTAATTCAGCAGATGAATTAAAGTTTGCAGCTCACGTGATTCTTCTTGGTGATGATTCCCTGTTGATCTGGTCAACGTTCTTTCGTCATCCTCATGAAGTTTTGATGTGTTGTTCAGGGCCAAAACCCGGAATATTTGTCCAGCAAATATTCTCTTGACGATGAGTGAGATGGACAGACGGATGGATGTATGAGATCGTATGTTTGATCCCAATGGTTGAAATTCAGCAGAAGCACGCTGATTCCTCAGCTGCGCGTGATGTGGGAGCTGCGTCTTCTCAGAAGCCTTCGATAATAATTAATTTCACCTTATTAACCAAATTATTATTAACCAAATAAATTATTAATAATTTCAACATAACCTTAAAACCATCTCTGGGCTCCAGAATACCTCCCCCCAGGCCACAGGGGGCAGGGAGTGGGCGAACAATCTGAATCTGTTTTTCAATAGGTTTGACCAACCCCGCCCCCCCCCCCCCCCCCCCGACTGCACAACAACCACTGCTGCCTCTGAAGACATCAAGTCCTGCTGCCCACTCCCCACTCCACCAACACCCCCCCCACTCCCAACACACAGCCCCCCAACCTGACCCTCACTAAGACCCAGGTGAGGACGGAGCTGAGGAAGATCAAGGCGAGGAAGGTATCGGGACCGGACAGCATCAGCGCAAAGCTCCTCAAGTCCTGTGCAGACCAGCTGTGTGGGATTGTGGAGTAAATCTTCAACCTGAGCCTGAAGCTGGGGAGGGTACCACAGTTGTGGAAAACATCTTGTGTGGTACCTGTACCAAAGACTTCCCACCCCAAAGATCTGAACAGCTACAGACCAGTGGCCCTGATGTCCCACATGATGAAGACCCTGGAGAGACTGCTCCTTGCTCACCTCCGCCCCCTGGTGGGACCAGCAATGGATCCACTCTAGTTCGCCTACCAGCATGGCATTGGGGTGGAGGATGCAGTGATCTTCCTCCTTCACTGTTCTCTGTCCCACCTGGAGAAGCCCAGGAATGTGGTGAGGATCATGCTCTTTGACTTCTCCAGTGCTTTCAACACCATCCAACCGATGGTCCTGAAGGACAAGCTGCTGTGCGTAGGGGTGGACCAGCACCTGTCATCATGGATCCTGGACTACCTCACAAACCGACCACAGTTTGAGAGAACCCAGGACTGTGTCCGACACGATCATCGGTAGCACGGGGCCCCCCCCAGGGAACGGTTTTGGCTCCCTTCCTGTTCACCCTTTATACTGCGGACTTCTCACACAACACAACACACTGCAATCTACAGAAGTTCTCTGACGACTCTGCGATCGTTGGCCTCATCTCCAACGGAGATGAAGCTGAGTACAGAGGGCTTATCCAGGACTTTATGGACTGGTGCCATCGGAACTGCCTCCAGATCAACACGAGGAAAACTAAGGAGCTGGTGGTGGACTGCCGCAGGCAAGGACAATCCCTCACAACACCAGTAAATATACAGGGAACAGACTTCGAGATGGTGACATCCTACAAGTACCTGGGTGTTCATCTGAACAATAAACTAGACTGGTCAGACTCCGGACTTGTTTATAAGTCACATGACTTTAACATCTATCTACTGCCTGGAGGCGCCCTCTGCTGTTCATTAGCAACTGCTGCTGTTCACTAGCAACTGTCACACCTACACTACACAAATGCACACAACATTACACGAACTGACACATATATACTGACTCATATATACACTGTCTCTCTCAACTCTTGTTTGTGTGATCTATATTGTCTGCTAATTGTGCATAGAGGGTTTTTTTTCTGTGTAGTCAAAATTTGGCTCATTGAGCTTTATATGAGCTTATACGAGCGTTATTCTGATTAACTATGTTTTTTTCTCTCTCCTATTGTGTTTTCCTCCCCCTCCCTTCCCCTCTTTACCTCCACTGTATGACAGGCGCCTTGCATGGCGCCGCGTCATTGGATGCGCCTAACGTGCGCGTCCAATGTCAAGTCAAATTCCTCGTATGTTTACTTGTAAATATACTTGGCAATAAAGCTGATTCTGATTCTGGTCACACAATACCGACGCACTCTACAAGAAGGGACAGCACAGGCTGTTCCTACTGAGGAGACTCAGGTCTTTTGGTGTACAAGGGGAGCTGCTGAAGTCATTCTATGACACGGTGGTGGCATCAGCCATCGCTTTTGGAGTGGTCTGCTGGGGCAGTGGCATTACAACAGCCGATAGGAAGAGACTGAACAAACTGATCAAGAAAGCTAGCTCTGTCCTGGGGCAGTGCCTTGACCCAGTGGAGTAGATGGAAGAGAGAAGGATGGTGGCTAAACTGTCATCTCTGCTGGAGTCCGAGTTCCACCCTATGCAGGACATACTGAATGCACTGAGGAGCTCATTTAGCAGCAGACTACATCATCCTAGGTGCACAACAGAGAGGTTTCGCAGGTCCTTCCTACCTACGGCTGTCAGACTGTACAACCTAAGCAGGGCTGCTCGCAGAGATAGCAAAAAGACATGACAGCCTAATAGTATTGAATGCAAAAGACGCAATAGACTTACACAATGGTCCCCTCCAGTATACAACTAGGAAAATACCGGTCGCTATGGAGGGTGAGAATATGTATGGGTACATAATCATACCATGTAGGATAACTAAGTAGACGGTTATGCTGTTTCATTCCATCAAGCTACAATGCTCCGCACTGTGTGTGTTTATATATTTATATATTTATTCCATCTAGCAACAATGCTCCGCACTGTGTGTTTATATATTCATATATTTATTCCATCTAGCTACAATGCTCAGCACTGTGTGTATTTATATAGTTACATATTTATTCCATCTAGCTACAATACTCCGCACTGTGTTTATATACTCATATATTTATTCCATCTTGCTACAATGCTCCACACTGTGTGTTTATATATTTATATATTTATTCCATCTAGCTACAATGCTCTGCACTGTGTGTCTATATATAAATATATATTTATATTTCTATGTACATATGTATACTCACTGCTCTTGTTTTTCTCTTGCCTTCTGATTGTTGCTCTGAGTGTTGCTATCGATGTGCTGTTGCAATCCTGGAATTTCCCCATTGTGGGACTAATAAAGGCTTATCTTTTCTTATCTTATCTTAACCTGTTGATCTGGTCAACGTTCTGTCGTCATCCTCATGAAGTTTTGATGTGTTGTTCAGGGCCAAAACCCGGAATATTTGTCCAGCAAATATTCTCTTGACGATGAGTGAGATGGACGGATGGATGGATGTATGAGATCATATGTTTGATCCCAATGGTTGAAATTCAGCAGAAGCACGCTGATTCCTCAGCTGCGCGTGATGTGGGAGCTGCGTCTTCTCAGAGGCCTTCGATAATAATAATTTATATTTAATTGCATCTCAAATTAAAGAGTTTCGAACTTCAGATAAAAATAATAGCTTCTGGTGTGTGATTGGTCAAGAAAAATATTATAAAAATAAAGTCAAGATTAAAGCTTACATTAAAATTAAAAACAAACGGTGGTTTTGAAGCGGATGATAAAATAAAGGCAGCGTTGTGAGGTTTTTTTTTTTTTATTTAAGTTTTTGTAAAGGGTATACAGGTCATTACAGCATTGCATTGTTTACATTTTCATCACATGTTCCCTTATTTTTTGCTATTTGACAACATTGGTAGGATAGTTATTACAACCCCCCCCCTTTTTTTTAAAGTGAAAGAAAAAGTGAAATTAAGGAGAATTAAATAAAAAAAAAACACAAACGAATAAACAAACAAACAGAATAGCAAAAAACAAACAGAAAATTAAGTAATTAAAAGTAAAAGAGCAACTGAGTAGCATTGGAACAAAGAGCGGGACCATCATTGAAATGGTATTTGTCAAAGATTAGATCTAATGGAAGACACATATGCGATCCAGGGTTGCCAAAAGTTCATGAACCCATCCATGTCCTGTCTCAGTGCGAATGTCAACTTTTCCATCGAGTAAATGTCTTGAATCACGTTAATCCAATCTTCAGGTGTAGGACAGTCCTTCAGCATCCATTTTTTAGTTAGGGCTTTTTTACTTGCCAATATTAAAACATTGAATAAGTATTTATCTCCTCGTCTTTCCAGTGAGTCCGGTAGTAAACCCAAATACAAAGTTACAAAAGAAAAGGGAACTGTTATTTTGAATATTTTCCCCAATATTGTCTGTACGTTGGTCCAATATTGGTGGATAACTGGGCATGACCAAAACACATGAAAATGATTTGCAGTCTTTTCACCACACAAGCGCCAACAGTTCAACCCCTTATGGGTAAATTTGTTTTGTGCAGGTGTTCTGAAAAATCTTACCAAGTTTTTCCATCCAAATTCTCTCCACTGCAGGGATGAGGTACTTTGCCATTGCTGTTTATTTAGCTTTTCCCATATTTCCAATTGTAAAGTGAAATTCCCCTCTTTTTCCCCATCTCTCTTTTATATATGTTGTGTTGTCTCCTTTTAAGTCTTGAAGACCTTGGTATATTTTAGAAATGTATCTGATCCCTGGGATCCCTTTATATGCCATTAAGAAGACCTTCAGAACACCTGACTGGGCCCTTTCCAAATCCTCCTTTTTAAGTATATTGTTTATGTGATGTCTAAGCTGAAAGAACCTGTAAAGATCTTGATTTATTAGACCTTGTTTTTTCAAATCTTCAAAACTTCTTAAAGTTTGCCCCTTAAAAAAATCATAATATTTTATCAGCTCTTTCTCTTTCCACTTTTTAAATCTAGTGTCTGTTTTATTGGGGGTAAAGTCTTGATCATAGGCAATCCATTGCAGAAGTCGATAGGGCTCTTTAGCTTGATTCTCTCTGACTATCTTAAACCAAATTTTTAGCGGGGTCTCTATCCACGGGTTGGTGTTATTCAAGAGTTTAGTTAAGGCATTGTTCCCTATTATCGCCTGTAGGGGGATGTCACTTGTTATTTGGCATTCCATCTCCTTCCATTGTGCAGTGTAGACTGGGTTACATATCTCTACTAAAGTTTTAATTTGTGCAGCTATAAAGTAGTCCCTGATATTTGGCAGCACGAGCCCACCTTTGTCTTTGTTTAGCTGTAGGGTTCTATATCTGATTCTAGGTCTCTTACCCTGCCATATGAATCTTGAGATCCTTCTGTCCAGCTCCTGCCATGTTTTTTTGGGAGGTTCTACCGGTATTGTTTGGAAAAGGTATAGAAGACGTGGAAGTATATTCATTTTGACTGCTTCAATTCTTTGTGCAGTACCTAAGAATGGTATCATATTCCATCTTGCTAGGTCAGATTTTATTTTTGTCACCAGTGGATCATAGTTTAGTGTTATAATTTTGTCGAGTTGTTTCGGGATATTGACCCCCAGATATTTCATAGATTCCAACTCCCAGTTAGTTTTGAGTTCACTTAGTGAAAAATGATTTGGGTCATAGTTGAATGTTAAAACTTGGGTTTTATGCATGTTTAATTTGTACCCTGATAAATCTCCATAGTCTGAAAAAACTGAGATTAGTTCTGGTAGAGAAGTGTCTGGCTGCCCTAGGTATATTAAAATGTCATCAGCAAAGAGTGCTATTTTATGTTCCTTCTGACCAAGTGTAATACCTTGAATTTCTTGATTTTGTCTTATCCATTGGCTCAGAGGTTCTATGAAGATTGCAAAGAGCAGTGGAGACAGGGGGCAGCCTTGACGACATCCTCTTTCCAGCTCAAAAGATGATGATAAATTACCGTTAATCCTTATTTTAACTGTTGGTTTTTTATATAATGCCTGTATAGTTCTAATGAAGTTGTTATGAAAATTGAAACTGGATAAGATTCTATATAGGAAAGACCAGTCAACCGAATCGAATGCTTTTTCAGCATCTAATCCCAATATGACTGCATTTAAGTTATATTTTTTTATATGATGAATTATGTGTAAAGTGCGTCGAATGTTGTCTTGTGTCTGTCTTTGTCTTATAAAACCTGTTTGGTCTCAGTGAATTAAGTCTGTCAGTATGTTTTCTAACCTTTTGGCAAGGATAGTGGTAAAAAGCTTATAGTCCTGATTTAATACACTGATTGGTCTGTAGTTGGAGCATTCTAGTTTATCCTTTTCAGGTTTAGGTATAACTGCAATGACCCCTTCTCTCCAGGAGGGGGGGATTTCCCCTGTGTGGAGGACGTAGTTAAATGTTTTCAGGAGGAGAGGAGATAGTTGCTGTTTAAAGGTTTTGTACCATTCTGCTGTATAGCCATCTGCTCCTGGGGATTTGTTAGCTTTAAGTTTCATAATTGCTTTTTCCAATTCTTTAGGTTGTATTTCTGACAGTAGGGTTTTATTTTGTGATTCCGTAAGTTGGGGAAGGTTTAATGTGTTTAGGAATGTCTCGGATGCGTTTTTATGTTTTTTGTGGGAGTATAAGTTCTTGTAGTAATTCTCGAAGCTTTTAAGAATATCCTGAATTCTGAATTTTATTTCCTTTGATACTGGGTCTCTGATTTTGTAGATTGCTCCTTCCGTTTGTTGTTTCCTCAATTTATAGGCTAGTAATTTTGCCAATTTACTGTGTAACAGCAGCAGCTGTGTTTGTTTGATCCATGTGAGAAACATGGCAATTCTTGTGACTGTTGCAATTTCCCTGCTATATGTCAACAGTGACATCCTTTCCAGTATTTGACCTTTGGTTGTACAGCAGTGCCTCCCAAAGATTTGTTTTGGCAAGTATATATACTCACAGCCTGGCTCTGTGTGCCAGTCAAAAGTTGTTTACTTTGTGTCTGAGGAATCCCTTGGGAACTCCCTACCTTTTTTTTATTCCCTCCATATTTTTTTTTTTTTAAACCTAGGTTTGGAAATTTGTCCTTTGAGATTTAAAAATTATTGAAATAATTTGTCATCAAAAATACATGAGGTATAAGTATTATTCACAACAGGAAGTAGACGATTTGAGACTTCCTGCCCAGCAGAATACGGCAACAGACAGATTGAGCATGGCTGGCTAAAACAAAAATCCAAGCCATCCAGCTGCTTACCTCAGCCCAGGTAGGGTGAAACTGTCATAATGATGAAATAATCCCTCATATCCAATTATCTACCTGATATTTTGTAGGTTGTTTGAGAGATGATGATATTTTTGAAGTTTGTTGAAGTGTGACTAGACCATGTGACTGTCAGTGGTAATCCATGCCAATGTAACCCTTCACCTAGTCTCCATGCATGTGCAAAAAACTGTAATAGTTGTGAAAAAGTAATTTTTGAAGCTTCATTTGTGAATAGGGATGTATTTTTGACTTGAAGTAAATGCAGTATTATTCTGGTCAGTCACTGCTACAATTCCCGGCCTGCATGGCCTTGGTAGTTTTTAGAAGTGCAAATCTGGCAATCCTTCATTATTTACTGGATGCCTAGTTCTAGTCAATTTTATTGTTATGTTTTGAATTGACATCTTGACTTTAAATTAGCTGAAATACCAATTTACAAGGTATTTATTCCGGGCTATTAATTGCAGACAAAATGTGAGAGCCTGCAAGGAATTTCTGCCCTCGGAAGGCTGCGACCCGGCAAAGTGGTTAGTGAAATGTTTAACTCTGTTGAAGTTTAATGATGGTTGTTTGAATATGCACATGTCCAAAGAATAGAAACTTTTTGTGTGTGTTTCTAATATGAAAATCTGATGTGCACAAGCCATACAATTTTAAATGTGGATTTGATAATCTGTTGTATTTGTTTACAGTAAATGCTGCATAATTTTTGCTGGTAGCTTTCTTGCAACAACTCAGTAAACCTAAAAAATCTATCAATTTGAGATCATAAATGTTTACATTTGTGTGTATGCAGTATGATTTAATTTCTGCAATACTAGAATTTTGTGTCCACAGCTGAAATAATGTTTCTTGTGTTTGATATATTTCAGTCTTTACGGTGTTTGATGCATTAAAGTCGAAAGCAAGGACATTAAAGATGTGTCAAACTCAGTTATTGCACACCAAAATGCAGCTCATAATCCGGGGCCAGAACATACTGCCTGCTTCATAGTGTTTTTGTTTCAGAAATGTAAGTTTCTTTTGGATTTCTATTGTGTAGATCTCATTTATTTGATTTTTAATTTCTTTAATCTTGAGCGAGCCATTAGAATGAGTGTTGTCTTTGTGTTCTTTTTCTAGGTTCTTGAGTTCTGACTCTAGTGTGATTAGTTTTTCTTGTCTGTTTCTTTTGGGTTGCCAGTTTTGCAATAATTTTTCCCCTTATTACAGCTTTGCACGCATCCCACAGTATTAAAGGGGATACTTCTCCATTATCGTTTTCTTCCAAATATCTGAGAATATCTGATTCCAATTCATCTTTCAGTGGTCCTTTCAGGACACTTGAATTCATCCTTCAGGAAAATGTATTATTTGTGTATTTTTGGATGTTTAAGTCCATATAGATCGGGCTGTGGTCGGAGAGATCCATCAGTCCTATTTTACATGATTTTACTCTTCCAATGTCTCTATTAAACATAAAAAAGTAATCAATCCTTGAGTAAGATGAATGTGGCGTTGAATAAAAAGTATAATCTTTCACATTGGGGTTGAATTCCCTCCATACGTCACAGATTCCCATTTCTTTTAGTAGCATCCGAGTATTCCTATTTTGGGTGTTATTTTGATGTGAAGAATTACCTGTTGCATCCCAGTATGGATTCAGTCTTAGATTGAAGTCTCCACCACATATCACTAAACCTTGGGCTTTAGTTATCATTAGGTCGAATACATTTTTATAAAATTTCCATTTAGCCCCTGGTGGTGCATATACATTCAGCAGGGTGATATCTTCTCCCTCTAGCCGCCCAGTTACCAAACTGTACCTCCCTTCTTTATCTTTGTGTTCTGATTTTTTTTCAAATGTAATTTTGGTTGATATCAATGTCGCTACTCCCCTCCTCCTCCCTGATTTATATGAAGATGAAGAGATCATTTTAAACCCTTGTCTATTGAGTTTAGTGTGTTCCACGTCTGTTAGGTGGGTTTCTTGTAAAAATATTATTTCTGCTTTGTCTTTTTTCATTTTGCGTAGAATCTTGGATCTTTTAGCTGGATTCAGGATCCCTTTTACATTATATGAAGCTATTTTGGTTACACCCTGTTTCTCCATTGTATTTTCTTATTTAGTATAACAGTGTGGTGGCCCTCTTTTTTGCTACTCAGAAACTGAAAGAACATTAAGAACACAAAAAACATTAAGAACATAGTGTACGAAACTTTAAAACAAAAAACTGTCAAAAAAACTTCCTGAGCTGGGGTCTCTTTAAAGACCCTGTAAGAGCCCTGATGGAGTGTAGGCTCTGAGGGAAATTCCTCAAACTCTGTTACGTGTTGAGGGCCCTCTCTTACCCCTGTAAGTTGTCCCATGTTTTTAACGTGAATTTCAGATCCCAATCCGAATTTGTAATGATTTTTTTTTTTTTTTATGCCTATACCCTATGAGATTGTGTGCACCCTCCCACCCCCATCACAGCAAACATTCACTCTAATACAGTATTTGTTAGTGTGGAGATAACATGTGGGTCATTGTTACGTTTCTATTTTAACATGATTTTTTTTTCCCCTTTAAATTAAGAAGACATTTGTTTCTAATGCTATAACTGCACCATGAAAGGTTTTACCACATGCTGATTCTGCATCTCCTTTAATGTTTGTTACCTTGTAGGAGGGGGGATGGAAGTGCGGAATGACTGAAAAGAAAAAAAAAAAAAAAAAAGGTCGCTATTCCTTCCTGGAACTGGAAAGCTTATCTTTGTAGCTCCGGGGCTGGATTTCCCGCTGCTGGCCCGTGGATTTTGAAGGTCTCTGAGTGGACCACGTTTGAGCTCTGATTTTCTCGCTCAGATCCGCTGCGGGTTTAAACACCGTTACCGGGAGCCCTCTCCTTGCCATGTCAATTGTTGCTTCTTCCGCTGAATTATAGAGACATCACTCTTCCCCGTAAAAGACCCTTAGCTTCGCCGGAAATGGCGTCTGAAAGCGTAGATTCTGTTCCCGTAGAACCTTTTTGGCGTCGTTATATTCCCGTCGCTTTTTAAGAACCTCAGGGGCGTAATCGTGCTCCACGAAGACTTTTCTCTCATGATGCATAAATCCTTTTTTCTGCCAAGCCCATCTTACAACCTCTTGTTTTATTTTAAAATTGGCGAATCTCACCACCACAGAACGTGGGGGCGCTTCCGGGGCTGGCTTTGCGGCTAATGTACGATGGGCTTTTTCTATCTTCAAATCGGTGGTTTGTGGAATATCCAACTTCTCTCTCAATAAGGATTCCATGCATTCCGCCACTGTGTTGAAACTATCTTCAGCTCCTTCTTTCAGACCGTGAATTCTGATGTTATCTCGTCTCTGTCTTCCTTCTTGGTCGGTTAGCTTAGCCTCCAGCCTTGACTGTTTTCTGTGTAAATCCAGCACAGAATCTTCAAGCACTTTTACTCTTTCTTCAGCTTCCAAGATTCGGTTTTCAGCCTGGTCCATTCTGCTGTTCGCCCTTTTTAGATCCTCTTTGAATTCAAGAAATTCGGCCCGAAATCGTCGTAATTCGTCAAATAGCGATTTCAAGCTAATCCTTTTGTTAGCTAGGCCCAGGTCCTCGTCTTCTGAACGGAGGTCCTCCGGTTCAGATTCTGCGGCCGCAGCGCGTCCTGACCTGGGGAATGTCAGTTTCTTCTGCTTGTGGTTAGGCATGGTGTTTTTGTCTTTTAATTTTTATTCTTCCAAAAATCCATTAAGTCTGATTTTGAAGATGTTTTCCTTGGATTGGATCTGGGAGGTTCAGCGTTAAGTTGCTATCACCATGGCGTCCAGACCGGAAGTCAGCGTTGTGAGGTTTTATGCAGGTTTATTAAATCATACCGCCTTCATGGGAACTCGGCTCCAGCCCATAGTGTGAGCAGGCTGAAGCTGAATTCCTCAGGCTCTCAGAGAGGAGACACAGTGTGTGTCAGCAGCAGTTGCAGGAATCAGATTGAGAGGATGAGCATGGATTACAGTGCAGTATATATACCCAACTACAACAATACATAAAAGAGCATTCCCAGCAGTGGGTATGATCAAAGAGACTGCAGAACAGGCATGAGACATTTGCTGTCATGTGGTGATCCTCGCGGATCACCAAGAGACGCCACAGAGTTCACCAGAGAGTTTGGCTAAGATGTTATTTATTTTCAGACGTGACAAAACACAACTATGAACCCCTTAGGGCAAACACACACATAACAGAGACTTGGGCTCATAGGGCTAACCCAGCCGCCACGAGCTAACTGTGACAAAACTATGATGACAAACCTGACATGAAGGTCTACGGCACTCTCAAAACATGACGAGGCGTAGACCCAGACTTGACAAGCAAAACGAGACGAGACGTTGACAGAATGTAGACCAATACTCCTCCGTCTTACCGTCGTCAGTGCCGGGCTTAAAAGGGCGAAGCACTAACGACGGTAATGACAATCAGCTGACCGGCCGTTGACGGGTGGAAGCCCCACCGAGCACTTTCACAATAAGAGCCCGGTGAGGCCAGAATACAGCCCGCAGCTGTCAAGGCCGGCAGCGAGAAATAACTTAGCCCGAGCGCGATCAGAACCGGCGCTCGGGTCATAACAGCACCCTCCCTCCACGGGCGGACTCCGAACGCCCCAAGCAACCACCCTGCCCCCCCCCCCCCCCAGGGTGGGAGGTTGGGGGACAGGTGCGGAGGGAGAGAAACCAACCCATGAACAAGACAAAAAACCATACAAGACAATGACAAGACTAACAAGAAAAAATGTACAAGGGAAAACAAAAACCAGAACTACAGGTTCAGAAAAAAATTAAATGCAAGAATAGAGCATACTCGCTCATACCAGACTATACATGAAAAAACAAAAAACAAAGCATTACTCGCTCATACCAGACTATACAAAACAGAAACAGAGCATTACACGCTCATACCAGACTACATGAAGCAAAAAAACAGAGCACTACTCGCTCATATCAAACTTTACAAAACAGAAACGGAGCATTACACACTCATACCAGACTACATGAAACAAAAAAAACAGAGCACTACTCGCTCATATCAAACTATACACGAAACAAAAAAAACCAGAGCGCCACACGCTCTACCCAGACTATACATAAGCCAGCAGGGCTACTGCAAGGCATGAGCACTAGATACAAAATAACCAGGACAAAGAAAAAAAAACAAATACTGAGACAAACCCAGGGACCACTACCACCCCCCGACAGTTTATGTCGACCGATGGTCAAAGGAGGCGGACCAGGCGGCTCACCAGAGTCCAAAGTCCCGCACGTCCGCTCCTCAGGTGGTCGAACTAGGTAGCCCCATGGCACACATAACAAGTCAGGTGGCCGAACCGAGGCGCCGAACCGGCGAAACAGTCCCTCCGGCGGCCGACCTGTGTCCCTCAGCCACCAGTCCAGGGCATCAACAACCCGCAGCGGCCTCCCTGACGAGAACAAAACTCGGGAGAACCGGGACGAGCGAACAGGGACCCCCATGGCCCCCGGCGATGATGAATAGGGGCGGTGACTCATAGGGAATTGACGAGCAGGGCGAGCCAAGAATCCGCTCCGCGAAGAAGGGTCTGCAGCTCCTCCTCCGCCAATGGACCACGCTCGCGCTGCATCACCACTGGACCCAGATTGGGTCCCAGCTGCACCCTCGTTGGGCCCCGATTGGGCCAGAACCGCACCTGCGGTGGACCCCGATCGAGCCTCCGGTGCACCCTCGTTGGGCCCCGATTGGACCAGAACCACACCCGCGGTGGACCCCGATCGAGCCTCCGGTGCACCCACGTTGGACCCCGATTGGGTCAGATCCGCACCCGCGGTGGACCCCGATTGGGCCTCCGGTGCAGCTCCGCTGACGAACTCCACCCCCGAACCTGGGACCTTCACCTTGGTGACACCGACCCGTTCCCCGCCGGCGACACTAGAACAAAGCTCGGGGACAGGAAAACCAGGATCAGTATCACCGGTAGCAATGGAACCCAGCGAGACGAGCTCGGGCGCAGCAGACGGCTGCTCCTCACTCGCCTCCCCGAGAGGCAGGCAAAAATGCTCAACAGGGGACAGAGAGAGAAAAGGGAGCACTTGCCTGCACTCGGGTTCCGTTGCCACCCAGGACTCCGACGATCCGGGTTCAGGGCGACTCTCGTCAGCTGGCTCGGACTCAGCTGCGTCAGGCTCCGCAGCTGGCACGGTGTCATCTGCAGCCTCAGGTTCCTCCCACGCTGCTATCCACGCCGACGACCCGTATGGCGTGGGGGCAGGGAACCCTTGACCCACTGGCTTGGACCGCTCCGGTGAGGAGACCCGGGGACGCTTCTTCGTTGGCTTAGGCTCCAGGCCGCAGTCCGCTCCTCTCCTCTGTCCAAGATGTAACTGCAGGGCCGGATGCAGGCTGTCCAGCACTGCAGGGGCCCTCTTCGTCCGGCGACGCTGGCCTGGCGTCGCGGACCGCTCGACGAGGGAGAACACAGAGGCAGTAGGTTTAATAATTTCATCCACAGCAGGTGGAGGGAGCTCGGGGGGCTGCGAACCCCGAACTCCATCCCCAGGAGTCAGACAAGGCAGAATAATATCATGATGTGAGAAATTATCGTGCACTTGCCCTCCTCCCGGGGCAGAGATGGTTCCTGCTGTGGGGGACGTCGTTCCTCCTTCTCCCCGCTGGATGGCGACAGAGGGCCCCCTGGGAAGACGAGGTGGGGCCGCTCTCGGAGATTCGCTGACGGGATATGCCGGCAGCGAGTCCAGCCGGGGATTCCGCTGAGGGTTGCCTGCGCCGTTACGCCGACGTCCTCGTCAGCCCCCAGACGGCGCGTACTCCTGGACCTGCTCCTGGACGGGACACCAACGCGGGGAGCGGGGATTCCTCCTCCCCTGCTTCCTGCTCTTCTCTTCCAGCCCACGAAGTAACTCGCGCTGAATGGCGAGTTCCTCCCACCTCGTTATCACCTCCAGGTGGTCGTAACTATCGAGGGGAAGGTTGTCCAAAAGCTCCTCAGCGTAGTCCAAATGCCTGCACACGTCGCTCGGAGCGTCCCACAGCGTAGCGGAGAATAACGTGCAGTCCACATACTCCAGGACCTCCGCTAGCCTTCTGTCCAGGCGCCGACCGCGACCCCTGGATGACGGCATTCTCCCAGCAACAGGCATCCAGACAGGGAAGAACAAACAGTCCAAAATGGCACAAACTCACGGTGAAACGGCGTCTCAGTGCGGCGCCTCCGTTTAGGCGACCTGGCAGGAGTATACTGTCATGTGGTGATCCTCGTGGATCACCAAGAGACGCCACAGAGTTCACCAGAGAGTTTGGCTAAGATGTGTTTTGTCGCGTCTGAAAATAAATAACTATGAACCCCTTAGGGCAAACACACACATAACAGAGACTTGGGCTCATAGGGCTAACCCAACCGCCACGAGCTAACTGTGACAAAACTATGATGACAAACCTGACATGAAGGTCTACGGCACTCTCAAAACATGACAAGGCGTAGACCCAGACTTGACAAGCAAAACGAGACGAGACGTTGACAGAATGTAGACCAATACTACTCCGTCTTACCGTCGTCAGTGCCGGGCTTAAAAGGGCGAAGCACTAACGACGGTAATGACAATCATCTGACCGGCCGTTGACGGGCGGAAGCCCCACCGAGCACTTTCACAATAAGAGCCCGGTGAGGCCAGAATATAGCCCGCAGCTGTCAAGGCCGGCAGCGAGAAATAACTTAGCCCGAGCGCGATCAGAACCGGCGCTCGGGTCATAACATTTGCATTTGAGAGACATACATCACAATAGGCAGATTGCTGGCCTCTGCTCCAGCTGCAGGACAAAGAGGTTACAAGGCACATCTACGAATTGATCTCAGTCTCTAGGTCACAGTAAGGACAGGACACATGAACACAATGAATGAATAGCAGGCCAAATGTCACGTAATTTTTTTTTCTAAATGACAACGAATTTTGATAAAATACACATAGCTTAAACCAAATATTCATACCGGAGACCATATCACCCACCCGTATTTACATAATTGCACAAAATACACCAGGCGAAGGCCCCGCCTTGCTCGCTGGCTTGTGACAGCCAATCCAGACCGTGGCCATGATTTTGACGTCACAAATTGTACCCTGGCTGCCCAGCCTATCCACATTCACACTTATCAACATTGGACAATCATGACGGAAAGTGACAGCGATTGTGAACAAATTAGTTTAGTTTTGTCTTTTTTTTTTGTCTTTTTTTGTCTTTTCTTTGTGTCTTTTTTTTTTTGTCAGTGGTTCAGACAGTGACAGAGGCATAGAACCTTACAGGTTCGAGCCATCTGAGACGGAATCAGATGCTTTGTCTGATGACAACAGTTCCGACGATGACCAGAGAGCAGAACCAGTGGAAAATGTCATAGAATTGGACATTAATCGCCTCCAGAATTGGGAAGCCAAAGGGGGTCTGTCGAGGGCGCCCCATAAATATTGATTTTTCGGAAGCCATTATTATTACAGTGGAGGAGAGCCGCTGCTGTCAAGAAATTGACCAAATCAGAATGAGAATGGAGGCGCATACCTGTCAAGTGATACGTTTTCGCCGTATTTTAATACGGGGAAAATGCAATTTTAGCAAATACGGGCGTATTGCCATTTCTGTACGCCCAAAAGAAAAATATACGGGGAAAAAAATTATTGAGTGTGTTGAGGAACACGTCGTGTGTGTGTGACCCCCACAGCTAGGGGGCTGGCAGATCGCTCAGCCTGAGCTATTCTCACTACATTGAGAAGTGTGGACTCAATCATTAGGCTGATGGCCGGGGCGGGCAGATCGCTCAGCGTGAGCTATTATCACTACGATGAGAAGTCATTAGGCTGATGGCCTCACACTTTCAACTGTCCTGCGGAACAGAGAGGAATCGCCTTCCAAATCCAGAATTCTGCTTTTTTTTTTATTTTGAGCAGGACGCTGAGCTGTGTTGTTAAATATCCATGAATCCTTAAAATATTTGACAATAACAACACGAATTACATTTAAAACATTTCCCAGAAAAGTGTCCCTTATTACCCCGCCGTCCCTTATAGCCCCGTTTACCGGTATTAAAATACGGCGAAAACGTATCACTTGACAGGTATGAAAACATTTCCCAGAAAAGTGTCCCTTTTACCCAGCTGCCCCTTATAGCCCCGTTTTACGGTATGGGTGAAATATCCAATTTTTTTCTTTCTTGTTGCTCACTTCAATCTTCCAGTCTCCATATAAACAATCAGTCGGGATACCCCAAGCATCAAACTAAGGTACAATCTTTTTCGTCACTTCCGCCTTCTTCCCCAGGCGATTCCGGGGGCTGTGAGTAGGAAGTCAGGCCAAGCGCGGCAATTTTAAATTAACGAATATTCCGGCGTTACTGAAGCATATGCACCAAGACCCGAACGGATCGGTTCCCTTTTATATCTAGTTTCAAGACATTTTAAGGACCCTGTTACGTGACATTTGGCCTTTAACATCACAATGCATGTATGGCACATTACATCTCAGTAGTGCAGCGGAAAAAACCGGGAGTAGCGAGCTGTCTGTCCTTAGTCTGTTGTGGGGGTTACACCAACCCGCCACACGCTCCCTCCCAGAGGGCTCGGCAGGCGGCCGAGGTCTCGATCATGGAGCTTGGGCAGCGAGCAGGAGAAGCTCTGTGCAGGCGGGGGAGGGGGGTGGGTGGTGGTAAGTGCCAGCCGGGAGCCGTGAAATCGTCCTGGCCGCGCAAAAATTGCTTGTTGTTCCGCGATGTCGAGGGGCTGTCCCGTTGAACTTGCGGAGATCACAAGAAGAAAAATTAGTCTCTGACTCCTCTCGTGGCCATGAAGAAAAGCAGGAGCGGCTGTAAGAAAAAAAAAAAAAAAGGAACAAAAGCAGAGGGACTTGGCGTGTGGGAAAAGCTGACGGCTGAATCCCTTGTGCGCCGTGGCTGAGACCATTAGTGAATCCTGTGGGCGAGCTGCGAGCATGCTTCAGGTGTGCGGGCAGCCCTGAAGGTTCCGAGGGTGGCGATCGGCCGTTTTTCTCGGGCATGTGCAGCGGCGGAGGACGATGGCGGTCTCTGGAGCCGTTATTGTCCCGTGCGTGGTGCGCCGTCCTCGTAACTCCCCGATGCGTGCGCTGGGGTTCCGTGATGGGTGGGCCAGCTGGAGAGGAGAACCAGGGTCACGAATCTTGGTGGAGATCGGCGCAGTCGGTGCCGATAAACATCTATGATGAGCTGTGGCTGCAGATTAGTCATGGTGCATTGGAGCGTTGAGGGGAGACAGATGATCTTTGTTCCTCAGGCTCGGGTAGATGAGTAGGATCGCTGAGAGGGAGGAGTAGCGGTGAGAGGGAGAAAATGTTCTGTGTCCCTCGGCCGGTCTAGCGTGGACGTCCCGATCTCAGGCGAGGGGCGCACCATGACGTTTTCTGCGTTTTTTCCCGGTCGTGGGAGATGTCCGGAGAGTAGCTCGCCTGTGTTGGCTCTGCGTCGAGGTCTCCCTGAAGCAGAAGGGAGGGCAGATCGTTTGCGTCAGGCTGCTGTGTTCACTGGCAGCGTGTTTTTGTCAGCGTCGGGTCGCCAGCGTGGCCGTCCAGACCAGAAGGTTGCATTGCACAAAGCGTGTGCATTCTCGGGGTCACCAGTGAAGCGGCATGAAATAAGGCGGCGTTGTGAAGGTTTTAAGAAGGTTTATTAAATCATACCGCCTTCACGGGAACTCGGCTCCAGCCCATAGTGTGAGCAGGCTGAAGCTGAATTCCTCAGGCTCTCAGAGAGGAGACACAGTGTGTGTCAGCAGCAGTTGCAGGAATCGGATTGAGAGGATGAGCATGGATTACAGTGCAGTATATATACCCAACTACAACAATACATAAAAGAGCATTCCCAGCAGTGGGTATGATCAAAGAGACTGCAGAACAGGCATGAGGCATTTGCATTTGAGAGACATACATCACAATAGGCAGATTGCTGGCCTCTGCTCCAGCTGCAGGACAAAGAGGTTACAAGGCACATCTACATATTGATCTCAGTCTCTAGGTCACAGTAAGGACAGGACGCATGAACACAATGAATGAATGGCACATTAACATCACAATGCATGTATGGCACATTACATCTCAGTAGTGCAGCGGAAAAAAACGGGAGTAGCGAGCTGTCTGTCCTTAGTCTGTTGTGGGGGTTACACCAACCCGCCACAGTTTTACAGAAAGTTTAACAAAGAAAAAGTGATAAATAAAAATTGGAGTTTAACTCCGATTAAGAATTGAGCTCGAAGAAATAGGAAGTCCTAGGCATTTAAGAGAAAAAGAAAAAAACATTAAAATACAAAGTTACATAAACAAATTACGAGTTATCTGCTCTGTGCTCGGAAAAGCAACACGTGGTAGAAGTCATTGTTCAGGCAGTCCTTTGTTCTACCGAAGGTCTTTCCTGCTGTGTGTGGACAATGGACGGAGATGTGTCAAAGAGACAGGAAGAGCCAAAAAGAGCGGAGTGTGGGAATGTGAAAAGGATGAGACAGATTTCTCTCAAAGCAGCTTTATTCACATTCACCATCATCTCAACGAAGAAAGAGAGCATCACAGGAAACTCTCGTCCTTAAATACCAGGACTTTCACAGTTCACCAGTCACATTGCATCACAAATCACATTGCATTATAATAGCAGTATCAATGCATCTCCTCTTTAATCCTCTGACATCACCCCCACAGTCTCAGGCCCTGCATACCAAAGCTAAAGATTTCTCAGCTTCCTGTTACTGTATCTCCAAGGAAGCTCTGTCTTTGTTCTTATCTAAAATGTGAGGCCTTACATCAGTCACAAAGTAGGTCACATATGTGTGGCCACACCAGCCCCCCCAAACATTTTAGAACGAACAATGGAATAACCGTATGCATGCCGTGATAGAATCAATACACATCAGTCCGCATGCTGTCTAGGCTTCAGTCTCCTGCCGTATCTGCTGTAGCCCTGATTCAACGTCTCCGCGGCGCTGTCACTCTGGGGGGTTGCCGCCTGGGGGTGCAAACTTTTTGTCCGTCCCTGCGGGTGTTCTGGGGAAACATTACTCTGTGAAGCCCCCCGTGGGGGTCTACCCCACCGCGGGGCCCTTGCCAACAGCACTTGCTCATCCGCCACCACAAAAGCGGGTTTGAGTCTGTTTATGCCAACTTTTTCTTTCCTACCCCCCAAATCTAGCAAAAACTGCTTGTCCCCTGTTTCCAGCACTCTGAAGGGTCCGTCATAAGGTGGTCGCAGCGGGGTTCGATGCGCATCGTGTCTGACAAAAACAAACTCTGCGTTCTTCAAAGCTTTAGGCACAAAAACACGTGGAAAACTGTGGTGCACGGGGCCGGGCAGCGTGCTTGATTCTATGTTACTCCGCAACAGCTGAGACGGGGAGGTGTCTGGCGCCAGGAGAAACTCCCCAGGCAGCCGAAGTGGTTGTGCAAACACGAGCTCCGCTGGGGAGGCTTCTAAGTCCTCTTTAGGCGCAGAACGCAACCCCAATAACACCCACGGTAACTTGTCTACCCAGTTTGCATCCGTCAGTAACGCTCTGAGAGCCGCTTTCAATGACCTTTGAAAACGTTCGCATAACCCGTTAGCCTGCGGATTGTATGCGGTTGTGCAGTAAATTGTGACACCCAGGCTGCGGGCCATTGTCGACCAAAGTTCAGACACAAATTGTGGACCTCTGTCGGACGTAATGTCCGACGGAACTCCGAAACGCGCCACCCAAGCTGTTAAAAACGCGCGCGCTACCTCCTCTGCCGTGGTTGATGCCAGCGGAACCACTTTAGGCCAGCGCGTGGTGCGGTCCACCATTGTCAGAAGGTGTGTGCACCCCTGTGACGGCGGGAGGGGTCCCACGAGGTCCACATGAACGTGATCGAACCTCTTGGCCGGAATGTGAAACAGCTTCAAAGGAGCCCTCGTGTGCCTGTGTACTTTGGCTCGTTGACACGCCGTGCAGGCTGCTGCCCACTCTTTAACTTGTTTGCGAAGACTCAGCCACACAAATTTCTCTCCTACCATTTTGACCGACGCGCGCACTCCCAGGTGCGCCAAAGAATGAATCGAGTCAAAAACGCGGCGGCGCCACGCGGCTGGTACTACTGGACGCGGCCGTCCAGTGGAGACATCGCAGATTGGGGGAGGCATACCGTCTTGCAGCACC
Organism: Pholidichthys leucotaenia; assembly: GCA_020510985.1. NCBI lineage: Eukaryota > Metazoa > Chordata > Actinopteri > Cichliformes > Pholidichthyidae > Pholidichthys > Pholidichthys leucotaenia. The sequence continues at coordinate 51,603,282 of CM035836.1, forward strand.
CTGTTCTCCAGCCTTAACCCTGTTGGTCCAGACTGGAGCGCGCGCACATCCACGTCACTAACCTGCTCCGCGGCCATGGCTGTGTAATCTATTCCTACGCTGACTGGGGCCACCACGGTGCGCGAGAGGCAATCTGCCACTACATTCATTTTACCCGCCACATGCTGAATATCAGTGGTAAACTCTGAGATCGCGGCCAGCTGTCTCTGCTGCCGGCCTGACCACGGTTCGGAAACCTTGGCCATCGCGAATGTTAGCGGCTTGTGGTCAACGAACGCGGTGAAACGGCGTCCTTCCAGCCAGAACTGAAAGTGGCGGATGGCCAAATGGAGAGCCAGCAGCTCCCTGTCGAACGCGCTGTATTTACGTTCGCTATCTCGCAAGGTCCTGCTGAAAAAGGCGAGGGGCTGCCAAACCCCGGCTACATGCTGCTCCACGACCGCCCCTATGGCCACATCTGACGCGTCAGTAGTGAGCGCTATGTGGGCCGTTGGGTCTGGGTGTGCCAACAACGCAGCCTTTGCTAAGGCTGCTTTTACCTCCGAGAATGCTTGGTCCCGCTCCAGGGACCATTCAACCTTATCCGCGGGTTTCTGTTTTTTGAGCGCGGCATACAGCGGCTGCATGAGTTGCGCCACGCGGGGGAGAAAGCGGTTATAAAAATTCACCATTCCCAAAAACTCCTGTAACGCCCTGACCGTCTGCGGCCGGGGAAAATCTGCTACCGCGCGCACTTTGTCAGGAAGCGGAACCGCTCCTTCGGGGGAGACGTGGTGTCCTAAAAAATCGATCTGCGCCACCCAGAACTGACACTTCGCTGGGTTGATTATTAACCCGTGATCTCCCAGCCTCCGGAAAACTGTGGCCAGGTGGTTTTCGTGTTCGTCTTCGGATGCGCTGGCTACTAAAATATCGTCCAAGTAGACGAACACGAAAGGGAGATCGCGCAGCACCGCGTCCGTCATGCGTTGGAACGTCTGTGCAGCCCCTTTGAGCCCGAATGGCATGCGCAAAAACTCGAATAGGCCAAATGGAGTTATTACCGCTGTTTTGGGTATGTCCTCAGCGCACACTGGGACTTGGTGGTAACCGCGGACCAAATCTATCTTAGAAAAAACACAAGCTCCTGCCAAATGAACGGAAAAATCTTGGATATGCGGGATTGGGTAGCGGTCGTGCGCTGTAGCGTTGTTTAACCTGCGGAAATCCCCGCAAGGTCGCCATGATCCGTCAGCCTTCGGGACCATGTGTAGCGGGGAAGCCCACGGACTGTTTGAACGCCTGATAATGCCCAACCTCTCCAGGTTGGCAAACTCCTCGCACGCTATGGCCAGTTTAGCTGCGTCCAAGCGCCGAGCTTTTGCAAAAACGGGCGATCTGGTAGTGGTAATAAAATGTTCCACCCCGTGTCTAGCGACGGTTGCCGAAAATGTGGGGACCATGAGTGCTGGGAACTGAATGAGCAGTGTGTGGAACTTACCGCTTGCAGCTGTGACGTTGGCTTGTGCTGTTGGTGGGGCCACTCGTGCTGTACAGGAAATAGAATCAAAAGAAAATGCATTAACCAGGCACCTGTTAGCGAGATCAACCAATAAACCATGTGAGCACAAAAAATCAGCCCCCAACATATTGAAATTCACTGCTGCTATAACAAAAGTCCACTCAAATGTACGGCCGTGTAGAGACAGAAGCAGAGTCTTCTCACCAAAGGTCTTAATCTCCGAGCCGTTCGCTGCTGCCACCCCGGGACCTCTGGAACCTGCCAGCCTGTCCGCGTAGGAAGGTGTGATGAAACTCAACTGGGAGCCTGTGTCCACGAGGAAATGCCTCCCCGAGCATGCGTCCAACAAGTAGAGCAGCTTGTTCTCTTCCCCAAGGGCCGCGGCTGCTACCGACCCCCGGTCTTGGCGTTTCCCGAACGCTGAAACTGGCACGGTGGTAAACATTTGCATGCCCTCTCTGCGAAACGGTGATGGTAGAAACAAAGGACGTCTCCTCCGCGTTCCCTGGCTCTTGCCGCCGGCGTCGTCGGTGGGTCTGCTACTGCTGCCCCTGGCCCCCTGCCATCTGCGGTCGTCGCGCCGAGTTCCACTGCTGCGGCCGTGGCCGTACGCTGTCTGCTGGCATTGACAATTCGCTGCACCTCCCGGGCCAGCACGCGGTAGTCCCGCTGGGCCAACAACGGCGAACTGGTCAGGGTCGCTCTCGTCGCTGACGGTAGGGTCCTGAGGAAGAGGTGGGTGAAGATGAAGTGGTCGTCATCTGAGCCTTTCAACCTCAACATCTTCTCCATCAGATTAACGGGCGTGTCATCTCCCAACTCAGTCAGCGCCAGGAGTCTCTCTGCTCGCTCCTCGACGGAGGGGGTGAAGTGCTGGATGAGTGCAGCCTTCAACGCGTCATAGTTGTCGCTGTCTGGCGGCTGCTCGATAAGGCTCTCCACATGCTGAGCCGTGTGGTTGTCCAGTCTTGCGACCACATGGTAGAATTTTGTGTCGTCTACCGATATTCCCCGGAGGTTGAATTGTGCCTCAACCGCATGGAACCAGGAGCGCGGATTGTTCTGCCAAAAGTCCAGTAGCTGGACCGTAGCGGCATTCGCTTGGCTGGGGGCTCCTGACGAGGCTGGCCCCGGGGAACTCTTCTGTCGTTGCATGCTACGTCTTGGGTCACCAGTGTGGGAATGTGAAAAGGATGAGACAGATTTCTCTCAAAGCAGCTTTATTCACATTCACCATCATCTCAATGAAGAAAGAGAGCATCACAGGAAACTCTCGTCCTTAAATACCAGGACTCTCACAGTTCACCAGTCACATTGCATCACAAATCACATTGCATTATAATAGCAGTAACAATGCATCTCCTCTTTAATCCTCTGATATTACCCCCACAGTCTCAGGCCCTGCATACCAAAGCTAAAGATTTCTCAGCTTCCTGTTACTGTATCTCCAAGGAAGCTCTGTCTTTGTTCTTATCTAAAATGTGAGGCCTTACATCAGTCACAAAGTAGGTCACATATGTGTGGCCACAGGAGCAAAAAAAAAAAAAGTAGCAGGGGGTCTTCCTCCTTTTATAAGTTCTATTGAGTTTTCGCGGGCTTCCGGGTTGACAGCAACCTCAGCCAATAAGCCTTCTTCGTGGGCGGGCTCGATGAACTTTAGTCCAATGACAGGCTTTGTCTGCGAGGGGCCAATGGGATGGCGAAACTGGAACTCAGTGAATGCTGGGTGACATTTGATACCGGTCCCCATGGATACACACAATTTTAATACACTGGAATATGCTTTTATACCCTTATGTATGAACTAAGCTAACCTTAGTGATTAGTTTAACTTATAAGCAGTCCTTCTAAATTAACATGCAGGAATAAACATTCATTTAAAATTTTTAACATGCATATACGTATATATAAAATCACAGATTAATGCATTTCACACATATTAATTTTCCACATTAAAAACATCAGAGTCCATTTGCTTTTCATAGTCCTGAAAAGAAGAGAAGATTTAGAACTGAGTTTGTAATAATGTACTTTAAAGTTCACTGGTTAAATCCAGTATGTCCCAGAGTTTAAGGAAATTTTATTGAGCTGTGGATCAGTGTGGCAATGAGGGGCTCCATGTCTCCATGTTTATGGGGGCAATAAAACCAAAGCCGGACATTGGTGGGAATTCCTTAGGCTGGTTTTAACAAAGGAATAGATTTTTGCTGTGGCCTGGGGAAGAAGAGCAGTTTTTGACTGGCTTTCTCCTGGGTGAAACAAAATGTCTTTAAGTAGAAGAATAATTATTGCTGAGCCAAAGTGAGATGATGCTACAGTCCCCCCTTTGGTATCAATGGTGACGTTGATTCAGCGTTGATAGCAATCCTAGGCATCAAATCCCAATTTGGCGAGGCTTGATCCAAATGCTGAACTAAAGTTCTGATGTCGATAAGTCTTAAGCTTGTAAACAGTATCTATTCCAAAGGGTGGGTCCTTGAATTTGATTTTCTGAAAAACTTCTAGAAATTTCAAAAATAATTTGGGTATGACCAAATATGAACATTGTATAATTGTCTAGGATTTACTAAAGCGCTGTATATGCCTGTAAAGACTTAAAAATTCTGGGTACAAAAGTGTGAACTAGGAGTATGTGGGCTTGGACATACTTGATATAAATGTTTTGGGTTTGCTGAAAAATATCTATTCAAAATTTCAAAAACAGTTTAAATGTCCATAAAATCTAAATCGAGTGTAAAGGATATATATTTGTATATACGCATGCATGTATCCAAAAATCTTAGTCAAAAGCAAAAATAAGATTCTTTCATATTTGAGGTAGAGGTTCAGACTAATCAATTTTGAGGTGACTCAAGGAGGTTCAAATTGAATTTGTTTAGTTAGACTAAACCATGGTTCCACAGATGTCCAAATCATAGGTTGCTTGAGGCTTTTGTTCAGGAAAACTGAGTGGACATAGGATGTCATCATTCTTTGGATGGCAATGAGAAGTAAATTGGGATTTACTGCAAAAAGGATATGATGAGAGAGCATATTCATTGCTAAAGTGTTAACTGAAAAGCTAATGTTTCTAGCTACTTCTGAGAGTAACATAGACATTGGCTGTGTGTGAGCATAGTCAACCTCTAACACAAAGAGCAAAGAGTTCAAGACCTTGTTGAGTTTGATTGAAGCTTCGGAGCAAGCATTCAAAACCAACACAGTGTCTTGTAAGATTTTGGTAACGGTTTGTGGTTTGACGACCTGGCGTTTCGGTTTAGCATTGTTGACAGAGGTAGCAGTGGGCATGCTAAGGCTAACAGGAGGCTCTAACGATGATGCTGTTATTGGGAATCCACCTGAGGATCGTTGACCTTTCGTTTTGGCTTGGCCCAATTCTGACTGGGTAACAGTGGGTGTGATTGCTAGGCAGATGGCTAAATTGATAAAAAGGAGTGCCATCAACCTGGCAAACAGATAATAGTGAGTGGTTTGGGGTCTTTAATCTTCTTGTTGATCTTTCTTTAGATACCTGGTTGGCAAATGAAAATTATTCTCAGAGGTGGAACAATTTCTTTTGGAGAGATAGGTAGATAGATGTACTTTATTGATCCCAAACTGGGAAATTACAGAATAGAGATTAGAGATTGAACTCTAAACCTTGTGCTTGTCTTTCACCTTTGATGGAGTTTTAAGGTTATTAACTCAAGCTAATGGTGTTGAATGTTTTTGCGTGTACTATTTGATAATAGTAAGTTGATTGAAGTTTATTAGATTTTACAGAGGCCTTTGAAATTAGTTTAAGGGCAAATTTGGTTTTAATATACCCTTTCCTTTTTGGAAGTTTTGATGCAGTTAACTAATTGGAGAAACTTGACTGAGTGCACCTGAGGCTAGTAGTTAGCTACGGTTATTTCTCAGACGTAGGTTTGATTTTAATCTTATTTATGGACTTGCTTTGACAGCGTTGTACCCGACAAGTCCCATGGGGTTTTGGTAAAGGTTACTCTGATTTTGGTAAGCCCATTTGAAAACGGGGTCCTGGGTTTGGCACTTGAATGGCCAAAGTTTGTTGTTGACAATGTGTGGATTCCTCCACTCAGGCAGGAATTTAGGAGTGATTTTCTCTTCCTGTAAAATGGTTTCAGGTGTTTGCGGTACAAATGTGCAGTGGAAGACCTTGTCCCCCCTTTGCAGTTTGTCATGCAAGAGTTTTTGATTGTTGTACACTTTATCGTTTGGTGAATCGGTCTGAATGTTTTTGGAATACAACCTTGGGAGCTTTGTATGTCGTTTTGATGCTTTTGTGTTCTGCAGCTGGAATGTTATGGGCATTGGCAGTCATCACCCCCCTCTGGTTTCGAGGAACTCTGATCGGTGGTGATGATGGTTCGTCGGAAGCAGGAACAAGAGTGCCATTGTATAGCTGCAGAGAAAGTTATGTCGCATGAAGTGGTTTCAATTTTGGTATGTCAAAGGGTTTAGATGCGGGAAGCGCATGTACAGTTTTATCCGACCGGTGTTTGACGGTTTTATTGATCATTTGGTTGCAAGGTTGAGTGACTGTGCTCCTGGCGTTTGCAAAAGTTGGGTTCATTGTCGCAAAAACTTGAGGTTTCAGAGGGTCTAGAGAGCCGGTTGGTGTGGCTCTTGTGACCACACAGGCCTCATGGGCAGGTGGGTGGGTTTCAAAATGCGACACTACCATTGAATCATGGGTTTCAAGGGGGCCGTTTGGGGTTTTCTGCTCAGCCGTTGAGTTTTCAAGGTCATTTGATTCCTTGGCGTGACCTTGTATTTGAAGGTGACTTTTGACTTCTTTAGGACAGTACTCACCTTGGTCTTGGCGGTCGCTTTCACTCGGTTGCAGTTGTTCCAACAGTGCTAGTTGTGTGAGACTTGGGGTGCCCAAAGTGTTCAGAACAAAGCACTGTGATTCCGTTGTTCTTGTTGGGTCAAATGGGTGAGGGTGTTGCGTTTGAGCCCATAGTTTGAGGTTCTTTAAATCAATCAGTGGCTCAAAATGGTTCAGTAGATCTTTGCCAACAAGCAATGGAATGACGTCAAGTTTGGACACATAGACCGGATGTGTCAAGGTCATGGGTCCAATGGAGAGGTTAAGTAGTGATACGCCCAACAGGGTTGTTTTAGTGAGCGCATATGGTCGCACGGCTAATGAACAGGGTTCCAGTTTCAAATATTTGTTAGCACGGTTAGCGGCTACACGTAGATTGTCAAAAAGGGTGTGTGACATGAGAGTGATGTCAGCAGCAGTGTCTAAAACAGCGTCCTGACACACCATGTCTTCAGGGGTCAGTGGAAGGTAAAATTTCCGTGCCACCCCCCTCTTGTTTAAATCGCATAGAAATTGTGGAACCGGTGGTTCGACACAGTTGCGAAATGTTGTTAGAGGAGTGGTCTGTGACCTGTGGTTGGGCTGCCATAACAGCACTGGACTGTGTTGAGTCCTTTGATCCTTCCTCATTTGCATGAGGGATTTTCATCTTGCGTTTCCTTCATTTGGAACGTTTGTTTTGAGTTGGCACAGCTGATATAGCTAGAATGTTAGCAGTTTTATTCTCTTTATTGCTTTGAATCTCTGCTAGGAGGTGTTTGACAATTTCAATATCTTCTCTACTGAATGCAGGAGTTTCTTCTTCCTTCCAAGGCTTGTGATAGGTCTCTGCTTCTGAGCTTCTGTGATGAGATGGAGACCATTCGTCGTGGTTATGCATGTCTTCGTATCGGTATCTGTCATCATGGTAGTCCATATCGCGTTCTCGTAACCTATCCCATGGATAAGGTCTACGACGGTAGTCGGGTTTTCGCAAAGTTGGTCCAAAGTGATATCCAGAGGACCTAGTTTGGTTTTGACCTTGAGGTCGGTTGGAAAAATGTTTAGGCTGTTTATGTACTCGTGGTGTAAGAGGTGGAGTAGAGCGAGGAGCTCCTTCCAACTCCAAGGTGCTAGATGCATCGCTAATAGCTTGCACTGTGGCAGGCTCAGCGTGCTTGTTGCGACTTTGTTGCTGTTTTTGGAACGCATAGTGTGCAAACTCTCTCAGCTGACTTATTGAGTTTGATCTTGGGTTAGCTGTAACTCCAAGGTGATGACTCACAGCGGGATGGAGGTTTTGGATGAAGAGGGTCTTGAAATTGTGGTCTTCTTCCATCCCTGGTGTATTTTGAGATCCAAAATATGCAAGTAGGGGTCTCTGATAGTAGGCTTGTGTCAGCTCTGAGCATCCTTGCTTCACGGCTAGGGCTGCAGTTAGCCCTGCCTGTAGGCAGTCGTCGGAGAATTCCTTTCCGATGGCTTCGCAGGGCAGCATGTAGTCTGCTTTGATATTTGTCAGCTGTCTGTCTATGAATTTTGATACTTACCTGTTAGATGTTAGTTTGATCAGATAGATGCGATTGTCAATCGTAGCATCAGGATACTTATGCAGGTAGTAATCAATGTTCTGTAAATAGACTTTGGCATCAGGTGAACCCGTAGGTCCTGGATCAAATTTGGTGACATTTCGTGCGATCTTGTCAGGGTCGCGGTCTGAAGGGACACATGCACGCTGTCCACGCGGTTGACCGCATTCGAAACGGGAATCGGGCAAGGGAGCGCGGTGGATGTCCTGGTGTTCATGTGCTTCCTTTAGGAGCAGTTGACATTCCTTATAGTCCTTCTTCACATTTTCAAGTTGACCTTCAACTCTTCTGAGTTCCTTCTTTGTGTCTTGAAGGGCATCTTCAAGTTCATTGTTGTCTTGGTGAAGAACGTCATTGTTATGCATCAACCGTTTATTTTCTGACTCTACATGGTCCAAATCTTGTAACGTTTCATCCAGTTGATTTTGAGTTTTGTCATTGTCCTCTTGAGATTGTTCCAAATTTTCTTTCAGTGTTTCGTTCTCTTCTTGGAGAGATAGGATCGTTGTTTGTCGATTTGCTAGCTCGTTCTCGGCTGCCTTTAATTTCGTGACTAATGTTAGCGCAAACTTACCTAACACACTGGTGAGGTCCTTGCCTTCTGGTGGTTTTTCAGTGTGTTCATTCAAAAGTTCTTCAGTGAGTTCCTTCAAATCTTCGTGCTGTGTTTTCTTGACCTGTGTTGTGAAACTAGAAATTAAATCAGAAGTCCATGTTTCCAATGTTGCTTGAAGGTCATCCAGTTTGGTAAATTGGTCGGTTGTCTGTTGACTCGTCATGTTCAACCGTTGTTGTTATTTAGCTTTTTTTTTTTAAAAAAAAAATCAACTTGTTGATTATTCGTAATTTGTTAGACAAGGTTTAACCTTGAAGTTTTAATTTACAACCTTGATAGTTGAAAGTTCCTTTAGAATTTGTTTCAACTTGTAGGCTTGCGAGATGGGAAATAGAATTTTGAAATTATTTAGAAATGTTGAGATGCTTCAGTTAATTTGTTCGTTGAAACTATATGTTGATAAATAAAGCTGAATTGAAATTGGATTGAATTTGTTTCACAAAACAAGACAGGAATTTCAGTTGTGTGGATTGACTTCTTTACTTTGATTTTCAAAGTCTAGTATTGGAATCTGTCATCAGTAACTAGCTTTGGGATTTTGCAGAATGTCACTTTGAAAGTGAGTGACATGATTGCTTAACCCAGGAGACAGACGCTGACACGGGTAGAGTGATTTGACAATTATTTATTAACTCAGTGATGTTTGGTGAGTGTGTAAATGTGTGGGTGAGTGCGATGCTGTCTGACAGCTGGAGCTGAGCGGGTCTTGCTGCGACCTGGCAACCCTGGAACACACAAGCACAAGAGATTAATGCAGCTCGTAGGAATGGGGAACTGAGACTTGTGCTGCTTACTTGCAGGTGCCACTGCAAGACCTCTGTCGGCTCCGTGACCTGGCGTGGCTTGGTGAGAGTGGCTCTTGGTGCTGTGAAGGTGAGGAGGAGATCCGAGGAGGAGGAGGTGATGTCCCGTTATCTGGGGAGACGAGTCCGCCGCCAGGGAGGTCCACCTGTGCACAGGGGAGAATACTTTGACAGGGTAAGATTTGCTGTGGCTTACGTGACGTGGCTTGACGAGGAGGCTTGGTATAAGCTCTGACTTGAGGTCGTGTCCTTGACGCGATGCGTGGCGAAGACGACAGACGACTCCGTGCAGAGCAGTCAGAGACACCGGCTTTTAAAGCCTGCTGATTATTGGCAGCAGGTGTATGCGCAGCTGGTGCTGATGGCCCAGCGGCCGCCATGACAGTGAGGATTTTATTTACAAAAGACATACAAAACAAAAGAGGCTAAATGCTTTAAAGATTTAAGATTCCGGAAGAGGAAACCCAATGACGTCACTCGGGGAGCCAAGGATTTCTACTCAAAATGGCGGCTACAGGCAACTTGCCTTAAGTGGACTCAAGATGGCATCGCTTGGCTGATCTACACATGCGCAGTTTTCGTGCACAGCTTGATGGTCACGCACGCGACTGTGAGCGTGCACGTGCCACGTGAATGCAGCGCGAGCTCAGTCCATAAAACTACGCCTTGCTTTCCAAAGGCGGGAAAGCTTCGGTCTCCCTAAACTTTATTCAACAAGTTTATACAATGGTTAATTCAATTAAATCCCCCAAGTGTTTGCTTCACCTGCGTTTTTTTTTTTTTTTAAATAACGGGGAAAACAAATAGGATTTCTTCGCTATTTGTTCCCAGGCCTATTTTAATTATTCAGCGTGTAATCACGCGTCTTAAGCATGAATTGAACAAAAAAACTGACTAGAGTGGAATGGGATCTCTTCACCCCCACTTCTCTTGGTCACTCACACACACACACACACAGCAGTAATCAGGGAGTGGGCGAATTCACCTCCTCCCCCTCGTGACACAGAGACAAAGACAATAGACTGGCTGCAGAAAAATGAACCACCTTCGTAAGTTATAAGTTGACCAAAATCACACACAGCTTATGTATTAATTTCTTTCTCTGAGCAAGTCCCAAGTTCAGCAAGGCTCTCACGCGGGAAGCACCATAAAATATGTAGAAAAATATGAAATTAATAAATATGATCAGGTATAAAATTATTTAATTTATATTGATGTATTGGAATCTGAGATCGAATCTCATTTCATATACACCAGAAAAGTTAATAACACTCGTGGGGCACCAGCTTCTATCTCTAAGAAGATAGAATTAATTAATTAATAATCAGTCTCAAAAATTTTCCGTGAATTCGATACCTGGGCTTGAAACAGACTCAGAATGAAATAAATTCTCAACAACTTCTGTCATTTTCACATATTTATTAAATGAAATGATTAACAGACATTGCAGTAATTTCATTAATCATAAAATCAATCTTGTAAATGATAGATTAACAATGTCAATATTTTCGGAACCAGGATTAACTGAGAAATGAATTTTGGTCAGTTTGAGTTAACAGATTATGGAAACAACGCAAATTTATGGAGAAAGTTTACTAATTATATGAAAAGTTCTGGATTAATCTTAAGAGAATAAAAATGGGATTTTAATAAAAGAAGAGTTAGGTTAATGGCTTCTTAATTTGCATCTGGTTAGATATATAAATTATTACCGAACCTCAGAAGTTTAATTCAGCAGATGAATTAAAGTTTGCAGCTCATGTGATTCTTCTTGGTGATGATTCCCTGTTGATCTGGTCAACGTTCTTTCGTCGTCCTCATGAAGTTTTGATGTGTTGTTCAGGGCCAAAACCCGGAATATTTGTCCAGCAAATATTCTCTTGACGATGAGTGAGATGGACAGACGGATGGCTGTATGAGATCGTATGTTTGATCCCAATGGTTGAAATTCAGCAGAAGCACGCTGATTCCTCAGCTGCGCGTGATGTGGGAGCTGTGTCTTCTTAGAGGCCTTCGATAATAATTAATTTATATTTAATTGGATCTCAAATTAAAGAGTTTTGAACTTTAGATAAAAATAATAGCTTCTGGTGTGTGATTGGTCAAGAAAAATATAAAAATAAAGTCAAGATTAAAGCTTACATTAAAATTAAAAACAAACGGTGGTTTTACAGGAAGTTTAACAAAGAAACAGTGAAAAATAAAAATTGGGAGTTTAACTCCGATTAAGAATTGAGCTCGAAGAAATAGGAATTCCTAGGCATTTAAGAGAAGAAGAAAAAAAACATTAAAATACAAAGTTACATAAACAAATTACGAGTTATCTGCTCTGTGCTCGGAAAAGCAACACGTGGTAGAAGTCTTTGTTCAGGCAGTCCTTTGTTCTACCGAAGGTCTTTCTTGCTGTGTGTGGACAATGGACGGAGATGTGTCGAAGAGACAGGAAGAGCCAAAAAGAGTGGAGCAAAAAAAAAGTAGCAGGGGGTCTTCCTTCTTTTATAAGTTCTGTTGAGTTTTCGCGGGCTTCCGGGTTGACAGCAACCTCAGCCAATAAGCCTTCTTCGTGGGCGGGCTTGATGAACTTTAGTCCAGTGACAGGCTTTGTCTGCAAGGGGCCAATGGGATGGCGAAGCTGGAACTCAATGAATACTGGGTGACATTTGATACCGGTCCCCATGGATACACACAATTTTAATACACTGGAGTATGCTTTTATACCCTTATGTATGAACTAAGCTGACCTTAGTGATTAGTGTAACTTATAAGCAGTCCTTCTAAATCAACATGCGGGAATAAACATTCATTTAAAATTTTTAACATGCATATATATATATAAAATCACAGATTAATGCATTTCACACATATTATTGATTTTCCACATTAAAAACATCAGAGTCCATTTGCTTTTCATAGTCCTGAAAAGAAGGAAGATTTAGAATTGAGTTTGTAATAATGTACTTTAAAGTTCACTGGTTAAATCCAGCATGTCCCAGAGTTTAAGGAAATTTTATTGAGCTGTGGATCGGTGTGGCAATGAGGGGTTCCACGTCTCCATGCTTATGGGGGCAATAAAACCAAAGCCGGACATAGGTGGAATTCCTTAGACAGGTTTTAACAAAGGAATAGATTTTTGCTGTGGCCTGGGGAAGAAGAGCAGTTTTTGACTGGCTTTCTCGTGGGTGAAACAAAATGTCTTTAAGCAGAAGAATAATTATTGCTGAGCCAAAGTGAGATGATGCTACAGATGTATACACAACAGTCCATTGTTCTGATTGCCCCCAGGGGCTCTCTGTATGTGAATTGTCCTCTGTATGCAAATTGTCCTCTGCTTCTTCCAGACCTGCTGAGTGTGAGGAATGTCCTTGCAGAGTGTGGTGGGTCACCACAGGGCTCCCCCCAGAACACTCAGAAGGGGCTGTGACCCCCCCGCTGTCATTTGGGCTCCGGCTCCGGTAGAACTGTCCTGCTGTAGAGGAGTATTGGGGGGCATGTCAGTCCGTGGGGGGGACGGGGGAGGGGTGGAAAGGACAGTGTGCTCCACTCCGAGATCCAGCATGTTGAACGGCCGTGGATCGTGGGCGCACGAGTCCGGTGCGCGTCATGCGTAATAGAACACGACAGCGATCGGCTGGCTTTAGGGAGTGAGGTGTGGGAAGAGTGCTGTGGAGGAGGAGGGGGAGGGGGTGGGAGTAAGTGAGTGCTGGCCCGGGACGTCAAAGGTGTCTGGGACGCGCAAAAATTGTGTGTGGATCCGCGATGGTGAGGGACTTTCCCGGTAAACTAGGGTCAATGATCTGCAGCGGCTGTGGAAAAAAAAAAAAAAAAAAAATTAAGTCTCTGACTCCTCTTGCAGGAGTCAGGGAGGATTTGGGAAAGGCGAACAGCCAAATTCCCCAAGGATGCGTAGCGGCTGTGAAACAACTGCAGCTGTGTGAGGGACTTGGCGTTGTGGCTTTAGGGGCAGACGCAGCCCTAAAGCCCTCGGGGACAGCAATCGGCTAGACTCCCGTTGTGCGCCATGGCTGAGAAACCCATACAAAGTCCTGTGTGCGGGCTGCACATCTGTTTCAGGAGCGTGAGCAACCCTGAAGGTTCTGAGGATGGCGATCGGCCGCGTTTCTCGGGCATGTTTCTCAGGCATAATTGTTGATAAAGGGAAAAAGATTTTAAATGTAATGAGGTGTTTGTTGGAAGAGAGTGGGTAGCAGATAGAATTGCATTGAAAAACATCCTACACTGGGTTAATTAGGACGGTGATGGATTATGGTTCAGTGGTGTATGGGTAAGCAGCAATCACGTCCCTGCTAAAATTAGATGCTATGCAGCATCAAGCTTTGAGATTATGTACAGGAGCATTTAAAACGACACCAACAGCAGCACTACAGGTAGAACTGGGAGAAATGCCTCTAGAGTTAAGAAGATTACAACTGTCTCTGAAGTACTGGGTCAGTTTACAGGGTCATAGTCAAGATCATCCTGGACTAGAAGCATTAAAGCCATGCAGGGAAAAGGAGAGGAGGTGTTGAGGTCAACATTATAAAGGACTGGATAACCGTACAGTGTCGTTAACTAATGGAGGAAAAACATACAGTAGCCAGAACTCTCTTAAATACACATGCTCATTTTATTTTCTCCTTCTTTCTCCCAGAATGCAATGCGTGCTCCAAGCACGTCATCACGTTACAAAGAGTAGTATCAGCCAAGAGCATACCCTCCATTTTACATATAATCCAACACCCCACTTGCTCTAAGCTGATATACCATGTTCACAGTTTAGCACCAAACAAATAACTGTGGAAATTTTTACAATTAACCTTTGTAGCAGGTTTAGTGAACACATCTGCTACCATTTCACCTGTGGGACAGTACACAACATTTACTTTGCCATCATTCAACACCAATCTAATGAAATGGTACTTAATGTCCACGTGTTTGCATCTTTGTCGGTTCACTGGGTTCTTTGACAAAGCAATAGCTCCTTGATTGTCCTTGTGAATCTTCACAGGTCCATACTGACAGCTTTTGTCCATGTCATTCAATAGCTGCATGAGGTACAGGCCTTCTTGTGCGGCTGCCATGAGAACCATGTACTCAGCTTCACATGTCGACAGAGCTACTGTTTGTTGTTTCTTTGATTTCCATGAGACAATGGCTCCTCCTTTGTTGCTCCATCTGTCAATGCAATCTGAAGCCCAACCAGCATCACAATATGCTATGAGCCCAAGTTTCCCTTCGTTTTTCCTGTAACATAGCTCATAATCCCTGGTCCCTTTCAGATACCTCAATACATGTTTAGCTGCAGTTAGTTGTTGTCCCTTAGGTTCTGACAAATACTGTGACATTTTACTCACAATCCAGCATAAATCAGGCCTTGTACATGCCATCACATATATTAGGCTCCCCACTATCTCACAATAATATCGTGGATCTACAGGTTCATCATCATCTTTGAAATTAAGCTTCTGCTCAAATGGTGTTTGTCTAGGTTTACAATCAGTCATGCCAAATCTGTCAAGTATCTTGTCAGTGTATTTCTTTTGATCCATCCTGACCTGTCCTTCCTCTTGTGTGAAGTCAATGCCTAAGAAATACCTGAGTTTTCCCATATCCTTCATGTTGAACCTTATCTTTAGCATTTCTTTCACATTGTTCAGTGAGTCTTTGTTATCAGCTGCTCTTATAAGATCATCAACCCATGTCACAAGTATTACTTTTTCTCTTTCAGTTTGCCATCTGTATACACAATGGCCTGCAGGATTCTGTTTAAATCCATTTTCAGTGAGATAATCATGTAGGAGTTTATTCCAATTTCTGCCTGCTTGTTTTAGGCCATATAGAGACTTGTTTAATTTGCATACCAACTTTTCACCTGTTTTTTGACTTTATCTGAAAACCTTCTGGTTGCTCAATATATAAAGTATCTCACAGTCAATGGGAGCATGTAAGTATGCCGTTTTAACATCCATTTGATGAAGCTCCAAATCATATTGTGCCGCCATGTGCATTAAGCTGCGCACCAACGTCATGTCTACTGTTGGAGAAAAAATCTCCTTGTAGTCTACCCCTTCAACCTGGCTGTAGCCTTTTGCTACGTACAGTGGGGTAAAAAAGTATTTAGTCAGCCACCAATTGTGCACGTTCTCCCACTTAAAAAGATGAGAGAGGTCTCCAATTTTCATCATAGGTATACCTCAACTATGGCAGACAAAATGAGAAAAAAAATCCAGAAAATCCCATTGTCTGATTTTTAAAGAATTTATTTGCAAATTATGGTGGAAAATAAGTATTTGGTCAATAACAAAAGTTCATCTCAGTACTTTGTTATATACCCTTTGTTGGCAATGACAGAGGTCAAACGTTTTCTGTAAGTCTTCACAAGATTTTCACACACTGTTGCTGGTATTTTGGCCCATTCCTCCATGCAGATCTCCTCTAGAGCAGTGATGTTTTGGGGCTGTCGCTGGGCAACACGGACTTTCAACTCCCTCCAAAGATTTTCTATGGGGTTGAGATCTGGAGACTGGCTAGGCTAGGCCACTCCAGGACCTTGAAATGTTTCTTACAAAGCCACTCCTTCGTTTCCTGGGTGGTGTGTTTGGGATCATTGTCATGCTGAAAGACCCAGCCACGTTTCATCTTCAATGCCCTTGCTGATGGAAGGAGGTTTTCACTCAAAATCTCACGATACATGGCCCCATTCATTCTTTCCTTTACACGGATCAGTCGTCCTGGTCCCTTTGCAGAAAAACAGCCACAAAGCATGATGTTTTCACCCCCATGCTTCACAGTAGGTATGGTGTTCTTTGGATGCAACTCAGCATTCTTTCTCCTCCAAACACGACAAGTTGAGTTTTTACCAAAAAGTTCAATTTTGGTTTCATCTGACCATATGACATTCTCCCAGTCCTCTTCTGGATCATCCAAATGCTCTCTAGCAAACTTCAGACGGGCCTGGACATGTACTGGCTTAAGCAGGGGGACACGTCTGGCACTGCAGGATTTGAGTCCCTCGCGGCGTAGTGTGTTACTGATGGTAGTCTTTGTTACTTTGGTCCCAGCTCTCTGCAGGTCATTCACTAGGTCCCCCCGTGTGGTTCTGGGATTTTTGCTCACCGTTCTCATGATCATTTTGACCCCACGGGGTGAGATCTTGCGTGGAGCCCCAGATCGAGGGAGATTATCAGTGGTCTTGTATGTCTTCCATTTTCTAATAATTGCTCCCACAGTTGATTTCTTCACACCAAGCTGCTTACCTATTGCAGATTCAACCTTCCCAGCCTGGTGCAGGTCAACAATTTTGTTTCTGGTGTCCTTTGACAGCTCTTTGGTCTTGGCCATAGTGGTGTTTGGAGTCTGACTGTTTGAGGTTGTGGACAGGTGTCTTTTATACTGATAACGAGTTCAAACAGGTGCCATTCATACAGGTAATGAGTGGAGGACAGAGGAGCCTCTTAAAGAAGAAGTTACAGGTCTGTGAGAGCCAATCTGGCTTGTTTGTAGGTGACCAAATACTTATTTTCCACCATAATTTGCAAATAAATTCTTTAAAAATCAGACAATGCGATTTTCTGGATTTTTTTTCTCATTTTTTCTCTCATAGTTGAGGTATACCTATGATGAAAATTGGAGACCTCTCTCATCTTTTAAGTGGGAGAACTTGCACAACTGGTGGCTGACTAAATACTTTTTTGCCCCACTGCATCTGGCTTTATGTATCGCTGATCCATCTGCATTCTCTTTTAATGCATATACCCACCTACCCCCCACTGTATGTTTATTTTCTGGAAGTGGGCATAAGGTGAAGGTGTCATTTTCCTTGAGAGAGTTAAACTCCTCTTTCATAGCCTCCATGCATTTTTCTGACTGTTGATTTCACAGCTTCTCTAAAAGTTTGTGGGATGCCGCAAGTTGCCCTGTAACAGTAATCAATGTCAAATGATGAATCATCTTCACATTCAACTCTGCATTCATAGTCTGTCAGGTATTGCGGGAGTTTTCTCTCCCTATTTGATGTCTGAATAGCCTGACTGCTCTCTTTTTGCATCACTTGAGCTCCCTCATTGTGTTTAGGCTCTGCACCTTGAGCTTCTTCTTTAGGAGAATGAACTGTCTGGTTGTTTTCTTCCTGCATTATTTGAACTTCCATTGTTCCTCTGCTCCCTGGCATAAAGTGTCATGTTCGGGGTCGTTCACCCTGTCCATGACCTTGGGCTGTAGGTTTTGTTTACGTCTTAATAATCCCAGCTGGTAGATTGAGCCTTGCTCTCCGCTGCCCCCCCCCCACACACACACAGTTCAATCAGTCACGCACCTGCTTGCCACATGGCTGTCTCCACTTGCCTTTGTTAGGGTTTTGTGTACTAATAGGGAGGCAGTGTGACCAGTCAGGGTGGCAACTTAAAGTCAACTTTGGACATCCAGGCTAGTGACTGTTGTTTTTCGCCTGGACTAAACTGTGTAGTTACTCCAGAGCCTTTTCACTCCTACGCATATGTAAGTCCTTTTATTTTTGCCTTTCCCTCCGCTCCTGTTTTGTCTGGAGCGCGTTTGGTGTTTCTCCCCTGCCAACTAAGCTTGAAGCCGGTTGTCTGTTCTGTTATTGGTGACTGTTATTTGTACATTTTGTACATTTTCCCATTGTAAAAAAAACACGCTACTTACACTGTGTTTTGGGCTCGCTGCCAAATTCTATATTCGCTGCGAAATTATGCAGCGGACATGACAGTAAGCTGCCACCAAAAGAGCCCAAGCAGTAAGTAGCGAGTTACTCATTTTTTGTGTTTTTTTCACCTGTTCGGAGCGTGATGTCCTGGTCTAGCCGTTCCCACACTGGTTTTAGTGGATGGGCAGCAAGACAGCCCAGTGCAGAGGCGCAGCGGGCAGCCTGGTGAATTTGGGAACTTCTGGAGGACGTGCACATCTCCATCGGGCACGGAGAGCAGTTAGCTTGCCTCGACGGAGTAATACGGATCCTGAGGACTCACCGGGGCCTCTGGGATTACCCTGAGTACTCCGAGCTGCTGTCTAGTGTCTGTGCGTTCGAGCAGGCTTTCCCCGACCTGAAGAGAAGGGCTTTCCGGACGAAGCCCAAACAGAAACGCTCTTCTCCGCTGGCAGCCATCATTCCCTCTCCTCCATCACCCGCTCCAAGATGGCCACGATCAGGTCAGCATCGGCAGCATCACCCAGAATCCCGGAAGAACGATCCAGCCCCGCATACTGCGCCAGCTCCTACACTGAGCCCAGTTACCCCCGCAGCAGATTATCAGTTCCAAGCAGTCCCTCCTCTATATCAGCTGCGAGGTCTTCTTCCTCGGTCTGTTCACCGGCTGCAAAGGGGTGCTTGTTTTCCTCATCGGGGTCTCCCGTTCCGGTGGCTAGAGGGACGGCTCCCATATGTTCTACAGAGGAGCCTAGCACCGCCTTTCCCGGACAGACGGGTGACGACGTCCAAGCGGCAGCATCCAACATAAAATGGGAGAACAGGCAAGTTTGTTTTCATTTGAAAAAAAAAAAAAATAATAATTTTGACTCACTCTAATAATGAAATGTCTTGCCTGATTCCCAGTAGGGAGTCTCAGGGAAAGCAGTCCCCTGAGCTCTCCCCACCTGCTGCTGTTAAAAATTGTTCACCAGCCTTCTCTCCACTCTCCTTTGTTTGGCTGCTGGAACTGGAGCCGAGCAGTCGGGATCAGGAAGAGCCAGAGGTCCGCGAGGGGTGTCCTCCCTCAGCAATGGTGAACCGGATCCCAGCCGCCACGCCGGAGGAGTCACTAGCGTGGACGGTGGCAGCTGGGAAAGATAAGACTGCAGTGACCATCATGCCTGCTGTGGAGGCCACCACAGCAGAGTCGGCACCCGAGTGGAACCTCTTGGAGGCTGAACCTGCGGAGACATCGCCCGGATTGTCGAAGTCCTGGATGGCAGTAGAGCTTGAGCTAAGGCAAGTGCTCTCTTTTGTCTTTCTCTAATATAGCATTTTTGCCTAGCTTTAGGTAAGGAGAGCCAGCTGCAGCCAAACGCTGCACCTGAGCTGGCCTCGCTGGGCTCTGCCGCTGCTGGCAACTCTGACCCTTCCTCCTCTCTTTCTGAGTCAGTTTCCAGAGTCGTCGGAGAGCGTTTTCCATTTTTTTTTTTTTTTTACTGTGGTTCTTGTGTTAGCGCCCTTTGTGTTAGTGCCCTGCTTTTATGTTCTCTTGCTGTACAGCACTTTGTGTAGCGAGTGTTGCTTTTAAAGTGCTTTATAAAGTTGACTGATTGATTGATTGATTGACTGATTGATTGACAGATGAGTCTGTGGACCCAGGTTCACAACTGGAGGTCACCGAGGTTCCGGTTGAGGTGGTTGTCCGGGGCACCCAGTACCAGTCCAGGGTGCCCGTGATCGATCGCCTCCTCGCTTGGGTGCTCTCATGGGTTGGCTGGCCCATGGCCAAGATGGCGTTGGGGTCAGCAGCAAACCAGCCAGGTCCCACCACGGGTGCAGCAGGGGTCCAGCTGGGCTCCACCGTGGGTGCACCCATGGCTCAGTCGGGGTCCACCGAAGGTGCAGCCAAGCTCCAGTCCCAGGCCGGAACCACCGAGGGTGCAGCCGAGCTCCAGTCCCAGGCCAGGACCATCAAGGGTGCAGGCAGCCAGCTTAGGGACACCGAGGTCCCTTCCTCCCTTCCAGAGGTCCTCAGGGTGTCCCTTCCTCTTCTGCCAGGCTCCGCCGTGATCCACCTGGCCCTGCCTCCAGGAACTGCAGGGGGTCCCCTTCTTCAGTCCGGCCACCCACCTTTCAGTTTTCCCGTGGATAGGCCACTGCCTCGTCTGTCCCTCCTGGCCTGGTGGCTCAACTATGCCGGCCGGCCGCCCATAGGACTAGGTTCCTGGGTCAAGTGGCCCTTTTTCTCTGGCAGACCGCCTGATAATGTTCTGCAGGCCGCCTGCTGGCCCTGGGACTTTGGCCAGCCCCTTGAACTTATGGCTACCTGCTGGGCCTTGGACTCTGGTCGGCCCCCTGAACTGTGGGACTTCTGGGGGTGGGGTGGGTTAGCTCAGTTTTGGGGTTGGGAAAAGTGTGTTTGTCGTGTTGTGTTGTGGTATTTACCCTTTCTTGATTTATCCCTCCAAACCTGTTTTCCCCCACCTTTCACCGTGGTTTGTTGTATTAGCCTTTTGAGTGTGTGTGTGTGTGTGGGGGGGGGGGTTGTTTTTTCTGTTTTGATGGTACAGTGGGTGTCTGGTCTCCACCCCTTGGGAGGGGGCACTGTCATGTTTGGGGTCGTTCACCCTGTCCATGACCTGTGGTTGTAGGGTTTGTTTACGTTTTATTAATTCCAGCTGGCAGATTGAGCCTTGCTCTCTGCCAGTCCTACAGCCACGCCTCCTCCTCTCACCAGACATTCACCAGCTGTATGGTTCACCCCCCCCCCCCCCCACACACACACACAGTTCAATCAGTCACGCACCTAATTGCCACGCGGCTGTGTCCACTTGCCTTCGTTAGGGTTTTGTGTAGTAATAGGGAGGCAGTGTGACCAGTCAGGGTGGCAGCTTAAAGTCAACTTTGGACATCCAGGCTCGCGACTGTTGGTTTTCCCTGGACTAAACTGTGTAGTTACTCCAGAGCCTTTCCGCTCCTATGCATATGTAAGTCCTTTTATTTTTGCCTTTCCCTCCGCTCCTGTTTTGTCTGGAGCGCACTTGGCATTTCTCCCCTGCCAACTAAGCTTGAAGCCGGTTGTCTGTTCTGTTATTGGTGACTGTTATTTGGACATTTTGGACATTTTCCCATTGTAAATAAAACACGTTACTTATACTGCGTTTTGGGCTTGCTGCCAATTTCTGTTTGCTGTGAAATTACGCAGCGGACGTGACATAAAGGGTCTGAACCACTGTTCATTTAAGCTTTCATCAGGCACACCTGGCTCTGTTTGTGTCTGGTTTTCGGCTGTACTTTTAGTGATAAACTTCACCAACCTGTGTCTTAGGACTTTTTCTGTTTCAGGGTAATATATTAGGTATGCAGGGCTCTTTCGGTCATAACCTACAAATACTCTTTTGTCACATTTTGAGTCAACCTTTTTCTTATCCTGTTTGTATGTGTGACATGCAGAACCAAATGCTCTCATTGGTTTTCTTCCTGTTAACATAAAATAAGGTGTCTGACCCGTGCATTTGCTGTAACACCTATTGCGGATCACCGCAGCAGTCATTACAGCATTGGCCCATAACTCCTTCGGTAGTTTGCTTTCAATGAGCATGCACCTAGCCATTGCAACCAATGTCCTCCAGCTCCTCTCAGCTGTTCCATTTTGATGTGGTGAATATGGTACTGATTTTTCATGTTTTATAGCATTTTTGCTAGGTAGCGACTCAAAGCTTTCTGCTGTAAATTCAGTGCCATTATCAGATCTAATGCATTTTATCTTCCCATAGGGGGTGGTATCTGCAATGAATTTTTCTGAAGATTTTGTAGTGCCACTCTTCGTCTTTAGGAAATACGCAAACATAGCATCTGAGTAGTCATCTGTGAATGCTAGGGCATCTATATATCCCTCTTTTCTTTCAGGCTCTATTGGGCCAGCTAGATCAGTGTGTATTAACTCCAATGTGGCCTTTGCCCTTACATCTGGTTCTCGGTTTCTGCTCTGGGCAAACTTTCCCTGTATGCAAATCTCACAGCTTGGGGTATGTTTACTGTTTTTATCGTTTATCTTCATTCCTTCAACAACTTCCTCTAACTTTAGTATGTCCCTGTGATTACAGTGTCCTAATATCTCATGCCAAGTTTGTATATCATTACATCCATTACACATATCATCAGGTTTTCCATCAACAGTGTCTAGATAATAGAATCACACACTTTTATATTAAACCTGGTACCGTTTTTGTGGATGAGTTGGTCTTGTCCCTGTTGAAAGTTCACTCTTGCTCCATTGGCCGTGGCAGATTTGACTGAGAATATGTCTTGTGGAAAAGATGGGATGTATAGCACCCCCTTCAGTGTTGCCTTCACTTTGCGTCCTCCATTGTCAAGCAGGTAGATGACATAATGCACGGCTCAGGAGACACACACGCAGGCTCAGGGTAGATTTAACCACTTGCGCTCTGTTGTTCCGCGGGCGGGCAAGTCTCTGCGTCCTATGACGCATGAGGGCGCGCGAGAGCGCGCTCGTGCGCCCTCGTGCGCATGACGCATGATGGTGGTGATGGTGATGTAGTAGCGTCCAAGCGCCACTCAAAAAAAAACTGCAGAGACAGCCGCGAACAGATTAGTTCATCTGATTGACCTCTCATTCGACTAATAAGAGCCTTGAATTGGGTTTCTGAAACCTTGAAGAACCAATGAATGAAAATCTAGGAAGGAGGACCCGCCTACTGTGAACGCAGGAGCCAATTGAAGCACAGAAATTCTGGCTGGGTGAAGCGATATTTACTGCTGCAGAAGGACTCTGTACGAATCTACTACAGACCCAGGCTCACCCAGCAGCATGGAGAACACCCACAAGTGGGACCTGCACTCATTCCAGCAGAATAGACGGAGGCCGACGACAAAAGTCGTAAATCATTCGCCAAAATGGCAATAATGGAATTACGTTGATCGGGATCCACGAGCGAAGCAGCGTCGCATTCGTCTGACGCGTGGGAAGAGCTGTTCGCACGACTCTGCTGCTTTGAAGAGGTAAGGTGTTATAAGCTAAATTATTATTTATCCCTGAAAACTGTAATCCAAAAATGACTTTTGACCGATCGGTAAATTACAACTGTACTGCACACGAAATACGAAGTGCATGCGCCGCGATAAACGGTTCATTTGCCGTGTTCGGACCGTGAACGCCCCCCCCCCCCCCGCTGCAGAAGGAGCAGGGGGGGGGCACGGTCCGAACGCTCCCCGGTCCGCGGGGGGGAAGCATATCAGTCTATTCCATCATATAGCGATGGCCCTCTTCTGTAGCGAAGGGGGGGGGGGCGTTCACGGTCCGTTCACGGTTCCCCCCCACACACACACACACAGTAGCGAGGGGGGGGGGAGCCGCTGTGAAAACATGCAAGGAAAAAAAAAAAGAGTGTATTCCGTCATGTAGCGAGGGCCGAATTTGGTCCTTGGTAGCGGGGGGAGGGGGGAACGACCTCCCCGCCCACACACACAGACACAGCCCTGAGTGTGACCTTTCATTAGAGCCTAAAATGAAGATTCTACATTGAATTATTCAAAAGTTACTGACGTTTTTCCAAACTGTGCCATTTGGCACAATTTGGCACAGTTCCATAACGCCTGGGAACAGCCTGAGAACAAAGCTGTGTAAAATATTCATTTTTGGTGGTATTGTTACCAAATTTGGATGTCAGCTGGATAACACTTGGTTCTACATTTCTGTTGCATTTTCCAGCCGGATCGGACAGCTGTGTGTTATTTACAAGCATTTGTATCCAAAAAAACACTGTGTCCAATTTTTTTTTCTTCAAGTTCAGTATGTTTAGATGACTGTAACTCAGTGGCCGGAGCACGTAGAGAGATTGTTTTTTTTGCCAAAAAATTCAAAGTGTTTTCTTTTAAATGAGACCAACCCCATGAAGATGTTGCAAAGGGTTGAATAACAGCTTTCAATTTACTTTGGGCACGCTATTTTTGGGCATTTTTAGGAAAATTGCCCGGAGTGCAAGTGGTTAATAGCTTTATTAACAACAGGGATGTGTGACTGTGTGTCTGTAGAATAAGGATGTGTTGGTGGTGGCGTCTGCGTCAGGCACGAGGGCAGGAAGCCGTTCAGCCGGACAACCCTATGGGAGGAAGCAGAGGGAGAAGGGTAACGGGCACCACACCAACACAGAGGATAATGACGGTTTTGCTGGCTTACTTGGTTAGGACAGGTGGCTGGCGTCGACAAGGGCGGAGCCCGGGAGACGGCGACCTGGAGTGCCTGTAGCAGCAGCGAGGAGGCAGCGGCGAGATGGGGAAGTCCGCTGCCGGGGAATCCACCTGTGCACAGGGGAGAAGGCTGGAGGAAAGGAGGTAAGGGGGGCTTACCCAGATTATCTTGCTCGTAGGCGAGAGTTCCGTTGTAGCAAGAGATGCCGAAGTAGAGAGAGACGGCTTCAGGCCGAAGCCCAGGGCAGAGTGGGTTAAATACCTCGCCGCTGATGAGATGCAGGTGTGTGCGCAGCTGGCGCCGCTGATGAGCGGCGAGTCATGACAGTAGATCTCAGCATCCCCCCTCTTTAAAGCTGCACCGCTGGCCCGTGCGCTGTCAGCCAACTCTATGATGTGTTTATGCGGCTGCAATGACTCGTCAAATCTTTTGAACTTGTCAAGGTCTCTGATTATGTGGGACGTCACTCCCATGTCCACCATCAAACCATTTTCTCTCAATCCGCTGATGTTGCTTTTGCTTAGTTTAAAAGCGAATGTTTCATCCTCGTTGTCTGTCGCTTGCTTCACTCCATCCTTTTTCTTTTGCCTGCAGTCTTCGTCCTCGTGGTCCGTTGCTTGCTCCACTCTGTCCTTTGTCTTTTGCCTGCAGTTTTCATCCTCGTTGTCCATCGCTTGCTTCACTCTGTCATTTGTCTTTCGCTTGCAGTCTTAATCCCGGTGTGTGGGGCTCTTGCAGTAACTGCACCAACGTTTCTGCGCCGTGCGCCGACTGGGATATGCCCATGCTTTGTGGCCCTTTCGGCGACAGTTGTAGCACGTTATTGCTTCTTTTTTCTCCGCGCCTTGCCTCGGTTGTGTGGCCCCTCGTTTTCATCACACTGTCATCTCCTGAAGTGGCATGAAACTTTTCAGTGCTCTCATAATCTCTGAGCTTCGTTTTAAAGTCACTGAAAGTCATTCTGTCATCATTGTGTGTTACGAATATGGCGAATGGCTTGAATGATTCTGGCAAACCCTTTAGAAGCATGGCGATAGTCAGCCCATCACTTAATGTCTCTCCTGCACTTCTCAATGTGGTGATAGCCATCTCTGCTCTTAAAACATAGTCTGTCACAGTTTCTTCTGCCTTTTTCTGCAGTGAAGTCAGTTCTGTGTAGAGACTTAATTATTCACGGTTTTCCTCTTCCCACATAATGCTCTCTTAATATTTTAAATGCTTTCCTACCATCGTCCGCGGCGTCTCTTATGACAAGGGAGAGGCTCTTATCATCCAAAAACTGAATAAGCTCAGCGTAGGCATCTTCATTTTTTGCATTATCGGCTTCCACGCTGGCCGCTGCATTTTCTCCCTCTGGCGTTCTTGATTCATTCAGCACTGTGTCCTTTAGGCCTAGCGTCCGCATGTGGCCTAGAAATCTGCTTTCCCACAGCTCGTAATATCGCTTATCTCCCTCGAAATATAACCTGCTCCATCGGCTTACGGTATTCTTCCTGGGTCCATAACCTGTTGAGGTCGACATTATAAAGGACTGGATAACAGTAGAGTGTTGTTAACTAATGGAGGTAGCCAGAACTTTCTTGAATACATGCGCTTGTTTTATTTTCTCCTTTTTTTTTCTCCTTCTTTCTCCCAGAATGCAATGCGTGCTCCAACCACGTCATCACATTACAAAGAGTAGTATCTGCCAAGAGCATACCCTCCATTTTACATATACTCCAACAGAAGGGAAACAAAAAGCTTTGGGTTGACAACAACACAAAAAACAGAAGAATTTAAATTAAGCCAACTGAGTTTTAGTCCTATAGTACCAATGCCAAGATTACTTCCTTGGATACTCCCAGATGCCATGGTTGATTGTGTATTATTAGAAAAGACGAAAGATAAGAGTTTTAGATATAATTGATGCTTTATTCAGTCAGTCAGCCATTACAGTTAATTTCATATATACACAGATGCCTCAAAGGGTGAGGGAGATAAAGTGGATGTGGCAGTTGTAGTTCCAGAATATAAGGCTGAAATAGGGAAGTCAGTAAATAAGGAGGTATCAGTATATGCAGGTGAAATGATTGCAGTATTATTGGCAGTAGAGCAGATGGAAGAAACAAGACCACTGAGATCAATTCTATGTTCAGACTACAGTTCAGTTTTATCCAGTTTACAATATAACCATTCAGAAAGCAGACCTGACATCTTAATTGAAATTCAACAAACATTATTCAAAATTCAAATGATGGGAATTATAGTAAAATTTTGATGGAAACCGACACATATTGGCATCACTGGAAATGAAATGGCTGATAAAGTGGCCAAAGTGCCACAAAACATGGGTTTTGTTATGTATGGGAATGTTAGTATTAATAAGATTCAATTCAATTCAATTCAACTTTATTTATATAGCGCCATTTCACAACAACAGTCATCTCATAGCACTATCAACTGTAGGGGGGAACCCCCACAGTTGCAGAAAGACCCCAGCAATCAGGCGATCCCCTGTGAGCAAGCACTTGGCGACGGTGGAGAGGAAAAACTCCCTTTTAACAGGAAGAAACCTCCAGCAGAACCAGGCTCAGGGAGGGGCAGTCATCTGCTGCGACTGGCTGGGGGGTGAGGGGATAGAGAAGAAGAAAAGAACAGACATGTAGAGAGCAAACAGCACGATGGGGACTCAATCTATGGGAGAGAACAAACAAATGTTAATGACCAGCAAAAAAAAAAATATTTCATAGAGAGTGAGGAAAGGAGTGAGGCCCAGTGCATTACTGGAGGTCCCCCGGCTGACTAAACCTATTAGCAGCATAACTAAGGGAGGGTTCAGAAACACATGATCCCTCCCTAAATGTAGGCTATATCAAAAAGGTAGGTTTTAGCCCTATTCTTAAAAACAGAGATCGAGTCTGACTCCCGAATCCAGATTGGCAGCTGATTCCACAGGAGAGGAGCTTGATAACTGAAGGCTCTGCCTCCCATTGTACTTTTGGAGATTCTAGATATTACAAGTAATCCTGCATTTTGGGAGCGTAGTGCTCTGTTAGGATAATAAGGTAGTGTCAGATCTTTTAAATAAAAAGGAGCCTGATTGTTTAGAGCTTTGTAAGTAAGAAGAAGGATTTTAAACTTAATTCTAAACTCTATGGGAAGCCAATGAAGGGAGGCCAGAACCGGAGAGATATGATCTCTCTTTCTAGTACATGTTAAAACTCTTGCTGCAGCATTTTGGATCAGCTGAAGACTTTTTAAAGATGTTTTAGGACAACCTGATAATAAAGAATTACAATAATCTAATCTCGAGCTAAGAAAAGCGTGGATCAGCTTCTCAGCATTGCTCTGAGATAAGATGCTCCTAATCTTGGCAATACTACGCAAATGATAGAAGGCAGTCTTAGAAACAAATTTAATATGTGAATTGAAGGACAAATCCTGATCAAAAATAACTCCAAGGTTCCTCACAGAGCTATTAAGAGAAAGAGTAACTGCATCCAAACTGAAAGTTTGATTTGGAAAGGAATTTCTAAGGTTTTTTGGACCAACAAGAATGACTTCAGTCTTATCTGAATTTAATAGTAGGAAATTACAAGTCATCCAAGCTTTGATTTCCTTAAGACAGGCTTCTAACTTGGCTAATTGATTACTATCATCTGGCTTCATTGACAGGTATAATTGTGTGTCATCTGCATAACAATGAAAATGTATACAGTGCTTTCTAATAATGTTGCCTAACGGAAGCATATATAAACTAAAAAGAGTGGGGCCTAGCACATATCCCTGTGGAACTCCATGACTAAGCTTTGAGCTGGAAGAAAACTCATTATTTACATGAACAAACTGGAACCTATCAGATAAATAAGATCTAAACCACTGCAACGAAGTTCCATTAAGTCCAACATAGTGTTCTAATCTATCAAGTAGAATATTATGATCAATAGTATCAAAAGCTGCACTAAGGTCTAAAAGGACAAGTACAGAAACTAGTCCATTATCAGATGCAATGAGGAGGTTGTTAGTGACCTTCGCTAAGGCTGTTTCAGTACTATGATGGATTCTAAACCCAGATTGAAACTCTTCAAGTAAACCATTTCCCTGCAGGTGGTCAAATAATTGTGTAGCAACAACTCTTTCTAAGATTTTTGAAATGAAAGGGAGATTAGAGATTGGTCTATAGTTAGCTAAAGCTCCTGGATCTAGCGTTGGCTTTTTGAGTAAGGGTTTAATTACAGCCGTTTTAAAAGCCTGCGGTACATGGCCTAAAGTTAATGAAGAATTGATTATATGAAGAATAAAGCTACCAATAAGTGGGAAGACTTCTTTAAATAACCTGGTAGGAATAGGGTCTAAAAGACAAGTTGAAGGTTTGGATGAGGAAACTATTTTGTCTAACTCACAAAGGTCGATTGGAGTAAACTCATCAAGACAGACATCAATAGAAGGAGTTGTAGTAGTTACAGTATTTAAGTTAACTGTGGGAAGAATCTGATTGATTTTATCTCTGATGGATGAAATTTTATTATTGAAAAAGTTCATAAAGTCCTGACTAGTAAGCTCTAAAGGAATGCTAGGATTGACAGAGTCCTGACTCTTTGTCAACCTGGCTACAGTGCTGAAAAGAAACCTGGGATTATTCTTGTTCTCTTCTATTAATGCAGAGTAATAACTCGTTCTAGCTTTTCTAAGAGATTTTTTATAAATTAAAAGATGATTTCTCCAAGCTAAATAGATTTCATCTAAATTAGTGGAGCGCCATTTTCTTTCTAATTGACGAGTCTTCTGTTTTAAGCTACGAGTTTCTGTGTTGAACCAAGGAGTTAGAAATCTCTGATTAGACTTTTTCTTTTTTAAGGGGGCCACCAAGTCTAGAGTCTGATGCAGAGAAGCTGAAACACTATCCACCATGTTATCAATTACAGAAGGAGATGGTGGCCAGGTTGGACAGGGACTAGGCAGGGGTGGCGAACTACCGGTTTCCAGTGGTGACGCCACCCAGGGTATAAAGGATGAGAGCAGAAGAGGCTAGTCCTCTTTCGTCGTTGTACACCTGGCCTTCTGGAGAGCACTGATCATCTGAGGGTGTTGTCATTGTGGTTACATTAATAAAGCTCCATTAATAGTAACTACACTGTCATGCGGTGATCCTCACGGATCACCATAAGATGCCGAGAGTCACCGGTGAGTTTTGCAATGATGTTTATTTACAGGACAGGACAAGACGTGACACAAGACTATGAGCCGCTAAGGGCAAAAACACACACTATGAGGTACAGGGGCTCGTAGGGCTAACCCCGGCCACTACGCGCTAAACTATGACATAACAAGAAAGCACCAACCTGACAATGAACATGACGAAGAAGGTCTGACGATTGTTTGACGATACTCCCGCAACTTGACTGCCATCAGCGCCCGCCTAATAAAGCCGAGCGCAACGAGCAGTGATGACAAACAGCTGACCATCTTTGACAGCCGGAAGCCCCACCAAGCGCCTTCACAATAAGAGCCCGGTGAAGCCAGAATATAACTCACAGCTGTCAAAGCCGGCAGCGAGCTATGCGTGGCCCGAGCGCGGACAAGACCGGTGCTCGGATCGTAACAGTACCCTCCCTCCAAGGGCGGGCTTCCAGAACGCCCATAGACCACCATACCCCCCCCCCCCACCCCCACCAGGGTGGGTGGCTGGGAGTAGGTCCGGAGGGAGAGAGAGACCAAACCCAGAATCAGTGCCATAAGAACAAAATCAAGACCAGACAAGGCAAAAAAAAAAACTAAACACAGCACAATGACAAAAAAAATAAAAATAAATAAATACCAAATACTCAGATCAAATTAAATGCCCAACTAACGATTATAGAAAACCACACAGGAGAGCAAGAGAAAATTAAATCCTTGCCCACATGTTTCACGAGAAAATGGCTTCTCACCTGAGTGAATTCCCATGTGAATTTTCATATGACCATGCTGATTAAATCTTTGTCCACTTGTTTCACTAGAAAACGGCTTCTCACCTGTGTGAATTCTCATGTGAATTTTCAAATAACCATGCTGATTGAATCTTTGTCCATATGTTTCACAAGAAAACGGCTTCTCACCTGTGTGAATTCCCGTGAGCTTTCAAATGACCATGTACAGAAAAACAGAACAAAATAAGGCAACTGCAGGACATAAGCACACATACCCACAGATACCCAAATAACCCTTACAAAGAACACACAGGGTAGCAAGAAAAAAAAAACAGAACAATTACTGGATCAAACCTAGATACGCACAAAACAAAATAAGGCAACCTGCAAGACAATCACAAATACCCGCAGACACCCAAATGACCATTACACAGAACACACAGGATAGCAAGAAAAAAACCCAGAACAATTACTGGATCAAACCCCCACAAAAAGTGACCTCTACCCCCCCAGCAGTTCATGCTGAACGGCGGAGACCCAGCACCCCAGGAACAGTTTGGGCGGTCTCCCCGCATCCAACAGCCGGCGGGTGGTCATGGGAGGCGGAACATGACTGGGCGGCTTGTCATTGTCCCAGGCCCGGAAAGTCCCCTCCCCCGGAGGCCGAACCAGGTCACCCAGAAGAACATGTAACATGTCGGGTGGCCGACCCGAGGCACCGTACCAGCGTAAGTAGTTCCTCAGGCGGCCGACCCACATCCCTCAGCCACCAGTACCAGGGGAAAACAGCCCACAGCGGCCTCCCTGGCGAAGACAAAACATGGGAGAGCCGGGGCGAGCATAGCAGGGCTCCCACGGCCCCCGGCGATAAAGAGCAGGGGCGATGACTCTGACGAGGGACTGGGAAGCAAGGATGAGCCCCATACTCCGTCCGACAGTGAAGGGTCTGCAGCTCCTCCACCGTCCGCGGACCACACCGGTGCTGCACCTCCGCTGGACCCCAATTGGGTCCCGGCTGCACCCACGTCAGACCCCAATTGGGCCAAAGCAGCTCCCGCGATGGACCCCGATTGGACCTCGGGCGCATTCACGTCGGGCCCCGATTGGGCCAGAACTGCACCTGCGGTGGACCCCGATTGGACCTCTGGCGCACCCACGTCGGACCGCGATTTGGGCCAAAGCAGACCCCGCGATGGACCCCGATTGGACCTCTGGCGCACCCACGTCGGGCCCCGATTGGGCCTCTGGCGCACCCACGTCGGACCCCGATTGGGCCAAAGCAGACCCCGCGATGGACCCCGATTGGACCTCTGGCGCACCCACGTCGGGCCCCGATTGGGCCAGAACCGCACCTGCAGTGGGCCCCGATTGGGCCTCTGGCGCACCCACGTCGGACCCCAATTGGGCCAACGCCGCTCCCGCGATGGACCCCAATTGGGTATCGGGCGCACCCCCGTCAGACCCCGATTGGACCACAGAAGCCCCCACCACGGACCCCGACTGGGTCGGTGCAGCTCCGCTGGCGACCTCCGCCACCAAACCCGGAACCTCCAATTCAGCGACTCCGACTGGCTCCCTGCCGGCGACACTGCAAAGAAGCTCACAGGAGACAGAAAAACCGGGATCAGTATCACCGGTAGCAACAGAACCCAGCGAGACGAGCTCGGGCGCAGCAGGCCGCTGCCCTTCACTCGCCTCCCCAAGAGGCAGGCACAAATGCTCCAAAACAGGGGACAGAGACTCAAGAGGGAGCACTTGCCTGCACTCAGGTTCTGTTGCCACCCAGGACTCCGACGATCCAGGTTCAGGGAGGCGACTTTCGTCAGCAGACTCCAACTCAGCTGCGTCGGGCTCTGCAGCTGGCAAGATGACGTCTGCAGCCTGAGGTTCTTCCCACGCTGATGTCCACACCGATGACCCGTATGGCATGGGGGCAGGGGACACTCGACCCACCGGCTTGGACCGCTCCAGCGAGGAGACCTGGGGATACTTCATCGTTGGCTCAGGCTCCGGGCCGCAGTCCGCTTTTCTCCTCCGTCCACGACATGACTGCAGGGCCGGATCCAGGCTTTCCAGGACTACAGGCCCCGTCCTCATCCGACGACGTAGGCCTGGCGTTGCGGACCGCTCAACAGGGGGAGACACAGAGGCAGCAGGTTTAGTTATTATCACTACAGCAGGTGGAGGGTGCTCGGGGGGCTGCGAACCCCGAACTCCGCCCCCAGGAGTCAGACAAGGCAGGTTACAATTATGGTGTAATAAATTAACTTGCACTTGCCTTTCTCCCGGAGGAGAGGTGGTGCCTGCTGTAGGGGACGTTGTTCCTCCTTCTCCCCGCTGGATGGCGACAGAGGGTCCCCTGGAAGGACAAGGTGGAGCCGCTCTCAGAAGTTCGCTGACGGGCTTTGCCAGCAGCGGGTCCAGCCGGGGATTCTGCTGAGGATTGCCCGGGCTGCGGCGCCGAAGTTGTCGTTGGCCCCCAGATGGCGCAAACTCCTGGACCGGGTCAAGGGTAGGAGCGGGATCCCAGCACGGGGAGCCAGGATGCAATCTTCCGCTGCTTCCTGCCGTAGTCCTCCTCCACCATACGGAGTATCTCGTGCTGTGCGGCGATGTCATCCCTCCTTGTGCCGACTTCAGGGTGGTCAGCGTAGCGGGGAGAAAGATGATTAAGCACATCCTCAGCGCAGTCCAGGTACCAGCGTACATCACTGTCGTAGTCAAGGGGGGAAGCAGAGATGAGCGTTTCATCCACGTATTCCAGGACGTCCGCCAGCTCGTGGCTCGGACTCCGAGCGCAGTCCCTCCACGACGGCATTCCTCCAGCACACCATACCCAGACAGGAAAAGAACAAACGTCCAAAAAAGCAAAAACTCATGGTGAAAAAGGCGTCTCGGTGTGGCGTCTCCGTTTAGACGTCTGGCGGGAGTATACTGTCATGCGGTGATTCTCGCCTATCACCATAAGACGTTGAGAGTCACCGGTGAGTTTTGCAATGATGTTTATTTACAGGACAGGACAAGACGTGACACAAGACTATGAGCCGCGCCTGGAAAATGTCACTGTCTGGCGCATTCAGTTCCGACAGCGCTGCCAGCGGTCAGGGGAACCAGTGAGAAGATTCATCGTAGACCTCTGTGAGCTGGCGAGAGAATGCAATTTTGGGAACCTGGATAATGAGATTGTAATGACTGCAGAGATGCACTTGCTGCTCACAGCCAGAGATGCAGCCTTCAGAGCGAAGTACAGGATCACCCTCCACTCAGCCAGGTCTGCGCTCTCAAAGGGAATTAAGACGGCGAAACTCGCCTATGCGGAGAAAATCCAGGGACACCTCTGTGATACAGGGAACACCAAAAGGATGTGGCAGAGAGTTCAAGCGCTGACAGATTATTAGTCTAGGCAGGGGGTTGATGATGATGACGCTTCACTTCCAGACAGGCTCAACAACTTCTTTGCACATTTTGAAGCATCAAACCCGACAATCAGAGGGAGAACTGGCCCCTCTCCACCATCTGTTGGGCCAGCTATCATCATCAACGCAGCGGACACACGGAGGACCCTAATTAGGGTCAACCCACGTAAAGCTGCAGGTCCAGACAGCATCCCGGGACGTGTGCTCTGAATCTGCTCGAGCGAGTTGGCAGATGTCCTGACTGACATTTATAACATCTCCTTGAGTCAGGCCATCATTCCCAGACGCTTTAAGACCTCTACCATAGAACCGGTGGCAAAGAAACCAGTTGTGTCCTGTCTGAATGACTATCGTCCTGTCGCACTGACACCAATTGTGATGAAGTGTTTTGAATGGCTTGTCAAACCACACATCACAGCCTACCTCCCTGCATCACATGCGCCGCTCCAGTTTGCATATCGTTCAAATCGCTCCACAGAGGATGCCATAGTCACCACCCTGCACTCTGTCATCACCCACCTGGATCAGAAAGACACCTATGCCAGACTCCTGTACATTGATTTCAGTTCAGCATTCAACACCATTATTCCCCAGAGACTGATGGAGAAATTACTCCTTTTCGGTCTGAACACTGCCACATGTCTCTGGATCCTGGACTTCCTTACCGAGAGACCTCAGTCTGTCCATGTTGGAAACAACACCTCCAACTCTATCACGCTGAGCACTGGATCCCCTCAAGGCTGTGTACTCAGTCCACTGTTGTTTACACTTCTAACACATGACTGTGTATCCAGACACGAGGGGAACCAGATTATTAAGTTTGCGGACGACACCACAGTGGTGGGACTTATTCAGAGGGATGAGGAATCAATGTACGGGGAAGAAGTTAGAGACCTGGAGGGCTGGTGCAGGGAGAGCAATTTGGTGCTCAATGTGGACAAAACGGAGGAGATGATTATTGACTTCCGGCAGTCACGGCCTGAACATATTCCTCTCAGCATCAGTGGCCGTTTGGTGGAGAGAGGGGAGAACATCAAGTTCCTCGGAGTGCAGATCTCACAGGACCTGACCTGGAGCAAGAATTCTTTGGGGATCAGGAAGCGGGCTCAGCAGAGACTGCACTTCTTGAGGAAACTCAAACAGGCCTCTCTCCCCATCTGCATCCTCAGGACCTTCTACAGGGGTGTGGTGGAGAGTGTTCTGACGTACTGCATTGCAACATGGTACTCCAGCTGCAGTATGTCAGACAAAAAAGCCCTGCAGAGGATAGTTAAGGGAGCTGAGAGGGTAATTGGAGTTTCCCTCCCCTCTGTCCAAGAACTTTTTCAGAGCCGTTGGAGGAGCAGGGCACTGAACATTGTCAAGGATCACTCTCACCCTCTGCATAAACACTTTGAACTGCTGCCATCTGGCAAACAATTCCGGAGCATCAGAGGCAGAACCACCAGACTGATTAACAGCTTCCTTCCACAAGCTGTTAGGATGCTGAACAGTTGATCCGGAATCTTTCATACATACTACTGCACCTTATGGACATTATGTATATTATATGTATATAGTTCTATTTAGTTTCAAGTGTGTTTCAGGGATGTGTGAATGGCTGTGTTGAGGTGGGGGGTGAGGGTGTGTGTGAGTGTGACTTAAATTATGTTCTTTTTACTTATATGGATGCCTAGAGAAATGTAATTTCATCTTGCCTGCACTACAGTCATATGTACTGCAACATGACAATAAAGGTTGATTTGATTTTTAATAGAAATGTTTAGATAAGTTAGGATATTAAATATTTCTCCACAATGTGCTCTGCTCTGAATGTCAAAGGATGTTGCAGCTTACAGCATACATAACAGGGTGTAAGTAATTAGCCACACACACACACACACACACACACACACACACACACACACACACACACACACACACACACACACCTGCTTATTATAATAAAAAAAATGTTTTCTGTGTACATATAGGGGAATTTTCCTAGGTTATGAAAATTGATCATGGGGTTTGGTCACAGGTTGCGAAGTGAAAAGAAGACAGTATGAGAGTCTTAAGAAGCATCTGACTACAGCCAGCCAGCGACTGGAGGACAAAGGAGCATCTTGTGAAGAAGCCAAGATATGACCGGGTCAACAAGAAGATAGCCATTGTTGGAGGTACTGGGGGAATGCCCCCAGACCAGAAGAATATATGTACTATCTTTGACAATTTGGGGGGTCTTTTTCTTCAGGTTGTGCTGAGATCAAGACCTCACAGCTGTGAAACTATTCTGTGCATGATTCAGAAAATAAAAGATAAGTATGGAATATAATTTCTTATGTGACATTTGATTCTCTGATGTATTTAAAATGGTACTATGCTAATTGGTC
This sequence comes from Pholidichthys leucotaenia, assembly GCA_020510985.1. Taxonomy (NCBI): domain Eukaryota; kingdom Metazoa; phylum Chordata; class Actinopteri; order Cichliformes; family Pholidichthyidae; genus Pholidichthys; species Pholidichthys leucotaenia. The sequence goes on from CM035836.1 coordinate 51,639,138, forward strand.
AAATTTTTTGAACACACCTTCAGGAAGAGAAGAAGAGAAAACTTTGACAACTTGGTGACCACCGACGTGATTTTGCCAGTTGGCGAGGTGGCCCGATGAAAAGCTTTCATCTGTCTATTGCAGACAACTCTGGGGCCGGCCCACATTAAGAAGGTGAGCAGGGAACCTTTTTAAACAAATCTCTGTAGGTTTGTCCGCAATATTCAGTGGAATTAAGTCTTTTTGTCATAGCTATAATTTTATACAGCACTGGCTCTACGCGACTCCTCACCCTCCGCCTGAACACCACTGAAGGCCCAGTCACCCTCGTCAGTGTGTATGCCCCAACACAGACAGCCACACCAGAGGCAAAAGACGAGTTCTACGAGAATCTCGCAACAACTGTCAGGATCATCCCCAACTCTGAACAACTCATTCTCCTTGGAGACTTCAATGCCAGAGTGGGTGCTGACCACGACTCCTGGCCCTCCTGTCTTGGACCTTTTGGCGTGGGCAGAATGAACGACAACGGACAGCGGCTGCTCGAGTTCTGCACATATCACGATCTGTGCATCACAAACTCGTTCTTCAAGACCAAGCCCCAACACAAGGTTTCCTGGCAACATCTGCGCTCAAAGCACTGGCACCAGCTAGACTTGATCCTGACAAGGCGCACCTCACTGAAGAACGTGCTAATCACCCGTTCGTTCCAGAGTGCAGATTGCGACACAGACCATTCATTGGTGTGTTGCAAGGTCAAGCTGCAGCTGAAGAAATTCCATTGTGCTAGACAACCTGGAAAGGCACGGATTGACACCAGCAAGATGGCCCAACCAGAACTTGTTGAGCAGTTTGCCTCCACCTTTGAGAAGGAACTTGGTGTACCACAAGGAGGAGAATCTGCAAAGCAGAAGTGGGAAGAGCTGCGAAACACCATCTACTGCACAGCCTTGGCTACCTTTGGGAGGAAGACCTCGAAGTCACAGGACTGATTTGATGCCAAGTTGACCGAGATGACCCCCGTCATTGAAGCCAAGCGCTCAGCACTTGCTGAGTACAAGAAGTACCCAAACGAGAAGAATCTCCAGATTCTCAGGGCTGCGAGAAGCAAAGTTCAGCAGACTGCTCGGCGCTGTGCCAACGAGTACTGGACTCAGCTCAGCCAAGACATTCAAACCGCTGCCATAACAGGGAACATCCGTGGTATGTACGATGGCATCAAGAAAGCACTTGGTCCGGCTCAGAGCAAGACGGCCCCCCTCAAATCTTCCACTGGGGAGATGATCACAGAGAAGAACAAGCAGATGGAGAGATGGGTGGAACACTACTCCGACCTCTACTCTAGACAGAACACCGTGACACCGTCAGCCCTTGATGCCATCGACTGCCTGCCATCCATGGACGAACTTGACGCCGAGCCAACCATCGACGAACTCAGTAAGGCCATTGATAGCTTGGCCGCTGGCAAGGCACCCGGCAACGACGGCATACCCCCTGACCTGATCAAGCACTGCAAGACCGCCCTACTGCTGCCATTGCATGACGTCCTCTGCCAGTGCTGGAAGGAAGGTGCCGTACCACAGGACATGAGGGACGCCAAGATCATCACCCTCTACAAAAACAAAGGGGAGAGAAGCGACTGCAACAACTACAGGGGCATTTCCCTCCTCAGCGTTGTTGGCAAAGTCTACTCACGAGTTGTTCTCGTTCGTCTACAGAAGCTTGCCGAACGTGTCTACCCCGAGTCTCAGTGTGGCTTCCGCGCTGAGCGATCGACGGTAGACATGATATTCTCCATCCGCCAACTCCAGGAGAAATGCAGAGAACAGAACATGCCTCTGTACGTCGCCTTCATCGACCTCACCAAAGCGTTCGATCTGGTCAGCAGAGAGGGCCTTTTCAAGATCCTGCCAAAGATAGGATGCCCACCAAAGTTGCAAAGCCTCATCGAACCGTTTCACACCAACATGCAGGGGATAGTGCAGCACGATGGCAACGTCTCAGAACCATTCAACATACGCAGCGGAGTGAAACAGGGCTGTGTACTTGCGCCAACCCTCTTTGGGATTTTCTTTGCTATGCTCCTGAGGCATGCCTTCAGCACAGCAACAGAGGGAATCTACCTGCACACAAGATCTGACGGCAGGCTTTTCAACCTCGCCCGCCTGAAAGCCAGAACCAAAGTACGCGAGGCTCTAATCAGAGACATGCTGTTCGCAGACGACGCTGCAGTCGCAACCCACACACAGCAGGAGCTTCAGACCCTGATGGACCGCTTCTCCCAGGCATGCAAGGACTTCGGGCTTACCATCAGCCTGAAGAAGACTAACGTCTTGGCGCAAGGCACGGAAGCACCACCAACCATCACCATTGATGACTACAAGCTGGAGGTCGTGAATCAGTTCACGTACCTGGGGTCCACGATCAGCAACAACCTCTCCCTTGATACAGAGATCAACAAGAGGATTGGAAAATCAGCCTTCACACTCGCTCGCCTCACCACACGAGTGTGGGAGAATCCCAAACTCTCTGTCAAGACGAAGATGGCAGTGTACAACGCCTGCGTCATCAGCACACTGCTCTATGGGAGTGAGACGTGGACAACATACGCCCGGCAGGAAAAGAAACTGAACTCCTTCCACTTGCGCTGCATTCGCCACATCCTGGACATATCCTGGCAGGACAAAGTGCCCAACACAGAAGTTCTGTCCCGCGCCGGCCTTCCCTCCATGTTCACTCTACTCAGGCAGCGCAGGCTCCGCTGGCTAGGCCACGTTCACCGTATGGAGGATGGCAGAATCCCCAAAGACGTCCTCTATGGAGAACTGGCAACTGGCAGGAGAGACGTTGGCCGCCCACAGCTGCACTTTAGAGACGTCTGCAAGAGAGACATGAAGGCCCTGGATATCAACACAGAGCGCTGGGAGGACCTTGCAACGGACCGCTCCAAATGGAGAGGCACCCTGACCAGACAGCTCAAGGCGGGTGAAGAGAGACTGACTGCTGCAGCAGATGAAAAAAGGACCCGCAGGAAGAACCGCCACAGACCCAGCAGCACGGAGACCACCCACAAGTGTGACCTGTGTGACAGGGACTGTCATTCGCGCATCGGCCTGTTCAGCCACAGGCGGTGCTGTTCCAGCAGAGTAGACGTTTAGGATTCTCTTCCATGGTCATCATAGACCGACGGAGGCCGACGAAGACGAAGAATTTTATACAAATTATGAATTTGATAAATATAATTTTTAACAGAAATCTGAAAATTTTATGTCATTTTTGAAGAATTAAAAGAACATGCAGGGGATATTTTAATCACTTACACACAACTTTAGGGTCAGATCAATGAGCCGGTTTTTTCAGAGAAATAAGGAGTATTAATACAGATAAGGATTAATACAAAGCAAGATCTTATTTTTACATCAATAAGTGAGCAAATAGATAAGGAACTATAATAATTGCAAGACTCTCAAATTCCATCAATGAGTGAGTAACAAGAATAAAGACAAAACTCAAATTCCATCACTGAGTGAGTAACATAAGAATAAATACAAGACTCTCAAATTCCATCATTGAGTAACATAAGAATAACTACAAGACTCTCAGATTTAATAAGAGTGAGTAATATAAGAATAATGAAAATAAAGAGAGACAGTATAAGACTCTAAATTAACAACAAATAGTGAATAGATGTATGGCCAGTTTGTTAAAATTAATCTGGGGTTAATCTATATGATAAGGTCCCTCTGATATAAATACCGGACGCGGGTTTATTTAAGGACCCTCTACATATAGTTAAACTGGTTAAGGTTAAAAAGTGATTTAGAGTAACAGTGGCAGGGAAAGACACACAATCACACAGTTGTTTCTGCAGAACTTATGTATGTTATGTATGTTGTCATTGTTTTGTCTCTGTGAATTTTGTGGAGATAAAACTGTGTGGGTGGTTATCCTCTTATAACTCTGTTTAAGACACGAAGAGTGGTGCAGGGGGGAAGGAATTAGCCTAAAGCCCGATTTCCCACTTCTGGTTGACTGGATAAGAGGCAGTGCATTGTGAGGGTTGGGAAATAAAGGCCTCAGTGCCCCCCCCCCCCGGGGAATTTTTTTTTTTTTTTTTTGTCTATCAGAAACAAAAGATCCTGTCTCCACTATAATTCTGAGTGGGCCACACCTGCTTGGTTTCAACAGGAGGTTAATTAGAAGCCTGATGTGGCCAGAATTGTGAGAAAGGGGACAGGTACCCGCTGTTTGGTCCCCAGAGCTGTTGATAGTTTTTCCTCCCATAGTTTGTATTGGAAAGTCTGATAACCATGGCTTTGTCAAAATCATTATTTACTGTAAAGGAAATATGTGAGAGGGCAGAAAAGGCAATAGAGACACAAACAGATGTGTCACACAGAAAAAAGGAAGTGAAAAAGTTTCAGCAGTGGATGTGTGAGATGCAATCTCAAGGATTTTTTCCAGGGTCAGAAAAAACCATGTCTCAGCCAACCAAACTGGTAGAAATTTTGCAGATAGTCATTCAAAGTTATCTCACTGCAGAGGAAAATTATGTTGAAGCAGGAAACCCAAAATTTGGAAAAATTAAGAACAGTTTGCAGGAAACAGAGAAGAAAAAGACTAGGGCCATGTGTTACATCCCTAAAATTGTTGCTGCAATGAAACAAGGTCAGATACTGATAAATGATTCTGGAAAGGTGTTTTTACAGCAGATTAGACAAAAAGAGGAAAATGAGAAACCACTTCATTATGGGGAAGTTGCCTCATCTCCTCCAGAATCAGAATCAGAATCAGGTTTATTGCCATTGTTCATGTAGTACACAAACTAGGAATTTGTCTCGGTACAATGCTGCAACATTAAACATGATAAGATAAGAGAAATAAACTATACATGTAATAAAGTGTAGGATAAGATTAAGTGATACTGGTCAACAGTTAAAATATATATTAGCCAGCAGCAGATACTGTGGAGAACTATATAGTGCAGTCGGTAATGCAGGAAGAAAACAGTGATGATTGACATGAGTCTGGTTGAGCTGCTGTACATGGTGCACGAGAGTCACTTAGTGTTCAGCAGTCTAATGGCAGAGGGGAAGAAGCTGTTCATGTGACGGGAGGTTTTAGTCTGGATGGACCGAAGTCTTCTACCAGAGGGGAGGGGGGCAAACAGTACATGACCAGGGTGTGAGGGATCGGCTATGATCCGGCCAGCACGCCTCCGGGTCCTGGAGATGTACAGATCCTGGAGAGATGGGAGCTTGCAGCCGATCACCTTCTCAGCAGTGCGCACGACGCGCTGCAGCCTTAGTCTGTCCCTGGCAGTGGCTCCTGCGTACCACACGGTTATGGAGGTGGTGAGGATGGACTCGATGATGGCTGTGTAGAACTGCACTAACATCTTGGTGGGTAGCTTGAGCTTCCTCAGCTGCCGCAGGAAGAACATCCTCTGCTGGGCTTTTTTGATGAGTGAGCTGATGGTCAGCTCCCATTTGAGGTCCCTGGTGATGGTAGTGCCTAGGAAGCGGAAGGAATCAGCAGTGGTGATGGGAGAGCCTGAGAGGGTGAGGGGGGGCAGAGGAGTAGTGACTTTCCTGAAGTCTACAATCATCTCCACTGTCTTCAGAGCGTTCAGCTGCAGGTTGTTATTGCTGCACCAGGACGCCAGCTGGGCCACCTCTCTCCTGTAGGCGGACTCGTCGCCGTTGGAGATGAGCCCGATGAGGGTGGTGTCGTCCGCAAACTTGATCAACTTGACAGACTGGTGGCTGGAGGTGCAGGAGTTGGTGTAAAGGGAGAAGAGTAGGGGGGAAAGTACACAGCCCTGGGGTGATCCGGTGCTGATGCTAGTATAGTCTGAGACAGTCTTTCCCAGCCGCACATGCTGCCTCCGGTCCGTCAGGAAGTCGATGATCCACCTGCAGAGGGAGTCAGGCACGTTGAGCAGGGACAGCTTGTCCCGGAGCAGAGCGGGGCGGATGGTGTTGAATGCGGAGCTGAAGTCCACAAACAGGATCCTGGCGTAGGTTCCCGGGGAGTCCAGGTGCTGCAGGATGGAGTGGAGGGCCAGGTTGACTGCATCGTCTACAGACCTGTTGGCTCGGTAGGCAAACTGCAGCGGGTCCAGGAGAGGGGTGGTGATGGACTTGAGGTGGGACAGGACCAGGCGCTCAAAGGACTTCATGACTACAGAGGTGAGCGCTACAGGTCTGTAGTCATTAAGTCCAGTGATCCGTGGCTTCTTGGGGACAGGGATGATGGTGGAGGATTTGAGGCAGGACGGCACGTGGCATAACTTAAGGGAGGTGTTAAAAATGTCTGTGAATACAGGAGCCAGCTGTTTCGCACAGAGTCTCAGGGTGGAGGGAGACACGCCGTCTGGGCCGGGGGCCTTGCGCGGGTTCAGTCTGGAGAACTGCTTGAGCACATCCTGCTCACTGATGATAAGGGGAGGGGGGGAGGTGGGGGGGGGGTGCCTTAAATGAAGTAGGGAATGTGGAGGCTGTGGAGCTGGAGGGAGGGGGGGAGTTGGACACAGATGACGAGGTGTCAAAACGGGCATAGTGTTGGGACAGTCTCTGACAAAGGGCTTTGTCATCCTGACCTTTAGGAGCCTGAGGCCGATAGTTGGTGATCTGCCTCAGTCCTCTCCACACGGAAGCCGAATCATTAGCAGTGAACTGCTGCTGGAGTCTCTCTGAGTACACAGATTTAGCCCTCTTCAGCTCTCTGTTAAACCGGTATTTAACCTCCCTGTAGCAGTCCCTGTCTCCACTTTTCAGCGCTGCTTCCTTCTCCTTCCTGATCTGTCTGAGCTTAGCTGTGAACCAGGGTTTGTCATTAGAGTAACTCACCCTGGTGCGTGATGGAAGAATGTTCTCTTCACAAAAGTGGATATATGAGTTCACAGTGTCCGTGTACTCATCCAGATCATGCGTGGCTCCTTTAAGCATGCCCCAGTCAGATATTTCCATGCACGTTTCCAGCTTCTCCTCAGCATCACTGGTCCGTATCTTCGTAGTGCTCACAACAGGTTTAGTGAGCTTCAATCTCTGTCTGTATGTGGGAATGAGGTGAACCATCACGTGATCAGATAATCCCAGCGCAGCGCGAGGAACAGCGTGATATGCGTCTTTCACTGTGGTGTAACAGTGATCCAGTGTATCCAGTGAATCTCCAACAGCTCCTCCAGCTTCTTGTGTGTCACAGACAAATCCATATGCAGATTGCATGAGTCTGCTGGCAAAGCAGATGCCTCTCATTGCATATGTTGAAGAAAACCATGATATGGTGAATGCAGTGACAGGAGTGCTTCATATGAGGCCAAAGCTGACCGTAACGGACAGCAAAAGGGCCGCAAACACAGTACATCAGGATATTAATCACCAAACACCCACGGAGCCATTAGAACAACATAATCACCTTTATGACAGACAGGAGGTGGAGACCCTTAACAAATCGGTGGTGTTTACCACCTCCACCCCTACAACAAACCAGAAAGTAGAAGGTAGCACTGTTGACACCTATTTAACTGAGTTTAATGAACACTTGGATCAGACTTTCATGAGGCTAGGAAACATGTCAAAAAATGCACCTACAGGCACACAAGAACAGTGGAAAATTGGTGATTATGGGTCAACAATAGAGAATCTGACTGAAAAGACAATGCACAGCACGTGGTTACAAAAAGGGGTCATACCTAAAGTAAATTATAAAAATATGCCTACAGAAACTGGAACAGCTCAATATACAGAATGGTCCTGTAAGGACCTTAAAGGCATTTGTGATACATTGCTTCCATTGACCTCGGGAGCATCTCCATAGATTAGTGCAATGCAGAAGTCCACAGTTAGTTGCCATCTGTGTATGGCAGACATCAGGAGAATAGTGGCCACGCACGCTTCTGCTTCTATGCTTAAAAACATAGAGGAGGAAGCAGGGACCATAGGTGAGCCTGATGAGGCTCCATTCAGACTGCACAGTGATAACATTTTTGCTGTAATGACAGGAATGTTCCCTGTAGATCTCACTAGTGCAGAACTAACAGACATTCCTATGAAAAAGGGAGAGGAAGCAGGAACATATGTTGATAGGTGCTTGGCTCTGTGGACTGATATGACTGGAGAAAATCCTCAAAATAACCCAACTTCACAAGTGGTGTTCTGCAATTTGGTTTAGACATCAGTCCCACAACCTGTTAGACCCACTCTGGAAGCAGTCGTGGGTTTAAACACCCGCCCTTGGGCAGAATGGTTGTCCCATGTGCATCACTATGTGAGACAATATAATAAAAAACAAGATAGAAAAAGACACAGAGACAGCAGATTTGTCAAATCAGCTGATAAAGGTCCGGCTAAAAGCTGCTAAGGATGTGGTGAATGCGGATAAGAAATAGAAAAATACTGTACAGGCTCCAGCCCTTACAGTGACAACCCCTCAGCCCATTATTGGCTCAGTCCCTGCCGAACCCTTTGTGTTGGCCCCTCAACAACAACCATGGCCCCGCCCATGACAAAGAGGGCATGGAAGAGGTGCATACAGAGGTGGCATGAGAACAACTGCTCCACAAAACATGTGTTATGAATGTGGACGACCAGGTCATTGGGCTCGTGATTGTGCAGTCTCATCCCCTGGAAGACGGCTTTACTGGTATCCATACACACCTACCCCACCTCCAGCACCCAGGGTGTGGCCTGATCAGCCACAGCAGGCACAGCCGCCTCAGCAGTCACACATGGCCCCCAATCACAATATGAAGCCTAGTCCACAATGACTAAACAGCTGCACAGAAGAGATGGCACTTTCTGATCCCATGCTATCCCTCACGGTGGGAGACAAGACTTATGAAGTAATGGTGGACACAGGGGCTCACTTCTCATCAATATCAACTTCTCTACACCATCCACTAATTATACATCAGTGGTTGGCATCTCTGGGACTCCAAAACGTCTCCCTTTCTCGGTACCACTGAACTGTTCGCTGGCTGGACTGGATTTTGTTTATTCTTTCCTGTATTCTCCTGACTGTCCAGTAAATCTTTTGGGAAGAGATGTGTTATTAAAGGTGAGGGGACACATCTATTTTGCTTCCACAGGAACTGTTGTGTGTCTGCCAGATGGGACAATTCTTTGGTGCACATCAGATTTGCCTACTTTGCTAAATGCTCCACAGTTGCAAATACAGGAAGCAGACAAAGAGGAAGATCAAACCTCTCTTGCAACTGTGTGGTTGCTGTAGCTGAATGATGTAAGCCCTGACAAAAATCAACTGGTTGACAAATATGTCACATGGGCACCACGGATTGACTCTGTCCAACTTTATGACCCCCCACATGATCCTCTTCACTGTAGAATGAACTATTCACATGATGATCAGGAACTGTATGATGATCAGTGGGAAGCTTTGGTGGGAGTACAGGACTTGGTGTGTAAAGACATTAATGTGGGTCCACAAGGAGTCGCTGCTGCAATATATCTGGACAAAGACTTGTTGTCTTTGTATGCCCTCTCGGATACTGCTGCACCCCATGTCACGCTGGGGGTGTCCGCAGGGGAGGAGGCAAGAGCACTGGGACCAATGGTGAAAAACTGTCACCATCTGCTGACTGCTATCACATCTCATGCAATGTCATAATTCAGATTACCCCACAAACACTGCAATTAGACTGAACACATGGCAGAGAAAACACTGATCATCCAGATTCTGGTGCACTGTTGGACGCTCTGCCCCCCACCCTGTGGTCAGATGGCTCTGCAGATGTTGGTCTGATTACCTGTCCACCAGTTAAAATCTCATTGAAAGCAAATGCTCAACCAGTGTGGAGAGCATAGTATCCTCTCAGAAGGGAGAAGGAGCTAGGCATAGCAGGAACAATACAGGGTCTTCCCCAAGCAGGGGTTCTAGTGCCAACACAGCCTTCATGGAACACACCATTTCTTCCTGTAGAGAAGCCTGGCAAAATGGACTACAGGATGGTCCACGATTTGAGGCCGGTCAACTCAGTGGTCATTTCTACGAATTACAATGTTCCAAATCGTTATCTGCTCCTGAATAGCATTACACCACAACACACTTTTTTTTATTAATTTTTTTTTTTTACTGTGGTGGACATTTCTAATGCTTTTTTCAGCATCCCACTACATGCAGACAGCAGACCACTTTTTGCATTCACCTATCAAGGATGGCAATACACATACAGCAGGCTACCACAAGGTTTTGTTGATTCGCCAGCCATTTTTAATCAATGTGTCAACATTTGCAGGATTTGTTCCTGCCCCCTGGCACACTGTTCAATTCAATTCAGCTTTATTTATATAGCGCCACATCACAACAAAGGTCATCTCATAGCGCTACAAAATGCAGAGAAAACCCCACAATTTCAGAAAGACCCAGCAATCAGACGATCCCCTGTGAGCAAGTACTTCGCGACGGTGGAGAGGAAAAACTCATTTAACCATTTAACAGGAAGAAACCTCTAGTAGAACCAGGCTCATGGAGGGGCAGTCATCTGCTGCAACTGGCTGGGGGTGAGGGGATAGAGAGGACGAAAAGAACAGACATAAAGAACATGAAACAGTGAGAAACCAAGTACATTATTGGCGGTCATCCAGCAGTCTGAATCTATTAACAGCAGAACAGAAGCAGGGTTAAGAGACACGAAATCCCTCCCTAATCGTAGGCTATATTGAAAAGGAAGGATTTTACCCTGTTCTTAAAAACAGAGACTGAGTCTGACTCCCGGACCCAGAGTGGTAACTGGTTCCACAGAGAAGGAGCTTGGTAGCAGAAGGCTCTGCCTCCCAATGTACTTCTGGAGATTCTGGGCACCACAAGCAATCCAGCATTTTGGGAGAGTAGAGCTCTATTAGGATGATAGGGTAATATCAGATCTTTTATATATGAGGGGGCCTGATTATTAAGAGCTTTGAAAGTGAGAAGAAGGATTTTAAACTTAATTCTAAACTCTATGGGAAGCCAATGAAGGGAGGACAAAACCGGAGAGAGATGATCTCTCTTTCTAGAACCAGTTAAAACTCTTGCGGCAGCATTTTGGATCAATTGAAGACTTTTTAAGGATATTTTGGGACAACCTGACAATAACGAGTTACAATAATCTAGTCGAGAGCTGACAAAGGTGTGGATCAGTTTCTCAGCATCATTCAGAGACAAAATGCCCCTAATCTTGGCAATTTTGTGCAGATGATAGAAGGCAGTCTTAGAAACAAATTTAATATGTGAATTAAAGGACAGATCTTGATCAAAAATAACTCTAAGGTTCCTCACGGAACTATTCAGAGTGAGAGTGGCGGCATCCAAATTAAGAGTATGATTTGGAAAGGAATTTCTAAGGTTTTTTGGGCCAACAAGAATGACTTCAGTCTTATCTGAGTTTAGTAGCAGAAAATTGCAAGTCATCCAGGCTTCGATTTCCTTAAGACAGGCATGTAATTTGGCTAATTGATTACAATCATCGGGCTTCATTGACAGGTATAGTTCTGGGTCGTCTGTGCAACAATGAAAATGTATACAGTGCTTTCTAATGATATTGCCTAACGGAAGCAAATATAAACTAAAAAGAGTAGGGCCTAACACAGATCCCTGTGGAACTCCGTGACTGAGCTTAGAGTTGGAAGAAAATTCATCATTGATGTGAACAAACTGAAGTCTATCAGACAAATAAGATCTAAACCACTGCAGCGGAGTACCATTTAGTCCAACGTAATGTTCTAATCTCTCAAGTAGAATGTCATGATTGATAGTGTCAAAGGCTGCACTAAGATCTAAAAGGACAAGAACAGAAACAAGTCCACTATCAGATGCGATAAGGAGGTCATTAGTGACCTTCACTAAGGCTGTTTCAGTGCTGTGATGAACTCTGAACCCAGAATGAAGCTCTTCAAATAAACCAATTCCCTGCAAGTGGTCAAACAATTGCGCAGCAACAACTCTTTCTAAGATTTTTGAAATGAAAGGCAGATTAGAGATTGATCGATAGTTAGCCAAAACTCGTGGATCGAGCATTGGCTTTTTGAGCAAGGGTTTAATAACAGCAATTTTAAAAGCCAGTGGTACATAACCCAGAGTTAAAGAAGCATTAATTATTTGAAAAATACGGCTACCAATAATTGGGAAGACAATTTTAAATAACCTGGTAGGAATCGGGTCCAAAAGACAAGATGAAGGCTTAGATGAGGAGATTATTTTATCCAACTCTAAAAGGTCAATTGGAGTAAACTTATCTAAACAGATATCAATTAACAGATATCAATTGAGGGAGTTGTAGTAGTTAATGTACTTGAGTTTATGGTAGAAAGAATCTGACTGATTTTATCTCTAATAGATAAAATTTTATGATTGAAAAAGTTCAAAAAGTCCTGACTAGAAAGCTCAAGCGGGATGTGAGGATTGACCGAGTCCTGACTCTTTGCCAGCCTGGCTATAGTGTTGAAAAGAAACCTGGGGTTATTTTTATTCGCTTCTATTAATGCAGAATAATAACTTGTTCTAGCTTTTCTAAGAGATTTTTTATAAATTAAGAGCTGATTTCTCCATGCAAAATAGAATTCATCTAAATTAGTAGAGCGCTACTTCCTTTCCAATTGATGAGTCTTCAGTTTTAAGCTACGAGTTTCTGTGTTAAACCAAGTGGTTAGAAATCTCTGGTTAGACTTTTCTTTTTTAAAGGGGCCACCAGATCTAGAGTCCGATGCAGAGAGGCTGTAACACTATCTACCATGCTATCAATTACAGAAGGAGCAGGCTCCATCTTTTATTTTCGCTGTGTTGACACATAGTATAGAGGAGACAATCTGCAAAAATTTGGTAACAACGTCATCTGAAAGTACATCTGCTGTAGTAATATTTTTCTTTAGGAGTCAAATAATCAGAAATAGTGAAATCAAAGGTTAACAGACAATGGTCTGACAGAGCAGGATTATGAGGAGACACTACCAGATTTTCTATATCTATACCATAAGTCAAACGAGGGCCAATGTGTGGTGGAGATAATGGGTAGAATTTTCTATTTTCTGGGAAAACCCCATTTAGTCTAAAATTGAATTGAATGCCTTATTATTCAGTCACTGTCTACATCAACATGTATATTAAAGTCCCCTACGATAATTATTCTGATTTCAGCACTAAATCAGCTAAAAATTCAACAAATTCAGATAAAAACTCTGAGTAGACCGTGGGAGGACGGTAAACTATGGCAAAGAAAATTGGATTCAAGCCAAGATAGCCAGCATGCCCCACACTGAGGACCAGACCCTCAAAGGAATAAAAACATGATTTTTGCTTTATATTAACTAGAATGGAAAATTGCCGCTACTCCACCTCCACTACCAAAACTTCTGGGATTATGATAGTTTAGATAACCAGAGGGAGTTGATTCATTCAAACCAACATAATCATCTTGCCCTAGCCAAGTCTCTGTGAGGGATAATAAATCGATCTGATGATCAATTAATAGATCATGGACTAAAAGAGACTTGGGAGTTAGAGACCTAATATTTAATAAAACACATTTAATTTTTAAATTATGAGGAGGAACAGAGGCCAAATCATTAAATTTAGAGACTTGAGGATTGATCTGAATTTTACCAACATTTTGTTTAATCACTTTGGGATGTTTATGCACTGTATTTTTATTAACTTTTTATTAACTTTGGAAGGAGCAGACAAGGGTTCTCTAAGGGAGAAGACAGGGGCAAAGTTGGGAGGTGGTGGATGAGGAGGAGCTGCAGAAAGACGTGTATTTATCAAGTTGTGTTGTATTTGTCTTGAGTTATGATATTTTGGGTAATGGGAGACAGACACAATCTCTGTAGGGTTATAAGTCAAAGACTGATACAAACAATGAGGATTATTTGGATTAATGGGATTAATATGAGAAGTGGAAACAAGACCAAAAAAGGGCTGATTAGCAGACCCAGAAACCTCAGAGTGAGTTAACACACCAATTTTCAGTCACTGTGCTAAAAAACACCGAACAGATTGTCCCTTAAAGCATGCGCACCAAGTCTATTTGGGTGGATGCCATCAGGCCTCATAAGTGATGGGCGGTTCCAAAACAAGTTAAAATTGTCTACAAAACCAATGTTAAAAATAGGACATGTAAAACACAACCAAGTATTAATTGTTGTTGTAGTATGTTGATGATCTGCTATTGGCAGGCCCCACTGCTGCCTCTGTGCTTTCAGCCACGGAGATCCTCTTGAAACATCTACACTAGAAAGGTTACAAACTAAACCACAAAAAAGCACAGTGTTGTCGCCCCAGAGTTCACTATTTGGGCAGACTAATTACATCAGGCAATGATTCCACGGTGTCTCCATCACAAAGGTCATCAATTCTCTCACACCACAAACCACGCACTGTCAGGGAAATGATGTCATTTTTGGCCCTTACCGGATACAGCAGTAATTTTGTTCCAAATTACACTGCACTCATCCAACCTTTATGTGATGTTATTAAAGACGCAGGGCACAAAAATCTCACATCACCATTGCAATGGACCACCTCAGCTGAGGGTGCGTTCATTGAGCTAAAACACCTGCTGACACTCAAACCACCTGATTATACTTCCCCATTTCACTTGGATGTTTCTGAACAGCACAGAAATATAAATGCTGTGCTATATCAGAAGGGGGAAGGTACAGGGTCAAGATCATTTCTAATGTACTACAGTTCAACATTAGATAACATAGATAAAGGACATCCACCATGCACAAGCCATGTTGCCGCGATAGCCAAAACATTGGAGAAAAAGTCTCGCATTTCCATGCAACACACCGTCATTGTGCACACAATGCATGGAGTAGCTTCATATTTACAAAGTGTGTTGTTCACACTTTCAGCTAAAAGAACACAGAGGTTGAAAGAATACTACAAGCACCAAATGTCATTTACACAAGTAAAGGAACAAATATGGCAGAGGACATGCTCACAGATGAATCTCATGACTGTTGTGCAAGTGTAGAAACAGACATGAAAGCTGTTCCAAATCTTCAATCAGATGAACTTGAACATCCAAATTTGAATCTTTTTTGTGATGGATGCTGTTACAGGAAAACAGATGGATCTTTGCGTGCTTCATTTGCAGTTGTAAAATATGATGAAGAGACAGGTGCATTTCAAACTGTAGAGGCAGGAATGGTAGACCAGCCTGCCTCTGCTCAAAAAGCTGAAATTGTAGCTCTCACCAAAGCATGTCAATATGCAAAACAACAAGAGGCAAACATATACACTGATTCAGCTCATGCTCATCAGGCTGCACATGTTTATTTGCCACATTGGAAAAGAAAAAGATTTCTCACTTCAACTAGCACATCGATTAGATACCTAACTGAAATGGTTGAGCTGTTGGAGGCCATTGGTCAACCAAAGAGGGTGGCAATTTTGAAGTGCAAGGGATATCAAAAAGGAAATGCTGTTGTAGCTAAAGGAAATGAAGCTGCTGATTTGGCTGCTAAGCAAGCAGGTGGTTATGCCACTCAGGCAAACATGATGGTACAGAAAGAAGATCAGAAGTACATGGAATTGGGTGAGGAAGAAATCAAGCAGTTACAAGAGAAGGCAAGTCCTGAAGAAAAGAGTAGGTGGATAGAGAAAGGTGCAAAGAAGGATGAAGAAGGTTTGTGGAGATCAGTTGATGGAAGGCTAGTAGCCCAAGCTAAGGTTTTGTTGTTGTTATGCAGAGAACCACATCTGGAAGGCTATGTCTCAAAAACAAAAATTTCTGCTTTGACTGAAGCACATTGGTGGCATCCACATCTGGCTGAGGTAGCAGAACTAGTTGTTTCTGAATGTGAAGCATGCCTGAAGTTCAATCCCAAACACACGTTAAAGGCTTCTATGGGAGCCTTTCCAGCCCCTGAAGGGCCTTGGAAAGACGTGCTTGATTTTACAGACATGGGCCCAGAAAACAGATGCAGAGGTTACAGATATTTGTTGGTGTGTGTGGACACATTCTCAAGATGGGTTGAGGCTAAAGCATGCAAAACAGAGAGTGCAAAGGAAGTGATTAAATGGCTGACTGAGGAAGTGATTCCCAGGTATGGGTTTTGTGGAAGAAATTTATTAATCTAGGTGATGTGCAGTTACAGCCGTGGACAAAATTGTTGGTACCCCTCTGTTAATGAAAAAAAAACCCACAATAGTCACAGAAATAACTTGAATCTGACAAAAGTGGTAATAAATAAAAATTCTATGAAAATTAACCAATGAAAATCAGACAATGCTTTTGAATTGTGGTTCAACAGAATTACTTTAAAAAACAAACTCATGAAACAGGCCTGGACAAAAATGATGGTACCCTTAGAAAAGATTGAAAATTATGTGACCATAGGGACATCTTCAACCAAGATGTGTCCTCTAATTAACATTACAGGTGTCTACAAACTTGTAATCAGTCACTCGGTTTATTTAAAGGGTGACAAGTAGTCACTGTGCTGTTTGGTGACATGGTGTGTACCACACTAAACATGGACCAGAGGAAGCAAAGGAGAGAGTTGTCTCAGGAGATTAGAAAGAAAATTATAGACAAGCATGTTAAAGGTCAAGGCTACAAGACCATTTCCAAGCAGCTTGATGTTCCTGTGACTACAGTTGCACATATCATTCAGAAATTTAAAGATCCATGGGACTGTAGCCAACCTCCCTGGACGTGGCCGCAGGAGGAGACGGATAATACGAATGGTAACAAAAGAGCCCAGAACAATCTCTAAAAACATTCATGGTGAACTCCAAGGTCAAGGTACATCAGTGTCAGATCGCACCATCCGTCGCTGTTTGAGCCAAAGTGGACTTCATGGGAGACGACCAAGGAGAACACCACTGTTGAAAACAAATCATAAAAAAGCCAGACTGGAATTTGCCAAACTGCATGTTGACAAGCCACAAAGCTTCTGGGAGAATGTCCTATGGACAGATGAGACAAAACTGGAACTTTTTGGCAAGGCACATCAGCTCTATGTTCACAGACGCAAAAATGAAGCATAGCAAGAAAAGAACACTGGCCCTACTGTGAAACATGGAGGAGGTTCTGTTATGTTGTGGGGCTGCTTTGCTGCATCTGGCACAGGGTGTCTTGAATCTGTGCAGGGTACAATGAAATCTCAAGACTATCAAGGTATTCTAGAGAGAAATGTGCTGCCCAGTGTCAGACAGCTTGGTCTTAGTCGCAGGTCATGGGTCTTGCAACAGGATAATGACCCAAAACACACAGCTAAAAACACCCAAGAATGGGTAAGAGCGAAGCATTGGACTATTCTAAAGTGGCTTTCTATGAGCCCTGATCTAAATCCTATTGAACATCTGTGGAAGGAGCTGAAACATGCCGTCTGGAGAAGGCACCCTTCAAACCTGAGACAGCTGGAGCAGTTTGCTCATGAGGAGTGGGCCAAAATACCTGCTGAGAGGTGCAGAAGTCTCATTGACAGTTACAGAAATCGTTTGATTGCAGTGATTGCCTCAAAATGTTGTGCAACAAAATATTAAGTTCCTTAACTTAATATTGAATAAGCTGTACCATCATTTTTGTCCAGGCCTGTTTCATTAGTTTGTTTTTTAAAATAATTCTGTTGAACCACAATTCAAAAGCATTGTCTGATTTTCATTGATTAATTTTCATAGACTTTTTATTTACTACCACTTTTGTCAGATTCAAGTTTTTTCTGTGACCATTGTGGGTTGTTTTTTTTTTTCATTAAAAGAGGGGTACCAACAATTTTGTCCACGGCTGCATGATCAAATGTCTTTCTTTGTCTGTACAATTGCCGTTAACCTTTTGAGTGTGAGAATTTCCGTGCCCCTAGTGCCAGAGCGCGGCACTGTACCTGCCTTCTCACTCTGACGCTGTCAAAAGTAAGTGACAAATTTCAGGGGTTTTTTTAAATGTACTGATTTCTTGTTCTTATATTTTGAAGGTATGATGAGGTACCTCTGTACAAAAAACGCTGTCAAAAGACTGAACCATTTTTTGTGTAAATACATCCAAAGTCCAGTTCTGACTGAGTTATGGAATTTAAAGAGGTGCCATGACATTATGCAAATTAGATGCATAAATTTATTCCTATCTGATACTTTGGATCATATTTTACATCTTTCTAATTGACAGTAAGTCATCATCTTTTACCACTTTCAAGTTATAGCCTTGGAAATCTGAACTATTTTATTGACAAAAAATATTTACCACTCTTGACCACTAGGGGGTATGGCACAGTTCTGCACCATACACACTCAAAGGGTTAATACATGCCCTGAGTGTGACCATAGTCAGTGTGAAGTTTCTGCTAGAATGTTCTCGTACTTGTTCGGCTTGAGAGCTACTACCAGAATGTTCTCGTACTTGCTCGGCCAGTTCCTATGTATCCATATAAGGTAATGTGGTAGGTGCTCTGGGGGAGCCTGGGGGGGCCTTTAAAACCAGATGCCTCCTTTGTTTGAGCAGAGCAGTGCAGAAACCTCAGGCTTGCTGTTTCTTCGCTCCTGCCGGCAGTAATGAAGGGAATTCAACATGGGAGATTCATCTGATTATTTTCTCAGGACCATAAAGGTATTTAGATAAAATTTGGTTACATTTCTTGGTGTCAGGAAGTGGGATAGTTGATCGCCAATCTTCGCCCGTCGACGCAGGCTGATCACCCTGAATGGAGCTCCCCGAACGGAGTTCAGCTCTTTCTGCCAAGGAGTTCGGCTCTTTCCGCCCAGTTGGCGATGGGAGCGCGGAGGCAGCGAAGGGGCATCACACTATCCAGAAGAATACATTTTACAAGTCTCCTAAAGTTAAAGTTAAATTTATTATGCCCTTTATGCAAATTATATTGGTAAATTGTCGGTTATGTAGTTCACCTCACTGGACCAATATCTGTGGACAAATTCTGAAGTCTGGCGAGTCGATCTCATGGCAGGACTAAATTGAAGGCAGTGTACAATACCTGTTATACAGGTTTGGGGACATAGCCTAAATTGAAGGCGGTTTACAGCACCTGTTATAAACAGGTTTGGGTACATAGTCTGAATTCACAGTGAGACGCGTTGGGGAATGCCTGGGGACGCCTGGGGTGACCAGCGGTCAAGATAAAGGACGCGTTACGCACCCACTTAAGACGTTTGGTGGTGTTTAGCGGTCATATTGGTCAGTAATGGGGTCTTGCAAGACGAGACCTAAACGGTGTCTCTCCGGCGTGAGCGGTCCAAAGGTGAAATTTATGACTGATAGTTGTGGTCCTGAGAATGTGGAATTTATTGAAAAAAAGATCTGCCAAGCTGAATTTCCTCCGGGAGTTGGGGGGGGGGGGCTTCTCACTTGAAACAATAAGGCATAAGCTGTGTGTGGTTTGGTCAAACTTATAATTTTTAAAACAACGGTGGTGCGTTTCTCGGTGCAGGGCTGTGACTCCTGCAGCCATTGTCTGTGTGTGTTTCTGTGGAGCACGAGGGGGGAATTCAACCACTCTTCCCCTGCTCTCTGGGCAGTATATTGTGTGTGTGTGTGTGTGTGTGTGTGCGTGCGCGCGCATGCGCGTGCTGAGCAATCCTCTTTGTCTCCCGTTGGTTCAAATCCACAGGCGAAGGAATCCCTGTGCAAATCAATTGAACTGACCACTGTGTAAACTAGTCGTCAATGAATAAAGTTTTAAGGAGATTTAAGCTCTCCCGCGTTTGAAAAACAAGGCGTGCTTTGTTGTCACGAGGACGAACACGCCCACATCCGTGCGTCACTAAACGGCTTTACACTGCGTGTGTGTAGGATCAGCCGAGCAACGCCATCTTAAGTCCACTTAAAGCAAGTGCCCTTTAGCCGCCATCTTAGAGTTGAGACCCTGGGGCCTTAGAGACATCACTGGGTTTCCTTTTCCGGGAGTGCAGATGAAAACTACCTCCGCCTTGTGGTCAAACATAGGGACTGCATCATTTATTTGAACTTTTTATCTTTGAAGCCGATTTATAGCCAAATTAAATCTTCCAAGTTACTTCAAAGCAGTCCAAATTATTTGAAATAACCTAAATGTAACACCAATTTAAATTTTCTATACAAAAAGAAGCAAAAAAGAAACATGTTGGTTGCTGAAAGTTTTTCCCAGTGGTGGAACTCCATTCACTGCATAGATATACAGTACATACAGTAGGAACATGTAAAAGCATCCACATTGTATTTAAGCACTTTTGTAACCATATATTGTTATCTTTTAAGTTAAAAGCAAACATATTTACACATTTTTAAGCAAAAATTGCAAACTTTGAAGCTATATGTGTGTTTATTTTGCCGTTTTTAAACGTGACATGGTGTGATTCCCTCCTACAGAATACCTATTTTAGCTTAAGGATTCTATCAAATGCTGAAGTTTTTTCAAGAGTGATCTTAAAGTAGGATCAAACCTGTGCATTTTTAACAAATAGATTTAGTGATTCACTGAATATTTATCACAAAAATGTTGATGCAGTTGCAGTTAGAAAACTGCTGTGGAAATGTGGTTAACTGAAGCAAAGACACGGAGAGATAAGCAGGAAATGGGTACAGAAAAGAGGAAAGAAAAAGGAATGAACAGGCAAAGAAAGCCAGTGTGGTGACGCACCACAATCTACATGGACATTCATTCTTCACACTCAGCTAGGGCAGGAAGCAGAACAATTTGCATATGGACAGAGAGCCCCTAGGGGGACAATCAGAACAATGACTATTGTTATACATCCCTGGATTAAGGAGAGGAAGTCCGGCGCCAGTTAATCACGCGATTGATATGTATTGCCTGATATGTATATCAATATGCAAATGTGCCATGCATTCTCTCTTGTCCGCATAAAAGAGCTTACGATACATCACACACACACAGAGCACACACAGGACGCACACAGCATAACACAGCGCTACAGTGTGTCTCATGATGTTGGAGGAATAAAAACTCTGAAACCTTCCAGCTCGTCGTACCTCGCCTGAACTTATTTGTTCATCCACACTGGTGACCCTTGACGAACAATGGAACACGAGGCGAACACCCCGGAGATCACCCGGATGGGAAGCCCCAGCACGCATCATGGTGCGTCCCTTGCCTGATCTTTTACCTCCACACTGGTGACCTGACGAGGGAGAATGACGGTCTGCTCCCTCTCACCGTGCTGTGGATCCCAGAGGACCAGAGAATGCCTGCAACCTCTTCATCCTCACCGGAGCGCAGCACTGGGACCAAAACGCACCATGAACGACATGAGCGAACGAAGGAAGCAGCCTGAACGGGGGACAATCATCGACGCTGACTGCGCTGATTTCCACCGAGCTCCCTGACTCTGACTAAACTCCGGACAGTGGATCTCCTGCGCACTGAATCCCCGCACACCGCAAGATTATGAGGACAGCACAATTGCCAGCTATGTGGTCACTGTGCCAGGCACACGGCGCGCACCAGGGACAAACCAACTCCACAGACTGATAAGTCGTCCTCCACCGCTGCACATGCCCGAGGAACACGGCCGATCGCCACCCTCGGAATCTTCAGGGCTGCTCGCGCACCTGGAACAGACGTGCAGCCCACACACAGGACTTTGTAGGGGTTTCTCAGCCGCGGCGCACAACGGTAATTTAGCCGATTACTTGCCCCGATGACTTTAGGGCTGCTTCCTGCACCTAAAAGCCAAACCGCCTCACACAGCTACAGTTGTTTCACAGCCGCTACGCATCCTCGGGGAATTTGGCCGCTCGCTTTTCCCACATCCTTGCTGGATCGAGCCACGGGAGGAGTCAGATAAAATGTTTTTTTCACAGCCGCTGTGGATCTCTGCCATGTTTAACGGGAAAGTCCCTCACCATCACGGATCCACACGCAATTTTTGCACGGCCCAGGCACCTTTGACGTCCCGGGCTGGTACTCGCTTACTCCCACCCCTCCCCCTCCTCCTACACAGCGCTTTTCCCGCACCTCGCTCCCTAAAGCCGGCTGATCGCCTTCTTGTTCCACTACCCACAAAACACACCGGCCCGTGCGCCCACGATCCACAGCCGTTCAACATGCTAGAACTCGGGGTGGAGCACACTGTTTTTTCCACATGCCCTCTGACAGTTCTACCGGAGCTGGAGCCCAAACGACGGGGGAGGGGGGGGGGGGTCACAACCCCTGCTGAGTGTTCTGGGGGGAGCCCTGTGGTGACCCACCACAATCTACATGGACATTCATCCTTCACACTCAGCTAGGGCAGGAAGCAGAACAATTTGCATACGGACAGAGAGCCCCTAGGGGGACAACCAGAACAATGACTATTGTTATACATTCCCGGATTAAGGAGAGGAAGTCCGGCGCCAGTTAATCACGCGATTGATATGTATTGACTGATATGTATGTCAATATGCAAATGTGCCATGCATTCTCTCTTGTCTGTATAAAAGAGCTTACTATACATCACGCACACACAGAGCACACACAGGACGCACACACACACAACACAGACACACAGCACACACAGCATAACACAGCGCACAGCGCTACAGTGTGTCTCATGATGTTGGAGGAATAAAAACTCTGAAACCTTCCAGCTCATTGTACCTCGCCTGAACCTATTTGTTCCTCCACAACAGACAATATAAAGCACACACACCACACAAAAGCAATTTTCACACTCTGCTGGGGATCCTACTCCCCCACCCTGTGGG
This sequence comes from Pholidichthys leucotaenia, assembly GCA_020510985.1. Lineage (NCBI taxonomy): Eukaryota > Metazoa > Chordata > Actinopteri > Cichliformes > Pholidichthyidae > Pholidichthys > Pholidichthys leucotaenia. The sequence goes on from CM035836.1 coordinate 51,661,759, forward strand.
CGCAATCGTCCTCTACCCCCCGCCCCCCATCCTGCTAATCCTTCACTGCGACATTGTATCCAGCTCTGCCTGGGCCACATTCCTTCACACCTGAAGATGACATGCCCCCTCCTGAGCATAAACATAACCCACTGACCCTGCAGACTGCTTTGAAACACAAGGGTAGCAAGGAACTTGATGGATTTATGGGCAACCAAAAGCGGCCAGTAGGCGAGAAACCGTTAAACCTAAACCGGACCTGTCTACCATTATGCCTATGGTGGAAGTCATGGGCCCTGATGGACCCCAAGTGGTGTTTAGGCCGTGGGCACCAGAGGATATTCCAAAGTTTGCTGCCACGCTGCCCCAATTGGAGGACGATCCAGTGTATTTCTGCAAGCAGCTCTAGGCATTCTGCCAGACATATTACCCCACATTCCATGAGCTGCGCTGTATAATGGCCCAAAAGTGCACTCCCACCAATATGCAAAATTAATGTCACACTTTGAAGAGGACATCAGGCCAGATCATAAGGATTGGGGCACCACAGAGGACAAGCACAATAAGGACTACAAGAGTGCTATTAACAGGCTCATGGAGGTCAGCATTGAACATTGTAGAAAGACCTCAGACCTGACCAAGGTAGCACAGTGTAACCAGAAAGACGATGAGACACCGGGCGATTATTTTCATCAGTTGAAGAAGGTATTCAATGGGGCAGCGGCCATGAAATGCCTGACAGACTACATGACGGACAAAGGGCCCTATGGTACTCATCTGAACATATGGTTCATGGCGGGACTTCTTCCCAACTTGGCAGCAGACGTGAAACAAACCTGTATTGGATGGGAGTCTCAAGAGGTACTCCATCATGCCGAACATCATTACAGAAAGAATGACACAGTTACAAAGAAGAAAGTAAGGGCAAAGGAAGATCACCCGGAAAAGGCCCTGCTCACAGTGGCTCAGTGGGTCCCCACTCCAAATCAACCACGCCCAGACTCTTCTGCTGGCCCTAATCAGTGTCACTACTGTGGCCAATGAGAGACACTGGATGCAACAGTGCCCACAACTGTCCACCTGCAGCTACTGCAAGCAAGCTGGACACTGGGCTACAGCATGCCCTGTAAGACCAAGGTCTGGGCCCCGTGGAAGGGGAAGAGGCAGAGGTAACTTCCAGCAAGGCAGTTGTGGACCCTGGGCCCGACAAAACCCTGGCCAGTCACCACACCCTTTCCCTCAGCCGCCACCACTGCAACTCCAGCCTCAACAGCCACAGCAGTGACGCCAGGCAGATAAGACTGGAACATGTGCGCTCTCTCTACCTTCACCCCCAGCAGGCGCCACACATATGCTTGCCAACAAAACATCACGCTACAGCCACACACACACACACACACACACATACCATACTGACAACATGCTGGCAATGACATTTGCATCATATTCTACTTCTCATTTCAGAGATTTACCAATTCTGCCTGTTAAGGTTTCAGGGAAAATGATAGATTTTATGGCAGACTCCGGGGCTACTAATTTAGTGTTGTCATCAGCTTCTGGATTCAAGCCCCCTCTCACCTCCCGCTCCCTCACATCACAAGTGGCAAGTGGAGATTTTACACGAGTTTTTCACTGAACCATTGTCATGTACGGTGGATGGGAAAACATTTACTCATAACTTCCTGTTTTAACCTCAGTGTCCCTACAGCCTGTTAAGCAGAGATTTAATGTGCAGTTTGTCACTCTCTCTCTCCTGCATACTGCAGGGGACTCAAATTGAAACTCCCAGTTTAACCTTTGCCAAAATACCATCTTTGCTGTACATTTATAAATGGGCACTGACAGATGAAGGGTGAAGCTCCCATTTAATTGAAATGGGAAAGAAGCTTTCGCCACCTGCCAGTTTCCATGCCACCGCACAGGACGCATTGCACATCACACCTCTCACAGGGTCCTGGCACAGCACATGAAAAACAATGGTTACAAGTTAAACCCACACCACTGCAAACAACACATATCGCATTGGTGGCTGACGTCTGCTTTACTTTGATTACACTTACACCTCCTATGTCAGACATGTTCTCAGTTCCACACAGTCACCCACATGTTTCTCTTACAAAACCTCATCCTCAGCGTGGTGTGAAATGGGTCTTCGTGCCCTGGCTGCATACTGCGCAGATGATTGGGTTCCATCTACACCACTTCCTCATCTACATTTTACTGCTGTCCCATTTCCTCCCTCTCTCCAGATGTACAGAGCGGAGTACACAGTTTCACTCTGTTGTGAACATTTCATACAAATTTTGGATGTGGACGGACAGTATAGATGGGTACACCCATTTACTCTGTCTGCTACATCTGAAGGGGAAGATCACATGCTGCCACATGTCCCTTCATCTTTGTGGGTAAAGCACAAATATGATGGTGCTCTCATCCCCAGTGGTAATCACACAAAAATCTGATTTCAGACCCAAATGCTCGTGATACCCACTCAAACCAGAGGCGCGTGACAGCATCACTCCAGGGTTTGAATCTCTTCTGGGTTTACATTCCAGTTCAATGGGGCACTCTACACTTTCACCAGGTTAGCTCAAGGATATTATTATGAAAGCCCTACTATCTATAATGCTGCTTTAAAAGACTCAGTAAGCTCATTAACACTCACAGAGGGTTCTGTCCTGTTTCAGTATGTTGATGACCTCTTGCTGTGTGCACCAAATGAATCACAGTGTCAAACAGACTCCATCAAACTTCTCTGCCATTTGGCTGATGAAGGCCACAAAGACTCCAAGCCCAAACTACAGTTTTGTAAACCTGCAGTAACCTCTTTGGGTCATCAAATATCGGCTCAGGACAAATCTCTCCCAAACGTGTGTATGCTATTTGTCACATGGCCAGGCCTAAAACTAAAAGGAGCTCCTCTATTTTCTTGGCGTGGCTTCCTATTGCCACTCTTTTATCCCTGAATTTTCATGCACTGAGAGACCAATGCGTGACATCATTCCATCAAAGGATCCCTCACACTTCCCTCTTGAGTGGACACCCGCTGCCAATGATTCTTTTGAACATGAAAAAAAAGCTCTTTTGGCTCCTCCAACAGTTTCACTTCCTGATCCATCTAAACCTTTTGTTCAGTATGTTGATGAGAAATCTGGATGCATGACCTCCATTCTCCTGCAGCCCCACAGTGACAGACTTCGTCCAGTTGCATATTACTCCTGCAAACTGGATACTGGAACGGCAAGACTTCCTCTCTGTCTCCGGGCCGTGGCTGTGGCAGAACGTGCTGTAGAGGCATCCCGTAACATTGTTCTGTATTCTCCGCTCACTCTGTATGTTCCTCATGCTGTTGCACTGCTTCTGAATGAGCGGAAGTCGTCACACCTCTCTCGTGCAAGGTGGATTTTTCTACCCTCCTTGGATCACCAAGCCTTACTGTCAAACGCTGTGTACAGTCAATTAACCCAGCCACCAATCTCCCCCCACCTTCTTGTGACAATGACAGACTGTGACCATGACTGCTTGTCCTTGCTAGACTTTGTCACCTCTCCCAGACCTGACCTCTCCGACACTCCACTGTCGAAACCCAAACCTTGTCCTGTATGTTGATGGCTCTGCCTCTGTTGACCTCTCTGTAGGCTGCAACAAAGTGGGTTGGGCAGTATGTGATGACCACTGTACGTTGCTCTCTGGCTCCTTGCCATCTCATCTTTCCGCACAGGCTGCAGGACTACCTGCCTTGGCAGAGGCATGCACTTATGCTACGGGGCAATCGATCACTATTTACACTGACTCTCGCTACACTTTTGAAGTGGTGCATGACTTTGGTGCCCTTTGGCGTGAACATATCTTCCTTACCTCTGAAAGCTCACTGGTGAAGAATTCTGTACATGTGTCACGCCTGCTGGAAGCTATTTTCCTTCCTTTATCTGTGGCAGTGTGCAAATGCACAGCCCATACTTCATCTTCTGACCCTGCGTCTAAGGGTAACACATGTGCTGATGCTATGGCTAAAGCTGCAGCCCTGTCTCTTGCTGCAGCCCATGTCATGACCCTTCTTTCCCTTCGTGTGTCTGCCCTCCTACTAACCAACCCCCCTCTCTTGTTGACTCATTTCTTACCATGCAGTCTTTTTCCTCCCCACAGGAATGTCAGAAATGTGCCAAGAAAGGATGTCACAAAGACCAGGCTGGTGTGAGGAGGGGTCCCAAATGCCCTTCCCTGCTTAACAGCTCATTTCTTCCATCATTTTGCTAACGTGACACATGGGAAAGACCATGTGTCAAGAGAACGGATGATACAACCATTGCATGCAAACTGGTTCACTACTGGTTTTTCTGTTTATGCTGACAATTTTTGCAAAAGTGTCTAATCTGTGCCACTAAAAATGCTCACAGGGTCCCCAAACAGGTTCCAGCAGCTCACCCGCCCTCCTGCAGGAGGGCAAAAAAGTACTGTTTGGTAATGGTTGACATGTGGTCCAAATGGGTAGAAGCCTTTCCAGCTATGCATGCAACAAGCACTGTTGTGGCCAAAGCATTACTGTCAGAAATTATTCCCAGATGGGGAATACCAGAGAAAATCTCCAGTGATAATGGTAGACACTTTGTAAATGAAGTACTGACCAATTTGAGTATTACATTGGGCTTAGATTTGAGAAACACTGTGCCTACCACCCACAATCAGGTGGCGCCATAGAGCGGGAAAATGGTACTTTGAAAAACAAACTTGCCAAACTTGGAGATGAAATTGGCCTACCCTAGACTAGGTGCCTCCCATTAGCACTCATGTTCATGCGCATTCGAGTTAGAAAGAAATATAACATGTCACCCTTTTAGATTTTGTTTGCTCGCCCTCCCTTTCCAGGTTTCTCTGCAGAGAGGAAGACACCGCCTCCATTAACCACTTCACATTTTGAAAATGCCATGTTATCCTATTGCTCTACATTGTCCTGCCAACTTCAAAACATTTCACAGCAGGTAAAGGCTGCCCTGCCCTGGCCAGCAGAGGGAATCCTCCATGACATAATACCAGGTGACTGGGTGGTGGTCAAGAGTTTCAAATAGAAGAATTGGCACAGCAAACGGTGGCTGGGCCCATACCAAGATTTTTGACGATGTTTACGGCTGTGAAAAATCGCTGAGAGGGCAACGTGGATTCACGCAGCACATTGCAGAAAGGTCCCAGGCATCAAGCCAGAAGAATCCAGACCAGATGAGGAGTAGAAGCAGATTTGAGTGATTAGCCACAATCACCACCCGACACTGTAGACTAGGACAAGAAGAAGCTGAGCCGTGTGAAGATACAAGACCACGCATTATTGCACCTGACAGCCGACACAAGACAACCTGAGTGTACGCCAAACGCTGCTTAACAGAAACACACAGCATACATCCCATTTACACTGATACTGGTATGATGGACAACATGGACTTGTTGCAGCACCAGGCTGCTGAAGAGGAGCACCGCCGAGGACGTTGGTGGTATCGTCAAGCTTGGTCCACGACAGACATGAAATGTGTGGGTGGCCCTGTCGTTTTCCTGCTTGGACTGATCATATACTCATTGGTTCACCGCTCTGCCCCATCAACCGATTTGCTCCAAGCAAGATGCAAAGTGCATGATTCCAATAATTACTCTGTTGACACATATGATAACAACGACTGTGATGACTGTGTCAGTGAAGACTAATTAGGGTGTACTTTCACTGATGTTTTCTTTGACTGTCTTGTACATTATGTGTGATTATATATGATCAAGAGAAGGGAAATGTGGTAGAAATTTGTTAATCTAGGGGCTGTGCAGTTATGATCAAATGTCTTTCTTCGTCTGTACAATTGCCATTAATACATGCCCTGAGTGTGACCATAGTCAGTGGGAAGTTTCTGCAAGAATGTTCTCGTACTTGCTCGGCTTGAGAGCTACTACCAGAATGTTGTGGTACTTGCTCGGCCAGTTCCTATGTATCCATATAAGGTAATGGGGGGAGGGGCTCTGGGGAAGCCTTTAAAACCAGATGCCTCCTTTGTTTGAGCAGAGCAGTGCAGAAACCTCAGGTTTGCTGTTTCTTCGCTCCTGTCCTGCCGGCAGTAATAAAGGGAACTCAACATGGCAGATTCGTCTGCTTAATTTCTCAGGACCTTAAAGGTATTTAGATAAAATTTGGTTACAGTTTCCAAGAGTGATCAGATCAGACAATGGCAGACATTTTGCAAACAAACATTTGAAGGAAGTTGAATGTGAGTGAATGAATGAATGAATGAATGATTGAATCTTTATTTCGGATAGATTAAAAGTACAGATTAAAAGAAACTGAATAATATAACAAAGGGGGAAAGAAAATCCAACAAGGTCAAATTAGACAATAACTCCTCTGATTATACAGTTCAACATAAGTTATCCGAAATGGGTGATGGCTGAAGCCGCAGCTTATATTGCCCACCCATATTCCATCCAAGAATTCAAAAGAAAAACAAAACAAGAGCGATTACAATTCAGAACAAAGCTAAGACAAAATGTGACAAAAAACTAAGCTACAACACAACGCAGACTGGATATGACAATCCTCATGTGATTTTACATGTCATCTTGTATATATTGTAACGTCGGGGCCATGTTAAGGGGGGCAGGGATTTCCCAGCATGCTTTGCCAGTTGAAAACGTTACTGTGTGTGTGTATTAAATGTATTATTACTGAGTTATACTGCTGTGTCATTATAACTGCGTTATAATGACCCAGCAGTGTTTAGCAGGATTAGGGCAAGATGTATCGTGTGTGTAACCATGATTGAAACGGAGGTCTGGGAGAATGACCTCCCCTCCTCTCTGTGCTCAGAAGTAAGTTGGGGGTCGGTGGTGTGTATATAAAGCCTGTCCATCACAACCATCTTGCTCCTCTTTCTTTGTGTGAATCCTGCAAACGTCACACTGGTGTCAGGAGTGGGGATGGAGCAAGATGAGGATCCAGGCGGAGGTCCAACGGCCAGAGCGGTTCATCGCTCGGCTGGGAACGGAGCGTAGAGCTGAGACGCCGGCCACCGGAGAGGCTCGCCGCGATGGACGGAGCAGCGGACCCGACGGGACTGCTCTGCCTTTTTCAAGGCAGAACGGGCCGAGCAGAGCAAACCAGCCCTGTTTCCCGCCCTTTTCAGGGCAGGACGGGCTGGCGATTCCAGAGCAATTAGGAGCAGCGATTGACCGGGAGATGACCGTTCCATCCGTCCAGCAGCGGGCCAAGATTCCCCGCTACAACGGCGAGAACCTTTTGGATGACCACCTGGCCCAGGTCGAGTTGGCTGCCGCGCTGAACGACTGGTCATCGGAGGAAACCACCGTGCTGAGAGCGAGTGGGAGGAGGAGCTACGGCAGCGCGTGCACGAAGGAGACAGCGGCGGCGACGCGAGGAAGGGGGGCTTCCGCTGCACAGAGCCAGGGTACATCGCATGGTACTGCGCCGCACGCAGCACACGACAAACTGGCCCCTCGCCAACGTTAAATTAGAGCGAGGTGGCATGGACGGGGAAAAGGCCGCCTCCTGCAGATGCTTCCCCCAGCGGTGACGTCACAGAGGCCTTTGGAGCGCAGCAGCAGCGGAGCGAGCAGGACAGATCCGGTCTTTTCCCGGGCTTGGCAGGGGCTGGACGCGGGCCAGCGGCCGCCTGGCGAGGTCCTGGCAGCGGTGGGAGTCGTGATTCCCGCTGCCAGAGGAGGAACTGTGCGTGTCCTACCGCCACCCGCAGATGCTTTCTCTTTCGGTGACGTCACGGAGGCCCTCGGTGCAGCAGACGCGCAGCAGCGGAGCGAGCAGGACGAAGATCCCGCCACTTTCCAGGCGCAGCAAGGGCTGGACGCATGGACGCGGGCCAGCGGCCGCCTGGGAGACCTGGCAGCGGTGGGAGTCGGCCGGAGCGGGCATGGGACTCCCGCTGCCAGGAAAGGGACTGTGCGTGGTCCTACAGAGGCTGTCAGATGTGTCCATCCGCCCGCTGGTGGCCAAACCGGAACCCTACCCCAACCAGATACTCCGACCGAGACTCAGATGGACACTGGATGGCCCGTGAATGCCGCCCCGGCACCGGGCTGACTCACGTTGGATTTCTGAAAGTGGACTTTGAATTTTCTGGGGACAGAAACCAGTCCAGGGGAGGGCAGTGTAACGTCGGGGCCATGTTAAGGGGGGGCAGGGATTTCCCAGCATGCTTTGCCAGTTGAAAACGTTACTGTGTGTGTGTATTAAATGTGTTATTACTGAGTTATACTGCTGTGTCATTATAACTGCGTTATAATGACCCAGCAGTGTTTAGCAGGATTAGGGCAAGATGTATCATGTGTGTGTAACCATGATTGAAACGGAGGTCTGGGAGAATGACCTCCCCTCCTCTCTGTGCTCAGAAGTAAGTTGGGGGTCGGTGGTGTGTAAATAAAGCCTGTCCATCACAACCATCTTGCTCCTCTTTCTTTGTGTGAATCCCGCAAACGTCACAATATGTTTGGAGTATTTCTTCCTTTAGTTTTTGTTTAAATTGTCCAAGCGTTGTACATGATTTTAATTCAGGTCCAAAATCGTTCCGTAATCTGACTCCTTGCACTGAAACACAGTGTTGTTTGGTGGTAGTTCTCACTGAAGGTTTTTGAAATATACATGTTCCTCTGAAATGATAATGTTTCTCCCTTATTTGGAACAACTTTTGGATATTTGCGGGCAGTGATAGATTCTTCACTTAAACATTATTACTGCAGTTTTAAAGTCAACCAGATCTTTCAACTTGAGAGCTTTTAATTTAAGAAAAAGTGGGTTTGTTGGTGGGGCAGCACGGTGGCGCAGTGGTTAGCACAGTGGCAGCACAGCAAGAAGGTCATGGGATCGATTCCACCCTTGACCATCGTGGGTTCGATCCCACCCCCAGACCATCGGTGACCCTTCTGTGTGGAGTTTGCATGTTCTCCCCGTGTCTGCGTGGGTTTACTCCGGGCACTCCGGTTTCCTCCCACATGCCAAAAACATGCAAGTTAGGTTAATTGGCATCAAACTGGGGATTCTAAATTGTCCTTAGGTATGGATGTGAGAGTGAATGGTTGTCTGTCTCTCTGTGTTGGCCCTGTGATGGACTGGCGATCTGTCCAGGGTGTACCCCGCCTCTCGCCCAAAGATGCTGGGATAGGCTCCAGCCCCCCCGCGACCCGAAAGGATTAAGCGGTAGAAGATGGATGGATGGATGGATGGGTTTGTTGGTTCCCTGTAAGCAGCTTTGTTTATTATTCTAATAGCTCTCTTCCGAAGCATAAAGACTGGATATATGTTTGTTTTATATAAAAAAAAATCCAAGATGGCGCCGCGGATGGCAGCCACTGGCTTCTGCTCTCTGATGTTTTTGCACCTGAACAACGAGAGCAAGTTTTTAGCCAAAGTCAAATTCCTTGTATGTGTTGTGCATACTTGGCCAATAAAGCTGATTCTGATTCTGATTCTGATTTATATGTATTTCCCCATACTTCAGTACAATATGTCATGTATGGGAGTATAAATGAATGATACAAGGTATATAGTGTGGGTTGATTCAGCAAATATTTCACTCTGTGTAGTATTGCAATTGATTTGGATATTTTACCTTTAATATAATTAATATGTGACTTCCAACACAGTTTATTATCAATTATTACTCCAAGAAATTTAGTTTTGGAAACCATTTCAATCTCTACACCATTTACACTGAGTTTAGATACTAAGTTGTTGTAATGGTTGTTAAAAACTATAAATTTTGTCTTACTTAAATTGAGCGTTAATTTGTTTGAATCAAACCACAGTTTAAGCTTTCCTAATTCCTTTCCGAGTGTATCCAAAAGTTGTTCCAAATTGCTTCCACTGCATAATAAATTGATGTCATCGGCAAACAATATAATTTTTTCCGAAACTTTACATGTATCACTTATATACATATTGAATAACAATGGCCCCAAAACTGAACCCTGTGGGACTCCTGAAGTAACCTTCAGTAACTGTGAGTTTTTGTACATACATACATACTGATATCTATTCTTTAAGTAACTACATAACCAGGACAGTGCTACCCCCCTAATACCACAATTTTGTAGTTTCTTTAATAATAAATTATGATCCACTGTATCAGATGCTTTTTTAAGATCCAGGAATACCCCAACTGAATACTCTTTATTTTCAATGGCAGTTGACATTTTTTCTATAAATTCCATTAGAGCAAATGCAGTTGTCCTCTTGTGTCTGAACCCATATTGCTGCTCACACAATAAATTATTCTTCAGTATGAAGTTGTCAATTCTCTCATAGAATATTTTTTCAAGTATCTTGGAAAATTGCGACAATAGTGAAATTGGTCTATAGTTTGAGAATTCCCCTCTGTCACCCGTCTTGTATATCAGAATTACTTTAGCTATTTTCATTGCATTGGGAAATATACCTGTTTGGAGAGACAAGTTACAGATATATGTCAGTGGTTTCACTAAGCATTCAATAATAGTTTTGACTACGAGCATGTCAATACCATCACAGTCCATAGATGTTTTACTTTTAAATGATTTAACAATTTCAATTACCTCTCTCTCGTCTGTGTTCTTTATGAAAATGGAGTCTTTTATAGCAGTGTTTTTGTTTATTGTATCACCTGTGGGTGCCGTAATGGGTACTTCTTGAACCAAATTAGGACCAATGTTAACAAAAAAGTTATTAAATTCATCTGCAGGTGAAGCTGCATTCACACTCTTGAGTCGTTTTATTATTTTTTGAAAAATTGGTTGGGTAGCTTGTATTTCTGTTTTTATTTCCAAGAATATTGTTAAGTATTGTCCATGTATTTTTAATATTGTCTCTGTTTTTCTCCAGTTCTTTACTGTAATAGTCTCTTTTACTACATCTTATTATATATGTTAACTTATTTTTGTATGTTTTATACCGCTGCTCTGCTTATTTTGTCGTTTTCTTTAGGAAAGCTTTATATAATATTTTTTTTCTTTTTACACGCCTTTTGTAATCCTTTGGTTAACCATGGCTTATCGGCAAATTTATGTTTAAGCTTTTTCTTTACTAATGACAATTTTTTTCATAAAGAGTGGTTACAATGTTTATAAATGTGTCATAGGCTTCATTTACATCTGATACATAGACTTTTGTCCAGTCTTGCTTCAGCAAGTCTTCTTTAAAAGAACTGATTGCATTTTGTGATTTGTATCTGAACAATTTTAAAATTTTTTCTGTATTGGCCCCCGTGTGGCCAAGGATAAGTGCAAAGGTTGGCAAATGGTCTGTCATGGCGGCCTCTGGGTCGTCATTGGCATCATTAACTCCAGCTGCGCACAGACCAACAGGTGGTAATCAACAGCTGTTAAAAGCCAGCGTCGCTGACAGCCCGGCACGGAGTTGTCTGTCCTCCTCGTCGGAGAAAGAACCTGAACTCCGCTCTCTGGCCTCGTCAGGATTCTCTCTCGTCTCGTCAGGAACTTCTCTGGCTTCGTCAAGAACTTCTCTTACCTCTTCAAGGACTTCTCTTCAGAGTCAGACACGTAAGAGAACCATCTGTTACTCAACTCCTAATCTTAACCCCTGTGCACAGGTGGACCCCCTTGGCGGCGGACCTGCGGCCCCAGCTGACGGGGTAACTCCAACACGCACATGTAGCGGTTCGCTACCACCACGTCTACCGGTACGTCTTGCTCCTCAAATTCCAGAACTGTTATTGTATCAGTTGCAGGAGTATTGGCCACCGTTATCAGTGGAGTTACTGTCATCAGCATCAGTTATTTCATCGTCACCACGTTCTGTGGAATCACTCACCTCGTCATCGTCTGGATTGTCGTCTGTGGTGTCACAGCCGGTGTCTCGAGAAGAACTGTCCTTGTCACAGCCACGGGTGGAAGCCCCAGCACGTTCACGGACACCTTCACCTCCACGTTGCACGGCCGCTGGATCTCAGCAGGACGAAACCTGTGCTACAACCAAGTAAGCCTTGCTACTTGTAGCTTGTCACTTGCGTGGGACAAAAGTAATGGTTTCTGCTTGTATGTTCCAGGGTTGCCGGGTCTCCGTCCAGGGCGCTCAGCTCCAGTGACCAGAACTCTATCCACGCAATCACACTTGCACTACACACCCTCACGCTTTAATAAAGATTATTGTCACTATCTGCCTGTGTCAGTGTCTGTCTCCTGGGTCCCGAAACATGTCATGGTCACTTATATCATTTATCAATAATCCACTTTCTATTTTCTTATCAATAATATTAACAAACAGGTTGTCAATAAGTGTAGCAGTGTGAACTGTGATTCTACTGGGATGTGTTATTGTGGAATATAGACTCATGCTGTACATAGAATTCATGAACTCTGTAATTACATTTTGTTGATATGGATTTAGTAAATCAATATTGAAATCTCCACAAATTACTACCATTTTCTTACTAGTAATATTATTGTACAGCTCGACTAAATTCCAGACTAAATACAGCTTCCTAAATTCTACCAGCATGTCTCCTGTCACACAAGAGGGGACAAAACATTGGACCATGTTTACACCAATATTGTGGGAGCCTACACAGCAACTCCCTTCCCCCACCTAGGTCAGTCTGATCACTTATCTTTGTTCCTTACCCCCAAGTATGTACCGCTCATCAACCGGGTGAAGCCATCAGTGAGGACCATCAAAGTGTGGCCAGAGGGGGTTGACTCTGTACTCCAGGAAAAGTTTAGGAACACAGACTGGAGTATGTTCACCTCTCAGGCTACCTGTGGCTCCTACATAAACATCGACTCTTACACCCACTCAGTCCTGGACCATATCAACACCACTATTGACAGTGTCACCACAGAAAGACAGATCACCACGTACCCAAATCAGAAGCCGTGGATGAACAGAGAAGTGCGGCTTCTGCTAAAGGCACGTAACAATGCCTTTAGATCTGGTGACGCACAGGCCTACAGTTCATCCAGGGCAGATCTGAAGAGGGGCATCAAGAAGGCCAAGCAAAGCTACAAGCTGAAGGTGGAAGAACATTTTGGGGACTCTGACCCCCGACGCATGTGGCAGGGCATTCAAGCTATCTCTGATTATAAGCCCAGCAACTCCATACCTATAGCCATGACTGTGTCCTTTCTCAATGAGCTAAATGACTTCTATGCTTGTTTTGACAAGGACAATAACGAAAAGAACATCAATTTCACACCCTCTGACGACCTCCACCACCTCACACTCACCCACACTGACGTCCGTAGTGCACTGAGTCATGTCAATGTACATAAGGCTGGTGGCCCTGACGGCATTTCTGGGCATGTGCTGAGGGCATGTGCTGAGCAGCTGGCAGGGGTCTTCACAGACATCTTCAACCTGTCCCTGGCCCAGGCTGTGGTACCAGCGTGCTTCAAGACCACTTCTATAGTACCAGTGCCGAAACATTCAACACCATCGTGCCTAAATGACTATCGCCCTGTGGCACTGATGCCCATAGTCATGAAGTGCTTTGAGCGACTGGTCTTGGCACAGCTCAAAAAATGCCTGCCCCCTACACTGGACCCTCACCAGTTTGCCTACCGGAGCAACAGGAGTACAGAGGATGGGGTTTCTACAGCGCTGCACTATGTACTCTCACACCTGGATGACAAGAACACCTACGCAAGAATGCTGTTTGATGACTTCAGCTCAGCATTCAACACAGTTATCCCCTCCAAGTTGATCACTAAACTTGGGGTCCTGGGAATCAGTACCTCCACCTGCAACTTGACCATGGATTTTCTGACCAACAGACCCCAGCATGTTAGGTCAGGCCCCAACCGTTCTTCCATCATCACACTCAACACTGGTGTACCACAGGGCTGTGTGCTCAGCCCATTCCTCTACTCCCTCTTCACCCATGACTGCAGGCCTATGTATGGATCCAATTCCATCATAAAGTTCGCAGATGACACCACGGTGATTGGACTCATCAGGGACAACGATGAGTCAGATTACAGGGCAGAGGTTGAGCACTTGGCTACTTGGTGCGCTGACAATAACCTGCTCCTTAACACCAGCAAAACCAAGGAGCTCATAGTGGACTACAGGAAGGAGAGGGGAGAGACACATGACCCCATCCATATCAATGGCATAGCTGTTGAACGTGTCCCCAGCTTCAAATTCCTGGGGACCCACATCTCGGAGGACCTGTCTTGGTCAGTTAACACCGCCAGCCTGATCAAGAAGGCCCATCAGCGCCTCTTCTTCTTGAGGACACTGAAGAAGAACCAACCATCTGTCAACTGACATCCTGGGCAACTTCTATCGCTGCGTGATAGAAAGCACCCTGACCAACTGTGTCACAGTCTGGTATAGGGGCTGCTCTGTCGCTGACCGTAAGGCGCTGCAGCGGGTGGTGAAAACCGCCCAATGCATCACAGGGACTCCACTTCCAGTTATAGAGGACGTCTACAGGAAAAGATGTCTGCACCGGGCATGCAGCATTCTTAGGGATTCCAACCATCCTGCTCATGGACTGTTCCAGCTTCTCCCCCCCAGAAGGCGTTTCAGAAGCTTTCGGACTAGAACCAGCAGGTTTAGGAACAGTTTCTTTCCAACAGCTGTCACGTTATTGAACTTAGTTCCCCGCTGACTCTCTTACCATCATCTCTTACCATCCTCACCAGTACATAACTGCCCATCTAACTTATTGTACATTATTTGCACATAACAGTACTCTTAACTTTCTGCACTGCTGCATATATTTGCTTAAATTGCACATACTGTCAATTACTGTATATACTGCACTGCTGTCCTTTGCACTTCTGATTGGATGCTAAACTGTGTGTTGTTACCTTGTATTCATACATGTGTAATGACAATAAAGTTGAATCTAATCTAATCTAATCTAATCTAATTTATCTCTGAATGTCTCAATGCAAGTTCCAGGCATTCTATATATACAGTACAAGCTGTAAATTTTCTCTCTAGCTGCTTTAAATAGTCCTGAATCTATGGAAAGTTTTTGTTAAGACTTCTGCTGTTGAAGTGTATTACTGATCGTTTACCATCTAGTTGCACTTGACTTTTGAATTGCTTTTCAGTGTAATATTCACAATGATTATGAATATTATTGAAAAAGTGGTTATCAGGATCAATATCATTCTCCATCTCTTGTAGTTTATGTTCAGCAAAATGGCATATTTTCAGAGTTTGAATTTCCTCACTCTGTGTCAAATGACTTCCTCCAACTGGGGATAATTGATGTCTACTCAAGTCAGTCATAAGTTGTTTTTTTTTTTTTTAAAGTACATTGACATGGTATGTCAAAAGAACTATTCTTGCCGTGTGTGTGGATATGGATTATCATAGTCTCTTAATTTTCTTAATCAGTGTTCTTCTGTATTTATTTAAGTCAGTAACATCTCTGATTATTATACTCTTTGCTTCCTCAGGTGTTCCATTTAGTTTGATCCAAACTCTACAATTTCTTGTCCATGTTGCCTGTATCTTATTTTGTCTTTTCAGCATCCGTGCTTGCCGTGCTATTTCAGCATTAGTTTTTGTTAGATGTTCATTTAGGTAAACTTCTGTTCCCCGTAGCTTTCTGGCCTGCCTCAGTATGTCATTCTTTACCCTTCTGTTCACAAAGCGCATCACAATTGATTTCTTTGTTTTATTATCCTTTCTGGGTAAAGCATGACAGGCTGAAATTGCATTTGCTTCAACCTTTATATTTCTACTATCAAGGAACTGAGGCACCTGGTTTTTCAGGGAGACTGATTCACTTGTGGGAGCCTCCTCACCTCTCATTCCTGCTGTAGCATGAGCATACAGTATGATTGATATTTAATGTCTAGTCCACTGATAATTAGATCATCCATACGAGAACATTGTTCAAGATCCTCGACGCGTCGCTCCAAGTCTGCAATTTTTTTGTCTTTTTCCTTAATTGTTAATTTTAATTCTCTGACTTCTTCCATTAGCCCTAATATTTTAGCCTGTTGACTAGCCACTTTGGTCAGTTCTTCTGAGAAGAAGTTCAGAGATTTTTTGATCTCTTCCATTTCCTCCTTCTTTGGTGGCACTTTTACTGACCTGTTGATAGTAAAATAATCTCTGCTGGTGTTGCCGGTATCCGATCTGATCCGACCGACCTCGAATCCAGCTGGGCCTCAGCTAGCCCCCTCCGCTGCTAGTCCCGCTGCAATTGAGCTCCTGTCCAGCCGGGATACCGGCCGCTCCTCCACCGAGTCCCGCCGCCCACCGCCGCTGTAGTTGAGCTCCGATCCTGCTCCTGTCCAGCTGGGGTCCCGGTAGTTCCTCCGCTGAGCCCTGCCACCTACCGCCGTCTTCCTCAGTAGATCCTCTGCTGAGCCCCGCCACTGTAACTGGGCTCCAATTCCGGCTCTTATCCGGCTGGGGCCCCGGTGGTCCTCCACTGGTCCCCGTCTCCTACCACCGCTGTACTTGAACTCTGATCCGGCTCCCGTCCAACTGTTGCCTCGGTTAGTTCCTCCGGCGAGCCCCAATCACCGGGGACAGAGTCGCTTCTTTGTGTCGGTGTTAGGTGCTACGACTAGCTATGGCGTTAGCTATAGCGATAGCGTTAGCTTAGCAAACACTTCGGGTAAAGTGTAGCAGCGAACCACGAAAAGAAACGCTAATCCGTTTACTCACAGAGCCCCGTGAAAGGCGAATAAAGGGGTATTTCAACCAAGGTAGAAATTCAGCCTGTGCATGTGCATCACAAATGTTGATCAGATATTCGCTGTTGGTTAGTTATTTTAGTGGCAAAATCAGCAACTTTGTCTCAGCACTGAAAAAGTGTGACCATCCCGGCCGCCATCACACTGCACTCATGTTTATGTTAACTAAAGTTAACATAAACATGAGGAAGACACACAAATACGTGCATTCACATGTTCGTGATGTGCTAGTAACCTCTGGTCCCTTCTTACTTCTTGTGCTTTTTTACAGGTATCTTCAAAATATTGTGCTCTTTGTGGTCATGTAGTTAGAATAGATATGAAGGTTTAAAGCTCTGTTGTATGGCAGGTTTTGAGGCCCGGATACAACATACAAGGACAGAAAAATCTTCTGACTGGAAATGTTTTGCTTTGCTCATTTATCATTTATCCATTTTGCTGTGTTTATTTCATTGATAAAAGTCTTTCTTAAAGGTTGCCAGGCAGTGGGACTGGCATGAGAGTTTTTGCATGTAAATATGCATCAATGAATAAAGAAAATGCATAAAAATGATTGCTTAATAAAATACATACTGCCAACAGGTTTTTCGCTCATGTCACAATCAATGAATAAAACATATCCAGGGTCTGCTTGTTGATGTGCCTGCCTTAAATGTTGGCTCCAGAGAATGGAGCCAAAAGAGGGATTTGTGATAGAAATGTTTAGATAAGTTAGGATGTTAAATATTTCTCCACATTGTGCTCTGCTCTGAATGTCAAAGGATGTTGCAGCTTACAGCATACTTAACAGGATGTAGGTAATTAGACACACACACACACACACACAACTACTTATTATAATAAAAAATGTTTTCTGTGTACATATAGGGGAATTTTCTTGGGTTATGAAGATTGATCATGAGGTTTAGTCACGTGCTGTGAAGTGAAGAGAAGACAGTATGAGAGTCTTAAGAAGCATCTGACTACAGCCAGCCAGCAACTTGAAGACCAAGGAGCATCTTGTGAAGAAGCCAGGGTATGACCGGGTCAACAAGAAGATAGCCATTGTTGGAGGTACTGGGGGAACGCCCCCAGACCAGAAGAATATCTGTACTATCTTTGACATTTTTGGGGGTCTTTTTCTTCAGGTTGTGCTGAGATCAAGACCTCACAGCTGTGAAACTATTCTGTGCATGATTTAGAAAATAAAAGATAAGCATGGAATATAATTTCTCATGTGATATTTGATCTGATGTATTTAAAATGGTATTGTGTTAATTGGTCAAATTTTTGAACACACCTTCAGGAAGAGAAGAAGAGAAAACTTTAACAAGATGATACGGGACCAGCTTGTAGAGCATGTTTGCTGCCCCGTGGCCTTGTCCAGGCTTCTGACCCATCCAGGTGAGCTGATGTTGGTCTCTGCTATCGAGCTCGCTCAGCAATTCATGGCAGCTGAGACAATAGCGAGAGGCCTCAGAGAAGGAGCCACTCCGACCCAGGACGAGCCTTGTTTCAAGGCGCTGTCATTGGACCCTGGTGACGAAGATCGCGGAGAGGATGAGTATGCCTCCATGGTGAAGATTAGGTCCACCCCAGGAATGCCACATTGTTATGGCTGTGGGTCCCCAAAACACCGCTTGAAGTCCAGAGAATGTCCGGCAAAGGCCAAGCGTTGTGGGAAGTGTGGACTGCTGAACCACTTTGCCAGAGTGTGCATTAACTTTGAGCTTAGGGGCTGACAGCATGCGGCGGGTCCCTCGCAGAAGGCTCTCATGATCATCCATGCAGTTTCCCTGGAGACTACGGGACATATCAGCTGTGAAGTATCACTAGATGGCGTCAAGGTTCCTCTTTTGGTGGATACGGGAGCTGAGATCTCTGTTCTAAACCTGGCGACCATGAAGAATTTGTTTACCGAGTGCCAGAGTCCCTATTATGGATATGGCATGAATAAATTGGCCATCTTGGGATTTGTGGAGATGAAAGCGAGATATAAAACCATGGTGGTACCGAATGCCCGCATTTACATCACTGCTGCGGGGGCCAGCATAATGGGGTGTAACTTATTCTATGGACTGGGATTCTCCATCGCGAGTGTCACCGGTGAGGAGTGGTTGGGCTGTGAACTGTGGGGCCGACCCACTCCGGTGGTGGAGAACGAGGAGGTGTGGGACCCAGACTGGCTGTATACCACAGGTGGAGTGCATGCTCAGCGCCATGCAGGATGGACCCAATGCCAGTGTCCAAGTTACCCTTGGTGTGGGAACTGGACGGCACGCCGGGACCCCCGGGGTGGCTATAAGGATGAGGTGCCCATGCTGAGGACAGAGGGGGCGAGACCAGAGAGTGCAGTGTTGAAGCACTCCAAACGACAGCCTGCCAAGAGGACTTTGAACCGAACCTGCGAGCCGACCGGTTCCGTGAAGGAGGCCCAACCACACCGGAGAGATCCCAGGAAAAGAGAAAGGGCTTTCCTGCAGGTTGAAGATGTGGTTCGGCCCAGGGTTGAGGCCCAGATGAGAGGGGCTCATGGTTCACGCGAGCGGTGTGATGACCAGCGGCGGTTCCAGGTGGAGGCTGCCCAGAGCGATGGACATTAAGGCCTATCGGACAAGACGTGGAGGCACCCTAACAAGATGCGCCACGAATTGGGGAAGAGGAGACAGCGCAGCCCAACCCCAGAGGCCAAGAGACGGAAGCACTCTGGGAGGGACCCATCGAATGACTGACGGTGTGTTATACATGTGTGTTTTAGTTCCAGCCCACGTCATGTTGCACATAGTTGACGCTATTGTGCCTGTGCCCCAAATATTATCTCTGTTTAAGTATTATGGTGGATTTTATGAAACAAATTTTGTAGTATAAGTAAGAGATTTTATAGTATGATTTGGTAATTTGGATGTGTTGTATACATTTTAAAGGGGTCCAAACACTGAGTGGTTTGAGATATATTAAAAAAAAGGGAAAAAAAAGAAGTAGAGAAAATTTTATTAAATTTATGCAAAGCAATGACCACTGAGTTAATCGTCTAACGAATGTATAAGGCAATAGGATCTGATTTTAAAATGTGAAGTAAAAGAAAAGTAACTGTGTTTTATTTTGCCCAACATGGTGAAGTGTTTGTGTGATACCCAGATGTGGGGGTGGGTGTGTTGGGGTGGGGGCTGCCAATAGTGTTGTTGCTGTAAGTTGTATTTATATTAACTGTTGTTCATTGTGTATGGTTTGGAGCTTTTGGGGGATTAATTTAATTAGAAACACGGCTTTCTTTATTTTGGACTGTTTTAGGATACGGCGGCAGAATAACCCACCTAGCCGTGTAGGGGCGCTGGCAGTCTACGAAGGCCCCCAGCCTTGGTTGTGTAAATGGATCAGTTTGTTTGTTTATTTTTGTATATAAAGTTTTTTCTATGTTAGAGGGTGAATCGGGTGAGAAATTTGGGTGGGTTGACCTGTGTGCATGATTTTTTTTGAAGGGGGGGGTATTAATGGGAATGTTAGTATTAGTAAGATAGCGGCCGGGTTGGACAGGGAATAGGCAGGGGTGGCAAAGTACCGGTTTCCGGTGATGACGCCACCCAGGGTATAAAGGAATAGAGTGGAAGAGGCTCGTCCTCTTTCGTCGTTGTACACCTGGCCTGCTGGAGAGCGCTGACCGTCTGAGGGTATTGTCATTGTGGTTACATTAATAAAGCTCTGTTAATAGTAACTACGCTCTGCTTATCATTGCCTGATTATGGACACAACAGGTTTGGCAGTTACTCTGAGTAAAACAGAATTTAAAAGTATCATTAAACAGAAACTCAAGGAAAGGTGGCAAAAACAGTGGAGGAAGAAAGGAAAGGGAGATGGTATTACAGGGTTCAAAGGATGGTGGGAAGAATGAGGATGGTAGGGGAAAACTGAAGAATGGAAACTGGAATTTCAAGACAGGTTTGGTCATACTGGGCTTAATGGAAATGTATTTAAAATAGGAAAACACAATACAGGAAGATGTGAAGAGTGTGGAGAGGAGGAAACAATAGAGCATGTTGTACTACACTGCAGGAGAGATATTCAACAGAGAAGGATAATGATCAGAAACTTTGAGAAGAAGAAAATAAATTTTAACCTAATAGAGATTTTGGGGGAAAAACAGCGGTGAATGGAACAAGATACTTTTTCAGTTTTTATGTAATATTAAACTAACTGAACAGACATGAGCAGAGGGTTTTTTTGGGGGGGATGAACGGAAGATTGTAAGAGGACCCATTCGATCCAGTAAATGGCGGTAATGCGCTAAGCACGTTTGTCGGAAGTTGCTCGGTGGCGGACGGAGAAAGACGCACACTTAGTGAGCTTGCAACGAAGATCGGACAACAGTGTTGAGACTTGAAATTTTTTGGTCCACAGCGTTGGATGGTTAGATCTCCGAGAGAGGGCCAGAGAAATTTGTCGGCTGGTTCGACAAGGAGGTCGGGTGACGGGACTGGAGTTTGCGGGCATGGGAAAATGAGGAGGAGAAGCGTGGTAAAGGAAGGTGTGGCGGGTCGGCGCAGTGGCGTAGTGAATGGGCCAGACTGGGGAGATTCTGATTTGTGGGATAGTGAAGACAGTATGGATACTGGGCAGGGAAGCGGGAAAGGGAGAGAGAAAAGGGAGAATAACTTTCCTGAAAATAATGCATAGAAGGCTAGAAGTGGTGGTGGTGCGGAGGGAGGAGTGCAGGAAGGAGCCGAATTCAAAATTATTGTAAGGTTCGAGGATGAAAAGGGGATAGCTACAATGAGCCCAGTTAAACTGACAACAATATTGAAAAACCAAGTTGGAGAAATACTCATGACAAAGGTGCTGAGTGATGGAAATCTACTGATTGTATGTAGGAATGAGGAGCAAAGGGAAAGAGCTGATAAAATGAGGGAGGCTGGGCGGTTCAAAGTGAAAAGTACAAGCTTTATTGATAAGGGATCTAAGTGGAACAAGGGTGTAATTTGGGGGGTGCCAATAGGAGTCACAATGGAAGAAATTAAAGCTAATTTAAAAGGGGGGGGTAGTAAAAGCAGCTCGTAGACTACAGGCCACTCGGGAAGGACAGAGGAGAGACACTGAGAGTGTGGTGATTGAGTCTGAAGGAGAAGTGCTCCCCAAAAGTGTAAATTTGGGTTTTTTGAGGTATGGGGTAAGAGAATTTGTTCCTAATCCAGTTCGGTGTTATAATTGCCAAAGGTCTGGACACACAGCTAATACTTGTAGATGGAGAAGAAGGTGTGCAAGGTGTGGGGGCAACCACCAGTATGGAGAATGTGATCAAGAAACGCCAAAGTGTTGTAATTGTGGCGGGAGTCATAGTGTGGCCTATGGAGGCTGTGAAAGAATGATGAGAGAAAGGGAAATTCAGCGAGTCAGAGTGCAGAATAAAGTTTCTTATGCCGAAGCAGTGAAAAGGATGGACTAGAGAGGAGAGAATGGGCGAAGGACAGGGGGGGAGCTGCCTGTAAGGGAAAGAGAACTGGGACGGAATGGGGAAATCCAGGTTGATCTGAAGAAACTGGTTATTTTTATAGCAGGAGTTGTGAATGCCACAATGGAAGTCAAGTCTAAAACTGAAAGAATTCAAATAATAGTGAAAGCAGCAGCTCATCATCTTGGTTTCAGTGGTTTAACTTGGGAGGAGGTGAGGAGTGGGCTTAGCAGCCAGACAAGTCAGGACCAAGCATCGACTGGATAGGAATTGTGAGGATGGTCATATTGATTCAATGGAATGCAAGAAGTTTGTTGGCAAATGGACAGGAATTCAAAAGATATATTGAGGAACTTTCAGACAAACCAGATGTTATCTGTGTCCAGGAGACATGGTTGAAACCCAATCTGGATTTTAAAATAGTGGGATATGTTTCTATTCGGAATGATAGAAAGGAAGGAATGGGAGGTGGGTGTGCAACATTTGTGAGGGAGGGAATTCAGTTCAGAGAGATGGGTAAAGGGGCTGAACTGGAGTATGTGGTAGTTGAAATTTGGACAAAAGAGGGGGAATTAGTAGTTGTTAATTTGTACAATCCTTGTAAGAGGTTGATATTGAGTCAATTATCTCAGATGGAGGGGATAGATGGGAGCAGGGTGGTAATTTGTGGGGACGTTAATGCCCACAATGTGTTACGGGGGGAGGGAGGAAATCATACAGACATAAATGGTGAGACTATTGAAGAACTTTTGGAAGAGAAGAATCTAGTATGTTTAAACGATGGTAGAGCAACTAGAATTGATGTACATACGGGGAGTGGTTCAGTTCTTGACTTAATGTTGGTGACTAGTAATATTGCAAGTGTGTGTGAGTGGGAGGTTTAAGAGGAGTCCTCGGTGGGAAGTGACCATTTCCCAGTGTATTGTAATTTTTTCATTTCAGCGAATAGGGTAAATGGTCATAAAAAAGGGAGATGGGTTTTTAGCACTGCTAATTGGAAGTTAGAATCAGAATCAGAATCAGATTTATTGCCATTGTTCATGTGATACACAAACTAGGAATTTGTCTCGGTGCCATGCTGCAACATTAAAAACATAATGAGAAAAAGGGATAAACTAAAAAACTAAAGGACTAGAAACGTGCAATAAGTGTAGAAAAATAAGTAATAATAAGTAATAATAATAATAATACTAGTAATAATGAGTAGTACTAGTCAAGGCAGTTTTAAAAAATTAGCATGTAGCAGATAATGTGAAGTACCACATAGTGCAGTCAATAATGCAACAGAAAAACAGTGATGATTGACATGAGTCTGGTTGAGCTGCTGTACATAGTGCACGAGAGTCAAAAGTCACTTAGTGTTCAGCAGTCTGATGGCAGAGGGGAAAAAGCTGTTCATGTGCCGGGAGGTTTTAGTCCGAATGGACCGAAGCCTTCTACCTGAGGGGAGGGGGGCAAACAGCACGTAACCAGGATGTGAAGGATCGGCTATGATCCGGCCAGCACGCCTCCGGGTCCTGGAGATGTACAGGTCCTGGAGAGATGGGAGCTTGCAGCCTATCACCTTCTCAGCAGTGCGCACGACGCGCTGCAGCCTTAGTCTGTCCCTGGCAGTGGCTCCTGCGTACCACACAGTTATGGAGGAGGTGAGGATGGACTCGATGATGGCCGTGTAGAACTGCACTAACATCTTGGTGGGTAGCTTGAGCTTCCTCAGCTGCCGCAGAAAGAACATCCTCTGCTGGGCCTTTTTGATGAGGGAGCTGATGGTTGGCTCCCATTTGAGGTCTCGGGTGATGGTGGTGCCCAAGAAGCGGAAGGAATCTGCAAAGGTGATGGGAGAGCCTGTGATGGTGAGGGGGGGCAGGGGGGATGTGACTTTCCTGAAGTCCACAATCATCTCCGCTGTCTTCAGAGCATTCAGCTGCAGGTTGTTGTGGCTGCACCAGGACACCAGCTGGGCCACCTCTTCCCTGTAGGCGGACTCGTCACCGTTGGAGATGAGCCCGATGAGGGTGGTGTCGTCCGCAAACTTAATCAGCTTAACAGACTGGTGGGAGGAGGTGCAGGAGTTGGTATAAAGGGAGAAGAGTAGCGGGGAAAGTACACAGCCCTGGGGTGATCCAATGCTGATGCTAACAGAGTCTGAGACAGACTTCCCCAGCCGCACATGCTGTCTCCGGTCCGTCAGGAAGTCGGTGATCCACCTGCAGAGGGAGTCAGGCACGTTGAGCAGGGACAGCTTGTCCTGGAGCAGATCGGGGCGGATGGTGTTGAATGCGGAGCTGAAGTCCACAAACAGAATCCTGGCGTAGGTTCCCGGGGAGTCCAGGTGCTGCAGGATGGAGTGGAGGGCCAGGTTGACTGCATCGTCCACAGACCTGTTAGCACAGTAGGCAAACTGCAGCGGGTCTAGGAGGGGTGTGGTGATGGACTTGAGGTGAGACAGGACCAGGCGCTCAAAGGACTTCATGACTACAGAGGTGAGCGCTACAGGTCTGTAGTCGTTAAGTCCAGTAATCCGTGGCTTCTTGGGGACAGGGATGATGGTGGAGGATTTGAGGCAGGTCGGCACGTGACATTGCTTAAGGGAGGTGTTAAAAATGTCTGTGAAGACAGGAGCCAGCTCTTTCGCACAGTGTCTCAGGGTGGAGGGAGACACACCGTCCGGCCCGGGGGCCTTGCGCGGGTTCAGTCTGGAGAACTGTCTGTGCACGTCCTGCTCACTGATGACAAGGGGAGGGGGGGAGGAGGAGGAGGAGGAGGAGGGGGGGACCGCTCTTGATGAATTAGGGGCTGAGGAGGCAGTGGAGCTGGGTGGAGTGGGTGAGTTGGACACAGCTGACGAGGTGTCAAAACGGGCATAGTGTTGGGACAGTCTTTGACACAGGGCTTTGTCATCCTGACCTTTAGAAGCCTGAGGCCGATAGTTGGTGATTTGCCTCAATCCTCTCCACACAGAAGCCGAGTCATTAGCAGTGAACTGCTGCTGGAGTCTCTCAGAATACACAGATTTAGCTCTCCTCAGCTCTCTGTTAAACCGATATTTGACCTCCCTGTAGCAGTCCCTGTCTCCACTTTTCAACGCTGCTTCCTTCTCCTTCCTGATCCGTCTGAGCTTAGCTGTGAACCAAGGCTTGTCATTAGAATATCTTATCCTGGTGCGCGATGGGAGAATGTGCTCTTCACAGAAGTTGATATATGAGTTCACAGTGTCTGTGTACTCATTAAGATCATGTGTGGCTCTTTTAAACATGTCCCAGTCAGTTATTTCCATGCATGTGTTCAGTTTCTCTCCAGCTTCACTGGTCAATTTCTTTGTGGTGGTCACAACAGGTTTAGTGAGTTTCAGTCTTTGTTTGTATGTGGGGATGAGGTGAACCATCACGTGATCAGATAGTCCCATCGCAGCGCGGGGAACAGCGCGATATGCGTCCTTTACTGAAGTATAACAGTGATCTAGCGTGTTATTTCCTCTGGTTGGACATTTAATACACTGTTTGTAGCGGGGGAGCTCGTGACTCAGATTGCTCTGGTTAAAATCGCCCACCACGATAACCAGGGAGTCTGGAAAGTTCCGCTCCGTAAGTTGGATGTGATCTGTGAGCACGCGCTGAGCTTCGCGCGTGTCCGCGTCAGGAGGGGCGTACACAGCGACGAGAATGAATGAGGCAAACTCCCGCGGGGAATAAAATGGCTTGCAGTTAATGAAAAGAAATTCCAGGGCGGGAGAACAGTGTTTGGAAATCACCGTTACATCAGAGCACCAGCTGTTGTTAATATAGAAGCACACTCCTCCTCCGATAGACTTACCGGACAGCTCTGTGACGCGGTCAGCATGAATCAGCTGGAAACCCTCGAGGCTGATCGCGCTATCTGGAATGTTCTCATTAAGCCAGGTCTCAGAGAAGCAGATGACAGACGAGGAAGCGAGGTCCTTGAAACGCATCAGCAGTCTTAATTCTTCTACCTTGTTCAGGAGAGAATTGGCATTGGATAGAAATATGCCAGGCAAGGCTGTTCGCGAGCCTCTCTTCCGTAGCCGAGCGAGAATCCCCCCTCTCTTCCCTCTTTTCCGCCGTCTTGCTTTTTTGGCCAAACAATGGATCAGATCAGCGGCAGGAGCTAAAAAAACTGGAAGAAGGTCCGTGGGGGTGAGAGTCCTGATATTTAGTAGTTCTTCACGGGTGTATGAACCGGCAGATGCACAATCAGTGAACAAAAACAGACAAATTATAAAAATTAAAGGGCAGCGATACACCACGGCGGCCGCTGTGGGCGCCATCTTGTTTTTTTTGTTTGTTTTGTTTTTTTAAATTTTTTAGTTATTTAAGTTTATTTGTGAGAGAGACCTTCCCCTAGTAGAGGTCAGTGAAGACATTGAGAGTACGGAGGAAAATATAAAAACTATTTTTCTTGAAGCAGCCAATCAGTCAATCTCTAAAAGTAAAGGGAAAAGGTTAAAGAAAGCAGTGCCTTGGTGGACAGATGAGTGCACTAGAGCTATTAAAGAGAGGAATAAGACACTTAAGGTCTTAAGAAGAACTCGTAATTGGCAAAACTTGGTTAATTATAAGACAGCACTAGCAAAAGCCAGGAAAACTATCCGGAGGGCCAAGAGAGAAAGCTGGCAGAGATACTGTAGCACTGTAGGTAGATCAACAGCTGTGGGAGATGTGTGGAGTATGATCAAGGTTATGAGGGGAGTCAGGAGGGAATGGCAGTATCCAATACTAAAAAGTGGGGGAGAGATTGCAAGAACTGATGAGGAAAAAGCAACAATGATAGCAAAGAGCCTGACTCAAATTCATAGCTCAAGCAATTTGACTGAAGAAGGTAAAAGAGGAAGAAGTAGGACGAGTTTAGCACACCCTGGGGCTTTGGAGGAAAGGTGTGACTTTAGTAGTTCTTTGGATTCTCCTTTCACTCTAGATGAAATGGAAAGAGCAGTAAACAAATCAGGATTAACATCCCATGGGAAAGACAATGTCTGTTACATCATGGTGAAACACTTAGGGACTTTGGCAAGGAGGAAGCTATTGGAAGTCTAAAACAAAGTGTTGTTAAAAGGGAGAGCTCCCAATTGCATGAAAAGAGGCAGTGATTGTTCCTATAAGAAAACCAGGAAAGGATCCCTCAGACCCAGCGAGCTACAGGCCTATAGCTCTATCGCATTTGGGAAAAATAATGGAGAGAATGATTACAGACAGAACTGTTTTTTATCTTGAAAGTAGGGGATTTTTGTCACCACATCAGAGTGGATTTAGAAAAGGAAGGGGAACTATGGATCCTGTTGTGTGTTTGGAGACAGAGGTACGGAAGGCTTAAGTAAATAGAGAGTCGGTAATTGCAGTGTTCTTTGACGTGGAAAAGGCATATGACATGTTGTGGAAGGAGGGGCTAATGATGAAGCTAAGTATGATAAGAATTTCTGGGAGAACATTCAACTGGAGAAAAGATTTTTTGTTTAATAGGCACACTCAAGTTAGAATGGGCAGAGCCTTGTCAGATAGGTACTTGGTGGAAAATAACACCCCCCCCCCCCAGGGTAGTGTTATAAGCCCAGTACTTTTTTCTGTTATGATAAATGATGTTTTTTCTGTTGTGAACAATGACATTGGCCGTTCTTTATTTGCTGATGATGGGGCATTATGGAAAAGAGGGAGTTGTGGAGTGTGTGAAATAAGAGTCAGGCTCATGGCACACAGTTTATTACACACTTCACATCTCTCTAGCACAGAACAGACTGAACATTTCAGCAGGCACTCTCCTCTTAACTTTCATGGCATTTCTCCACATACAACATGACATTTTCATCACATTGTATTCAACCCCCTTCGTCCTTGACTCCTTCCTGCTATCTCGCCAGGAACCTCCTGAGTATTGTTCTCCCATGTTTATCCACTGTCTCTTGTCTGAGATGCTAAATAATCTGGCTCCCCCAAGGTGCTAAACTTCCCCCCCAGCATCTTAGATAGAACAATAGAATAACAGTCCACATGCTGTGATAGAACAATAGAATATCAGTCCACATGCTGTTTGGGCTTCCGTCTCCTCCCGTATCTGCTGTAACTGGGGTTTACCGCCTCCGTGGTGCTGCTGTGCCGGTGGGGGCACTTCGGTCTGTCCGTGTGGCTGCTCTGGTGAATCGTTTCCCTGGGGAGCTCTCCATGGGGGTCTTCCACGCCGAGGGGCCCTAGCCAACAGCACTTGCTCGTCCGCCACAACGAAAGCGGGTTTGAGTCTGTCTATGCCAATTTTTTCCCGCCTACCCCCCAAGTCTAGCAAAAAATGCTTATCCCCTGTTTCCATCACTCTGAGCGGTCCATCATAGGGTGGGCGCAATGGAGGGCAGTGGGCGTCGTGTCTGACAAACAAGAACTCTGTGCTCGTCAAAGTTTTAGGCACGAAAACACGCGGAAAATTGTGGTGGGCAGGGCCTGGCAGCGTGCCTGTGTTTGCACTACGCTGCAAAAGCTGAGATTGGCAGCTGCCCGGCGCAGGATCATCTGGCAGAAATTCCCCGGGCAGCCGTAGGGGCTGCACAAAAATGAGCTCTGCCGGGGAAGCTTCCAGATCCTCTTTCGGCGCAGAGTGCAACCCCAATAAAACCCACGGCAGCCTGTCTACCCAATTTGCATCCATCAATGAAGCCCTGAGCACTGCTTTCAGTGATCTATGAAAACGCTTGCATAAACCATTGGCCTGTGGGCTGTACGCGGTTGTGCGGTGAATTGTAACAACCAGGCTGTGGGCCATCGTGGACCAGAGTTTGGAAACAAATTGAGGGACTCCAAAACGCGCCACCCATGCTGTTATAAAAGCGCACGCTACGTCTGCGGACGTGGTTGCTGCCAGCGGGACTGCTTCTGGCCAGTGCGTGGTGCGATCCACCACTGTCAGGAGGTGCGTGCACCCCTGTGATGGCGGGAGGGGGCCCACAAGGTTCACGTGAACATGGTCGAACCTCTTAGCTGGGATACGAAACGGCTCCAAGGGAGCCTTCGTGTGTCTGTGTACCTTGGCTCGTTGGCACGCCATGCAGGCTGCAGCCCACTCTTTCACTTGTTTGCATAGGCTCGGCCACACAAACTTCTCTCCCACCATTTTGACCGACGCGCGCACTCCTGGGTGCGCCAGAGTGTGAACCGACTCAAGCACGCGGCGGCGCCACGCGACCAGGACCACCGGACGAGGGCGACCCGTGGAGACATCACTGATTGGGGGGGGCCGCCATCTTTCAGCACCCTGCTCTCCAGCCTTAACCCTGTTGGTCCAGACTGGAGCACGTGCACGTCTGCATCGCTAATCTGCTCTGCGGCCATGGCTGCGTAATCTATCCCCACGCAGACCGGGGCCACCACGGCGCGCGAGAGGCAGTCCGTCACTACATTCAGTTTACCAGACACATGCTGAATATCGGTAGTAAACTCTGAGATCGCGGCCAGCTGTCTCTGCTGCCGGCCCGACCACGGTTCTGAAACCTTGGCCATTGCGAATGTTAGCGGCTTGTGGTCCACGAACGCGGTGAAGCTGCGCCCTTCCAGGCAGAACTGGAAGTGGCGTATGGCCAGGTGGAGAGCCAGCAACTCTCTGCCGAACGCGCTGTATTTATGTTCGCTGTCGCGCAAAGTTCTGTTGAAAAAGGCAAGTGGCTGCCAAGCCCCGGCAACGCGCTGCTCCACGACAGCCCCTATGGCCACGTCTGAAGCGTCGGTGGTGAGCGCTATGTGGGCCGCCAGGTCCGGATGCGCCAGCAGTGCGGCGTTTGCCAGGGCTGCTTTAACTTCCGAGAACGCCCGCTCTCACTCCGGGGTCCATTCGACCCTATCCGCGGGTTTCTGTTTCTTGAGCTAAGAGCAGAGTCCTCTCACCAAAGGTCTTAATATCCGAGCCGTTTGCTGCCAACATCTCGGGGCCGCTAGGTCTTGCCAGCCGGTCAGCGTAGGTCGGCAGGATTAAACTCTTCTGGGCTCTGGTGTCCACGAGAAAACGCCTCCCCGAGCGTGCATCCGTCAAGTAGAGCAGCTTGTTCCCTTCACCCAGGGTCGCAGCTGCTACCCACCCCCGGCCTTGGCGTTTCCCGAGCGCTTGAATTGGCACGGGGACGCACATCTGCATGCCTTCTCTCTGAAGCAGCGGTGGTAGAAACAGAGCGTGTCTCTCTGGCGCTCCTTGGTCCCCGCTGCTGCTACCGTCGGTGGCTCCTCGCCTCCTCTGGTCGTCTCGCTGGGCTCCGCCGCTGCCGCGTTGACTGTGATCGCCCTGGTGGTGAGGATGATCCAGTCTGCCTCCTGGGCTAGAGCACGGTAGTCGCGTGCGGCCAGCAATAGCGAATTGGCCAGAACTGCTCTCGCCACTGTCGGAAGGTTCCGGAGGAAGAGGTGGGCAAACAGAAAGTGCCCGTCGTCCGTGCCCATTAATGCCAGCATCTTCTCAATCAGGTCTACGGCCGAACCATCTCCTAACTCGGTCCGCGTCAGGAGCCTCTCCGCTCTCTCACAGTCCGAGAGCGTGTAGCGCTGGATGAGCGCAGCCTTGAGCGCCTCATATTTGCTGCTGGCTGGTGGCTGGTGGCTGATTGAGCAGACTCACTACCTGCTGAACTGTGCGGGCGTCCAGCACTGTGACCACATGGTAGAATCTGGTGTCGTCTGCCGTTACTCCCTGGAGGGCAAACTGGGCCTTGGTGAGGTAGAACCAAGAGCGTGGGTTGTGCTGCCAGAAATCCGGTAGCTTGACTGAAACCGCACACGCGTGGCTGGAGGTTCCAGTCCGGGCTGTCTGTGGGATGGCTGCCGCCTCGCTGTAGCTTCCTGATCGGGCCGGCTCCAGGGATCTTGCCTTGTGTTCCATAATACGTCTTGGGTCACCAGTGTGGAGTGTGTGAAATAAGAGGCTGATTCATGGCACACAGTTTATTACAAACTTCACATCTCTCTAGCACAGAACAGACTGAACATTTCAGCAGCCACTCTCCTCTTAAGTTTCATGGCATTTCTCCACACACAACATGACATTTTCATCACATTGTATTCAACCCCCTTCGTCCTTGACTCCTTCCTGCTATCTTGCCAGGAACCTCCTGAGTATTGTTCTCCCATGTTTATCCACTGTCTCTTGTCTGAGATGCTAAATAATCTGGCTCCCCCAAGGTGCTAAAGAGTAATTTTAATTATATAAGAGGGAAAATACAAGAAGCGATATGTGCAATGGAGGGGTGGTCATATTCTTGGGGATTTAAATTCTCTGTTGAGAAAACAAAGGTAGTAGTATTCACAAGGAAAAGGGTAGCTGATGCCCAGTTAACATTGTACGCTCAGGAATTAGAACAAGTCAAAGTTTTCAGGTTTCTGGGTGTCTGGTTTGATGTTAATCTAACTTGGAGGGAACATATTCAAAAGGTGTCTGTTAAGTGCAAAAATGTACTGAATGTAATGAGGTGTTTGACAGGGACTGAGTGGGATGCTTGTAGAGTGGCTATGAAAAACATTTGTTGAGTTAATTAGGTCTGTATTGGATTATGGGGGTACTGTATATGGATCTGCTTCCAAAACCATGTTGAACAAGTTAGATGTCATCCAGGCCCAAGCACTGAGGATCTGCTATGGGGCACTTAAAACAACTCCTGTTGCTGCTCTCCAGGTGGAAATGGGGGAAATTCCATTAAATATCAGGCGTAAACAGATGATGATGAACTATTGGGTCAATCTGCAAGGCCATACTCAAGAGAAACACCCTACAGTTAGAGTGTTGATGCCTTGTTGGGAGGGGGAAAGAGTTAAAAAGGAGAGTTTTGCATTTTACGCTGGGAGAGTAGCCAGAGACATGAAACTATGTGTCAGAACATATATTCCATCAGTTCCTTTTCCAGTCACTCCTCCATGGTTTTTCTATCCAGTGTCTGTTGATTTGTATTTTTTGGAAAAGATGCAAGGGGGCAGAGAATTTGGAAACACCGCAGTTTTAGTAGAGGATCGTTTGGCAACAATATATCACTCCCTTACCCCAATATTCACGGATGGATCAAAGGATCCTGACACGGGCTGCACTGGGTTTGCTTTCCATATTCCTGCCTTGAAAATGTCTGTTAATAGAAGAACATCTTCCCATCTGTCTGTATATACAGTTGAAATGTTGGTTTT
The DNA here is from genome assembly GCA_020510985.1 of Pholidichthys leucotaenia. Taxonomy (NCBI): domain Eukaryota; kingdom Metazoa; phylum Chordata; class Actinopteri; order Cichliformes; family Pholidichthyidae; genus Pholidichthys; species Pholidichthys leucotaenia. Next base: position 51,693,964 of record CM035836.1, read on the forward strand.
GGTGACTGCATTGCAGAGGATTGAGGAGCTGCGATCAAGGATTTTGTGCTTTGTTTGGATTCCAGTGCAGCCTTGCTGTCAATAAAATCAGGGTCATCTGACAGCAGACAGGACTTGGTCTATGAGATATATGAGACTTTGTATAGACTCGGAAGCAAAGGGGTGGCTGTGGTGTTTATGTGGATTCCAGCTCACAGGGGGGTAAAGGGCAATGAGGCTGCAGATAAATTGGCTTAACAGTCTCTGGGGCACTGGGAGGTGTGGGATATTTCATTGAGTAAATCTGAGGCAAAAACACTAATTAAAGAGTATATTAGGCAGGAGTGACAGCATAGGTGGGACACAGGGGGAACAGGGCGGCATTTGTATGCTATCCAGAGTGCGGTTGGAGTGAAGGGCAGGATGGGGACAAGAAATACAAAGGAAGAGAATATTTTATCTAGGCTAAGGACGGGGCACACTAGGTTAAACAAAACTTTGCATTTGGTAGGTAAGCACCCGACAGGGATGTGCGATTGTTGTGAGAGAGAGGAAGAAAATGTGGAGCATGTCATTCTGCACTGCCAGAAGTATACCCAGGAGAGAGACAGATGCTAACTTAAGCATGATGGTGGGGGTTGGGGTAAGAAAGTTGTTTGTTTACCTCAAAGATACTGGTTTAATTAATAGGATATAGTTTTTTGTTTTGTTTTTTTTTTGTTTTGTTTTGTTTTTTTGGAGGGTGTTTGGGGTACAATGTCTGGTCCACACGCCAACGCTGGATGGCGATAATGCGCCTTTAAGCTAGGTGTCCCCGCCAAAAATAGAAGAAGAAGAAGAAGAAGCACATTTGTCAACCGCTAAAAAAAAAATCCAAAGAAGAGATGCAGGCAACGGTAGCGGATGTGATGTCATGCATACTTCGATTTCAGATGGCGACAAGAGGATGAAACGTCGTTGCTGCTAAAACTGTGAAAAAAGACTTTGGTTGCTTACCAGTAAATGTAAGTAATATCGGTAAGACGGCTCCATTTTTAAATTTAGATAGTATTTAAAAGAACGGAGAGTCAAGCTAAAACCAGCTAGCTTAACTAGCTTAGCCGCTCCTGTTTCCTCTTCAAGCTGTGTTCATCTCCAGTTTATTTTAGCATTTTCTCTTAACGCTTCATTTCTGAGAACAACCGAGGTTCAGAGGAAAACGTGACATGAGATCAGTAAGCAGGCTACAGTTGAATTACATGGACTGAAGTATTTTAAAGCAGGAACAGAAGATCGATCGTGGCATTTTGGGAACAGGTCAAGTGGACCCCTGACCAAGTGAGCTCCCCAAGTGGACTCCGGGGTCCAGTCTGTACATGTACAAGTACATTTTTAATCCGGTGATTTACAGACTGATTCAGAGCTTTTTAAAGCCTCATTCAGAACATTCTAGTCCCACATAGCAGTTGTGTGGCTTTTCAACTGGGTTCAGCCAGCGGTGACGAGCAGCAGTGGTGGAGAAAAGTCTTTTGGAAACAGAAACGGAGCCAAAACCTTCTCCGGGTCAACTTTCCCGACCCGGGTATGTTACTGTTATATATATATGTGTGTGTGTGTGTGTATGTATGTATGTATGTATATACAGTATATGTGTGTGTGTTTTATACACTTCTTGGTGACCAGGAAAAGTCTTTCCAACAGCTTTACACAAATTCTTGATGTTGTTCTTCTTCATGTTTACAAATCACTGGATTGAGAATGTACTTGTACATGTAGAGATTGGATCCCGGGTGTTATGTATGAAATTACCTCTGGAATGACGAGGCCAGGTGCATGATAGAACTCAGCTTTATTTGGGGTCAGTCACACACACTACAGCCACCAGGCAGGGGCATCGGTGAAAGAGGCCAGATGGAGATGCCCACCTGGTATTTATGGGCGGTACAGTGGTGGAAGGGGAAGCGGCCGCCACTACACCGCACTTCACAAATGAAGGTACTATTACAATACAACACACACAATTAAGCCCCTTCCAAATTTAGGACCCGAAACACACACTAATAAAACAAAAACTGAAATTATCACATTAGCACATTCACACAACCAAAACCTAAACTAGGGAGGACGGGTGGACTACCGTCCTACCTCACACGGCAAGGTGAATTATTCTTCCACCTGTAAAGTCCATCAAACTAAAACATTTCCATGTTTCCTAAACTAAGGCACAGAACAGTAACAGCATAGAACACAATGTAGAATCAACAATTCAAACCACACAGAACTAAATATATAGATGTTCTACACACCCCCAGGGTTTGTTTTCTAAATCTATAGTAATTATGCCATAACACACAGTCAGTGCTCCCAAATACATCCATTATGCTTTGCTTTTTTTCTTTTAAAACGCATGGAAACAAACATTTCAACAAAGGAGCTCTCTCTTTGTTTTTTTTTTTTGTTTTTTTACAACATACAAACACATGAACACCAGAACATTAGAGCTTCTTTTTTTAAATTTCTCACCAACTCACATTACTGTTCATTTGGCAGAAAGGAGTAGAACATATACAGTGGGGCAAAAAAGTATTTAGTCAGCCACCAATTGTGCAAGTTCTCCCACTTAAAAGATGAGAGGTCTCCAATTTTCATCATAGGTATACCTCAACTATGAGAGACAAAATGAGGAAAAAAAATCCAGAAAATCACACTGTCTGATTTTTAAAGAATTTATTTGCAAATTATGGTGGAAAATAAGTATTTGGTCAATAACAAAAGTTCATCTCAATACTTTGTTATACACCATTTGTTGGCAATGACAGAGGTCAAACGTTTTCTGTAAGTCTTCACAAGGTTTTCACACACTGTTGCTGGTATTTTGGCCCATTCCTCCATGCAGATCTCCTCTAGAGCAGTGATGTTTTGGGGCTGTCGCTGAGCAACACGGACTTTCAGCTCCCTCCAAAGATTTTCTATGGGGTTGAGATCTGGAGACTGGCTAGGCCACTCCAGGACCTTGAAATGCTTCTTACGAAGCCACTCCTTCGTTGCCCAAGCGCTGTGTTTGGGATCATTGTCATGCTGAAAGACCCAGCCACGTTTCATCTTCAATGCCCTTGCTGGTGGAAGGAGGTTTTCACTCAAAATCTAACGATACATGGCCCCATTCATTCTTTCCTTTACACGGATCAATCGTCCTGGTCCCTTTGCAGAAAAACAGCCCCAAAGCATGATGTTTCCACCCCCATGCTTCACAGTAGGTATGGTGTTCTTTGGATGCAACTCAGCATTCTTTCTCCTCCAAACACGACAAGTGGAGTTTTTACCAAAAAGTTGTATTTTGGTTTCATCTGACCATATGACATTCTCCCAATCCTCTTCTGGATCATCCAAATGCTCTCTAGCAACCTTCAGACGGGCCTGGACATGTACTGGCTTAAGCAGGGGGACACGTCTGGCACTGCAGGATTTGAATCCCTGGCGGCGTAGTGTGTTACTGATGGTAGCCTTTGTTACTTTGGTCCCAGCTCTCTGCAGGTCATTCACTAGGTCCCCCCGTGTGGTTCTGGGATTTCTTTCTCACCGTTCTCGTGATCATTTTGACCCCACGGGGTGAGATCTTGCATGGAGCCCCAGATGGAGGGAGATTATCAGTGGTCTTGTATGTCTTCCATTTTCTAATAATTGCTCCCACAGTTGATTTCTTCACACCAAGCTACTTACCTATTGCAGATTCAGTCTTCCCAGCCTGGTGCAGGTCTACAATTTTGTTTCTGGTGTCCTTTGACAGCTCTTTGGTCTTGGCCAAAGGTGGAGTTTGGAGTCTGACTGTTTGAGGTTGTGGACAGGTGTCTTTTATACTGATAACGAGTTCAAACAGGTGCCATTAATACAGGTAACGAGTGGAGGACAGAGGAGCCTCTTAAAGAAGAAGTTACAGGTCTGTGAGAGCCAGAAATCTTGCTTGTTTGTAGGTGACCAAATACTTATTTTCCACCATAATTTGGAAATAAATTCTTTAAAAATCAGACGATGTGATTTTCTGTATTTTTTTTCTCTCATTTTGTCTCTCACTGTTGAGGTATACCTATGATGAAAATTGGAGACCTCTCTCATCTTTTAAGTGGGAGAACTTGCACAGTTGGTGGCTGACTAAATACTTTTTTTGCACTGCTGTATGTGTGTACATATATAAAATGTGTGCATGTCCACCCCATTGACCTTGCCCCCGGAAAAAAGTTCAGGCTCAGGAAATTTTTTGCTTTAACTCCTGGGGGTTCAGTTGACCTGTATCTGATGTTTTTGGTCCTGGCAGTCCACCATAATTGGAACAACATCAGGCAGATGGTCCATTTAATTATGTGCACGTGTTGTTCCATTCCCCAAAGCAACGGTGAAGCTGAGTAGTCTGTGTAACAGTGAGGAATAGAATTAGTCAGATGATCACTTTATTTCCTGTTTAAAAGACTCATAACTAGCAATAATTTCATAGCAAAGGTTCTCGCCTTGGTTTATTGTCAAGTCCCTCCATAACCAACTCGCCCCATCAAGTGACAGCCTGTGGTGCAGCACAGTGAACGAGCCTAACTCAGCAGCCCCATTTTCTGTTTGTGGAAATCTGTTAATATCTGACCGTAATTTTTTTCTGCAAGGGAGGAGAGGGTTTTTTAGTGTTAAAGTTTTAATAAAAATATATATTTTCAACCCATCTATTTTAACCAAAGTTTTAATTTCTTTGAAATTAAAACATGTGAGCAGCTATTTTCGGTCTCAGACTTTTTTGTTTTAAACATATTACTTTCTTCAGGTATGATCCAAATTAAATGTGCTGCAGCCTCTTGTAATTATCAGTAACGCTCTTTGAACCTATGTGTAACTTACTGAATGGGTTTCTAACTTGGAGCTACCCTGTAATGGCATATTTGCAGTATTGGTTCACAGGAAAAAACGTACAGAGCTCTGCTCAGCTGCTCCCTGCAGTGCATACATCTTTTTTTATTTATCGCCATCAGTTAGCGTGCCTTTGAGCCAGGTCGTGTCAGGCTGCTGTTTCCCCCGGCATGTTCTGTGTTGGATACACCGGTGTTGTTTGTCAGACCCAGGTCACTGATGCTCCGCTCATCTGGGGTGAGTTGGCCATGGAGCGAGCTGATTATGGGGCGGCTGTACCTGGCTGGGGTGAGTTGGTTATGGGGGGACTTGACCAGGTACCCTTGCCTTACAACAGTAACATTGTTGTGCATGTGTTCTGTAGGGCCTACAGAACACATGCACACAAATAGCAAAGTATTTGCATTTCTTGTACCAATTGAGAAGTGAAATTAGATCATTTCCCACAAAAACCTGAACGCACCAGGGCACACTGGTTGAAAAACACATTTAACCGGGCTACTCGTGCTGAAAGGCAGGCAACCGACAAACTCGCCCCATTCCGGGATTTTTGGATCATGTTTCAAGCACAACTCTTTGTTTAAACCAAATAAAACATTTTAAGTGAAAAAAATACTTTGGTATTGCTTAATAATCCAATTAACAGTTAAATTTTGTGTGGGGTCCAAACGGACCCCAGTTGGTACTATTTGTATGTAAAATATGTTGGTAGGATGAGGGTTAAAAATCTGGTTGGTACAGTTGGATTAATCCCAGAAAATTTAAGAAGGTGTTGGTCTAACCTGAAAAAGGGCAAAATTACAAAGAAAAAAGTTAATTTATAAGAAAAAGATCACAAATTAGTGAGAAAAGTTACAAATTTCTGAAAAAAGTCTATTGTACAATAACTCTCACTGGACATGCGTAACACAACATAACAAAAATATTTTTTTTTTTGTAAGTTGTCTCTGTTTTTTCAACTGAATGAAGACAATTTTGCACCGCTGAATCTGAAAATGACATCCATTTCTCTCAATCAGGTCATGTTTTTATGTTAAGTTATCAGTAGTTGTACAGCAGTTGTACTGTAAATTGAATAGTAGACACTGATAAAGGTTGTAAATTGAATGTTACATCATCATTGTTCAAAATTCAGAGAATTTTTTTTTTATTTTGTATACTTTAATGATCCCCAGAGGGGAAATTGAGTGCATCCACCTGGATGGATGAAGCAGCCACTGCACGGCGCTATCCCTTTACCATTCACACACACATTCACACCTAGGGCCACTTTAGAGTCTCCAATTAACCTAACCTGCATGTTTTTGGCCTGTGGGAGGAAACCGGAGAAATCCCGGAGTAAACCCATGCAGACACGGGGAGAACATGCAAACTCCACACAGACCACTGTTGGTCAGGGGCTGGGATTGAACCGAGGATCCCCCGGCCAAGGGTGAATTGCTGTGCTGCCGCAGTGCTAACCACTGCGCCACCGCACCGCCCTTTTTTATTTCAAGAAATAAAAAAGAATTTTGCATCGTATAAAGCAAAAATACCCGTACATGTAAACGAAAACGTAAGAAAACATGTGGCCATAGTTCAAAAAGTTGACCTGATTGACCAAAACCAATGTGATTTTTGGATTCAGCACATCAAAATTGTCCTAAATCAGCTATAAAAAACTTTCATTCATTCATTCATTTTTCATTCATCTTCTTCCGCTTAATCCTTTTCGGGTTGCGGGGGGGCTGGAGCCTATCCCAGCATCTTTGGGCGAGAGGCAGGGTACACCCTGGACAGATCACCAGTCCATCGCAGAGCCAACACAGAGAGACAGACAACCATTCACTCTCACAGTCATACCTAAGGACAATTTAGAATCCCCAGTTTGATGCCAATTAACCCAACTTGCATGTTTTTGGCATGTGGGAGGAAACCGGAGAAATCCCGGAGTAAACCCACGCAGACACTGGCAGAACATGCAAACTCCACACAGATCACTGTTGGTCGGGGGCTGGGATCGAACCCAGGATCCCCCGGCCAAGGTTGAGTTGCTGTGCTGCCGCAGTGCTAACCACTCCGCCACCGTGCTGCCCCTAAATGCGCTAAATTTTTCAAGTCTCAAACTTCAGTGAAAAACAATATGAAATTATGACAGAAAGGTTACAAATTCAAGAAAAAATGTAAGTTCATGAGCAAAAAAATCTTGGATTTTCAGGAATTCTCAAAGTTTTGTGGAAAAAAGCTTATTAGATGAAAATCCAGGAAAAATTAATTTGAAAAACTCAAAGATTTTTATTTGTCAGTACTTCTATATGTACAGGACATACAGTACAACTGAAATGCTGTTTCTCTCTGTCAGTGGTGTGCGCAATATATAAGACGAAAAGGAATAAGGGTGGAAAACAACAACAGTCTATGTACAGTAGTGCTACCCATAGTGCAAATAATGGTCAAAACACATCAATCCTATGTAGAGTAAACTGCAATACCAGTAAATTGCAAGTTCAGTGTGGTAACGGGGGCACAGACAGTGACAGATTGGACTGCACATGATCACTATTGCAATAACAGACAGCAGCAGGTGGCATTTGTGCAGATGGATGCAGTAAGGTGCAAGACATACAGCAGCAGATGTGGTACTGTTGGTGTGCCAAGGCTTTCTGTGCAAACAGCTGGGGGAGATATTGTGTGGGTGAGTGTGTTACAGTCTGGGGGGAAGTGGGAGAGTGGGCATGGTTCAGGGTCCTGATGGCCTGGTGAACAAAATTGTTTAGCAGTCTTGTGGAGCGGTCCTGTAGGCTCCGGTACCTTCTTCCTGAGGGCAGGGGGCTCAAGAGGGGAGGGAGAGGGGCACCAATGATCTTGCTGGCTGTTTTCACTATGCGTTGCAGAGCATTCCGGCAGAAGGCAGTGCAGCTTCCGTACCACACAGTGATGCAGCTGGTGAGGATGTGCTCAATGGTGCCGCGGGAGAATATGCACATGATAGGGGGTGGGACTCGTGCTCTCCTCAGTGTGCGGAGGAAATGGAGGCGAGTTTCAGCCTTCTTGGCCCGTAATATGGTGTTGTTGGACCAGGAGAGGTCCTCAGAGATGTGCATCTCCTGGAAACTGGTGCTGTTCACCTTCTCCACAGCTGCTCCATTGATGATCAGAGGGGGATGCTGTGTGTGTCCTCTCTTGAAGTTGACCACAATGTCCTTGGTTTTTTCCACGTTCAGGAAGAGATTATCGTCATTACACCATGGACCAGTTGGCTCACCTCATTTCTGTAGTTAGCCTCTTCATTGTTGGTGATGAGGCCCACCACCGTTGTGTCATCCGCAAACTTGATGGTGTGGTTGGTGCTGGTTGGTGCTGGAGGATGGTAGGCAGTCATGGGTCAGCGGGGTGAAGAGTAGTGGGCTGAGCACACACCCTTTTGGGGCCCCTGTGCTCAGTGTGATGGTCTTGTTGCTGCCGACCTGCACGTTCTGAGACCTCCCTGTGAGAAAGTCCAGCACCCAGTTACAGAGAGGTTTTGAGTCCCAAGTGTCTGAGTTGCTGTATTAGTTGCTGGGCGAGGATTGGGTTGAATGTTGAGCTGAAGTCCAAGAGCAGCATTCACACACAGGAGTTCTTTGAGTCCAGGTGGGAGAGGGCTGGGTGGAGAGCAGAAGAGATAGCATCATCTATGGATCTATTTGACCTGTATGTGAACTGAGATGGGTTGTGGGAGGGAGGGAGGGTGAACTTGATGTTCTGCATGACCAGCCGCTCGAAGCACTTCAATATTATGGAGGTCACTGGTACTGGCCGGTAATCGTTGTCGCTGGATGGGACGGGCTTCTTTGAGACTGGTATTATGGTAGCAGTTTTGAATCATGTGGGGACAACAGCTTGACTCAGGGAGATGTTGGAGATGTCAGCCAGGACATTCTTGTGCTCCTCCTTGCAGTCCTTCAGAACGCGACCTGGTATGTGGTCTGGTCCAGCTGCCTTGCATGGACTATCATATCATTCACGATAATAATGGTATAAATTTTGATACTGGTGTAAAAATGAATATCTTGATATTTGGGGTCTGATGCATGACGACGTCACACTGCATAAAGACAGCAAAACAAACATGGCGGGAAGCTGCTGCTCTGAAGTCAGACCGTCTCCAGTTGAGTGGATATATTTAAGCTTCACTTTCTGTTTCAGACTACTGTCTACTGACTACTGTTTAAAAAAAATGTTGCAGCAGTGTTGTGCACGTACACAACACCACTGGAGCAGTATTAACATTGAACAATATGCAGCTCGAAGTGGCTGAAGATTTTTTCTTTCATTTTGGTCGCTTCATCTTGACTTTATTCAACCACCCAAAGAGAGGAAAAAAAAAAAAACATCCATTCAGTGCAACGAGAGCCAACAGCCCCAGGACAGGTCCATGCAACAGGAGCAATGCAGGTAAAGTGATTCAGCATAAAACCTGACCTCTGTGTGCTGTTCAGATGTAACAGTTTATATTATTTTCTTGTAATATTTGATACAGAACTAAAAAATTATTTTAAGCTAAATTTGACCTGCTTTTTATAAAATGGAGAAATGAGTTGGGTTTTTTTTGTTGTTTTGTTTTTTTTCCTGAATATGTTGAAGGTAAATAATGCTGGCCTGTGAAGCTGTCCTTTTTGCAAAAATTTAAAAGGAAAAAAACAGTATTCTGTAATATCATGAAAAATATCATTCTTGTGAAATTTCAAAGAAATATTGTGATATCATTTTTAGGCCATATTGCCCACCCCGACTGGAGAGGGTCCTGGTCCTGGTCCTGCTAGCTGGATCCAGGCTTATAACTTTCTCGTCTGGAGTGGTCTTCTGTGCTGATGTGCTGTTTTGTGCTTCAGAGCGGAAAAAGAAGTTATTTAGTTTAGTTTAGTTCATCATGTTTTGGGGCTGTTTTTCTGCAAAGGGACCAGGACGACTGATCCGTGTAAAGCAGGGGTGTCAAACTCATTCCATTCCAGGCCAGGGCCCTGCAGGTTTTACCTCCACCCAGTGTCTTCCACAGGTGATTTAACTGAATTTCTTCCCACTGATTGCTGATTCGCAAAAACACCTGCTGAAGAGACTGGGTGGAAGCAAAATGGGCAGGGTCTTGACCCAGAATAGATTGAGTTTGACATCCCTGGTGTAAAGGAAAGAATGAATGGAGCCATGTATCATGAGATTTTGAGTGAAAACCTCCTTCCATCAGCAAGGGCATTGAAGATGAAACGTGGCTGGGTCTTTCAGCATGACAATGATCCCAAACACACCACCCGGGCAACGAAGGAGTGGCTTCGTAAGAAGCATTTGAAGGTCCTGAGTGGCCTAGCCAGTCTCCAGATCTCAACCCCATGGAAAATCTTTGGAGGGAGTTGAAAGTCCATGTTGCCCAGCGACAGCCCCAAAACATCACTGCTCTAGATGAGATCTGCATGGAGGAATGGGCCAAAAATGCCAGCAACGGTGTGTGAAAACCTTGTGAAGACTTACAGAAAACGTTTGACCTCTGTCATTGCCAACAAAGGGTATATAACAAAGTATTGAGATGAACTTTTGTTATTGACCAAATACTTATTTTCCACCATAAACGTCGGCCTCCGTCAGTCTATGATGACCATGGAAGAGATTCCTAAACATCTACTCTGCTGGAACAGCACCGCCTGTGGCTGAACAGGCCGATGCGCACCGGTGTTCTACCTTCCAGCATTGGGCGTTGGTAGGATTCAAGCCTGGGCAGGAAGATATGGAGGACAAGATGTTACCCATGCAGCATGTCCCCCCTCTCCACGTCACTGATGAATCCAAAGGAACAGCAGGGCTGCTATAGTTTGGCACCAGCGCCGTCGCAGGAGCTGCCAGAACGATGTTGAGCACAACAGAGAACTGCCTTAGGGGCTCCGACTCCGGATTTTTCCTCAGGGTTGACTCCCGAAGCCTTTCCCGTGACCGGGTGTGCCGCAAGGCAGCGGAGGTTTGAAATCAGGGTTTACCTTCCCCTAGATGGGCTACCTTCCCAGGTTGACGAGCCTGCACCATAATTTGCAAATAAATTCTTTAAAAATCAGACAATGTGATTTTCTGGATTTTTTTTCCCCTCATTTTGTCTCTCATAGTTGAGGTATACCTATGATGAAAATTGGAGACCTCTCCCATCTTTTAAGTGGGAGAACTTGCACAATTGGTGGCTGACTAAATACTTTTTTACCACACTGTAACTACAGAGAGAAATGATGTAGGGTTTTCATATCAATACTGCAGTTGTATCTAAGGCTGCATTCAGACCAGGATAGTCTGGGGGTCTCTGTTTGATTGAGCGGGGAATGCCGAGAATTTTCACATGTTCGTCTTGTTTGCATTCACACTGCAGCAGACCAAACTGCCTGGACAACGTCAAACAGTTACAACAACTGCTCGTTTGGGCGCTGTCGCCAAAACCACCATTTACCAGGAAGAAAAAATCTTGGCAAAGAAGAAAAATCCAGCTCATCGATTGGCCAGGACCGAAATTGGAAATCTGTTCCTTTCAGCTGGGTTGTTTCTCCACCACAAACGAGACATTTTTTTTCTTCTGGGCTTTCTGTGGTAAAAGGATTTCTTGAATTCACGTGGTTGTCTTTATTATTTTATACCCAAAATGTGTTACAGTAAACACCACTTCCTCTTGTCAGACTACGTGTTGCTATTGTTACACAAATGCCGAGGGGCACTTCCGCCCTTTGGTCCACTGGATACTCACGGTCCGGACGCGATGACGCACAGTTGTAATTTACCGATCGATCAAAAGTCATTTTGATTACAATTTTCAGGGATAAAGAATAATTTAGCTTATAACACTTACTTGTCCACAACAGCAGTGTCGCTGGCAAACGTCTCTTCCTCATTGTCAGACGAACATGACGCTGGTCCACTTGTTACGACTCGTGGTTCTGGTCACGCGACCCGGTCAAACCATGATTCCATTATTGCGGAATCATGGTTTGACCATGATTTCCATTATTGCGGTTTTGCGCTTCCATGATTGCGGTTTTGGCGAACGATTTTTCAAAACAAATAAGAACAGTAGTAAGAAAAAAAGACTGGCGAACGCGTGTGTGTCACCCAGCTGCTTACACAAAACAGATTTTACGCACGGGACGCATGCTTTCAATCGTGGAACTTCTCTGCTTCAATTGCAGGGATGGCAATTTTCTGCCGATCCGCGGATTTCCGCCGATTTATTTTCAAATTGATCATTTCTGTGAATCGTCTAAATCCGTTGAGAAAATTTTAGGGGGGTAAGGTACCTTATTGTTACAGATTTTTAGCGAAAATCAACACGATGACATAAGTGCTCGGTGCTTCCCCGGAAGTTTCTCGCGATAACCCGGATGTGTTGTGTTCAAGCTACTGCTGTATTGTAAACAGCCCTGCGATTGGATAGTTGCAAACGATTGGACCAATCAAATGGCTCGTTGTATCCTTTGTCAAAAATTCATGGCAGCGTTCTCAGGGATGTGATTTTCCTCTAATTCGCCGAGTTCCGCTTTATTTTATCTTCCAGGAAGATAAAGTACGTTAAGTACGTTAGCGGCTTGTGGTCCACGAACGCAGTGAAAGTGAGCCCTTTCAGCCAGAACTGGAAGTGGTGTATGGCCAGGTGGAGAGCCATTAACTCTCTGTCGAACGCGCTGTATTTACGCTCACTGTCGTGCAAAGACCTGCTAAAAAGGTGAGCGGCTGCCAAGAACCGGCAGCACATTGCTCCACAACGGCCGCTATGCCCATGTCCGAGCCGCCAGTAGTGCAGCGTTTGCCAGAGCTATTTTAACCGCAGAACGCCTGCTCCCGCTCAGGAGTCCAGTCGACTCTGTCCGCCGGTTTCCGTTTCTTGAGTGCGGCCTACAACAGCTGTATGAGCTGGGCTGCGCAGGGGAGGAAACGGTAATAAAAGTTAACCATCCCCCAAAAACTCCTGCAGCGCCCTGACATTGATGTTGAGGAGGAAAAAATAGCAAAACAATTTAAGTTACATTACTTTTATGATTCCAAACAGTTTGAAATTGACAGTGCACAGTGGACAATGACTCATAACTTTTGAATATTTCTAAGACTTGGCTACATCAGTGATTGTGCAAAATGAACTGCTCAAGACTCAATGGAGATTGAAACTGGAGATCTGAAATGAATGCTGAAATTATAAAAAAAGTAATGGTATGTTGGAATTTTATTTCTATTATGGAAAAGATAAAATTAACTGATTTTGATTTGATCAAGTGTTAAAGCATGTGATGGATAATGCTTGTTGGAATATTTTAGGAATGCTATCTTCTTGGAACATAAGTCAATATTATACAGTAATAAGTGGCATTCAGCTGTTTGTTTTATGTCATTTAAGCACAGTTCTGGTACTTAAAAATCATAAAAACCCAGGAGCTTCGGGGGGTGAGCCCCCCTTGCCCCCCCACCGGGGCTCTGCCCCGGACCCCGCAGGGGGACGTCGTCCCCCAGACCCCCTGCTAAATTTTCAGATAATTTCTCCAACCCCAAATCACATCCCTGGTTCATATTGGAATTCTGAGCTGTCGGTATTATTTTCAGCGGAATTACAAGATTTTTATCGAAGGATCAGGAGTCATCAGTGCTAGAAATAGACAAAAGTGTGAAAAATAAGTTCCAATGGAATTGGTTTGAGAGAAAAGTGACGGTAAAGGTGAAAATTGGCTCAAAGTTCGACGAGGTAACAGAAACACTCGGACAGTTTCTGAAGAAACCAGAAAAGGAGATGAAGTTCAAAGTTCAGAGACTGACACAGCTTGCTGCCAAAAGGAAGAAAGTTTCACATTAGAAGTGACTTGGTGACCAGTGTAAATAGTGTAATAAACTCTTACAGAACTGTTAAATATGTTGGACTAAAGACAGTGAGACAACATTGAAGAAAAAGTAAGTTAACTTTTCATTAAATTTAATGATTTATCTAAGTCTAGTATTTCATTTTTTTTTAATCAATTTTTCAGTCTAAATTACTTCTGTTTTACTGAAAACCTCTCAGCTTCAGGGGGGCTGTGCCCCCCTGCCCCCCCATAAGTCAATCGACCAAATTAGATTTCAGCTGAAATCAGAATTTCCTGTTGCCATCCCTGCAATTGGCTCGCTGTATTCGCAGCCGTTGGTAGGCGGGTCCTTCTTGCTGGGTTTTCAGTCATTGGTTCTTCAAGGTTTCAGAAACCCAATTCAAGGCTCTTATTAGTCGAATGAGAGGTCAATCAAATCTAAACCAAGCAAAGCACTCCTTTGGCTTTCTGTTTGCGGCTGTGTCTGTAGTGGAAGAACGGAAATGCAGCTTTTTTTTTTTTTTTTTTTTTTTCAGTGCGCGCTAGTACGCAGAGACGTGACCGCCCGCGGTATCCCGGAGTGCAAGAGGTTAAGCTCCTCCAATGGGGTCAGATCCTGCTGGAGGTCTCCTGTTTTTTGAGGTCTTTCTTTCTGTGCTACTGCCAATATAAAGCTGAATTCATAGTTGCAAAACGCGCTGGTGCGAGTGCAGTGGATGCATTCATGCGCAAACCCGACACAGAGGGTGAGCGCTGACTGAGCATGTACAGGCCCAAAAAAGGGACAGTGCGTACAAGAATGCAGTGGTTGCAGTGAACTGCACATGCGCCAGGAAGCTCCTGTCATCCCAGATGGGGAAGGATAAACAGATGTGCATGTGTTTCGCTATTAAAACATGTTTTTCATGTAAACACGAAATAACCATTATGCATTCTTGCTGGGGAAAATTGTTTCAGTCACTTCATAGTAAATATTAGACATTAAATCCACAGATTACCAAGTTAAAAAAAAAAACTGCCACGAGCTCTCTTTTGTGTTTTGATTGCAGCTGTTAAAACATTGAAATTTATTTTCAGTGCACATGCACGAAACATGGCTGCTTAACGGTAGCTGCAGTGGCTCAACAACGACTCTGAATATTGCCATGTACGCAAACGCAATCTACGGAATGCAAACAGTATCCCCTTGGAGGGACACTGAACAGTCCTCAAAACAACATTTACTTTGCATTTAGTTTAGTTTATTGGTTTATTTGTCAGGGACTATGAATACAAAAAACGTTAAACACAGGGTAAAGATGCTCTGTACCAGATTATAGCATTCTCACTAATTTCCATCTGTAGTCCCTGGGGCAGGCAAGAAGATATTAAAGAAAAGAAAAACAGCACATATAGAAAACAATTCAGGTCGGATTTCAAAATCTGTTGTCCCTGAAACAAGCAGGGAGTAAGTTTAAGAAGTAAAAAGATAGAGACCAGCACACATAAAAACAATTTGTACAATTTTAAATCCCATTTTAGAGGGAGAGTCAATGCTGGCAGGCTTGATTACTTAAAATCCATTTTTTCGTCTCTGTGGAAAAGTCTCTGTAGTTTAAGATAAGATAAGCCTTTATTAGTCCCACAATGGGGAAATTCCAGGATTGCAACAGCACAGGGATAGCAACACTCAGAGCAACAATCAAGAAGACAAGAAAAACAAGAGCAGCGAATATACATACTGTACTGTGGAAAAGTCTCTGTAGTTTGTTCTGGTCTTCAGTGCAGTGGGGAGCTTGTTCCATTCTGTTATATGGCATTTCTCTGAATGTCTGTATTATTTCAGCACAGACTGTACTATATATTATCCCCACTTCAAAATTGAGGATTCATTTGTTATTTTAAAAGACCTTTTTTTTTTAAAATCACCTTTCACACACCAGTCAGTTGTTCAGTTCATGTTAAAAGACACAAACATACTAACCTAATAATTGCACATATTAACTAAAATGAAAGCACCACAGGTGCTGATGCCTCGATTCCTGTGGCATGGTAGCATGGGGTACGTATTGTATCAGGCCATCCATGTACGGTTTTGAAGTGCTTGGTATGCATTTATGCAGGAATGACACTGATGTCACTGTCACATCACACACAAAGTGTACCTCATCCCAGGACTTGTACGCTGGCATTTTTGTCAAGGAGATCATAAAAGAAAAAATATAGGCATGGAAAAATAAAATTAGTAGTACAAAGAAAAGTGATGGAGTAACATATTTTATTAATTAAATGCATGTATAGTTACACAATGGTGTGCAGTAGCAGGTAAAAATATCAAAATTTCCCCAAATAAAAGTATATTATGAAAGTTAAATCAGAACGGTTTGGAATGTTTCACACTTACAGCGGGGGGAAAAGTATTGAACACATCATTTTTCTTATTAAACATATTTCTGATGGAGTCATTGACCTGAGATTTTCACCGAAGAAGAAGAAGAAGAAGAAGAAGAAGAAGAAGAAGAAGTCATTCCATACAGGCAGTTATGTACAGTACAATGACATTACGTTCCTCTCACCGACAGTTTAATCACATGTAGAATCATGGGTCGCTGCCATGCAAGGCACCGCCACAAACAACTTCTTGCCCATTCTATTATGCTCTGCACCAAGCAAGAAGGCAGGGAATACCACTTTTTTTATAGTGTCAGGTATGACCCGGCTTGAACTTGAACCCCCAACCTCCCGGTTGTGGGGCGGATACGCTTTCAACTAGGCTACCACTCTGGCAATCCATTAAGTAATCAATACAAAGAAATCAAGGTAACTTTGTTCACAAAACAAGTTATATTTAATAAAGTGGAATGACACAGGGAATAAGTATTGAACACACTTGGTGAAATTCATTTTATATTTAGGAGAAAAGCCTTTATTGGTAAAAACAGCCTCCAGATGCCTCCTGTATGGAGAAACTAGGCACAGGCATTGCTCAGGAATGATTTTAGCCCATTGTTCCATACAAGTTGTCTTCAAGGCTTGAAGGTTCTATTGGTGTCTTCTATTAACTCTGATCTTCATTTGTTCAATAGATTTTCAATTGGTTTCAGGTCAGGTGACTGACTGAGCCATTCTAACAGCTTTATTTTCCTTCTCTGGAGCCAGTTGAGAGTTTCCGTGGCTGTGTGTTTGGGATCATCGTCTTGCTGAAATATCCACCCTCATTTCATTTTCAGCATCTTGGAAGATGGCAACAGGTTTTTATCAAGGATGTCTCTGTACATTTGTCCATTCAGCTTTCCTTCAATGATAAGAAGTCTGCCTGTACCATGTTCTGAAAAACACCCCCACACCATGATGGGATGTGCAGTGCCATTGTCCTCCAAACATGCTGTGTGTTGTGGCATCCAAAAAGTTCAATTTTGGTCTCATCTGACCAGACTATATTCTCCCAGTATTTTGCTGTCTTCCCAAATGTTGTGCAGCAAATTTTAAATGCGCTTCAGCATGCTTTTTCTTCAGCAATGAAGTCTTGCGAGGTGAGCGGGCATAGAGTAGAGCCCATGTCGGTTGAGTGCATTACTTATTGTTTTCTTTGATCCAGCAGTACCTGCTAACTCCAGGTCTTTCTAAAGCTCTCCACAAGTGGTCTATGGCTCTTGGATAACTGTTCTGATAATTCTTTTTACTCCTTTGTCAGAAATCTTGCCAAGAGCTCCTGGTCATGGTTGGTTTTATGCAAAAATGATGTTCTTTTCACTTCCAAATGATGGCTCCAACAGTGCTCACTAGAACATTGAGCAGTATAGAAATGCACCTGTAACCAATGCCATCATTATGTTTTGCAACAATAAGGTTGTAAAGGTCTAGAGAGAGCTCTTTGCTTCTACCCATCATGAATTCTTTGTGGTGTGACAATCTGATATTCACAGACCTTTTTAAAGGCTATCAGTCAGGACTTAACCAGCTTAAATTAATTTGCACTGATGGGGGATTTTTTTTTTTTTTTTTTGTTACTTATTTGTACCCGTAGGTAGACTTGGATTGCAGTCTGGTGACAAGCCACCGGCTGCTGGTCGCTGCGTGCGCGAGCGCCCTAAACCTACATGTTTTTGGTATGCGGGAGGAAACCGGAGAAATCCCGGAGTAAACCCGCGCAACACGGGGAGAACATGCAAACTCCACACAGCTCACTGTTGGTCGGGGGCTGGGATCGAACCCACGATCTCATGATCCCCGCGATCCCCCGGCCGAGGGTAAAACTGTGCTGCCACAGTGCTAAACCACTGCGCCACCGTGCATGGGATGGCTTCCTAAATTCTGATGGATTTCAGCTGGTTTCTTGGCTTTCTATGCCTTTTTGCACCTCTTTCTAAATGTCTTCAATGCTTATTCCCTGTCATTCCACTTTATTAAATACAGCTTGTTTTGCAAACACAGTTGCCTTGATTTCTTTGCATGTATGGACTACTTGGGTTGTTACTGATATCTGGTGAAAATCTCAGGTCAATGGCTCCATCAGAAATATGTTTAATGAGAAAAATATTGACGTGTTCAATACTTACTTTCCCCGCTGTGTATCACGATATACATTTTCTGTAAATTCTTTAGTTTATATATAATAATTACATAAAAAAGACAATCTCTTTTTTTAAATTTTAAATTGCATACTGAAAAAAATCAATTATACAAATTCATCTATATTTAATTTTATACAGAGTTTTCCCGTTTTTATAAAATTGTATTTTTAATGTGCATTTGAGACTTATAATATTTGAGATTGGCTATCATCTGAAAATCAAAGGAACAAATGGTAATGTAATAAAATACAAGTGATGATTTCAACTTTATTCATTATTTTTGATTTGATTTTGGATACTTTATTGATCCCCAGAGGGGAAATTGAGGGCATCCACATGGATGGATGAAGCAGCCACGGTACGGCGCTATCCCTAAACCATTCACACACACATTCACACCTAGGGCCACTTTAGAGTCTCCAATTAACCTAGCCTGCATGTTTTTGGCCTGTGGGAGGAAACCGGAGAAATCCCGGAGTAAGCCCACGCAGATACGGGGAGAACATGCAAACTCCACACAGATCGAGGACTTCCGGGAAGATGGCGGAGAGGCATAACGCTTAAACAGAGAGCTCTCCCTAGTCGGATTAAAAATCTTTGGTAAATGGCCAACTCGACATAAATAGATTAATAAACCAAGGGATGAAAACACGAAGAACCCGGGCACACGGACAAAAGCAGGGTAAAACTAAAGAATCCCTCTTCAACAACGCTGGAGAAATCGCTGAACACGAGGCCCAAAAAAACGAGGTGACTACAACAGAGAAAATGGAGGACGCCAACCTCGATGTTATGAGCACTGGCTTCGCCAATATAAGTAAGGACATAAAAGACTTCAAGCGACAACTCCAACAGGATTTAACGGCTCTTAAGGAAGAACTGAAAAAACAGATGGAGGAGGAAATTATGGGTCTCCGAAAAGAAATGGACCGCAAGCTAGCAGAAACCATGGAGGAACTGCGCACTCAACAGGCATGTATGGCAGAAGCACCGGCTCAAATATCAGATTTGGAAGACTGGAAGACCGAGGCAAGCGAGCTGCTGCAGACCCTGACGGCACAAACACAGAGGATGCAGGAAAAAATAACCGACCTGGAGAGCAGGTCCAGGCGGAGCAATATACGCATCTTCGGGATTCCGGAGGGCACTGAAGGCAACTCGATGACGAAATTCATAGATCAATTCTTAAAAAAAGAGCTTGAGCTGCCTGATGAAACAGACCTGCAGATCCAATGAGCGCACAGTGCCTTGGCACAAAACCCGAACCTAAACTCTACACCCAGGTCAGTTGTGGTAAACTTTTTAAAATATGATATAAAGGAAAGAATCCTGACACAAGCGTGGAAAAAAAAGATACGAGTTGGCAACAGACAGATATTCTTTGACCATGACTACCCGACAGAAATTGTGCAGCAGCGAAAGAAATATGCCAACATTAAAAAAATGCTGAAAGAGAAAAAAATTAGATTCCAAACGCCGCTAACGAAGATGAAAATTCATTGGGAAGACGGCGTGAAAACCTACAACACGACCAGAGAGGCAGCGCGGGACATGACGGAGCGAGGCTTTGTGGTGAGCGTACCGGAGAAAGCGGCTGGAACAGCGGCGGCACGGAACACATCGAGACAGCCGGAATGGAGGCGAGTGAGCGGCAGAGGGCGGGGGACGGACGTGGCGCACCGAGCCCTGGAAAAACTGCAAGGCTTTCAACGGAAAGCCTCGATTATAACAAAGATTAAGAAGGGCACAGAAGAAATGAAGGCCAAGAAGACAAGGTAAAAGAGAAACAAACGGCTAGGAGAGGTTAAAGTGATTTTTGTTGGACATTTCTAGACTAATGACTATTACTTGGATAGTAACTACAGGTCTAGGGAGGGCCCCTCACTCGGTGAGGACATTCCCTCCACCCTCCAACAGGGACCAGTGGGCAGAAGAAAGGCCCAAAGTACGGAGGTCGAGATTCGTTAATGTGTTTTTGTACAAATATGTGTTAGTTTTGTTGTTAAAGGGGTTAGGAGCACAAGTTAAAAAAATGGAAAAACATGAATATGGTTAAAAATCTTAAGATAATGACATTAAATGTGAATGGTCTGAACTCACCTGTTAAAAGGGAAAGAATAATAAGAAAATTCAAGAAGGAAAAAGCCGAAATTATATTTATGCAAGAGACACATTTGAACAAGACAGAACATGAGAAACTAGAGATTTGGCTATAAGAACTCCTACTACAGTTCATTTAAGGGAGGAACTAAAAGGGGGGTTATGATACTAATTTCAAATAAAATACAATTTGAATGTGAACAAGAAATCCAGGATAAAGAAGGCAGATATATAATAATAATAATAAAGGGAAGAATAGATGGTATGCAGATCACATTAGTGAACATCTATGCCCCACCAGAAAGTGACAAGGGTTTTTTCAACATCTGTTTGATCTCATAGCAACACACAGTGAAGGAGTCCTAATTTGTGGAGGAGACTTAAATGCTGTCATGGATCATGAAGTTGACACAATAAGTGTTAAGAAGACAAAAAAAACATGTAACAAAGTTCATGAGAACCTCACTGGCAGAAATTGGTATGGTAGACATATGGAGGGACCTGCACCCACTCGAAAAAGACTATACACATTATTCAGCAGTCCATAAAGTACACTCTAGAACAGATTACTTCCTTATGAACGAAGGTGACAGACACAGGGTGAGAAATTGTCAGATTGGAGGGGCAGAAATATCAGATCATAATCCTATATACATGGAAATATATTTAAACAATAGAAAACGACAAACAACATGGAAACTTAATGTAGGACTATTAAATGATGAGAAAATGAAAAAGAATAAAGGTTAACATAAATGAGTATATCGAGGAGAACGATAATGGAGAAGTGGACCCAACAATACTATGGGATGCACTAAAAGCTGTGTTAAGAGGTAAATTAATTGTTGAATCAGGAAAAGCAAAAAAGTCTAAACTGGAATCATATGAACAAAGATGTGAGAGACTGAGGGAATTAGAACGTAAACATCAAAGCACAAATGACCCAAAAATATATCAAGAAATTAAGGAAGAAAAAATAAAGATAAAAGAAATACAAATAGATGAAATTGAAAGGAAAAATAGATATTTAAAACAAAAACATTATGAAACAGGGCCAAAGGCCACAAAACTGCCGGCAAAACGGTTAAGAAAACAACAAACAGTGAATAATGTATATAAGATTAAGGACCCCATCACAAATAAAACCACAGTTACCCCAGAAAACATCGAAGAAATATTCCATAAATTCTATCAAGAACTATACTTGCAACCTGAAGAGACAGATGTTAAGCATATTAAAAAATTTCTATGCACATTGGACTTGCCATCAATAGGAAACCAACAAAATGAAAAGCAAACAGCAGAAATAACAACACAAGAGATTAAAGATGTGATTAAGTCACTAAAAAATGGTAAATCACCGGGTAGTGATGGATACCCCTCTGAGTTTTATAAACTGTTTATAGAAGAACTCACGCCACAGCTCCTAAAGTCATTTAATTAGACATTAAACAACAACAAAATACCTCCATCATGGAACGAAGCCATTATTTCAGTTATTTTAAAGCCAGGGAAAGATAGATTTACTATACTTTATTGATCCCCAGAGGGGAAATTGAGGGTCATCCACCGCCTGGATGGATGAAGCAGCCACGATACGGCGCTATCCCTTAACCATTCACACACACACACACAGAGATGGGGAACAATGCGGAAACTATAGGCCAATCTCTTTATTAAATGTAGATTATAAAATATATACAACAATTATCTGTAAACGAATAAAGACATTCTTGACGGAATTGATAGAGGATGATCAAACTGGTTTCATAGAGGGACGCCAAACACATGATAATATCAGGAGAACAATACACATAATTAATCAAATACATAAAGAAAAGAAAAGCGCAGTAATAATGAGTTTAGACGCAAAAAAAGCATTTGATAGGGTTAATTGGATGTTCCTATATAATGTGCTGGAACGCTTTGGATTTAACGAAAAGTCAGTGCAATGCATAAAGACACTATCAAAAACCTGTGGCAAGAATCAAGATAAACGGTAGCTTAACAGACAAAGTAAATATACAAAGATCAACTAGGCAGGGATGCTGCCTATCGCCCACCTTGTTTTCTCTGTTCATAGAGCCACTGGCTCAAGCGATGCGACAAAATAAGAAATTAAAAGGTGTAACAATAAAGGGAGCGGAACACAAGATTGGGCTGTTTGCAGATGATAATATAGTTTACCTTGAACAACCAGATGAATCAATAATGGAAATGATGGACTTGATAGAAAATTTTGGAAAATTATCAGGATACAAGATAAACATAACAAAAACACAAATACTGACATTCCACTATAACCCTTTAAACCAGATAACTGATAAGATCAAACTAAACTGGAAACAAAAAGAAATAAAATACCTTGAAGTGAACATACCTAAAGATTTAAGCAAAATCTATAAAGCAAACTATGATAGGCTAGAACAAGAACTAAAAAAAGATATTGATAGATGGTCAATCATAAATATGGATCTGAATTCAAAAATTAAGACAGTCAAAATCAGCATACAACCTAGACTGCTATACCTCTTCCAAGCTCTACCAACAGAGATTCTTGGTGCCCAGTTCTCAAAGTGGGACAGGATGATATCGAGATTTGTTTGGGGAGGTAAAAAGCCAAGAGTGAAATATAAAACTCTCCAATTACCAAAAGAGAAAGGAGGCATGGGCCTACCGAGTCTAAAGGAATATTACTATTCAGCACAAATAAGATATATCATATGTTGGTGCGATGGAGGATACGAGGCAAAATGGAAAGAAATGGAAAACAAAATTGAGGGACTCTCAGTACAAAGCATAATAGGAGATAAGGATGCATATAAGCAAATCAAACAAATAGACCCAATCACTAAATTTACTTTGGAACTGTGGTATAAAATAGTACAAAAGTATAATATAAAGGAGGACATAAAACTATTGAAATGGGTAGCATTTGACAGTCAGTTTGAACCGGCAAAGCAAGATAGGGGATACAGAAATCTGGTGAACAAGGGAATCACAGCATGGGGCAATATGGGGGGGGGGGAGAAAAGATTTCAGGAGTTTTGTAAACATGAGAAGAAAATTTAAACTAGAAAAATCTGAATTCTTCAGATATCTGCAGATGAGATTATTATATGAGGAAGATTAGGCATAACCACCACACAGATGTGAGCAAGATTATACAATTCATTTTAAGCTCGTATGCAGGAAATAAAATAAGAATTATTTCAAAGCTATATCAGAAACTTACAGCAAACAAACATTAAAGTAACTATATAAAGGAGAAATGGGAGAAAGAGCTAAATTTAAACATAACAGAAGAAAACTGGCAAGAAATATGGAAAACACAACACACATCAACAAGTTCAAGGACATGGAGGAAATTTGGATGGAAAAACCTGATTCGCTATTTCATTACACCACAGATCCAAAGAAAATATACAAATACCCAATCTATATGCTGGAGGGGCTGTGGGGCTCAAAATGCAGACCACGCACATATGTTTTGGAAATGCTGCAAAATCTCATCATTCTGGAAATCTGTACATGTGACACAGAGGATATTAGGATACAATATACCAATGAACTGTAACTTGATGTATTTATGTGATCTTAAAAGAGACAGTGTAATACAGGCTGAGGACAGATATTTAGTTAAAATCTTGCTGATTGCATGTAAAAAAACAATCACAAGAAAATGGCGATCAGAAGTTCTTCCTGACCAAGAGCAATGGACAGACATTGTTGAGGATATACGTTTAATAGAAAAACTAACATATCGACAAAGAATGCAAGAAGGACGATATGAAAAAAAATGGTGGAAATGGACACACTACAAAGTGCAACAACGAGACAGAAATTGAAAGAATAACCAAAGACACTGGAAAAACCAGAAGAATTAAGAGATGGAAACTAAAAACTTGATGCTCCAACATTTGCCCCCCCCCTTTCCCCCCCCTTTTTTTCCTCTTCTTCTAGCTCCTTTTTTTAAATGTAGAGACTGTGATCTGAATGTAATATGTATGATGAAAAATGAATAAAAATCAGTTACAAAAAAAAACTCCACACAGATCACTGTTGGTCAGGGGCTGGGATCAAACCAGGGATCCCATGGCCAAGGGTGAGTTGCTGTGCTGGCGCAGTGCTAACCACTGCGCCACCGATTAGAAATCAAGTAAGTTACAACAGCCAGTTTTCTCCTTCAACACATTTTAATTTATTTGTTATATATTTTGAGTGTGTGTGCCACTATCATGCACTTTTGCAGCTTTAATATAATTTTTCAGACAAAACTAAGAAATTCAGCAGTAATTTAAAGAAAGGAAACAATGGTCTGATAAAAAATATTTCCTTGCAATGACAGATTAGCATCATCATTTGGCATTTGCTGTTTGACAATGATAAGAGTGACTTGGTGTTAGTGTGACTTACTTCCAATTAAAACAGGGTTAGCGGACTATACTCTCTGATGCAGCATGGTGGGAAATGGTTCCACATCCCTGCGAAGTAGAAGTAGCAGCTGCTTGATCAAACCATGAGTTTGGAGTTAGCTGTTGTACTAACCACCGGAATGAAAGCTAGCGATCCATCGACAACTCTTCCGCTGCACACACTACTGGGGTAAGGCGGGTCGCTGACAAGTAATGTGTGAGGATCTTTGCTTAAGAAATAGGATGTGTATTTTAAATCCCTATCTAAACGATAGTTTTAAATAAACGATAGACATTTTTATCTCATCTGATATATATCGTCATATCGAACAGCCCTATGAGAAAGTTTGAAATTTTTGAATTGAATTCACAATGTTGAAACTATTTAGGTGTATTAGTACAGAAACTGTCACAGTTGAAGCAAAGGAAAGCGTGAAGAAGACAGTCTCTTATACTTGCCAGGTGAAGCATAATGAAGAATGCATCTCTTTGAATGTTGCAGGAGCTGGTTGGTGAGAACGTTTCGCTGGTTGGTGTTGGTGGTTTGGCTCCTGTTCTGCTCCCTGTAGAGGAAAAGCTGATGTAACTCTTTGCAGACCTTCCCTTGATGGTTTATACTGAGTGCTGGAGGATAAAGCACTGACATGGAAGTGCTGAGTCTGAGAGGACTTTTATGGGGCCTTCATAGTAACTGAACTAGCCTCATTCTTCTAGGTCTGACCATCAGCAGCCACGTCACTACATCTGGAGGAAGTAATCAAACTGTAAAAATGTTTTCAGTTTGGCATCTGAGAGAATCAGTCAGAAAGCGACTCGCTGCTACTGCTGAAGAAATAACAGCAGAGTTCAAAGAAACCATGGACCAGAACAAGGAGGAGATTGACCATCAGAATAGAGTGCCACTAGCTCTGACCATCAGGAGCCATGTCACAACATCCGAGGGAAGTAATCAATCCGTAAAGATGTTTTCAGTTCATTGTCTGAGAAGGTTGACCAGAGAGCGACTGGCTGCTGCTGCTGCTGAAATAATAATGGAGTTTGAACAAATCATTGACCAGTACAAGGAAGAGATTGACCGTCAGAGGAGACTGCTGAATATCTGCTGGTGCCCCCAGATAAAGATACACAGACTAGGTATGTGGAACTATAATGCTCTGAATGAGACTTTAGGAAGATCTAAAAAAAAAATTTAAGTCTCTGGATTGAAAATATGTTCACTACTAAAAATGACTTCCCATGAGTTTGACAAAAAAAAAAAAGAATTAGAATTTTACAAGAAAAGAATTACAAGGACAGACGTTTAAAATTACACTCACAAACAAATACAAATGATTTTAAATATATTACGGTAAAAAGATTTAAATATCCTGGTATCATTGTGAAACTCTTCCTTTTGTTTCTCTTCATCCCTCCAGACTTCCCACAACAACCTGACTGTAAGGAGGAGGTTCTGGTTGACCAGCAGCTCTGGAACCAGGAGAGGATCTCTGTTCTGGAGCAGCAGGAGCTAGAACCTCCACAGATGAAGGAGCAGCAGGAGCCAAAACCTCCACGGGTTAAAGAGGAAGAGAAGGAGCTCTTCATCAGCCTGGAGGGAGAACAGCCGGTAGTCAAGTTGATGGCTGATATCTTCATGGTGACTCCTATTTCTGAGGACAACGAGCACAGTGAAGCAGAACCAAACAGTGAGCAGGCCCTCTCTCAAAACTTTGCTGCAACTGAGATCCAAGATGAGGAAGGAAACCGGCATGTAGATTCAAAATCAATCAAAGAAGAAGAAGAAGAACCCAAACCAAAGAAAAGACGACTGAAAACAAGAAGTCACAGTACCAGTGATGACGACTCTCTGACCTCAAAGAGTCTCTGTGAGAATGAAACAGGTAAAACACAATAGGGTCCACTACTCCTCACTTTACTGAATTCTGGGTGTACAAATCAGTTTTACTGGAGTATCGCTATCATACTACAGGTACAGCTCAATAAATTAGAATGTCATGAAGAAGTTCAGTATTTTTGTCACTCATTTCAGAAAGTGAAACCCATATATAGATTCATTACACAGAGAGTGATATAAGTATTTATTTTAATTTTGATGATTATGGCTTACAGCCCATGAAAACCCCAAATTCAATTAATCAAAAAACTAAAATATTACATAAAATTAATTTTAAAAAAATAATTTTTTTAATAGAAATGTTGGCCGACTTAAAAGTATGTCCATGTACACACTCACTACTTGGTCAGGGCTGCTTTTGGATGAATTACTGTATCAATGTGACGTGGCAAGGAGGTGATCAGCCTGTGGCACTGCTGAGGTGAAAATTTTTCATGGTCGGACAAGGTACTTGTCCAATAGAGCAGTGATTTTCAACCTATGTGCCGCGGCACACTAGTGTGCCGTGAGAGATTGTTAGGTGTGCCGTGGGAAATTATCCAATTTAACTTAATTACTCGAGTGAGTGGCTATGTTTACATGGACACAAGTAACCGGATTAAAAACCTGATCGGAATAAAAATGCTTCATGTAAACATGGCAATCTGAATATTCTAATCCGATCACGCTCATTCGGATCAAAATTTCATTCCGATTGTGAGGGGTGGGTTATGCCGATTGTTAATCCGAATGGTGCACATAAAAACACTTATTCCGAACACAGGGCAGAAAATATGTTTACTGCGCATGACTGTACACCAGCCGCACATCGACGTGACGTATTTCCGCCTTAGCAGCAGCTAGCGGAAAACATAGCGGGAGTAAAACAAAACGGGTCTGTATCGTCCTGCTGTCTCCTTCTTTTCGTCATGTGCAGAAGTATGTACTTGTAGCTTCATTATGGAGACTAGCAGAAGCAAAAGTCTGAATAACACGATACAGGTCAATTTCGATACGAAGCGGGGCTCGCTAATACCGGAAGTTGCTTCTTCTACTATTTTTTGAATGTCGAAATGTCGACCTGTGCATGTCAAAATGATTTATTCCGTTCAAACGTGTGACACATGAAAACGCACGTCCTAATCAGATCAGCTTTTTCGGGATCCATGTAAACAGTAAAATTCTGATCTGAATTGTAATCATATTGAAGAAATTTTGCCCATGTAACTGTGGCCCATACAGCTCAGCATCAGTTGTTGGAAACGACATGACTACAGGAGCAAGAGGAACTCATTGAACTGAAACAAGATCATGGTTTAAAGCTAAACTTTGCTGATCTTCCTTTGAACAGTTTTTGGTTGACTGCTGCCAAGGAGTTCCCCATTCTGGCCAACAAAGTTATTTCAACATTGCTCCCATTTTCCATGACATATCTGTGTGAGCTGAGCTTTTCAAGCTTGACTGTGACAAAAACTAAAAACAGAGAGAGACTGAGAGCTGTTGAAGAAGAGCTCCGTGTGTGTCTTTCTTCCATTCCTGCTAGGATCAGCTTTGTGTTCATCTAAACAGGCCCAGGGTTCATACTGAGTGAGTATAAATACATTTAGAAACTGTATTGCTAACTATATTTTATTATTTTTACTGTGTTAGGCTATAGAGTGTCATTTTATGTCATTTTGGTTGGTGGTGTGCCCCAGGATTTTGTCAATGTAAAAAATGTGCCGTGGCTTAAAAAAGGTTGAAAAACACTGCAATAGAGGACAAGTCCCTTGTGGGAAAGTTGAAAAGAACTTTGAAGAGAGAGTTTAGAGCTGCTGAAATTCTCTAAACTCCAGCAGCTCTCAGCAGATAGATACGACACAAAGTACAGAGCAGAAAGTGCTTTTCACCCCTCCCCCTTTCCCCCCACAGACTGACATGAATATGACAATGTGTCACACACTATGTATAATGCACCAGCACCAGTTTCTATGCGTGGTTAATAAAGCTATAAAGGCAGAACACAGAGAAACGAGGGAGGCTTCTCAGCCCCAGCGTAGCCCGCGCTGGGGCCAATGGCTGTACACGTTAGAGGGATGATAAAGATCTGTGTTGTCCAACGCTTGTTTCTCACCTGCACATCCTTTCCTTTTACCCTCTACACCACCACGATTGTGGAGCAGAATGCCAAGATCAATTGCATATCATATCATCAATTGCATATCATATCACCAGTGCCGAAACATTCAACACCATCGTGCCTAAATGACTATCGCCCTGTGGCACTGACGCCCATAGTCATGAAGTGCTTTGAGTGACTGGTCTTGGCACAGCTCAAAAAATGCCTGCCCCCTACACTGGACCCTCACCAGTTTGGCTACCGGAGCAACAGGAGTACAGAGGATGCGGTTTCTACAGCGCTGCACTATGTACTCTCACACCTGGATGACAAGAACACCTACGCAAGAATGCTGTTTGTTGACTTCAGCTCAGCATTCAACACAGTTATCCCCTCCAAGTTGATCACTAAACTTGGGGACCTGGGAATCAGTACCTCCACCTGCAACTGGATCATGGATTTTCTGACCAACAGACCCCAGCATGTTAGGTCAGGCCCCAACCGTTCTTCCGTCATCACACTCAACACTGGTGTACCACAGGGCTGTGTGCTCAGCCCATTCCTCTACTCCCTCTTCACCCATGACTGCAGGCCTATGTATGGATCCAATTCCATCATAAAGTTTGCAGATGACACCACGGTGATCGGACTCATCAGGGACAACAATGAGTCAGATTACAGGGCAGAGGTTGAGCACTTGGCTACTTGGTGTGCTGACAATAACCTGCTCCTTAACACCAGCAAAACCAAGGAGCTCATAGTGGACTACAGGAAGGAGAGGGGAGAGACACATGACCCCATCCATATCAATGGCATAGCTGTTGAACGTGTCCCCAGCTTCAAATTCCTGGGGACCCACATCTCGGAGGACCTGTCCTGGTCAGTTAACACCACCAGCCTGATCAAGAAGGCCCATCAGCGCCTCTTCTTCTTGAGGACACTGAAGAAGAACCATCTGTCAACTGACATCCTGGGCAACTTCTACCGCTGCGTGATAGAGAGTACCCTGACCAACTGTATTACAGTCTGGTATAGGAGCTGCTCTGTCGCTGACCGTAAGGCGCTGCAGCGGGTGGTGAAAACCGCCCAACGCATCACAGGGACTCCACTTCCAGTTATAGAGGACGTCTACAGGAAAAGATGTCTGCGCCGGGCACGCAGCATTCTTAGGGACTCCAACCATCCTGCTCATGGACTGTTCCAGCTTCTCCAGAAGGCGTTTCAGAAGCCTTCGGACTAGAACCAGCAGGTTTAGGAACAGTTTCTTTCCAACAGCTGTCACGTTATTGAACTTAGTTCCCCGCTGACTCTCTTACCATCATCTCTTACCATCCTCACCTGTACATAACTGCCCATCTAACTTATTGTACATTATTTGCACATAACAGTACTCTTAACTTTCTGCACTGCTGCATATATTTGCATATATTTGCTTAAATTGCACATACTGTTAATTACTGTATATACTGCACTGCTGTCCTTTGCACTTCTGATTGGATGCTAAACTGTGTTTCGTTACCTTGTATTCATACATGTGTAATGACAATAAAGTTGAATCTAATCTAATCTAATCTAAATATGCAGCCACATATGCAAGTTTTGACTAAACGACAACCATGACCAAACAGGACACAAAAATGTCCAAATAATGAAATAAATAATTTTTAAATATTTACTGACAAATTGCCAACACTGATGCAACAGTTGCAGCCAAATGGATCATTCTGCTGTGTATAATAATGTTCAGTGTTTTGTACTTAATATTGCTAAAATATAAAAGAATACACTAGAATGAGTCTAAAATATTTGTAAACGTGTCCTGTTATAGTACTGCATGAGTTTGACGATACAGTTTCAACTACACATCTAAACTAAAACAATTATTATGATGACTGAACAACTCCCATTCTTTAACCTCTTGCACTCTGGGATACCGCGGGCGGTCACGTCTCTGCGTACTAGTGCGCACTGAAAAAAAAAAAAAAAAAAGCTGCATTTCCGTTCTTCCACTACAGACACAGCAGCGAGCAGAAAGCCAAAGGAGTGCTTTGATTGGTTTAGATTTGATTGACCTCTCATTCGACTAATAAGGGCCTTGAATTGGGTTTCTGAAACCTTGAAAAACCAATGACTGAAAACCTAGCAAGAAGGACCTGCCTACCGACGGCTGCGAATACAGCGAGCCAATTGAAGCAGAGAAGTTCGACGATTGAAAGCGTGCGTCCCGTGCGTAAAATCTGTTTTGTGTAAGCCGCTGTGTGTGACGGTAGTGTTCGCCAGTGTTTTTTTCTTACTACTGTTCTTATTTGTTTTGAAAAATTGTTCGCCAAAACCGCAATCATGGAAGCGCAAAACCGCAATCATGGGATCATGGTTTGACCGGGTCGTGTGACCAGAACCACAAGTCATAACAAGCGGACCAGCGTCATGTGTGTCTGACAATGAGGAAGAGATGTTCGCCAGCGACACTGCTGTTGTGGACAGGTAAGTGTTATAAGCTAAATTATTCTTTATCCCTGAAAATTGTAATCAAAATGACTTTTGACCGATCGGTAAATTACAACTGTGCGTCATCGCCACATGACGGACCGCGGCACACCGACTGGACCGTGCGCCGAGAACACCCCCCCCCCCCCCCGCTACTCCTCTGTAGCGGATTGCAAATATTTTAGTACAACTCCGTCATGTGGCGATGGACAATGTCCGTCCTCTGTAGTGGGGGGGGTTGGTTGTTATCCTCTACATTACAGATATCTTAGTATAATTTTTAGTGCACTGTAGGTTATTTTTTCTTGTTAAAAAAAAAGCCACACATTTTTTATGTGGCATGCTTCTTTGTGTGTGGGGGGCTTGTTTGTTTGTTCATTCATTCATTCAAGAATGAATAAACAACCCCCCCCCACACACACACACACAGCCCTGAGTGTCACCTTTCATTACAGCCCAAGATCAAGCTTCTATATTGAATCATTCAAAAGTTAGACGTTTTTCCAAACTGTGCCATTTGGCACAATTTGGCACAGTTCAAAAACGCCTGGGAACAACCTGACAAAAAAGCTGTGTAATATATTAATTTTTTGTGGTATTGTTACAAAATTTTGACCTCAGCTGGATAACACTTGGTTCTACATTTCTGTTGCATTTTCCAGCCCGGATCTGACAGCTGTGTGTTATTTGCAAGCATTTGTATCTAAAAAAACACCCAGGCAAACTTTATTTTCACTTCCGGCTCTGAGAGAGAGCAGACGCATTTCTTCGCTCTCCTTTCTAATCCTTTCTAATCCTCCCTTCTGATCCCAGCTTGCAATGTCGCTCTTCTTCTGGCTGAATCTTAATCCAAATGGAAATTATGGATCTGGAAAGCGGCTTATAATTGTGATTGTCACCACTTTAAAGAAGATTGGGTCAAGGGGGAACCCAATGGAGAGACCCATGGATTGGAACTCATGTGTCTGTGTGATTGGACTGAAGATGTGGAAAACATCTACCTGTTTTGGCTTACGATCACAGGATTTTCTGCTGATTGGCTCTGGAGTTTTCCTGGTGTATTGAAAATTTAACTGGAAGAGCTAATCAAAATGCGGACCCGGCGTAGCTGCTTCTTCAACAATTCGACCAGATTTCAAGCCTGTATGAAATTTGAAGCACACAGAATCGAAGAGAGGGAAATTCTATTCTCTGAGTGCACTGTGCAAATTTGACCTTATTTTGGTGCCCTTGTTTACATTCCTCCTCGATAAGATAACGCTGGAGAAGTGGCTTAACCCAAACATCGACACAATTGTTGTTGTTTCAACAGATGGACGTTCAGGGACAGTGCACCATGACAACACCAGCTGCAAGCGAGAGAGTGACTCTGGACTGCTTAGATCACATGACTATAACATCTATCCACTGCCAGGAGGCGCCCTCTGCTGTTCACTAGCAATTGACACACCTACACTACTGCATTCAACATTACACCACTGTTACAATCACTGATATATAGTTTACAAACACTGTTCTCTCATTGCATGTGTATTGTTGTCTGCTAAATGTGCATTGAGGGTTTTTTTTTCTTGCAATCATAATCCCGCTCACTCACTGAGCGCTATTCTGATAAACATGTTTTTATTCTCTCGCCTACTGTGTCATCCCATACCCCCCCTTTTCTTTCTTTATCCCCGCTATGACTGGCGCCTAGCGGCTGCCCCAGCCTTGGATGCGCTCTGCAGAGCGTGCCCAAATGCCAAGTCACTGTGTTTCGTTACCTTGTATTCATACATGTGTAATGACAATAAAGTTGAATCTCATCTCATCTCATTTTCTTCAAGTTCAGTATGTTTAGATGACTGTTACTCAGTGGCAGGAGCACTTAGAGAGATTATGACTGTTTTGCCAAAAAAAATCAAAGTGTTTTCTTTTAAATGAGACCAAACCCATGAAGATGCTGCAAAGGGTTGAAGAACAGCTTTTGATTTACTTTGGGTACGTTATTTTTAGGCGTTTTTAGGGAAATTGACCAGAGTGCAAGGGGTTAAAGTGCAAGATGCACTATTATGAATGTAAGTCATAAAACATCACACAAATAAGTGATCTGACAAAATATAAACACTGGTTCCAAAACAGTCACTTATATTAGATGTCTGGTGCAGCTGTGCAGCCTTCGGTTGTGTCAGAGTATTATTTCCTCCGCTTTTGTTTGTTTGTATCGATTTCATTTTTAATTTTTTTACCTCTGTGATACTAGTCTGTGTTTGCTGTTAGCTCGGTATTGGTCTCGCCTAAAAGCCCGTTCGGATGCGCGAATAGGTCCGATCCCCGACTGGGCTGCTTTTTACTGGGCTAGGCTACTTGCTAGCCTGTTTTTAGCCTTTTAGCTGTTTTTAGCTAACTTTCAGCTAACTTGTTTTTAGCTATTTTAGCTGTTTTTGGCTAGTTAGCGGACTATCCATCTCAGCCCCCGGAACACCATGGCTCCGTCTCCGACTTGTACTCGCTGTTTATCTCTCCTTGGTAAGGTCTCTGATTTGGAAACGAGGCTCTCCAACCTTTATAAGATTCGGGAGGCCGAAGATCACCTCGATACCATCATTCTCGGGTGTACATCGGCTCCGCCTACCGACTCACAGTTGGCAGAGACGGCTACTTACTTGGGTGAACTCAGCGCTTCTCCATCCACCTCTACCCCTGCTCCAGCCTCTGCAGACAGCCATGACCAAAGCAATAAACACTGGCTTCATCTCGGGGCTAAACCCAAAGCCTCGATTTGACCCCCTCATCCTCAATGCGCGCCCTGGACCTTGGTTCAACCAGCTAACAACCATCGTCGATTGACCAGAAAGGGCTGCGCTGCTTCTCTTCCCGTGTCCTTGGAAAACAGATTTGATATTCTTTCTATGGAGGATTTTCCCCACCTGGACGCTGGCTGTACGCCCCTGAACACCCCTCATCCTCCCTCCCTCTTCTTCAGCAGCGGCTCATGTCCGCAAACCCCAGATAAAGACCACCCTGGGTGTGTTAAATCACACACCAGCTCCAGATAGAAGAGAGCGCTTCTCCCCGCCTTTGCAACAACAATATCACCCTCTACAAAATTACTCTCATCAGAATCCACCGACAAAAACCCCCCAGACAACGCTGGTAATTGGTGACTCGATCGTGAGGAACATCAGAAGCAGGAACTGTGTTACTCGATTTTTTTTTTTTTTTTTTCCCCCCGGGGCTAGAGTCTCTGACATTGAGGCTCTCATCCCTGACCTGCTGAATGAATTCCCTCACGTACAAACTGTCGTTGTGCATGTGGGATGCAATAACATCCCAGATGAAGCGTCGGAGATTTTAAAACGTGACTTCAGGAGCCTTCTGTCCCCTCTTATGAACTGTGGCAGACGTGCGCTCATCTCTGGGCCTTTGGCACCTCTCAGACGAGGCTGCAATTGTTTTAGCAGAACTCTCAGTCTTAATACTTGGCTGTGTTTTACTTGTCCTATTTTTAACATTGGTTTTGTAGACAATTTTAACTTATTTTGGAACCGCCCTTCACTTATGTGGCCTGATGGCATCCACCCAGACAGACTTGGTGCACATGTTTTAAGAGACAATCTATTCTATTCCATTCGGTGTTTTTTAGTACAGTGACTGGGACCTGGTGTGTTTACTCGCTCTGAAGCTTCTGGGTATGCCAAACTGCCCTTTTCTGGTTCTGTTCCCACTTCTTGTATTGATCCCATTAATTCAGGTGGTCTTTACCGTTTGGATCAGCCTTTGATTTATAATCCTACAGAGATTGTGTCTGTCTCCCGTTGCCCTAAATATTGTAACCCAGGACAAATGCAACATAACTTGAAAAACACACGCACTTCTGCAGCTCCTCCTCGTTCACCACCCTTCAACTTTGCCCCTGTCTTCTCCCTAAGAGAACCTTTTTCTGCTTCCTCCAAAGTTAATAAAAAAGTTAATAAAAATAGAATGCATAAACATCGCAGATTGATTAAATAAAATGTTGGTAAAATTCAAATCAACCTCAAGTCCTTAAAATTAATAAATCGGCCTCTGTTCCTCCCCAGTACTTAATTAGGTCTCTAACTAATGACATATATCTTCAACATGAGCCTGAAACTGGGGAGGGTACCACAGCTGTGGAAAACATCTTGTGTGGTACCTGTACCAAAAACTTCCCACCCCAAAGACCTGAACAGCTTCAGACCGGTGGCCTTGACGTCCCACTTGATGAAGACCCTGGAGAGACTGCTCCTTGCTCATCTCCGCCCCCTGGTGGAACCAGCGATGGATCCACTCCAGTTCGCCTACCAGCATGGCATTGGGGTGGAGGATGCGGTGATCTTCCTCCTTCACCGTTCTCTGTCCCACCTGGAGAAGCCCGGGAATATGGTGAGGATCATGTTCTTTGACTTCTCCAGTGCTTTCAACACCATCCAACCGATGATCCTGAAGGACAAGCTGCTGCGCGCAGGGGTGGACCAGCACCTGTCATCATGGATCCTGGACTACCTCACGAACCGGCCTCAGTTTGTGAGAACCCGGGACTGTGTTTCCGACACGATCATCAGTAGCACGGGGGCCCCCCAGGGAACGGTGCTGGCTCCCTTCCTGTTCACTCTTTATACTGCGGACTTCTCACACAACACAACACATTGCCATCTACAGAAGTTCTCTGATGACTCTGCGATCGTTGGTCTCATCTCCAGCGGAGATGAAGCTGAGTGCAGAGGGCTTATCCAGGACTTTGTGGACTGGTGCCATCGGAACTGCCTCCAGATCAACGCGAGGAAAACTAAGGAGCTGGTGGTGGACTGCCGCAGGCATGGGCAGCCCCTCACAGCACCAGTAAATATACAGGGAACAGACATCGAGATGGTGACATCCTACAAGTACCTGGGTATTCATCTGAACAATAAACTAGACTGGTCACACAATACTGACGCACTCTACAAGAAGGGACAGCGCAGGCTGTTCCTGCTGAGGAGACTCAGGTCTTTTGGTGTACAAGGGGCGCTGCTGAAGTCATTCTATGACACGGTGGTGGCATCAGCCATCACTTTTGGAGTGGTCTGCTGGGGCAGTGGCATTACTGCAGCCGATAGGAAGAGACTGAACAAACTGATTAAGAAAGCTAGCTCTGTCCTGGGGCAACGCCTTGATCCGATGGAGGAGATAGGAGAGAGAAGGACGGTGGCTAAACTGTCATCTCTGCTGGAGTCCGAGTTCCACCCTATGCAGGACATACTGGATGCACTGAGGAGCTCATTTAGCAGCAGACTACATCATCCCAGGTGCACAACCGAGAGGTTTCGTAGGTCCTTCCTACCAACGGCTGTCAGACTGTACAACCTAAGCAGGGCTGCTCGCAGAGATAGCAAAAAGACGTAACAAACTAATAGTTTTTTGAATGCAAAAGATGCAATAGACTTACACAATGGTCCTCTCCGGCATACAACTAGGAACATACCGGTCGCTATGGAGGGTGAGAATATGTATGGGCACATAATCATACCATGTAGGATAACTAAATAGAAGGTTATGCTGTTTCATCCCACCTAGCAACAATGCTCTGCACTGTGTGTGTTTATACATTTACATATTTATTCCATCTAGCTACAATGCTCTGCACTGGGTGTGTTTATATTTATATATCTATATATTTATTCCATCTAGCTACAATGCTCAGCACTGGGTGTGTTTATATTTATATATCTATATATTTATTCCATCTAGCTACAATGCTCCGCACTGTGTTTTTATATATCTACATATTATTCCATCTAGCTACATTGCTCCGCACTGTGTGTGTTTATATACTTGCATATTTATTCCACCTAGCTGCAATGCTCCGTACTGTGGGTGTTTATATATTTACATATTTATTCCATCTAGCTACAATGCTCTGCACTGTGTGTTCATATATTCATATATTTATTCCATCCAGCTACAATGCTCTGCACTGTGTGTCTGTGTGTGTGTGTGTGTGTGTGTATATATATATTTTATAGTAATATGTACATATGTATATTAGCTGCTCTTGCTTGCTTGTTTTTGTTTTTTTTGCCTTCTGATTGTTGCTCTGAGTGTTGCTATCCCTGTGCTGATGCAATCCTGGAATTTCCCCGTTGTGGGACTAATAAAGGCTTATCTTATCTTATCTTATCTTATCTTAACTTCTAAGTCTCTTCTGGTTCATGATCTATTAATAGATCATCAGATCGATCTACTATCCCTCACAGAGACCTGGCTTGGGCAAGATGATTTTGTTGGTCTGAATGAATCAACTCCCTCTGGGTATTTAAACTGTCATGACCCCAGAGGTTCTGGTTGTGGTGGTGGAGTGGTGGCAATTTTCCATTCTAAATTACTAGTTCATGTTAAGCAAAAATTATGTTTTAATTCCTTTGAAGGTTTGGTCCTCACTGTGGGGTTTATTGGCAATCTTGGCTTGAACCCAATTTTCTTTGCCATAGTTTATCGTCCTCCCTTGGCCTATTCAGAGTTTCTATCGGAATTTGCCGAATGTTTAGCCGATTTAGTGCTGAAATCCGATAGAATAATAATTGTAGGGGACTTAAATATACATGTTGATGTAGAGAGTGATTGTGTTGATAAGGCATTCAATTCAATTTTAGACTCAATGGGGTTTTCCCAGAAAGTAAAAAAAATTCTACCCATCGTTTCCACCATACATTGGACCTTGTTCTGACTTATGGTATAGATATCGAAAATCTGGTAGTGTCCCCTCATAATCCTGTACTGTCTGACCATTGTCTGTTAATTTTTGATTTCATTATCTCTGATGACTTGTTTCCTAAAGAAAAATACTACTACAGCAGATGTCTTTCTGATGACGTTGTTGCCAAGTTTTCGCAGATTGTCTTCTCTATGCCATGGGTCAACACAACAAAAACAACAGAAATAATAGATGGAGAGTCTGCTCCATTTGTGATTGATGGCATGGTTGATAGTGTTACAGCCTCTCTGCATCGGACTCTAGATTTGGTAGCCCCTTTAAAAAAGAAAAAGTCTAACCAGAGATTTCTAACCCCTTGGTTTAACTCAGAAACTCATGACTTAAAACAGAAAACTCGTCAATTGGAAAGGAAATGGCGTTCAACTAATTCAGATGAATTCTACTAAGCGTGGAGAAATCATTTTCTAATCTATAAAAAAATCTCTTAGAAAAGCTAGATCAAGCTATTATTCTGCATTAATAGAAGCAAACATGAATAACCCCAGGTTTCTCTTCAACACTATAGCCAGGCTTACAAAGAGCCAGGACTCGATCAATCCTCGCACCCCCCCTGAGTTTTCTAGTCAGGACTTTCTGAACTTTTTCAATCTTAAAATTTTATCTATTAGAAATGAAATCAGTCAGATTCTTCCTACCGTAAACTCAAGTACATTAACTTCTACAGCTTCCTCAATTGATATCTGCTTAGATAAGTTTACTCCAATTGACCTCTTAGAGTTGGATAAAATAATTTCCTCATCTAAGTCTTCATCTTGCCTTTTAGACCCTATTCCTTCTAGGTCAGGGGTCACCAACACGGTGCCTGCGGGCACCAAGTCGCCCGCAAGGACCACATGAGTCGCCCGCAGGCCTGTTCTAAAAATAGCACAACCCGCAAGTGAGCTGCGTCTAAGATGTAATTTTTTCTGCCGCTATTTTTTAAAATCACACTTGCATTTATATAGATTTTAAAATGACAATGTCTTAAAAATAAAAAAAATAAAAATATGTTTATTATACGTAAAGTTAAGGTGAACTCTGACCTAGTTCAAAGGTCAGTATTGTGCGCATGGCAAAACCTTCGCGCTTGTGGAGAGTAAGCTAGCGGGCAGTGAAGATGGTGAGCGGAGTGCAGTTTCCTACCCCAAAAACATGGCAAAAAAAAAGACAGAAAATTTATCATTTTCAAAGTGAATGGAAGGAAGAGTTCTTTTTTACTACCGGGAAAGGAAGCTGCATGTGTTTCATTTGCGGGACGACTGTGGCGACGGTGCACTGTACTATATCGCTTTCTGATACTGCAGCATATGGACAATGCTATTCAAATCAGGAGATGAACTCAGTGTGAACTGTGAAACTGCTGCCCACTCTCAGTGCTGTTTAGCTTCTTCTCATGAAAGGACAGTGCCGGTTATTACAAAAGCATGATTCTTGGCAAGAACTGTTTGGATATAATTCCAGTGAAGAACACCACACAAAAGTGTGTTTATAAAATGTAACAGATTTTGAGCAGAATTGCAGCAGATTTGTTCAGTTAAAAATGTGATAAGATTTATTTAATATGAAAGTTGATTTTTCTTAAATGTTGCATAACTTTTTCAAACATGGTTCAACATAGTTCATGAATTGTTAAAAGGGTTTAGTTTTTTATGGTTAAAAGGGACTGGTGAAAACTGGACATTTTTTTTTTTTAATGAAATGTAGAAGTGATCATCTGAACAATTGCTGAGATTAATAAAAATAAAAGTGTTGAATATTGATCTTATCTGTTACCCACTCTAAGTTACTGATAATTAACTATGTATGTATATATATATATATATATATATATATATATATATATATATATACACACACACAATTTGTTATTTTAGAGGAGTGTGTCAAGCTGGTAGCCCTTCACATGACTCGGTACCCATGAAGTAGCTCTTGGTTTCAAAAAGGTTGGTGATCCCTGTTCTAGGTTATTTAAAATCATCTTCCCAATTATTGGTAGCCGTATTCTTCTTACAATTAATTCTTCTTTAACTCTGGGTTATGTACCACTGGCTTTTAAAACTGCTGTAATTAAACCCTTACTCAAAAAAACGACTCTCAATCCAGGAGTTTTGGCCAGTTATCGACCAATCTAATTTGCCTTTCATTTCAAAAATCTTGCAAAGAGTTGTTGCTGTGCAACTAACTGACCACTTGCAGGGAGTTGGTTTGTTTGAGGTGTTTCAGTCTGGGTTCAGAGCTAATCACAGCACTGAAACTGCTTTAATGAAGGTCACTAATGACTTCCTGATCCATCCATCTTCTCTACCGCTTTTCTGGAGGTCCAGATCGCGAAGGCAGCAGTTCAGTTGACAGCTCTGCACCTCTCTTTACTCGGGTGTCCAAGACATACGGTTGCAGGTCTGATGACACGATAACAAAATCGATCATTGACCTGCGACCTAGGGTGTCCTGGTGCCAGGTGCACATATGGACACCCTTATGCTTGAACATGGTGTTCGTTATGGACAGACTGTGGTTAGCACAGAAGTCCAATAACTGAACACCACTCGGGTTCAGATGGGGCAGGCCGTTCCTCCCAATCACTCCCCTCCAGGTTTCACTGTCGTTGCCCACGTGCGCATTGAAGTCCCCCAGTAGGACAATGGAGTCTCCAGGAGGAGCACCCTCCAGCACCCCAGTCACAGACTCCAAAAAGGGTGGGTACTCTGAAACCTCATTTGGTGCATAGGCACAAATGATGGTCCGGGGGGGTCCGGGTCCGGGGGGTCCGGTGCTATGTGGATTAGGTGGCGGTCAAAGGCGGAGACCTTGGCGGACTGATCCCAAGCTTTCTAAACTGGCTTTTGGTACGTGGAATGTCACCTCTCTGGTGGGGAAGTAGCCTGAGCTGGTGTACGAGGTTGAGCGATACCGGCTAGATATAGTCGGCCTCACCTCAACACACAGCTCTGGTTCCGGAACCAGTCTTCTGGAGAGGGGCTGGAGCTTGGCCTTTTCTGGAGTTGCCCCGGGCGAGAGGCGACGAGCAGGGGTGGGTATTCTTGTATCGCCCCACCTTGCTGCCTCTATATTGGAGTTTTCCCCGGTGGACGAAAGGGTTGCTTCCCTGCGCCTTCGGGTTGGGAAACGGGTCCTGACCATCAATTTGCAAATAAATTCTTTAAAAATCAGACAATGTGATTTTCTGGATTTTTTTTTTCTCATTTTGTCTCTTATAGTTGAGGTATACCTATGATGAAAATTGGAGACCTCTCATCTTTTAAGTGGGAGAACTTGCACAATTGGTGGCTGACTAAATACTTTGTTGCCCCACTGTATGTATAGTACGTTCACTGCTCTTATTTTCTTATCTTCTAAATTATTACTCTGAGTGTTGCTATCCCTGTGCTGTTGCAATCCTGGAATTTCCCCATTGTGGAACTAATAAAGGCTTATCTTATAACTACTTAGTTTATGTTGTGATGTGAAGCTCTTCTCTCACTGCTCCATTGGCTGCACATTCACTATATAGTACAATAGATGAGGAGTTTCGTTGTTTCCTTTTCTTTTCATACTGTGCACACCAATGAAGAGGGAGAGAAACGCCATTTCACTTCTCTTGTATGTCCTGTATATATAGTAGTATTGACAATAAATTTTTCCCTCTAATCATTAACCAAAACGCTTTCTTTTGCACACACCTCAGACCCAGTGAAGTTTTATAAACTGGAAAAAAATATGTGCCCCATGTTGAAATTTTTCCGACAAAATCAGTGTATGGTTGATACATCGTGCATTCGTGGAGCAAAGGTTGTATGGAATTCCCCCCATGTGTTTTTTTTTTTTTTTCCTTTGCAGTCTGTACCATCAGCTGTCCATGCTGTTCTGATATTTATGCCAAAATGTCATAACACCGGAGGCGGTGGATCCAATCAGCCTCAGAGCAAAAGCACATTCCATGCATTCTTTTTTTTTCACGTTATTGAAAATAACTTTTTTTTTTTTTTTTTTTATATCGCCATCAGTTAGCGTGCCTTTGTGCCAGGTCGTGTCTGGCTGCTGCTTCTCTCGGCATGTACTGTGTTGATTTATCCGACCCAGTCCTCGCTGATGCTCCACCCAGTCTGCTCACGCATCTCATGTTCTCCACATATGTTGAATTATCCTGTAGACCTACGCAATCACGGCAACTTTATGGTATAATTTTTTAAGTTTTAAATGTTAAGTATCATGCTTTTCTAGTCAAATTGTCATTTTTCACTTCCTTGTTTTGTCCAGGGAACACTGGTGACTGACAAGTCGTGATGCCACGTATTATCCAATCGGCATGGTCATGATGCCGTGTATTATCCAATCGGCACAGAATCAATCCGAAACCCTGCCCACACTTCTTGAAGCCAGGGTATGAAGAGACACAGAAGGGTGGCTAAACTTTCACTGATAAAAATTACATATTTTGACTGAGTGACTCCATACTCATGGATGCACACCCTTGTAACCTTGAAGCATTTTTAAAATCTTTGGCCAGTCTGACAAATGGTTCAAGAGATATGCATGGAACAGACACACACAGATATTTTGTACATGTATCGATAGATTCAGTAGAAAAGCCTTTATTGGTAATAACAGCTTCCAGACATCACCTGTATGGAGAAACTAGGCGTAGGCATTGCTCAGGAGTGATTTTAGCCCATTTTTCCACACAAACTGTCTTCAAATCTTGGAAGGCTCCATGGGTGTCTTCTGTGAACTCTGATCTTGAGTTTGTTCCATAGATTTTCAATTTGATTCAGTTCAGGTGACTGACTAGGCCATTTGAGCAGTTTTATTTTCCTTCTCTTGAGCCAGTTGAGACTTTCCTTGGCTGTGCGTTTAGGATCATTGTCTTGCTGAAATATCCACCCTTGTTTTATCTTCAGCGTCTTGGCAGATGCCAACAGGTTTTTATCAATGGTGTGCCTGTACATTTGTCCATTCATCTTTCCTTCAGTTAATTGAAGTCTGCCTGTACCATTTGCTGACACCCCCCCCCCCCACACACACACACACCATGATGGGATGTGCAGAGCCATTTCTCCTCCAAACATGCTGTGTGTTGTGACATCCAAAAAGTTCAATTTTGGTCTCATCTGAACAGACTATATTCTTCCAGTTTTTTTTTTACTGGTTTGCCCAAATGCTCTGCAGCAAACTTTAAATTAGATTAATCATGCTTTTTCTTCAGCAATGGAGTCTTGTGAGGTGAGCGGGTATAGAACCCATGTCGGTTGAGTGCATTACTTATCATTTTCTTGGAAACAGCAGTACCTGCTATCTCCAGGTCTTTCTACAGCTCTCCATGAGTGGTCTTGGGCTCTTGGATAACTGTTATGATAATTCTTTCAACTCCTCTGTCAGAAATTTTGCAAGGAGCTCCTGGTCTTAGCCAGTTTATGGTAAAATGATGTTCTTTCCACTTCCGAATGATGGCTCCCAGCAGTGATCACTAGAACATTCAGCCATTGAGACATGCACCTGTAACCAATGCCATCATTATATTTTGCAACAATAAGGTTGCAAATAGGTCTAAAGAGAGCTCTTTGCTTCTACCCATCATGAGTTCTTTGTGGTGTGACAATCTGATATTCACAGACCTTTGTAAAGGCTATCAGGCAGGACTTAAAACAACAGAAATGAATTTGCACTGATGAAGGATGGGATGGCTTCCTAAATTCTGATGGATTTCAGCTGGTTTCTTGGCTTTCTATGCCTTTTTGCACCTCTTTTTCTTCATGTGTTCAGTACTTGTTTCTGTGTTGTTCCACTTTATTAAATACAACTTGTTTTGTGAACACAGTTGCCTTGATTTCTTTGTATGTATGGCAGGGGTCACCAACTGAAACTACAAAAGGTCCAGTAAGTTGGTCCTCCTTCCCAGCCAAGATTTGAACTAGGTGTGGGAATCTTTAGGCACCTGTAATATAAATGTGTTTTTAATGTGTGCCCTGATTTGTTTCTCAGTTGTTTTTAATATGTTTTAACAATCCAGTTCTCTTTATCTTAAGGCACACCATGACCTGGACAGTATGACCTGTTCTTAGACACAGCAAGTTTCTCACTGTTTATAAAACAAGGCTTAACCTTTATTTCTCACATATGTGTGTGTGTGAACAGATGTTATATGTTTTGAGAAGTCTGGCTGCAATCGCCTGGGAGCGGGGACTAGCCCCCCCGCTCTCTACGCGATTCCATGGGGGGGGGAAGTTGCCTGGCAACGAAGAGTGGCTCCTTCGTTGTGTACGTAACTC
This sequence comes from Pholidichthys leucotaenia, assembly GCA_020510985.1. Classification (NCBI taxonomy): domain Eukaryota; kingdom Metazoa; phylum Chordata; class Actinopteri; order Cichliformes; family Pholidichthyidae; genus Pholidichthys; species Pholidichthys leucotaenia. Next base: position 51,738,138 of record CM035836.1, read on the forward strand.
TACCCTTTAAAAGGCAGAGGTGTTTTGCCAAACAGTAGAGTCTGCTGTGGATTTCGCGCGAATTGCCAAGCTGATTGATGCACGCGCCTGCCAAAAGACTGCCAAAGGCTCTCCGGTCTTCTGTATTATTGGTAAGGGCTGATGAAATGACATGAAGTGCATTGATCTTTTGTATATGAAGATATGGTCTGTGGGGAATAAGGGAATACAGCTTATTCTAGCAGTCTGTCTAATGTGAATGCATTGATCTTTTGTGTGTGAAGATATGTTCTGTGAGGAATAAAAGACACATTTTATTATAGCAGTTCTTGTCTCAGTGTGAATTCTTTCCTGTGCGCCGACTCCTCACGAACCTGTCTAAATATTTTCATAAAACAGCACCTGATGACTGTTATGATTCAGAACTCCAACTTGATTCCAAAACCATTCTCAATGCATCTTAACACTTTTTTTTTTCTATTCAAGATTTTTCCCTCCTACTGTGTGACAACTTGGCCCATTTAAAGCAAAGTATTTGCAATGACCCATGAATTTTCTTCCAACATTTTTTATTAAAACAAATTGAAGAGAAATCTGACACATGGTGAGCAGTGGTGGCCTAATGGTTAGGGATCTGGACTGGTGAGCGCAGGGTCGTGGGTTTGATCCCTGTACCAGCAGGATTAGATCTGGGTGGGACAGATAACATAGCAGTGTTTGCCCCACCCTCCTTACCCCCACTGTGGTGGCCTTGAGCAAGGCCCTTAACCCAAACTGCTCCCAGTGGCCACAGGTCAGTCTGTGGTTGGACTGGGCAGCTTCTTGGTGTGAGTGTGAACAGGGTGTCCTTGAAAAAGAGAGGTTGCCTCTCAATGGAACTACCCTGTATAAATAAAGGTAAAATAAAAAACATGGACAATTTTTTCACAAAATGGGGTTTTAAGAACTGTTATCCTTTCATCAAATCAAATCAAACTTTATTGTCATATTGCTGTACATACAACTGTAGTGCAGGCAAGATGAAATTGCATTTCTCTCGGCATCCATATAAATAGAAGCAGCATGATTTAAGACACACTCCCACATAGCTCCACCCCCCACCCCCACTCCCCCATCCATTCACACATCCCTGAGACATACTTGTGGAGAAATACAAATAATATACAAAATGTCCGTAGGTGCAGTAGTGTGTATGAGAGATTCCGGGTCAACTGTTCAGCATCCTGACAGCTTGTGGAAGGAAGCTGTTGATCAGTCTGGTGGTTCTGCCTCTGATGCTCCGGAATCGTTTACCAGAGGGTGAGAACGGTCCTTGACAATGTTCAGTGCCCTGCTCCTACAACGGTTCTGAAAAAGTTCTTGGACAGAGGGGAGGGAGACTCCAATTACCCTCTCAGCCCCCTTGACTATCCTCTGCAGGACTTTTTTGTCTGACATACTGCAACTGGAGTACCATGTAGCAATGCAGTACGTCAGAACACTCTCCACCACACCTCTGTAGAAGGTCCTGAGGATGCAGATGGGGAGAGAGGCCTGTTTGAGTTTCCTCAAGAAGTGCAGTCTCTGCTGAGCCCGCTTCCTGATCTCCAAGGAATTCTTGCTCCAGGTCAGGTCCTGCGAGATCTGCACTCCGAGGAACTTGATGTTCTCTACTCTCTCTACTAAACGGCCGCCGATGCTGAGGGGGACGTGCTCAGGCTGTGACCGCCGGAAGTCGATAATCATCTCCTTCGTTTTGTCCACGTTGAGCACCAGATTGTTCTCCCTGCACCAGCCCTCCAGGTCTCTCACTTCTTCCCTGTACATTGATTCCTCATCCCTCTGAATAAGTCCCACCACCGTGGTGTCATCTGCAAACTTAATAATCTGGTTCCCCTCGTGTCTAGATACACAGTCATGTGTTAAAAGTGTAAACAACAGTGGACTGAGTACACAGCCTTGAGGGGATCCGGTGCTCAGCGTGACAGAGTTGGAGATGTTGTTTCCAACCCAGACAGACTGAGGTCTCTCAGTCAGGAAATCCAGGATCCAGAGACATGTGGCAGTGTTCAGACTGAGAAGGAGTAATTTCTCCATCAGTCTCTGGGGAATAATGGTGTTGAATGCTGAACTGAAATCAATGTACAGGAGTCTGGCGTAGGTGTCTTTCTGGTCCAGGTGGGTGATGACATAGTGTAGGGTGGTGACTATAGCATCCTCCATGGAGTGGTTTGAACGATATGCAAACTGGAGCAGGTCGTGTGATGCAGGGAGGCAGGCTGTAATGTGTGGTTTGACAAGCCGTTCAAAACACTTCATCACAATTGGTGTCAATGCAACAGGACGATAGTCATTCAAACAGGACACAACTGGTTTCTTTGCCACCGGTACAATGATAGAGGTCTTGAAGCATCTGGGAATGATGGCCTGACTCAGGGAGATGTTATAAATGTCAGTCAGGACATCCGCCAACTCGCTCGCGCAGTCTCGTAGCACACGTCCCGGAATGTTGTCCGGACCTGCAGCTTTGCGTGGGTTGACTCTGGTTAGGATCCTCCGTGTGTCCACTGTGTTGATGGTAAAAGCTGGTCCCACCGATGGTGGGGGTGGGCCAGCCCTCCCTCTGATTGTCGAGTTTGATGCTTCAAAACGTCCAAAGAAGTTGTTAAGCCTGTCTGGAAGCGAAGCGTCGTCATCATCGACCCCCTGCCTAGACTTATAGCCCGTCAGTGTCCGAACTCCCTGCCACGTCTGCTTGGTGTTCCTAGTGTCACAGAGGTGTCCCTGGATTTTCTCCGCATAGGCGCGCTTTGCCACCTTAATTCCCTTTGAGAGTGCAGACCTGGCTGAGCGGAGGGCGATCCTGTCCTTCGCTTTGAAGGCTGCATCTCTGGCTGTAAGCAGCGAGTGCACCTCTGCAGTCATCCAGGGCTTATGATTACCCCGCATAGTGATGGTCTTCACTGTAGTGACATCCTCTGTGCACTTCGCGATGTAGCTGGTGACTGTATCAGCATACTCCTCCACATTCATCTTGTCTTCCTGGGAGGCTGCTATTTTGAAGACCTCCCAGTCTGTGTGCAGAAAACAGTCTTTCAGTGCAGAGGTTGCACTCTCTGGCCAAATCCTGATTTGTTTCACTGCTGGCCTGCTGCGCTTCAATAAAGGTTTGTAGGCAGGCAGCAGCATCACGGACATGTGATCAGAACGGCCGAGATGGGGGCGGGGTATCGCCTTATATGCATCTGTGTTCGTGTACACTAAGTCCAACATATTCTCTCCTCTGGTCTTAAAGTCTACACATTGTTTAAACTTGGGGAGCACAGTCTTTAGGCTGGTGTGGTTAAAATCCCCCGCAACCACCACAAAACTGTCCGGGTGTGAAGTTTGGATTTCACTAATCGCATTGTGCAGTACCCCAAGTGCCTTCTTAGCATTAGCTTTAGCATTAGGGCTCGGCGCTATGTAAACACCAGCTACATACACGTTGCTGAATTCCCTCGGCGAATAATGTGGCCGACAATTTACAATAAGGAACTCCGCCAACGGAGAGCAGTGTTTAGACACTAACGTGGCATTGACGCACCAGTTCTTGTTAACATAGATGCATAGCCCACCCCCCCGGCTCTTACCGGAGCTCGCCGTTTCCCTGTCGGCACGGAACATCGCCATATCTTCCAGTTGAATGGCCTCGTCAGGAATGTTGCCGTGGATCCATGTCTCAGTGAAAACAAACACACAGCAGTCTCTCCACTCTCTCCGGGTTTCTCTCAGCAGACGCAGCTCGTCCACCTTGTTTTCGAGGGAGCGGACGTTAGAGAGAAGAAGCGATGGTACCGCTGGTCTGGAGGGGTTAGCCTTTAGCCTAGCATGGATCCCGGCCCTTTTTCCGCGCTTTTGCTTGCGTTTGCTCCGCTTCCGCTTCCTCCTCTCTCGAGTAGCTTCCAGCGGGGACTCCGCCAGAATTCCATGCTGGCGTAGAATGTCCAAATCACAACCGATCGCCGCGATTCTTGCAGCGTGCAGTATCTTGATGTTTAATAAGGTCTCACGGTTGTAAGTTTTACAGAATGTACGTCTGGGGAGATCACAACACTCAAAACTCTCACACTCGTTGATGCCAAGAGGGGCCGCTGCGTCCGAGCGCGCTGCCGCCATCTTATTAAAAATATGGACATTGATATATGTCAATGTCATATTAAAAATATGACAATATTTTTGTAATATTAAAAATATGGACATTCATGGACATTCTTTCAGAAGACCACAGCTGTCTCCAGACAGGCCAGTATCATTTAACTTGCTTTGACATATTATTTTATTAAGCTCATGTTTTAGCTGGTTTTAGCTCTATAGTAATTTTTAAACAAAAAAAAATTAAAATGAATTCTTGTTCAATTTCAAACAAAACGTAATGTTAAATTTTATATGACAGGAAAACACTCAATCAGTCCCTCCAGGATTTCGCGGGATGTTTTTATGATTGTTGCGGCCCAAAAAGCCTGAATTCGTTGGAGCTTTTTTTTTTTTTTTGAAAGTTGCGATAAAAGTTGCGATGTTTGAAGAGGTTTCTTTGCACTTAAAATTGTGGGAAGAATTACACATTTTAAAGCAGATGGTTTTTCCAGCTTACTACAGTGATTTTCTATATACAGGGATGTGATTTTTCCACTAATTCGCGGAATTCCGCTTTTTTATCTTCCAAAAATTTTCAGACCAGATGGCGGCGCTTGCACAACGCGAGGCTCAGCGTCTCTTCAGATTTTGTGGATTAGCAGCAATATTTCTGCTCATTTCGGGTCTGTTCGTTCAGAACAGCTTCGCTTTTACATCCTACACCCGAAATGAACTTTTGGACATTGGATTATAAAATAACGACCTTTTTATCAGCAACCTACGTTTCATCCCTGAGCTCTGGAGAACACCCGACGCTAGGTAAGCTACCCGGCCGAACGGAAGTGCTCGAAGGCGGCGTAGAGACCGTAAACAAAGGTGGGGGAAGCGCGGAGGGCTAAGAGCTAAGCTAAAGCTAACACCGCTTTCTCTACCCAGCATTTTCCTCGCTAATGTACGGTCAGTGGCGAACAGAATGGATGAGCTATGGCTTCGGACCACCAACAATAAGAAACTTATGAACTGCAATATCATGATTTTCACGGAAATATGGCTACATAGTGGAGTACTTGTGTAGTGCCACAAGACGGCTTTTGTTGTGATGTGGCGCATTATAAATAAAGCTGAATTGAATTGCTTGACGGTGCTGTTGAGCTGGCCGGACGGCACACTCTGCGGGCAGACAGAGCAGCTGATGACTCCGGTAAGACCAGAGGTGGGGGAGTATGCATTTATATTAACAAGGCTTGGTGCACGAACTCTGTCACTGTTGGGAGACACTGCTCAGCTAACCTGGAGTTTCTCGTGGTTAAATGTAGACCTTTATATCAATCAATCAATCAATCAATCAAAGACTTTATTCCAGACTCATGGTCCATCAAAAATAAAATAAATAAATAAAATAAAATAAAACAAGACAGTTGAAAACAGATAATAAGAAAAACAATCAAAGTTGCAAAACAATAAGACACAGCTACTAAAAGAAGTACAAAGACAGTACAGACTTTAAAAAGACTTAAAAAGACTACTGTACCAGTGCCTTCTAAACTGTGACTGACAGCGAGTAGAACTGAGCAAGTAACAGGTAGGACTAGGTGAATGTTAGGAGTTCATCAGAGTGATGGCTTGAGGAAAGAAACTGTTCCTATGACGGGTGGTTTTGACCTTCAGTGATCTGTAACGACGACCAGAAGATAGAAGTTCAAACAGTTTGTGGCCGGGGTGTGATGGGTCAGCACAGATGTTTCCCGCCCGTTTCCTGGTTATGGACCGATATAAGTTCTCAATGGAGGGTAGGTCAGTACCAATGATCCTCTCCGCAGACTTAATGATCCGCTGCAGTCTGGTCTTGTCCTGTTTAGTGGCAGATCCAAACCAGACAGTGATGGAAAAGCAGAGGACAGATTGGATGATGGCGGTGTAGAAGACAACCAGCAGCTCCTGAGGCAAATCAAACTTCTTGAGCTGACGCAGAAAAAACAACCTCTGCTGGGCCTTTTTCCGGACAGTGTCTATATGGGAGGACCACTTCAGGTTCCGGGAGATTGTGGTACCCAGAAACTTGAAGGAGTCCACAGTGGACACTGTGCTGTTGAGGATGGTGAGTGGGGGGAATGAAGGGGGGTGTCGCCTGAAATCCACAGTCATCTCCACCGTTTTGGCTGGGTTAAGTTCAAGATGGTTCTGGCTGCACCAGAGGATCAGCTGCTCCACCTCCCGCCTGTATGCAGACTCATCATCATCCCGGATCAAACCGATGACTGTGGTGTCGTCCGCAAACTTCAGGAGCTTCACCGAAGGGTCCTCTGAGGTGCAGTCATTGGAGTAGAGGGAGAAGAGCAGTGGGGAAAGGACACATCCTTGGGGGGCGCCAGTACTAATTTTTCGGGAGCTGGATGTAAATCTCCCTAGCTTCACCTGTTGCCACCTGTCAGTCAGAAAGCTGGAGATCCACTGGCAGGTGGAGGGGGGCACCTTGAGCTGGAGGAGTTTCTGATGAAGAATGCCTGGGATGATGGTGTTGAACGCTGAGCTGAAGTCGACAAACAGGATCCTGGCGTACGTCCCTGGGGAGTCGAGGTGTTGCAGGATGTAATGTAGTCCCATATTCACTGCATCATCCACTGACCTGTTTGACCGGTAGGCAAACTGCAGTGGGTCCATCAGGGGGCCTGTGATGACCTTCAGGTGGTTCAGCACCAATCTCTCCAAGGATTTCATGACCACAGAGGTCAGGGCAACAGGTCTGTAGTCGTTTAATCCTGTAACAGAGGGTTTCTTGGGAACTGGAATGATGATGGAGCGTTTGAAGCAGGAAGGCACTTCACGCAGCTCCAGTGATCTGTTAAAGATCCGGGTGAAGATGGGGGCCAACTCGTTGGAGCAGACTCTCAGGCAGGACGGAGACACACCATCAGGTCCTGCAGCCTTCTTGATCTTTTGTCTCTGAAAGACCCGGCGCACCTCATCTTCACAGATCGTTAGTGCTGGTGGGAGGTCAGAGTGGAGGAGGGATGGAGTTCCTGGGGCTGCAGATAATCCTTTTGTGTGGGTGGGAGGTGAGAACTGTAGGTTCTTTTCAAACCTGCAGTAAAAGCTGTTTAGGTCGTTAGCCAGCTGGAGGTTTTCCACAGGGTGGGGGGATGGTCTCCTGTAGTTGGTGATATTCTGCAGGCCTCTCCAGACAGAAGCAGAGTTGTTGGCTGAGAAGTTTTTTTGTAACTTCACAGTGTAGCTCCTCTTAGCAAGCCTGATCTCCTTCGTCAGCATGTTTCTGGCCCGCTTGTACAGAGTCCAGTCACCAGTCCTGTAGGCCTCCTCCTTGGTCTGACGTAGCTGCTTCAGTTTAGGAATGAACCAGGGTTTATTGTTGTTGTATGTGCAGAAGGTCTTGGTCTGCACACACATGTCCTCGCAGAAACAGATGTATGACGTCACAGTGTCAGTGAGTTCATTTAAGTTAATGGCTGCAGCTTCAAAAACACTCCAATCTGTGCAGTCAAAGCAGGCTTGTAACTTCAGCTTTGATTCCTCAGTCCATTTCTTCACAGTCCTTACAACAGGCTTGGAAGTTTTTAGTTTCTGTCTGTATGTTGGAATAAGATGGAGCAGACAGTGGTCAGAAAAACCCAGAGCTGCACGGGGGACGGCATGATAGGCATTTCTTAAAACTGTGTAACAGTGGTCGAGTGTATTTGTGTCCCTGGTGGGACATTTAATATGCTGTCTGTATTTAGGAAGCTCATTTGTGAAATTAGCTCTATTGAAATCACCCAGAATGATAAGCAGAGAGTCTGGATGTTTTTCCTCCACGTCTGCTATCTGGTCAGCGAGGTGCTGCAGTGCCTCTGTTGTAGAAGCAGCAGGCGGGATATAAATTTCGACCAGAATAAACGAGGAGAACTCTCGCGGTGAATAAAAGGGTTTACAGTTTATGAACAGTGACTCTAGGTTAGGGCTACAAAACTTCTTCAACACTGTGACATCAGTACACCAACCTTCGTTTATGTAGAAGCAGATTCCACCACCTTTAGTCTTTCCAGAGAATTCTCGGCTGCGATCAGCGCGAAACAGCTGGAATCCGTCCAGGCGGACCGCGCTGTCCGGGATGTGTTCACTCAGCCAGGACTCCGTGAAACAAAGGGCGCCAGATCTGCTAAAATCCCGGTTTTTGTGAGTCAGGAGCAGCAGTTCATCCATTTTGTTCGCCAAACTGCGGATGTTTGCCAGATGGATCGATGGGAGCGGCGTGCGAAATCCTCGTTTCTTCAGCCTGACTAGCGCACCGGCACGTTTACCACGCCGCCTTCGTTTCCGGCCAGCGCCAATAGCCGCTGCTCCCACAGCTAAGATTGACTGAAAAAACTTCAGATCAGCAGCAGCAACTGGCGGAGAAGTTGCATTGGGAGGTAGTCTGAGTGAAAGTAGTTCCTCCCTTGAATAGGTGATTCGGACAGAAGAGCAGAAGTCCAAAAAAACACACAAAATTATCAAAAACATCAGAGAGCAGAAGCCAGTGGCTGCCATCCGCGGCGCCATCTTGGATTTTTTTTTTTTTTTTTTTTTCATTGTAAGCAACCTGTAATTTCTGCATACTTTGTTTCCTATAATTTATCCATAAATGAGCAGTGTATAAAGGTGTACAATAGGTTTTAAAAAGAACCAGTTTACCTCATCTGAACAAAAACCAAACCTGCGTGCAAGAATATTTGCTTGCATGTAGATTTTGCAGCGTTGTCTGAAAATATCATCATCATCAGTCATTCTATCATTAATAAAATGTCCCAGATATTTAATTTTATCCCTGATAATTAATTCCCTGCCTGCCAATTCAAAGACAGGGAATTTCATTAACAAATCTTCTTTAGTGCGGCAAATCAGCACACAACTCTTATTTGTATTATATTTTATGTCATTTTCCTCTTCATAAGCAGTACACACTCTTAATAACTCCTGAAGACCAGCACTACTTGGACTGAGAATAACTAGATCATCAGCGTACATAAAATGATTCACTAACTTATTCCCTATTAAACACCCAGTTTTACAGGCATTCAGTTGCTTTGACAAATCATCCATATAAAGATTAAATAGAATAGGGGACAATATACTGCCCTGTCTGACACCACTGCTCACACCAAATGGGGATGAATGACTCTTCCCCCATTTCACCAGCATCTTCTGATGTGCGTACCAGTAAATCAGGATACGTACTAAGTACTTGGGAACCCCCCGTCAATCATTTTCCTAAACAATATCCTGTGATTAACACGATCAAATGCCTTAGAGGCGATCAAATGCCTTATATCTGCCATAGGAGTTCACTTTTCACTTTTCTTCATCTTGCCTGCTGAAGATGTTTTGGACTTTATTTAAAAAATATTTTTTACGCCACACGTGATGGATAATGCTTGTTGGAATATTTTAGGAATGCTATCTTCTTGGAACGTAAGTCAATATTATACAGTAATAAGTGACATTCAGCTGTTTGTTTTATGTCATTTAAGCACAGTTCTGGTACTTAAAAATCATAAAAACCCAGGAGCTGCATCCCCCAGACCCCCTGCTAAATTTTCAGATAATTTCCCCAACCCCAAATCACATCCCTATATATAACAATACAAGAAAAGCACAGGATTATCAAACATTTCCCATTACAGTGATTTGTAAATTAAGCAGAAATGTCTGCTATACAGAAAAACTCTTTTGTGCAACAACCAATACAGACTTTAACACAATATCCATGACAACAGCTAAATTGCATTGAATGTAAAGAGTAGAATTGTGGAAATTATTTGCAGCGCCTTCATTTGAAAACTCCCTATGGTCCTCAACCACTCGGTACTGAGCGAAAAGGAAAAAATAAATAATTTACTCTTTTCGTCTGTATTGTCTATTGGAGTCTGTTTTCCGGGAAAAAAATGCAGACAATATTCCTATGCCTAACTCCTACCTGTCTTTCTATCTGTTCTGTGTCTTGACACACACAAACACCTGTCTCATCAGACACACATCTTTCATTTACGGAGGGAGGGGGGTGGTTGTTTGTCTGTGTTCAGATCAGAGATTCACAGCTTTAAAGCTCATTGACAAGATGTAGTAATGATTTTACCTCTAAAGATGTATGAAATGATGAAACACTGGCTGTCGTGTTAGACTTGCTCATTTGTTTGTGATTTTATGGAGTCTCTTGTCACGTGCGCTCCCCAACGGGGTGCTTTTGGGGCAGGCAGACGTTTTCAACACAAACTCACCACTTTGTATACGCAGTCAGGACAGACACATCCACCGGTAGGCTGGGGGACACGGAGGAAGGGGACGGTGTTGGAAACCTTGCGGGGGGAGTGGTTTTTTTTGTTTGTTTTTTTTAATCACACATTGTGTTTTGCTGAAGCGTTCCATTATTACTTACTGTGAACACAGAAGTAAACGTAACAAAGCGATGCATTTGATTGGCGAGACTCAGCGTTTCAGCGCAACTCAGCTGAAATTGGATTGGTGAAATTGGCGGAAGTTGACGAAGATTGGCCAAAATTGCGGGAAAGTTGCCAGGTCGCGCAATAGTTGCACTGATTGGCTTATTTCGCGTGAATTGATGCGATTGCAGCATCGTGAAATCCTGGATGGACTGCTAAATGTGTTTGACTCCAAATAAATGGGTCTAAAATCTACAACTAAAATCCTAAAAATATTTGACAGGAGAACACAAACTAAATTGTATTGCATTTAAGACAAGATTAATATCTAAAAAAAAAAAAAAAATACAAAAAGTCCACCTCTATACAATATTTTCAGTGCAGAAAAAACTACGTTTCAAATTAAGACAAAAAAACAAAAAGGACACAAGATATAACTTGACACAACAGAATTCCTCAAGGTTTTTTTTTTTTTTTATCTCAACAATAAATTTTGTTACAGCATGGATGGAGCTGTAACTCCATGGTGACAGGGAGAGGAAGTGGAACTTTTTATGTTCAGTAACACGTAGAGCTTTTACAGTGTTTTTAGTGTGTGTATGTGTGAGAGAGAGAGTGAGGGGTGCGTACCTGCAGCAAACCTGTCTGATATTGCAACCCACTGAGTCTGGAGCAGTTGGAGCCACAGAGTCTCTGCAGAGAGTGGCGTTCGTGGGACAGCAAAGAGGGGAGTCTGCAGCAGGAGGAGAGCGGTCAAGTGCTCGTGCCATAATCTGTTGGGTGGTCAATGATGCAGCAGTTCACTAGAGCTTTTTCTGCTTTTTTTCCCCACCAAAATATTGGGGGTTTTTTGGTGGGGCTTTTCCCACAAAAATTTTCCCCCAAATTGTATCAAAAGGCTTTGGGGTCCGGACGGAGAACTCTCGGGGTCCGGATCCAGACCGGAGTCCGCCAGTTGGTGACCCCGATGTATGATTACATGGGTTGTTACTGATTTCTGGTGAAAATCTCAATGACTCCATCAGAAATAGGTTTAATGAAAAAAAAGTTGATGAGTTAAATACTTTTTTCCCTGCTGTATATAGTGGTGTGAAAAAGTGTTTGCCCTCTTACTGATTGCTCATTTTTTTGTATGTCTGTCATGCGTACATGTTTGAGATCATCAAACAAATTTAAATATTAGACAAAGATAACACAAGTAAACACAAAATGCAGTTTTTAAATAAAGGTGTTAAGGGTAAAAAAAAAAAAAAATCCAAACCTACATGTTCCTGTGTGAAAAGTGATCAGCCTCCCCTCTTAAAGTATAAATTAACTGGTTTATCACATATTTGGAAAGCTGAGTTCAATTTGTTTAGCCACACCTAGGCCTGATTACTTCCACACCTGTTTGCAATCAAAAAATCAGTTAAATAGAACCTGCTTTACAAAGTGAAGCAGACCAAAAAATCCTCATGTTGCAATCCAAAGAAATTCAGGAACAAATGAGAAACGAAGTAGTTGAGCTCTATCAGTCAGGAAAAGGTTATGAAGGCATTTCTAAATCTTTGGGACTCCAGCAAACCACAGTGAGAGCCATTATCCACAAATGACGAAAACATGGAACAGTGGTGAACCTTCCGAGGAGTGGCTGGCCGACCAAAATTACCCCAAGCACACAGCAACGACTCATCCAAGAGGTCACAAAAGACCCCACAACAGCATCCAGAGAACTGCAGGCCTCACTTTGTTTAGTTAAGGTCAGTGTTCATGACCCCACCATAAGAAAGAGACTGGGCAAAAATGGCCTGCATAACAGAGATCCAAGACGAAAACCACTGCTGAGCAAAAAGAACATAAAGGCTCCTCTCAGTTGTGCCAGAAAACGTCTTGATGATCCCCAAGACTTTTGGGAAAATACTCTGTGGGCTGACAAGACATAAGTTGAACTTTTTGGAAGGTGTGTGTCCCATTACATCCGGCGTAAAAGTAACACAGCATTTCAGAAAAGAAACATCATACTAACAGTAAAATATGGTGCTGGTAGTGTGATGATCTGGGGCTGTTTTGCTGCTTCAGGACCTGGAAGACTTGCTGTTGTAAATGGGACCATAAATTCTGCTTTCTACCCAACAAATCCTGAAGGAGAATGTCCGGCCATCTGTTGGTGACCTCACGCTGAATCGCACTTTGGTTTTACAGCAGGACAGTGATCCAAAACACACCAGCAAGTCCACCTCTGAATGGCTGAAGAAAAACAAAAAAGACTTTGGAGTGGCCTAGTCAAAGTCCTGACCTGAAGCCAATTGAGATTCTGTGGCATGACCTTAAAAAGGCAGTTCATGCTCGAAAACCCTCCAATGTGGCTTAGTTACAACAATTCTGCAAAGATGAGTGGGCCAGAATTCCTCCACAGTGCTGTTAAAGACTTATTGCCAGTTATCGCAAACGTTTGATTACAGTTGTCACTGCTAAGGATGGTCCAACCAGTTATTAGGTTTAGGGGGCAATCAGTTTTTCACACAGGGCCATGTAGGTTTGGATTTTTTTTCTCCTTGATAATAAACACCTTCATTTAATAGCTCCATTCTGTCTTTACTTGTGTGATCTTTGTCTCATATTTAAATGTGTTTGATAATCTGAAACATTTCATTGCTCAGGAAATGTTGCATTTCTTAACTGTGCACATGATAATGAAGCCTTTCAATCTTTAAGTATGACAAACACAAAAAATACATGAGAAATCAGGAAGGGGACAAACACTTTTTCACACCACTGTTTGCAGACACCAAGTATCGAGCCCTTTGGGGCAAAGACTGAAGGGGGAGGGTGTGTGTGTGTGTTACTAAAAAGTTAGGGATTTTTTTTTTTTTGGTTGAAATTTATGGAAAATGTGAAAAGTTCACACTACAGTGATGCAATATAATGAAAGTAGGGCATTATCTTCATCTTCTTCTTTTAGATTTGATTGGCAGTTGGCAACCAGCTTACAGGTGCATTACCGCCATGTACTTCACTCAGTATCATCACTCTATCTGGTCCGGAGCTGTAGTCCTTACTGCCACGTACTTCACTCAGTAAACATCACTCTGTGTATCAAAAGTCAGAATTCTTCTCGGTTGGCAACCTCTTCTTTATCCTCTACTCCTTCTTCTAGATTTGATTGGCGGTTGGCAACCAGCTTACAGGTGCATTACCGCCACTGATTTGATTTTCATCACTCTATATCTTTGTATAAGGAGTTGAACATCATCTTCTTCTAGACGTGATTGGTGGTTGGCAACCAGCCCACAGGTGCACCACCGCCACACACCCCATATATGTGTCTTTCTGTGTGTCTGTTTTTCCTCATAACTTTATGAAGTTTTCTTCTTTGTGATGTTTTCCTCATAGCTTTGTCCTCTTAGCTTTGACGTTTTCCTCATCGCTTTGTGACATTTTCCTCATAGTTTTGTTACGTTTTCCTCATAGCTTTGTTACGTTTTCCTCATAGGTTTGTGACATTCTTCTTTTTTAATGTCATATGTGTCTCATCATCATCACTCTTATCTATAAATTCAAGAAATCTCTGTCAGTGTGTGTGTCTCAGTGTGTCACGATCATAGGACTCGCTGAAAGATCATAGGACTGCCTATATTATAGGCCCTATAATGTTCCGATATCTACATGATGTCTATATGACATCATATAGGCACCACGAAAGTCTGTGTGTGTGTCACAGTGTTCAAGAAATCTCTTTCTGTGTGTCACGACCAAAGATCATAGGACCGCCTATGATGTTCATATGATGTCTACATGATGCCCTATGATGTTCCTAAGTATAAGGAGTTCTGAACAACTCATGTGAAAAATTATCCGTCCTTGAACTGCATCATTCACAATCATAGGACTCGCTATGACATCAGAGATCAAAGCCAGGCATCACTCACGATCATAGGACTCACTATGACATCATCAAAGATCAAAGGCAGGCATCATTGAACGAATGCTGACGTGCTTGCTTACGCCCTTTATTACACCTGCTTTCTTCGGGCATGCAGAAATACATGCTTATACTTGGGTTTCTACGGCATGTACAGGTATGCACTAGTTTGAGTAGAAGCATGCATTGGTGATTTCCTTATCTCAAACAATTTGTTCAAACAAAAGCCAACAACAGTGGTGGGTATACCACAACAAAAAACGTTAGTGTCTCAGAAACTTGTCAGGTACCCTTGGGCATCAAGTACAGCTTGACAGTGATGTCTCATGCTGTTCACAAGTGGACTTTTTGTCTGCTGAGGCATGACATCTCACTCTTCTTGAAGGGCAGCCCTCATGTCATTGAGGTTGTGGGGTGCAGGGTGCGGGCCTCTACACGGTGACTCAGCTTATCCCATAGGTTTTCTATGGGATCCAGGTCTTGAGAAAGTGCAGGCTACTCCTTTGGAGGTACCCCAGCCTCCAGCAGCCATTCCCTGATAATGTGACCTCGATGAGCTGCAGCATTGTCGTCCATGAAGATGAAATTAGGCCTGTGTTGTTCATGCAGGGGCACAATGACTGGATTAATGATGTTACTCAGGTAGTATCGGCTTGTTACTGTACCATTCAGAGTGTAGGGCAATTGACTAGACACACCTGCCCAGAATGTAACACCACCACCACCAAAGGCTCGTCTGGTGACGACTGTGGCTGATGCATAGCGCTCCCCTTGACGTCTCCAACATCGTTGACCGCCATCATTTCTGCTCAAAGTGAATCTACTTTCATCACAGAACAGCACTGGGGCCCACTGGTCCCTTGTCCAGCATAAATGCTCCCTGGCCCATGCAAGACGATGACATCTGTGCCTAATGGTGTGGTCAGGTACCCTTGCAGGTGATCTAGCACGCAGACTATGCTGATGTAAATACTTTTGAATGGTCTGATGTGACACTTGGGTGCCTCTAACCTCCCTGAAATGTGCCTGGAGTTGAATGGCATTCATCATCCGGTTCCACAGGGCACTGTACACAATGAATTAATCAGTTGTGAGGTGTTGTTTTGGTCTCATGATGTCAAAATGGGAAGAGCATGATGAAGAGGACTGTTTAAATACCAATTGTAATTGAACCAAAAAAATTATTGGTCAATTCATGGATCAAACCCCTGTTGTGAATTTTGCCATTAAGCACCTTGTCAGAGAACAGCAAGTTATGCAACAAGTACTGAAACACTGAACAGTTTGACATGTGCATTCAAAAGGTTAGAGAAGGTTATAGTGCATTTTAGGTGCATCCTGAAATTTCACCCGAAAGCCAAATATCCCTAACTTTTTGTGAGTAGTGTGTATATAATCCAGTCAGAGTTTCTTGTTAATAACCACTCCACATTGACCAATTAATGCATTTTTGTCTGCTTTCCTTTTCTGGCTGCTCTTTTTCCTCCACTGCGGATCATCTGGTCATTTTTTGATGAGCCACATATTTGTTCTTAATTTGGCAAGGATTTTACACCGGGTGGCTTTCCTGTAGGGCTGAAACGATTAGTCAACATTGTCGATAACGTTGATAATAAAAATTTGTTGATGCAACTTCCGGTTATGGCGGCCACGTAGGAAGACGTGTTTCACTCTGCTCTGCTCCTAAAAATAAAAAGTAGGCTAAAACTCTCTCAATTGGAACAAAAACCTATCCCAGCGTTTAGGCGCGGATATGGTAAAGACCAAGGCTGGGAAAGTAGGCAGAGGAAAAAGTGATTCGTCGAAACAATCCAAGCTAACAGACTTCCACGCTCGTGACGAAGCAGAAAAATCTCCAAAGACAATGGCGGAGGAGAGAGCTGGCGGTGGAGCGGTGACTGCTGAGGAGGGCACGAGTGCGGTACTTGCTGCCATCAGCTCCATGAGAGTAGACTTTTCGTCTAAATTTGATGGGATTATAGCAGCGATAGAAGGAATGAGAAAGGAAATAAGCGACTGTATGGAGCGAGTATCGCAGGCAGAGCTCCGAATCTCCAGCGCTGAAGATGACGTCAGCAGCCTACAATTAAAGGTGCAAACATTGGAATTAAAAAAATAAACGTCTGGAAGATAACGTCCTGGACTTAGAATCCCGGTCACGACGGAATAATCTGAGGCTGGTGGGCCTTCCGGAGGGAGCGGAGGGATGGGATACATGTTCCTTTTTGGAAAAGTGGATTCCAGAAGCGCTGAACAACGTGGATCTGCAGTCATCGGATGTCTTAGAGAGCGCTCACCGAATCGGCCCACCGAGAGATGGACACCACCGAGGACGCTGATTATGAAGTTCCTCAACTGCAGAGACAAGATGACGGTCACCAACGCGGCGCGAGCTAAAGGAGAAATTAAATACCAGGATCAAGAGGTGCGGTTCTACCCAGATTTGGCCACAGGAATTCAACAATTAAGGAAACAGTTTGACACCGCCCGTAAAGAGCTGCGCAACCTCGGGATTCGTCACAGAGTGATTCATCCGGCAAGACTGCTGGTCACATATAAAGGGAGAACCCATATCTTCAAGACCCCTCAGGAGGCGCAGGAGCTTATCAAGCAGATCCAAGGAGAGACTGGTGGGAGCTAAGCATGAAGCATGAACAAGATATAAAGGTAGAATATTTAAGCATTTGCACAGGCATCTGACTGATCTGAAACATATAGCATGTCTACAAAATATAGATTGTATTATATAAAAAAAAAAACTATGATGTACAAAGTTGCTATAAAATTTTGGAGTTAAGTTGGAAAAACTACAGAAGAGAGTTAATGTTATGTCTTTAAAAAGTAGTAGAGTCAGGGTGATTGAGAGGAGAAAGAAAGAGTGGTTTGACTGATCCTCGCAGGTGTGGAGCAGTCACTGGCTATAGCAGGAGATGGATTTTTTTATTTTTTTTTTTTTTTATTTTGGGGGGATTACCACGAATGTGGGGAGGGGGAATTTGTTTTTGTGTAGTTTGTGGGATGAATGTTCAACCATCCATGTGTTTGGTTCTCTGTATGAGCATGTTTATATTGCGAGGTAATCTCAAACTCCTTATTGATCATAGACCAAAGCGTTAATCTTAATTTAACTTCATGGAATTGCAGAGGTCTACAAAATCTAAAAAAAACTTAAACAAGTTATGAATAAAATAAGACATAGTTTAAAAAATTGTGTTTTTACAAGAAACTCCTCTAATAGAGGAGGATGTAAAAAGAATTAGGAGAAGATGGCAGGGAAATGTGTTCACCTCATCATTTTCATCCCGAGCCAGGGGAGTTATGACTCTCATATATAAAACGGTCCCATTTCAAGTGAAAAATATAATTGGAGACAAATTGGGAAGATATCTAATCATCCAAGGATCTTTGTTATTAGAAAATATAAATCTGGTGAACTTATACGGTCCCAATATAGATGATCAAAACTTCTTCGCTAATTTATTTCTTACTTTATCAGCACTTACAGGGCAACATATAATAGCAGGGGATTTTAATTGTACATTGAATCCCAGTATAGATAGATCAACAGGACTGGACTGTACGCACAATGGATGCAGGATGATCATTAATCATTTTATGAAAGAATTGAGATTGTTAGATATATGGAGAGAAATGAAACCACAAGTCAAAGCCTACTCTTGTTATTCTAATACCTACAAGACATTCTCACGTATTGACTATTTTTTGATCTCCACAGAATTAAGGTCCAAGATAGAAAAACTGTTTCTATGATAACATCGTGATATCTGATCATGCACCCTGCTGTCTAGTATATGTAGATAAGAAATTGACAAAGGATCCAGGTAGGTGGCAATTTCAGCATAAATGGCTTCAGGATGAGGAATTTGTTAAGTACATAGAAAAACAGATAGATGAGTTCTTTGATATCAATACTACACAGACATCAGCATGTATAAAGTGGGAGGCTTTCAAAGCTTTTATTAGGGGGCATATTATTAGTTATACAGGTTCAAAATCTAAGAAGACTCGAGAGGAGAGAGTCCAATTGGAACAAAAAAAAAATTCTTCAAGAAAAAGTGTATGCAGGAAGTAACGAAGCAAACTTTTTATGAACAAGGTGAAAAATCAGGGAAATTATTGGCATGGCAGATTAAACAATTAGAATTTAAAACACCAATTACCAGTATTATAATGAACAGACAGGCAGTTGTAGATCCTTCAGAAATTAATAGTGCCTTTAGAGATTATTGTGAAAAACTATATAATACAAAAAATGAAACTGACTTAAGAAAACTAAACGGGTTTTTGGACGGATTATCTATACCGTGTATTCCAAATGAAAACAGGGAGATACTGGAGTCTAAAATTAGTCAAGAAGAAGTTGGGCTAGCCATTGATAATATGAAATCAGGAAAAAATGCAGGACCAGATGGTCTTCCAGTTGACCTCTATAAAAAATTTAAGAATAAATTAATAAAACCACTTTTGGAAATGGTTTTAGAAGCATTTCAAAATAGTAATTTACCACCATACATGAATAATGCCTTAATTATACTGTTGCCAAAACCAGGTAAACCCTCTAATAAATGTGAAAACATGAGACCAATAAGCCTATTAAATGCTGACCTTAAGATAATCTGTAAAATTTTAGCAAGACGACTACAAGAAATATTACCAAATATTATTAACCGAGATCAGAATGGCTTTATAATGGGAAGACAAGGCTTCCATAATGTAAGAAGACTATTTAATATCATTTATTCTAATAAAGAAGCACCGGATACAGCTCTCCTATCATTGGACGCCGAACAGGCCTTTGATAGGGTCGAATGGCCCTTTCTTTTTGAAGTTCTTTTTGAAGGTTTGGACTTGGAAATAATTTCATAAAATGGGTTCAGATAATATACAATAGTGCTACAGCAGAAATCCTAACAAACAGCAATATCTCAAAATCAATAAAAATCAATAGAGGTTGTCGACAAAGCTGTCCACTTTCACCTTTACTGTTTACTATGGCAATTGAACCTTTAGCGATGGCAGTACGTTTACATCCACAAATATGTGGAATTAAAGTAGGGCCAACAGAACACAAAATCTCCCTGTATGCCAATGACATAATTTTGTTTATGTCGAATCTTAAAAAATCAATTCCGACCTTGTTAAATTTAATAAAGAACTTTGGGGAAATATCAGGATATAAAATAAATAAAACTAAATCTTCAATATTAATGCTAAATGAGACCCAGAGAAATCACCCAGCTCCTGAGGTAAATCAATTCAGTGTTGTAAATCAGTTTAAATATTTAGGAATTCAAATTGTGCCTAAGCTAGAATCAGTCGCCAATGCCAACTATGAAGCCTTAATGACGGATATTAATGAGTTACTTCAGAGATGGATGTCACTACCAATGTCGATGATCGGGAGAATTAATATACTTAAAGGTAATATCTTACCCAAAATACTTTATTTATTTCAATACGTTCCTTTACCACCACCTTCAGATCTATTCTCAAGAATTAAAAAAAAAAGTTAGTGGAATTTATATGGAACAATAGGAAGGCTAGATTACGTCTGTCCTTACTATATTTACCATTTGATCGTGGAGGTCTGAAATGTCCAAACTTTGTTGTATTACTGGTCAGCACAACTGAGGTCTATGACATATTATTTTTCCATCAAATGATCTCCCTCACTGGACTGAAATGGAATCATACAATTTACCTTTACCTCTTCCCTTATTCATATACTCAGACTCGGCTAAAAATTTACAGAAACAAGTTAAAAATCCAATTGTAAAGCATATGATCAAAATATGGTGTGAAACCAAAAAATATTTAAAAGAACCACACTTATTGTCACAATTTAGCCCAATATGGGGTAATCAATATTTTAAACCAGGGAGAGCGGATGCTGTATTTAAAGTATGGAATTTAAAAGGGATTCAAAAGATTCAAGACTTATATTTGTCACGTTCAGATAACATAATGCCTTTTGAAGAACTGAGGATCAAATTTAATCTTAATAGAACACATTTTTTTTAAATATCTTCAGCTTAGGAATTTTATTCGATCAAATCAAAATAATGCTCTCACCCGACCTACTTATTCATCCTTGGAAAAACTTTTGACGAAAGATAGTACGAGAAAGGGTATTATTTCAGAGTTTTATAACTCATTGACACTATCCTCAAGTGAAAACTCACAGAAAAGACTGAGTTATTGGAAAGAAGAACTGCAAACTGAAATTTCAGAGGAACAATGGGAATTGGCTTGTACAGAAGCTCAAACCAAATCAATAAATGTACATCTTAAATTGATACATTTTAAATGGTTAATGCGGATGTATGTTACACCGGTGGAGTTAAATAGATATAACAAAAACATACCAGATACGTGCAGAAAATGTATGGAAAGTAAAGGAACCCTATTTCATTGTTTATGGGAATGTAGAAAAATTAGAATGTTTTGGGAAGAGGTGAGGGTAACAATTGAAAAACCCTAAACTGTTTTTGTTGGGTCTGTATCCAGAAAAGCATAACTTTAATAAGAGTGAAAGAGCATTCATAGACCTCAGTTTGCTTAATGCCAAAAAAAGTATTGCACTACTGTGGAAAAAGACTCAGACCAGATGTGACTCAGTGGTTAAGACAGATGTTAACAAACCTTCCACTAGAAAGAATAACATACATACTGAAATCAAAGGAAAATGTGTTTGAGAATATATGGAGACCTTTCATTGATTATGATTTCATTGATTATGTAAAGAATTTAAACATAACTTCTGAAGAAGAAGGTGAATGATGTGTGTGGACCTTATAAATTCCAAATTGGTGAATGTATAATATGTATACTTATGTAATGGATTGCCTAGACTAAACAGAGGAGCATTGTTGAAGACTTGCCTTTGTTAGTGGTTGTTGGTGTTTTTAGTACATTTTTTTAATTACTTTAGTGTTAGTGTTTGATTGTTTGTGTCATGTTTGTAAAAAAAAAAAAAAAAAAAAAAAAAAGTTCAATAAAAAATATTGTGGAAAAAAAAAATTTTTTTGTTGACGAATCATTTCATTTTAAAGTTTATATGCATGCTGCGGAAATGTTGAGTTGTAACTGCAATGCATGACCGGAACTGCTGTGAGCAGTAGTGCCTCTGTTGTACGACATGTGTGAACAATTTTCAGCAAGGAAGAGGAGGAGCACAGCATGGCGAAGCGAAAAGATTAACAAGTTGAAGTGGAGCTAAAAAAGCAGACCCAAACTTTGTAAAGTATGGGAACATTTCACAGAAAACAGAACCAAAACAAGTAAAATACAGACTTTGCAAGGCAGACCTTTCCTATCATGGCAGCACTACAGTGATGCATGAGCATCTGACACGATGACACCCGGGAACTGTGACATTAACGGCTATTTCTGCTTGTTAAGTTTTACCGAGTAAAGAAAGTTAGCGCCGCTTATTTTCAATGGCCAACTGTTTCAAGGTTTAGGAAAATGACAATCCTTTTAGTATGTGCTGTTTATGTTAGCTTCCCTGTTTGACAATCAGCTCTCTGGTTGCTGAGGGGCTGAGCTGTCATGGCTAACGTGTTGAATGCAGTAAATGACTGAATTACAGGAGTCGCTATCTCTTTTTCATTTGCGTTAATATTAACCCTCCTTCTGAATATTAGTGCATCTTGGTTAATTCAATTCAATTCAGCTTTATTTATATAGCGCCACATCACAACAGAAGTCATTAAAATATCCCAACTTGTAATTTAATAAAGAAAAACCTACAACTATAATCATAAAAATTAAGTCAAACTGCTTGAAACATCACTCTTAAATGTAGTGAATACTGAATATGAAGGTTTACCTTTCTGAATTATATTGTTAAAAAATGCACTTCTAGAAAACTTCCACCTAATGATAGTTTGTGGGTTGGAGCAGATCAGTAATTCAGGGCCACGATTAACCTTTTTTATGTTAAGGCAGACTGGGTGTGCAGCAGGGGTTTCAGTTTTTTGCTTTTGCACTTTAACTTTTTTGTTTAAGACTGCTTTTTTAATTTGTGACAATTATTTGGCTTAAAATAAATTTCAGTAAGCTGTTGAGCTTCATTTTCAAATGTGCGTTTCATGGGTGATTTTATTTAGCTCTGGAAACTGCTTATAAAATGTTACATTAAAGCAGGGACTGACAACAAGGTGATTTTCACAGGTGTGCAGGCTTAAAACAGCAGATGGCGACCGGGATGGTCACACTTTTTCAGTGCTGAGACAAAGTCACTGATTTTGCCATTAAAAGTGGCTGGCCTGCAGCGATCGGCGCTCGTGGCGAACACGCACGGGCTGAATTGCCACCTCCGCTGGATTGCCCTTTAATCGCCTTTCTCCAGCGACTTCCTGCGCCTTCCTGAAGCGATTGCTAAGCTAACACTAGTTAGCTTAATGCTACCTGAAGCGATTGCTAAGCTAACACTAGTTAGCTTAATGCTGGCGCCAGTCTCTAAATAACTAACCTACAGCGATCGGATGTACCTCCGGTGGATTACCCCTTTGATCGCTTTTATCCGGCCACTGTGAGTAAACTGACCAGCGATTCCAGCGCTTCCTTGTGATTCACTGATGTGCCCTACCTGAAGCGATTGCTAAGCTAACGCTAGTTAGCTTAATGCTGGCGCCAGCCATTCCACCTAACACCAGCCTGAATCAAAGCCCAGCTGCGAGGCCCAGCGGAGATACTACCAGGCAGGCGGCTATTTGTTGACGGGGCTCAGCAGAGATTTCACCCAGGCAGACGGCGGTAGGCGGCGGTGCCCAGCGGAGGACTTACCGTGACTGCAGCGGCGGTGTGCGACGAGACTACCCGAAGCGATTGCTAAGCTAACGCTAGTTAGCTTAATGCTGGCGCCAGTCATTCCACCTTACACCAGCCTGAATCGAAGCCCAGCTGCGAGGCCCAGCGGAGATACTACCAGGCAAGCGGCTATTTGTTGACGGGGCTCAACAGAGATTTCACCCAGGCAGACGACGGTAGGTGGCGGTGCCTAGCGGAGGACTTACCGTGACCTCAGCGGAGCTCGGTGGCAGCGGCGGTGTGTGACGAGACTCGGTTGGAGGAGCGGGACGGGAGACCAGTTACGGCGACTATGAGCAACGAGACCAGCAACGGAAGGGGCTAGTTGGCTAGCTGAGGCCCAGCTGGATTCGAGGACGATCGGATCAGATTCTGGCGATATAAGCAGAATTTATTTTACTATCCACAGATTTTCTTTTTCCTTCTTTCCAAGAAAGACTGAAGATGGCTGCCACCGGATTAAAAAGTGGGCTGATGGGCACCACTAATAAGCCTTCTCTACTTCTCTACTTCCTCTTCGTTTTGTCTTTGTGTGTCTGGACCTGCAACAAGAAGGATTTTCCGACAAACTCAACCAAAGGTGAAGTTAAAAAGTTTTATCTGTATGGATTTGGGCTTGGACATCTCACCCTACACTCTATGTGGTCTTTAAAAGCCCTGAGCAAAAACTTCCAAATTAAGGCAAACATGGCTGTTAAGCAAAAATCACAATATGGCAGAGGATATACAATTAAAGTTCTGTTAGTTCTGCTACTTCTGGCAGGAGATATTCACCTTAACCCTGGACCTGCCACTATTAAACAGCAGACCACTGGGTTAGCACAAAACCGAGCTGTACAAAAGCAAAAACAACATTTATTTTTCCAAACTGTTAATCATGCACGAGTTCTTTGGGACACCAAGGCTAAACCAAAGGGGATCCTCGGCGGTCATTTAAACATACGGAGCATAATCCCCAAAAGAGATGAGATTTCGGTGTTGCTGTTGGACTCAAATCTGGACTACCTTTGTCTCTCAGAAAGCTGGCTACACAGTAACATAGACACTAATATGATCGATATTGTGGGCTATCAGTGTTTTAGAAAAGACAGGCAGGTAGGGAGGGGAGGAGGTGTTTTAATTTACATCAAAGAGAAATATAAATGTCAACTGGTTGATTTGAATACTTCACTTGAATGTTTAGCTGTTAATGTATGTCTCTCTCCGGTAATGAATTTCAACATTGCAGTAGTGTACAACCCACCGTCACACAACTCTTCCTTTTATAATGAATTAAGTGATCTGGTTAAACAACTTGAGAAGAACAGAGAAACAATAATTCATGGTGACTTTAATATCAACTGGTCTGATAAAAAAGACAAACAAAAACTGAAAAGCCTCATGACTAAATTTAATTACCAGCAAATCATCAAAGGACCCACCAGGATAACCAAACAATCCAGAACACTTATTGACATGGTATTTACTAATAAACCAGAACGAATAACCAGAACCTATAATCTTGTAACTGGTCTCTCAGATCATAACATGGTTCTTGCTGTCAGGAAACTTACTAAAAAGCGACTACAGTATTTTGGGGGAGTCGATATTGACAAATCAAATTTTATTATCCCCAAATCAAAAAATGAGGAGTTTGAACATTACTTAGAGAATCAAAATTGGGAGCAGCTCATGTCAACATGTGAAGTAGATGATTGTTGTAATTTTATAACTGCAACAATCACAAAGTCTATAGAAAAATTTTCAAAGCAAATTAAAAGTAGACAACAGAAGATTAGCCTACCATGGTTAAATAATGAAATAAGAAAACTTATGAAGAGGCGAGACTATGCACTGAAAACATCACTAACCTCCAAACTACAAAATGATCACCTTGTGTACAAAAGTTTAAGAAATAAAGTGGTACATGAGCTGCGAAAATCAAAAATATCTTATCACAATAAACTGATAGATCATGCAAAGGGTAACAACAGTTCCCTATGGAGGCATTTAAATAACTTAACTAATAAAAAAAACGATCAGAAGGGGGTAAAGGAACTTAGAATCAATGGCAAGACCGTCAGTGACGAGGCTACTTTGGCAAATGAATTTAATTCACACTTTGT
Organism: Pholidichthys leucotaenia; assembly: GCA_020510985.1. Lineage (NCBI taxonomy): Eukaryota > Metazoa > Chordata > Actinopteri > Cichliformes > Pholidichthyidae > Pholidichthys > Pholidichthys leucotaenia. The sequence goes on from CM035836.1 coordinate 51,763,466, forward strand.
GGGCTCTGTGGAAGACTTAACAAAAATTTTTGTGCTGCCAAATGTGCTCAACAACACAAATTCCATACTTCCAACAGATACTTTTCACATCGATGAGGTAAATGAGAAGTTAATTGCTGGTATTGTTAAAACACTGTCAAACTCAAAAACTAATGATATCTACAATATGAGCACCTCCTTTCTCAAAACGCACAGCAAAATATTAATCAAACCACTGACTCATCTCATTAATCTCTCCATTAGGTCTAGTACATTTCCATCTGGCTGGAAAAAAGCTGTCGTCATACCAGTTCATAAATCAGGCAGTAAAGACGATATATGCAATTACCGCCCAATCTCTATTTTACCAGTCCTATCTAAGGTTCTTGAAAAAGTTGTAGCTACACAGCTGATAGACTACTTACAAGACAGTCAACTTCTTCATCCACATCAATTTGGTTTTAGACCAGGATACTCAACAGAAACAGCAAATTGTTGCCTTATTGAAAACGTCAAACAGTCCTTGGACAGGGGTAATGTGGTAGGAGCTGTTTTTCTAGATCTCAAAAAGGCTTTCGATACTGTAAACCACAGTTTGCTTTTATCCAAAGTGGTATCTTTTAACTTCTCCCCAAATACATTAGAATGGTTTGCATCTTATCTCCAGAATAGAGAACAGTGTGTAAAAGTTCACCAGGATAAATCCTCATTTTTAAACAACCGCATGGGTATCCCACAAGGGTCCATTCTTGGTCCTTTACTTTTCAGCATTTTTATTAATGACTTGCCGTTACACTGCTCAGCTGCAACATGCCAACTTTATGCAGATGATGCAGTTATTTACACAGCTGCCAAGACTCCAGCACAGGCTGCAGATGTACTGTCTACAAGTATGGTTGATGTCCAAGAGTGGCTCCTCAAGAACCATCTATTGCTGAACCTTCAGAAAACAGTCTCAATGTGCTTTTCAATCAAAAAATGTAACCTGCAACATTTTAAAGTTAATATACATGATCATGACCTCAGTTTAGCTACAGAATTCAAATACCTTGGCATTGTACTAGATCCTCAACTCAAATTTAATCTTCATATAAAGAAAATTTCAAAAACAGTAAAAAAAAATCTGAACTGCTTTAAATTAATTAGATATTACATACCTTACGAAGCAGCTGCACTGTATATGCATTCTATGGTTTTTTCTCATATATCATACTGTTTGACAGTCTGGGCTCAAGCAGCCCCTTCCACAATAAGACATATAGGTTCATTATATAATCAAACCCTAAAAATCTTGGACAAAAAGCCCATTAGGTGGCATCACTGTAATGTTTTAAAAAAATACAACCTATTGAGTTTTGAGAGCTTCATTGACCTCTGTCTTCTGAAATTAACGTTCAAATGTTTCCATAAATCAGCACCCGAGCCACTTGCTGGTTTCGTCCAAAGACAGGACAGCAGCAGAGCCACCAGGAGTTCTGTTAACAATAACTGTAAAATATTCCACCGCAGAACCACATTTGGACAAACAGCTTTCTCTATAAAGGGCAGTCACATCTGGAACACAATGCCAAATGAAATTAAAATAATAACGGACTTTAAAACATTCACTAAAAATGTTAAAAACTGGCTGAAAAATAAACAAGAATGTACTCATGTATGAATTATTTGTCTGCAAAGTGAGAGTGAATGAAGGGAAGGAATAAATGTGTTTGTTTATAGTGAGTGACGGAGGGAGGAAGGCCTGAAATAGGCAAATGTGAGTTATGTTATATGTGTTAAATGTGAGTCAGGCTGTTATATTTGTGTATTTATAATATTTATAATATTTATAATTGTGTATTTATAATTTTTCTGCATTGATGTATGTGGTTATTGTGTATATTTTTTATCTTGATTCTTTTTTCTAAAGCCCATCCAGGGACAAGAGTTGCAAATTAGCTAATAGCTATACACTCTATGTGCAACACATCAGATTGATTGTCTTTGATTAATTGTCTATGTTTATTGCACTGTCCCTGTCAAATAAACTAATCTACTACTACAGGTGAGGTAAAATATGCACGAGAGCCCCAACAGGAAGCAGAGATGGTGGACATGAGAGAAATAATTTAAATAACTTTTAAATAACTTGAAGCTGAAACAGATTCATCACTGCTGTAATTATCACATGGAAGGTTCTTAGATATTTCTTAGTAGCTGGTGCCTTTTTTTCTTTGGCCAGGGTATGCATTTGTTCTATGTGGCTTTTCTATTACTGGTATTTTTCTTGTCTTTTTCAATTCAATTCAATTCAACTTTATTTATATAGCACCATTTCACAACAACAGTCATCTCATAGCACTATCAACTGTAGGGGGACCCCACAGTTGCAGAAAGACCCCAGCAATCAGGCGATCCCCTGTGAGCAAGCACTTGGCGACGGTGGAGAGGGAAAAACTCCCTTTTAACAGGAAGAAACCTCCAGCAGAACCAGGCTCAGGGAGGGGCAGTCATCTGCTGCGACTGGCTGGGGGGTGAGGGGACAGAGAAGATGAAAAGAACAGACATGTAGAGAGCAAACAGCACGATGGGGACTCAATCTATGGGAGAGAACAAACAGATGTTAATGACCAGCAAAAAAAAATATTTTATTGAGAGTGAAGAAAGGAGTGAGGCCCAGTGCATTATTGGAGGTCCCCCGGCTGACTAAACCTATTAGCAACATAACTAAGGGAGGGTTCAGAAACACATGATCCCTCCCTAATTGTAGGCTATATCAAAAAGGTAGGTTTTAGCCCTATTCTTAAAAACAGAGATCGAGTCTGACTCCCGAATCCAGATTGGCAGCTGGTTCCACAGGAGAGGAGCTTGATAACTGAAGGCTCTGCCTCCCATAGTACTTTTGGAGATTCTAGGTATAACAAGTAATCCTGCATTTTGGGAGCGTAGTGCTCTGTTAGGATAATACGGTGGTATCAGAGCTTTTAAATAAGGAGCTCGATTGTTTAGAGGTTTGTAAGTAAGAAGAAGGATTTTAAACTTAATTCTAAACTCTATGGGAAGCCAATGAAGGGAGGCCAGAACCGGAGAGATATGATCTCTCTTTCTAATACCTGTTAAAACTCTTGCTGCAGCATTTTGGATCAGCTGAAGACTTTTTAAAGATGTTTTAGGACAGCCTGATAATAAAGAGTTACAATAATCTAATCTCAAGCTAACAAAAGCGTGGATCAGTTTCTCAGCATCACTCTGAGACAAGATGCTCCTAATCTTGGCAATATTATGCAAATGATAGAAGGCAGTCTTAGAAACAAATTTAACATGTGAATTGAAGGGCAGATCTTGATCAAAAATAATTCCAAGGTTCCTCGGAGAGCTATTAAGAGAAAGAGTAACCGCGTCCAAACTGAAAGATTGATTTGGAAAGGTATTTCTAAGGTTTTTTGGACCAACAAGAATGACTTCAGTCTTATCTGAATTTAATAGCAGGAAATTACAAGCCATCCAAGCTTTGATTTCCTTAAGACAGGCTTTGTCCCTGTCAAATAAACTAATCTATCTATCTATCTAACTTGGTTAATTGATAACTATCATCTGGCTTCATTGACAGGTATAATTGTGTGTCATCTGCATAACAATGAAAATGTATAAAGTGCCTTCTAATAATGTTGCCTAACGGAAGCATATATAAACTAAAAAGAGTAGGGCCTAGCACAAATCCCTGTGGAACTCCATGACTAAGCTTTGAGTTGAAAGAAAACTCATTATTTACATAAACAAACTGGAACCTATCAGATAAATAAGATCTAAACCACTGCAACGAAGTTCCATTAAGTCCAACATAGTGTTCTAATCTATCAAGTAGAATATTATGATCGATTAGTATCAAAAGCTGCACTAAGGTCTAAAAGGACAAGTACAGAAACCAGTCCATTATCAGATGCGATGAGGAGGTCGTTAGTGACCTTAGCTAAGGCCATTTCAGAACTATGATGGATTCTAAACCCAGATTGAAACTCTTCAAGTAAACCATTTCCCTGCAGGTGGTCAAATAATTGCGTAGCAACAACTCTTTCTAAGATTTTTGAAATGAAAGGGAGATTAGAGATTGGTTTATAGTTAGCTAAAGCTCCTGGATCTAGCTTTGGCTTTTTGAGTAAGGGTTTAATTACAGCCGTTTTAAAAGCCTGCAGTACATGGCCTAAAGTTAATGAAGAATTGATTATATGAAGAATAAAGCTACCAATAAGTGGGAAGACTTCTTTAAATAACCTGGTAGGAATAGGGTCTAAAAGACAAGTTGAAGGTTTGGATGAGGAAACTATTTTGTCTAACTCATAAAGGTCGATTGGAGTAAACTCATCAAGACAGACATCAATTGAAGGAGTTGTAGTAGTTACTGTATTTAAGTTAACTGTGGGAAGAATCTGATTGATTTTATCTCTGATGGATGAAATTTTATTAATGAAAAAATTCATAAAAGTCCTGACTAGTAAGCTCTAAGGGAATGCTAGGATTGACAGAGTCCTGACTCTTTGTCAACCTGGCTACAGTGCTGAAAAGAAACCTGGGATTATTCTTGTTCTCTTCTATTAATGCAGAATAATAACTCGTTCTAGCTTTTCTAAGAGATTTTTTATAAATTAAAAGATGATTTCTCCAAGCTAAATAGATTTCATCTAAATTAGTGGAAGCACCATTTTCTTTCTGACGAGTCTTCTGTTTTAAGCTACGAGTTTCTGTGTTGAACCAAGGAGTTAGAAATCTCTGGTTAGACTTTTTCGTTTTTAAGGGGGGCATCAAGTCTAGAGTCTGATGCAGAGAGGCTATAACACTATCCACCGTGTTATTAATTACAGAAGGAGCAAGCTGTCTATAGCTTATTTCCGTTGTGTTGACACATGGCATAGAGGAAACAATCTGCATAAATTTGGTAACAGCATCATCTGAGAGGCATCTATTGTAATAATATTTTTCTTTAGGAGCCAAATAGTCAGAAATGGTAAAATCAAAGGTTAACAGACAATGGTCTGACAGTACAGGGTTATGAGGAGACACTACAAGATTTTCTCTTTCTATGCCATATGTCAGAACAAGGTCCAACGTATGGTGGAGATAATGAGTAGAATTTCCTACTTTCTGAGAAAACCCAGTCGAGTCTAATATTGAATTAAATGCCACATTAAGGCAGTCACTATCTACATCCACATGTATATTAAAGTCCCCTACTATAATTGTTCTATCAGATTTCAGCACTAAATCAGCTAAGAAATCAGCAAATTCGGATAAAATTTCTGAGTAGGTTGATGGGGGACGATAAACTATGGCAAATAAAATTGGGTTTAACCTAAAATTGCTAAAGTGCCCAATACTGAGAACCAGGCCCTCAAAGGAATTATAACATGTTTTTTGCTTTACATTAACTAGTAATTTGGAATGGTAAATTGTTGCTACTACTCCTCCACGACTGGAACTTCTGGGATTTTGACAGTTTAAATAACCAGAGGGAGTTGATTCATTTAAACCAACATAATCCTCTTGACCTAACCAAGTCTCTGTAAGGGATATTAAATCAATCAGATGATCAATTAACAGATCATGGACTAACAGAGACTTGGGAGTTAGAGACCTAATATTTAATAAACCACATTTATTTTTTAAATTATGAGGAGGAACAGAGGCCAAATCATTCAATTTAGAGGCTTTATGTTTAATTTGAGTTTTACCAATTTTGTGCTTAATTTTTTGCTTTTTGTCCCTCCAGAGGCTCCACAGCTACATGACTGTAAGGAGAAGGAGGTTCTCACTTTCCAGCAGCTCTGGAACCAGGAGAGCAACTCACGTCTTGGCCAGGAGGAACAAGATGCTTCACAGGTGAAAGAAGAAGAGAAAGAACTCTCTACCAGTCAGGAGGAAGACGACTTTGGACTGAAACAAGAGGCTGATACCTTCATGGTGGCTCCTACTGATGAGGACAATGACAACAATGAAACGGAACCAAACAATGAGCAGCTCTTCTCTCACACCTCTCCTGACACTGAGAGCCAAGACCAGGGAGCAGAAAAGAATGTAAACCCAGGATCAAGTAAACAGGAAGAACCAAAGAAGAGACTTCACAGAAACGGAAGTGACAGTGACGATGCAGAAAACTCGCCCATGTTTGAGAATGGGTGTGAAACATGTGGTCAAAGTTTTACTCAACGTGGTTATTTGAAAAGACACATGCGAATTCACACAGGTGAGAAGCCTTTTTCTTGTGAAACATGTGGTCAAAGTTTTGCTGAACGTGGTTCTTTGAAAAATCACAAGAGAATTCACACAGGTGAGAAGCCTTTTTCTTGTGAAACATGTGGTCAAAGTTTTACTCAACGTGGTAATTTGAAAGCCCACATAAGAATTCACACAGGTGAGAAGCCTTTTTCTTGTGAAACATGTGGTCAAAATTTTACTCAGCGTAGTAGTTTGAAAACTCACATAAGAATTCACACAGGTGAGAAGCCTTTTTCTTGTGAAACATGTGGTCAAAGTTTCACTCAACGTAGTGATTTGAAAAGTCACATGAGAATTCACACAGGTGAGAAGCCTTTTTCTTGCGAAACATGTGGTCAAAGTTTTTATCGAGGTGATAAATTGAAAACTCACTTAAGAATTCACACAGGTGAGAAGCCTTTTTCTTGTGAAACATGTGGTCAAAGTTTTACTCAACGTGGTCATTTGACAACTCACATGAGAATTCACACAGGTGAGAAGCCTTTTTCTTGTGAAACATGTGGTCAAAGTTTTCCTGAACGTAGTCGTTTGAAAAAACACATGAGAATTCACACAGGTGAGAAGCCTTTTTCTTGTGAAATATGTGGTCAAAGTTTTACTCAACGTGGTCATTTGAAAACTCACATGAAAATTCACACAGGTGAGAAGAAAAGATGACAGCACTGCACAAACACTACGCAGAGGCATTTAGCCGACTTGTTAGGGGAGTTCTAAGAAGCAGCACCAGAGTGGCTCACATATGGAAATACCATTCCTCTGCCCAAGCGCCCTGAAACCCAACAAGTTCATAAATACAGACCCATCTGTTGCCTCCCCACTACATGCAAATGGCTGACAGGACTCATTACTGAGGCCATCTATGAACATTTGGATACAGAAAACAACTTGCAACCACAGCAAAAAGGCTGCATAAGAAATAAGCTGGGAGCCAAAGAACAACTGCTCATTAACAAAACCATCCTGGAAGACTGCAAGAGGCGTGAGAGAAACTTAAGCATGGTGTGGATAGATTACAAAAAGGCATTCAACAGCATCCCCCATTCCTGGATAATACACTGTCTGGAGCTGTATAACATCAACCCAGAAGTTAAAACTTTTCTGGAGGTCCAGATTACCGGAGTGGTGGCTCAGTTGGTAGAGCATCCGCCCCACACCCGGGAGGCAGGGGTTCAAATCCTGGCCGGGTCATGCCGAAGACCATATAAAAGTGGAACTTCCTGCCGTCCAGCTTGGTGCTCAGCAATAATGGAATGGAGGAGGGAAATTTGTGGCGGCACCTTGCATGGCAGCGGCCCTCTGATTCTACACTTGGGGTGTGTGTGATTAACACAGTAGATAGGAAAATTATTATTTTTTTTTTTATTACTTATTTTGTACCCGTAGGTAGATTTGTTTTGCAGTCTGGTGACAAACCACCAGCTGCCAGTCACTGCGTGCGCAAGCGCCCCTTAACTCCCTAACCTGCATGTTTTTGGCATGTGGGAGGAAACCGGAGAAATCCCGGAGTAAACCCACGCAAACACGGGGAGAACATGCAAACTCCACACAGATCACTGTTGGCCGGGGGCAGGGATCGAACCCACGATCTCACGGCCCCTGCGATCCCCCTGCCGAGGGTAAAACTGTGCTGCCACAGTGCTAACCACTGCACCACCGTGCAGCCCTAAAAAAACACAATCTCGTTCTACTGTACATGATTGGTTGTACAGTTGAATGACAATAAAAGGGTGATTTGATTTGGGATGGCTAAGTGGACAAACACAATTACACTTAACCATAAAGAAGGGCAAATTATAATCCCAGACATCAGGATCCAGCGAGGAATATTCCAGGGTGACAGCCTCTCACCATTGGTCTTTTGTCTGTGTATTGACCCCTAAAGCAAAATTCTATCAGATCTTGACATCGGGTATGATTTAAGCAAAGGGTAGAACAAGAAAAGGGAACAAGAGAGTGAATCATCTGCTCTACATGGACGACCTCAAGCTCTATGCAGAATCTTAACAGAAACTGCATCAACTTGTCAGTACTGTCCACATGTTCTCAAAAGACATCTGCATGGAATTTGGACTTGACAAATGCGCAAAATGTTCAATAAAAAAAGGAAGGAAAACAGCATCAGAGAACTAACTAACTAACCTGCACTTATATAGCGCTTTTCTAGTCACAAAGACCACTCAAAGTGCTTTCATTAATACTAACCCTCTATTCTAAGGGCCTATAGGAAACAGATATCTAGGGACAATTTAGAACAGCCAATTAACCTAACATGCATGTTTTTGGCATGTGGGAGGAAACCGGAGAAATCCCGGAGTAAACCCACGCAACACGGGGAGAACATGCAAACTCCACACAGATCACTGTTGGTCGGGGGCTGGGATCGAACCCACGATCCCACGATCCCCACAGTCCCCCGGCCAAGGGTAAACTGTGCTGCCGCAGTGCTAACCACTGCGCCACCGTGCAGCCCACATACAAATAGATGACAATAAGCACATCGAAGACCTGGCAGATGAATCAGCATATAAATATCTGGGCATACAGGAGAACACAACTATTGAACACAGGAAAATGAGAGAAATAATCAAAAAAGAATACCAACATTGCCTAAAGAAAATCTGTAAATCAAACTTTACACCTAAAAATAAAATCGCTGCAATAAGCCAGTTGGCAGTACCAGTTGTCACATATGGATTTGAGGTGATAAGACTGGCCACAGGGGCAACTGGACAAGTTGGATGTTCGGACCAGGAAGACCCTGACCCTTCACAAGGTAACATAGAAATCAATGCTTAGATAGGATATATATACCCCGTAAAGAGAGAGCGCTGGGCCTAATTGAAATAAACCAGGCCTACAGGACGACAATAATAAGCATTGGTCAGTACCTAAAAAGCACCAACGACGAGACAGTGGAAAAAATCACCCAACACCATGAAACCCTTAGTCATTACACATCCATAACTAAACAAGCTGAGGCCTTTGCAGGAGATTTATTAGACAACATAAAAGCCAGTCAACAAAACCCAGCAACAAAAATAGCTAGAAAGACGTTGGAAAAATACAGCAAAAGGACACAGGAGGAAAGAAAAGAAAGATGGAAACAACATAAGCAAGCAGGGCATTTTCAGGAGGAACTCAGTAGGGATTATATTGATAGGGAAGAGACATTGCGCTGGATCAGGAACAGAGATCTGGGGTACGACGAGGAGAGACTAGTGGTGGGAGCACAATACTAAGGACTTCTGACTAATGGCTTTAAAAAAAATGGCGGGACTGTCACAGAGTGACAAATTTCAATTTTGTCATGCAGCGGTGGAGAGTGCAAGACACCTACTGTCCGGCTGCCAGGTCCTCATGGCTGTTGGACACTACACTGCTCGCCACAACAAGATCTGCCGTTATATACACTGGAAAATATGCAAAAAATTTAAAATAGAAGTAAAAGGACCAGTATGGGAGCACGATCCTGAGCCTGTCAGCTCCAACGGAGATATTACCATCTTTTATGACAAGGAAATCCCAACTGGAAGACACATAGGAGGAGCAACAAACTTGACATTGTTATCTTTACAAAAAGGACAAAACTGCCAAATTAATAGATGTAACCATACCAACCAACTACGGCTTCAACAGAGTAGAAAGAGAAAAAAATAACAAAATATTAGGATCTCAAAAACGACCTAAGGAGAACCTGGAAACTGCAGGAAGCAGGTATTATACCTGTGGTGGTGGGAGCAACTGAGATGGTGAAGAAGAACCTGAAAAAATATCTACAGGCGATCCCCGGCTACTCTGGCATCTGTGAAATACAGATCTCAGCAATCAGAGGAACAGTCTCCATCTTGAAGAGAGCCTTCGGATACAAAGCTTTTTGATTTAAAGTGTAACCATAGAGCCTTTTTCTTCTGAAACATGTGGTCAAAGTTTTACTGAACGTGATCATTTGAAAACTCACATGAGATTTGACACAGGTGAGAAGAATCAAAAAAAAATATATTAGGAAAGAGCAAATTCAAGGAAAAATAGCAGAGCACCAGGCACAAGTCATGGCCCTAGCAGCCCAAATTAGAAACAGGCAAAGGAGAGAGAGCACAAAATTGATCAATAAATTATTTGCAGAAAACCCAAAACAAGTCTACAGGAGGCTTGCAGAAGAAACTATAGAAGTAGAGGTACCTCCTGAAAAAACACAGCTGGAAACATTCTGGAGAAACCTGTTTGAGGACCAAGTACAACATCAAAGTAATAATTGGATTCAAACTATTGTTGATAAAAAATGAAGGAAAACGACAGATGCCCTCTTTAAAAATCACAGAAGAAACTGCTCAAGAAAAAAATCAGGAAATATCTCAACTTCAAATCCCCTGGAATAGATAAAATACCAAACTTCTGGCTCAAAAAGATGACAGCACTGCACAAACACTACGCAGAGGCATTTAGCCGACTTGTTAGGGGAGAAGAAGACGCACCAGAGCGGCTCACATATGGAAATGCCATACTCCTGCCCAAGAGTGCTGAAACCCAACAAGCTAATAAATACAGACCTATCTGTTGCCTCCCCATTACATACAAATGGCTGACAGGATTTATTAGTGAGGCCATCTATGAACATCTGGATATAGGAAACTTCTTGCAACCACAGCAAAAAGGCTGCATAAGAAATAAGCTGGGAGCCAAAGAACAATTGCTCATAAACAAAACCATCCTGGAAGACTGCAAGAAGCGTGAGAGAAACTTATGCATGGCGTGGATAGATTACAAAAAGGCATTCGACAGCATCCCCCATTCCAGGAAAATACACTGTCTGGAGCTGTATAATATCAACCCAGAAGTTAAAACTTTTCTGGAGGTCCAGATGGCTAAGTGGAAAACCACAATTACACTTAACCATAAAGAAGGGCAAATGACAATCCCAGACATCAGGATCCAACGAGGAAAATTCCAGGGTGACAGCCTCTCGCCATTGCTGTTTTGTCTGTGTATTGACCCCTAAAGCAAAATCCTCTCAGAAATAAAAAAAGGAAAGAAAACGCCATCAGAGAACATCCAAATAGACGACAATAAGCACATCAAAGACCTGGCAGATGAATCAGCATATAAATATCTGGGCATAGAGGAAAATACAACTATTGACCACATTAAAATGAGGGAAATAATCAAAAAAGAACACCAACATCATCTAAAGAAAATCTGTAAATCAAACTTAACACCAACAAATAAGAGCACTGCGATAAACCAGCTGGCAGTACCAGTTGTCATACGGATTTGGGGTGATAGAATGGCCACAGGGGAAACTGGACAAGCTGGATGTTAGGACCAGGAAGAACCTAACCCAGCACAAGGTAGTATATAAAAATCAATGCTTAGAAAGGATATATATAGCCCGTAAAGAGGGAGGGCTGGGCGTAATTGAAATAAACCAGGCCTACAGGACGACAATAATAAGCATTGGTCAATACCTAAAAAGCTCAAATGACGAGTTGATGGAAAAAGTCACTGAACACCATGAAACCCTTAGTCACTTCACAGCCATAACTAAACAAGCTGAGGCCTTTGCAGGAGATTTATTAGACAACATAAAAGCCAGTCAACAAAACCCAGCAACAAAAATGTCTAGAAAGACAGGGAAAAAATGCAGCATAAGGACACAGGAGGAAAGAAAAGATGGAAACAGCATAAGCAAGCAGGGCACTTTCAGGAGGAACTCAGTAGGGATTATATTGATAGGGAAGAGACACTGCACTGGATCAGTAACGAAGATCTGGGGTACGACGAAGAGAGACTAGTGGTTGGAGCACAAGACCATGGACTTTTGACTAATGGCTTTAAAAAAAATAGGCAGGACTGTCACAGTGTGACAAATGTCGATTCTGTCATGCAGCGGTGGAGAGTGCAAGACGCCTACTCTCCGGCTGCCAGATCCTAATGGCCAATGGACACTACACTGCTCATCACAACAAGATCTGCTGTTATATACACTGGAAAATATGCAAAGAGTTTAAAATAGAAGTAAAAGGACCAGTATGGGAGAACAATCCAGATCCTGTCAGCTCCAACGGAGATATCACCATCTTTTATGACAAGGAAATCCCAACTGGAAGACACATAGGAGGAGCAGTTAAACCGGACATTGTTATCTTGAACAAAAAGGACAAAACTGCCAAATTAATTGATGAAACCACACCAAACAACTACAGCCTCAATAGAGCAGAAAGAGGAAAAAATAACTAAATATCAAGACCTCAGTGGGCTCTCCACCTGCAGGAGGAACCATGGGCGTCCGGTGCTATGTGGATCAGGTGGCGGTCAAAGACGGAGGCCTTGGCGGTCTGATCCCAGGCTTCCTAAACTGGCTTTTGGGACATGGAATGCCAGCTCTCTAGTGGGGAGGAGCCTGAGCTGGTGCATGAGGTTGAAAGATACCGGCTAGATGTAGTCAGCCTCACCTCAACACACAGCTCCGGTTTCAGAACCAGTCTCCTGGAGAGGGGCTGGAGCTTGGCTGACACTGGAGTTGCCCCGGGCGAGAGGTGACGAGCAGGGGTGGGCATTCTTGTATCCCCCCACCTTGCTGTCTCTATATTGGAGTTTTGCCCAGTGGACGAAAGGGTTGTTTCCCTGTGCCTTCAGGTTGGGAAACGGGTCCTGACCATCATTTGTGCCTATGCACCAAATGATGGTTCAGAGTACCCACACTTTTTCGACTCTCTGATTGGGGTGCTAGAGGGTGTTCCTCTTGGAGACTCCATTGTCCTACTGGGGGACTTCAGTGCGCATGTGGGCAATGACAGTGAAACCTGAAGGTGGGTGATTGGGAGGAACGGCCCGTCCCAATCTGAACCCGAGTGGTGTTCAGTTATTGGACTTCTGTGCTAACCACAGCTTGTCCATAATGAACACCATGTTCAAGTATAAGGGTGTCCATATTTGCACCTGGCACCAGGACACCCAAGGTCGCAGGCCACTGATCAATTTTGTTATCATGTCATCAGACCTGCGACCGTATGTGTTGGATTCTCAGGTAAAGAGGTACAGAGCTGTCAACTGATCACCACCTGTTGCTGAGTTGGATCCAATGGCAGGGGAGGATTCCATTCAGACCTGGTAGACCTAAACGTATAATGAGGGTGTGCTGGGAACGTCTTGCTGAGGCCCTTGTCCGGGAGGTCTTCAACTCCCACCTCCGGAAGAATTTCAACCACATTCCGAGGGAGTCTGGAGACATGGAGTCTGAATGGGCCTTGTTCTCCACCTCCATTGTTGAAGCAGCTGCCCAGAGCTGCGGCTGCAAGGTCGTCAGGGCATCTCGTGGTGGCAACCCCCGAACCAAGTGGTGGACACCAGTGGTGAGGGGGGCCATTAAGCTGAAGGAGTCCTATCAAGCTTGGTTGGCTTGTGGGACTCCCAAAGCAGCTGAGGTGTACCGGCAGGCCAAGCGGAGTGCAGCTCGGGCAGTTGCTGAAGCAAAAACTCGGGTATGGGAGGAGTTCGGTGAGGCCATAGAACGACTTTCGGTCGTCCTCGAAGAGATTCTTGCAGACTGTCCTGCGGCTCAGGAAGGGGAAGCAGCTCCCTGTCCACACTGTATTTTGTAGGTGGGACGCTGCTGACTTCTACTGGGGATATCGTCGGGTGGTGGAAGGAATACTTTGAAGATCTCCTTAATCCCACTGACACACCTTCCACAGAGGAAGCAGGGCTTATGGACGAGGGGGACTACTGACCTATCACAGGGGCTGAGGTCGCCAAGGTGGTTAAAAATCTCTTTGGTAGCTGGGCCCCAGGGGTGGATGAGATTCGCCCTGAGTACCTCAAGGCCTTGGATGATGTAGGGCTGTCATAGTTGACACGCCTTTGCAGTATTGCGTGGAGGTCGGGGGCAGTGCCTTTTTCATGGCAATCCGGGGTGGTGGTTCCTCTCTTCAAAAAAGGGGACCGGAGGGTGTGCTCCAACTTTAGAGGGATCACACTCCTCATCCTCCCTGGGAAGGTCTATACCAAGGTACTGGAGAGAAGAGTCCGGCTGTTGATCAAACCTCGGATTCAGGAGGAGCAATGTGGTTTTCTTCCTTGCTGTGGCACATTGGACCAGCTCTTTACCCTCTTGAGAATCCTTGAGGGCTCGTGGGAGTTTGCCCAACCAGTTTACATGTGTCTTGTGGACTTGGAGAAGGCATTCAACTGCATCCCTTGTGTTTTTTGTGTGTGGGGGGGTACTTTGGTAGTATGGGGTAACGGGCTTGTTATCAGCTATTCGGTCTCTGTACGACTGTTGTGAGAGTTTGGTTCGTATTGCCAGCACTCGGTCGGACTCATTTCCAGTGAGAGTTGGACTCCGCCCGGGCTGCCCTTTGTCACCGATTTGTAAAAAAATTTTATGGACAGGATTTCTAGGCGCAGCCAAGGAATGGAGGGTGTCATTCTTGGTGACCACAGGATCTCATCTCTGTCGTTTGCAGATGTTGTCCTGCTGGCTTCATCGAGCAATGACCTACAGGTCTTACTGGGATGGTTTGCCGCTGAGTGCGAAGTGGCTGGGATGAGAATCAGTACCTCCAAATTTGAGTCCATGGTCCTCAGCCGGAAAAAGGTGGATTCTCCTGTCCGGGTTGGGGACAGGCTCCTGCCCCAAATGGAGGAGTTTAAGTATCTCGGGGTCTTATTCACAAGTGAGGCAAGAATGGAGCGAGAGATTGACTGACAGATCGGAGAAGCATCTGCAGTGATGCAGACGTTGTACCGGTCTGTTGTGGTGAAGCGAAAGCTAAGCTCTAAGGCAAAGCTGTTGATTTACCAGTCAATCTACATTCCTACCCTCACCTATGGTTATGAGCTTTGGGTAATGACCGACAGAACGAGATTGCGTATACAAGCAGCTGAAATGAGCTTTCTTCATAGGAATGCTGGACTCACCCTCAGAGATGGGGTGAGGAGCACAGTCATCTGGGAGAGGTTCAGAGTAGAACCGCTGCTCCTCCACATTGAAAGGAGCCAATTGAGGTGGTATGGGCATCTGATCAGGATGCCTCCTGGACGCCTCCCACTTGAGGTGTTTCGGGCACATCCCACTGGGAGGAGACCCCTAGTCAGACCCAGAACTCGCTGGAAAGACTTTGCCTCCCAGCTGGTCTGGGAATGCCTTGGTATCCTCTCTGAAGAGCTGAAGCAGGTGGCTGGGGAGACGGAAGTCTGGGCTTCTCTGCTTAAACTGCTGTCTCTGCAACCCGGACCTCTGGAAAAGCGATAGAAGATGGATGGATGGAAGACCTCAAAAACAACCTAAGGAGCACCTGGAAATTGCAGGAAGCAGATGTTATACCTGTGGTGGTGGGAGCAGCTGGGACAGTGAAGAAGAACCTTAAAAAATATCTACAGGCGATCCCCTGCTGCCCCAGTATATGTGAAATACAGATCTCAGCAATCAGAGGAACAGTTTCCATCTTGAAGAGAACCCTCGGATACAAAGCTTTTTGACTGAAAGTGTAACCGTAGATTCCTGGCTTGGGCCCATTGCACTTGTAATGAAATGTGATGCAAATAAATAAAACGGTGAAAAGACATAGTCTTGTCGAGTCTGTCAAAAATGAAAACTCAGTTGAGGTGCTGTTTTCCACTGTCGTCTTTTGATTTATTTTCAGTTTTGAGTCTCATTTGAGTGAATGAAATGTTCTTTAAATCGCTGAAGCTGTATTGTAAAAATAAATCAATTTGGTAAGAACATCTATCTGCATATTCAGTGCTTTCGGCTCTTAGACCTCCAATCATCATTAATGTGTCCAATGCATAGACATCTTAAGCATTTTTAATGTGGAGGCCACATTGGGTGAGGGGTCTGGAGGGTCCTCCTCACCCAAAAATGTAAATGTAATAGATACCATTTCCTGTCTTTGCATATTTTACCAGATTACTGATTGTATAGTTTGAACATGATTTTTTTAAGTAAAATGGTAAATAAGCAGTAAAAGTGCAGTGTGAACTCAATTTACATGCTCAAACAGGAGTAGAATAAAGGATAAACTTACTAAATGCCACCTCTTTTGTTGCTAATTAACTTATTCACTCAATATCTGTTGACCTACATAACCATACACAAAACTACTGTATATACAGCACACAATTTATTTTCACCCTTCCACCAGAAAAAAAGAACTTGTAATAACTGGAAACTGAATAAAGTTTAATGGCATTGTAATGGATTTTTTTTTTATTATTATTATTGCCCGTTCATTCTTTCTCCTGTAATCATAAATGACATTACACCCAGTACTTTTCCCATGAGACAGTGAGGATCCAGCCTTGTACACTGCTGACTCAGCATTCTCAAAAACAGTGCTTATCTATTTGCTCTATTGTATTGAAACTCTTCTCTGTTTTGAGATTTTGAATCTTCTCGTGGCATTGGCCTGTGTGCAGAACATGACATTTTCTCTTCTTGGCCAAATTGTAAATAAATACCCAGAAAAGGCATCTTTGACTTTGCACTGTATTTATTACCCAGATCAACAAGGGACCTGTATTGATATAAAGCAAATCCATGACAGCATGTCTCATTCAGTCCCTCCAGGATTTCGCGGTATGTTTTTATGATTGTTGCAGCCCAAAAAGCCTGAATTCGCAGGCGCTTTTGTTAAAAGTTGCAATGTTTGGAGAGGTTTTTTTGCACTTAAAGTTGTGGGAAGAATTACAAATTTTAAAGCAGATGGTTTTTCCAGCTTACTACAGTGATTTTCTATATAACAATACAAGAAAAGCACAGGACTGTCAAACATTTCCTATTACACTGATTTGTAAATTCAGTGGAAACTTCTGCTATCCAGAAAAACTCTTTTGTGCAACAGCCAATACAGACTTTAACACAGTATCCATGACAACAGCTAAATTGCATTGAATGCATGTTAAGGAGTAGAGATGTTAAAATTATTTGCAGCGCCTTCATTTGAAAACTCCCTACGGTCCCCAACCACTCAGTACTGAGTGAAAAGGCAAAAATAAACAATTTATTCTGTTCATCTGTATTGTCTGTTGGAGTCTGTGTTTTTCCTGAAAAAAAAAAAATGCAGACAATATTCCTATGCCTAACTCCTACCTGTCTTTCTATCTGCTGCACATCTTGACAAACACACACACTCGTCTCATCAGACACACATCTTTCATTGATTGGGGGGGTGGGTGTTTGTCCTTGTTCAGATCAGAGACTCACAGCTTTAAAGCTCACTGACAAGATGTAGTTATGATTTTACCTCTAAAGATGTATGAAATGATCAAACACTGGCTGTAGTGTTAGACTTGTTTGTTTGTGATTTTATAGAGTCTCTTGTCACATGTGCTCCCACAACGGGGTGCTTTTGGGGCAGGCAGACATTTTTCAACACAAACCCAGCACTTCGTACATGCGGTCAGGACAGAGATGTCCACCGGCAGGCTGGGGGACACACAGGAAGGGACGATGTTGGAAACCTCGCAGGGGAGTCTTTTGTTTTTAATCACACACTGTTTTTTGCTGAAGCATTTCGTTAATACTTACTGTAACATTGTGAAATCCTGGAGGGACTGCTTATTTTTTATATTGAACACAGATCAGATTTTGCTTTTGAGTATTGATTCAATTAAATATTTTATATAATTAAAGTTAAATGGCATGGACAAAAAAGTTGATAGTGTAACGTCGGGGCTGTGTTAAGGGGGCGGGGATTTTCCCGACATGCTTTGGCAACGGAGGATTCAAAGGGTGTTATCATTTATGTGTTCTAAAGTGTTACTGCTGTGTCATTATAACTGTGTTATAATGACACAGCAGTGTTACAAGAAGAGTGAGAGAAGTGACTGATCATGGTCCAAGTGATGGTCCAAGTTCCTACTGGGAACTTGGACCATCACGCTCTGTAGCAGGGCGTGATGGTCCAAGTTCCTGCTGGGAACTTGGACTCTGTAGCAGGGCCCAGAGGAGGAACCCAGAGGCCTGCGTGATCGAGGGACCACTAGAGCGGGCCGAGCTGGGCGGGTCACCGCAAGTACTGAACACAACGGCTCCACCAGCACGAGCAGAGGGAGCGTGACCACCAATAAAGACAGCCGGTGGGGTGGCGGTGGGGCACAGCGGAGGGGGTCAGTGTGTCAGCAGAAACGCAGCAGGCAGTCGAGGAATTGTTCCAGCAGAGCTGCAGTGGACTGGAATCGGGACAGAGACGCCAGCTGTGGGAGCTGTTGTACTGCTACATGGACGTCTTCACTGCAAAGGATGAGGAGTGCACCGGAACCAGCTTAGTGTAGCACAGAATCGACAACGGTGAGACCAGGCCGATCCGGCTCCACCCTCACCGTCTTTTTCAAGGCCGGCAGCAGCAGAACAGAAAATACGGGAAATGCTGGAGGCAGACATGATTGAACCCTCCAGCAGCCCCTGGGCGGCGCCGGTGGTACTGGTTAGGAAGAAGGACGGTTCGTGGCGGTTCTGTGTGGATTACTGACGTCTGAATGACGTCACCCGCAAGGATTCCTACCCCCTGCCCCGCATCGATGATGTGCTGGATCACATCACCGGTTCCAGCTGGTTCAGCTTGCTGGACCTCTGCAGCGGCTATTGGCAGGTCAAACTGTCACCTGAGGCCTGCCAGAAAACAGCTTTCTCCATCGGGCAGGAACTGTATGAGTTCAAGGTGATGCCGTTTGGACTTTGCAACGCCCCGGCCACCTCTGAATGTCTGATGGAGCGAATGTTGGCGCCCCAGAGCCGCTGCATCGTTTACCTGGATGACCTGCTGGTTCACGCAGCTGATTTTGACAGTGCCCTGTCCAACCTCCGGGAAGTATTGGACGCCATCCGACAGGCCGGGCTGCAGCTACACCCACGGAAATGCCACTTATTTCAGAGGGAGACCACCTTCCTGGGCCACGTCGTCAACGCAGCGGGAGTCGCCCCCGATCCAGAGAAAGTGGCAGTGGTGAAAAACTGGCCAATGTCGCGTGATGTGGGAGAGCTATGGAGTTTTCTTGGACTGGCCTCCTATTATAGGAGATTTGTGAGAGACTTCGCCACCATCGCCAGCCCGCTGCATCAGCTGACACAGAAGGGCCGTGCGTTTCAGTGGAGTGAGAGCTGTGCTGCTGCTTTTTCCCAGCTTCGCTCAGCGCTCATCGGAGCCCCCATCCTGCAGTACCCCGACCCGAACCACCCTTTTATCGTGGACACGATGAAAGGGAACCAGCAACCAGGGCATCGGGGCGATGTTATCCCAGGAGGGAGAACAAGGAGAGCAGGTAGTTGCTTTTTTCAGCCGCACTCTCAGCAGAGCTGAAAGGAATTATTGTGTTACTCGCAGAGAGCTGTTGGCTGTCATCCAGGGGCGTCGCCATTTTCGCCCATATGTGTACGGGGGGAGGTTCCAGCTCAGGACGGATCACGCTTCCCTGACCTGGCTGCTGAACTTTAGAGAGCTGGATGGACAGTTGGCGAGATGGCTGGAGGCACTGCAGGATTATGATTTTCAGATTGCATCAGGCAGTCCGCCTCCATGCCAACGCTGACGCGCTGTCTCGGTGTCCCTGTGCAGTGGAGGACTGTCGTCACTGCCAGCAGGCAGAGGATCAAGACCAAGCCGTCCCACGGGCTGCTGCTCTCCGGACCGCTGTGAGCAGGAATAACACAGCGGCACACAGCTCCTCCTCGGATAATCAGGCAGCTCTCCCCAGCGATGACATCACAGAGGCCCATGGCACGCAGCAGCTGCAGAGCGAGCAGGACAGACATCCGGTCTTTTCCCGGGTTCAGCAGTGGCTGGACGCGGGCCAGCGGCCCGCCTGGGAGGCTGTATCTGCGCTGGACCCAGAGACCAAGGTCCTACACTCCCAGTGGGCCAATCTCCGCTGTCACGAAGGTGTTGTGTATCAGCAGTGGCAGACTCCAGCTGGGCAGCGTCATGTCTGGCAGCAGTAGGTTCCCCGGCAGCTCCAGCCCAACGTACTCCAGCTGGTCCACAGGGCGGTAGGAGCGGGCCATTTCGGGGTGACAAAGACTCTGCAGCATCTTTGAGCCCGGTTCTACTGGCCTGGATGTCACCAGGATGTAGAGCTTCCACGTCCATCGCTGCGACACCTGCACGGCTCAGAAGGGGCCAACTGAGCGATCCCACACCCCCTTGCAGCAGTACCAGGTGGGAGCATCGATGGAGCGGGTCGGGGTGGACATTCTGGGCCCTTTCCCGAGCACGGACCGGGGGAACCGCTACATGCTGGTCGCAATGGATTATTTCACCAAATGGCCAGAGGCGTACACGGTCCCTGATCAGAGCGCCGCCACCACAGCGTCAAAACTGGTGGACGAGGTGTTCTGTCGGTTTGGCGCACCGGAGGAGCTGCAAAGTGATCAGGGTCAGAACTTTGAGGCAGAGGTCTTCGGGGAGGTCTGCAAGCGGCTGGGCATCCGGAAGACCCGGACCATCCCGCTGCATCCACAGAGCGATGGCCTGGTCGAACGGTTCAACCGGACCCTTAACACCCAGCTCGCTGTCCTAGTGGACCAGCGACAGCGAGACTGGGACCTGCATCTGCCCTTTGTTCTGTGGGCGTACCGGACGGCAGCACAGGAATCCACCCAGTGCACTCCTGCAACGCTGATGTTTGGATGTGAGCTGCGCACACTGGTGGATTTGGTATTCACCCCCCCCCCCCCCGAGCCGGAGGTGGAGGGCAGACCGGGGTTGGATTATTTGTTTTGCTTGAAGGAACATCTTCACACGGTGCACAGACTGGCTCGGGAGGCCCTGGCAACGACGGGGAGCCGGCAGAAGTGGGCATATGACTCCCGCTGCCAGGGGAGGGACTTTGCACCAGGAGATCGAGTCTGGGTTTTCTGCCTGGAGCGAAAAAGGGGACTGTCACCAAAACTGGCGAACTATTGGTCGGGGCCGTGCGAGGTCCTACAGCGACTGTCGGATGTGGTGTACAGGGTGAGGCTGTAGAAAAGGGACCGGGTCGTGGTACTCCACTGTGACCGTCTCGCCCCATACCAGCCATCCACCCCGCGGGTGGTCGAGCCGGAGCCTTCACCCTGACCAGATACTCCGACCGGGGCACAGATGAACACTAGCGGGCCTGTGCGTGCTGGTCGTCGACAATGGAGGTCACCCCGACACCTGGACGGATCCGTGTTGGACTTTTGAGCTGGACTTTTATTATTCTGGGGACAGAAGCCAGTCCGGGGGGGGACAGTGTAACTTCGGGGCTGTGTTAAGGGGGCGAGGATTCTGCCGGCATCCTTTGGCAGCGCAGGATTCAAAGGGTGTTATCATTCGTGTGTTCTAAAGTGTTATTGCTGTGTCATTAGTTATATTGACACAGCAGTGTTATAAGAAGAGTCAGAGCAGTGACTGATCATGCGTTTGTGTCACCCTTAGTGAGACCGAGGTCTGTGTGAATGACCTCCCCTCCTGTCTGTGTTGAGGAAGCGTGTTTTAAATAAAACCTGTTTCGTCACAGTCATCTCTTCCTTCTTGTGTGAACCCTCACAACGTCACAATACACTTCACTGAATATTTTGTGGCACCACCTTTTGCATCAATCACTGCCAACAAATGATCTTAATTCATCCTCTTTAAAGGGAAAGCCAGGCTACTGTGTAGTTTGGTATCATTGGGCCTTGAGTAGATTTGTGCGTAAATCACCTCGGTAGGAAAAGCTTAATTGGGATTCATGAACGCTGTGTAAAACCCTTCCTGTTGATCTTACATGTAGTCAAGAATAGAAAGAAACTCCTCAGAGGCTGCAACTGAAGTTATCGCCACTGAAGTAGAGGTGAGAGGGAAAAAATATTTTCTTCTATGAGTAATGAAGTGATCGTACAGGAAAAGCAAAGACTAGGATGGAGGTGACAGACGCTGCAGGAAATAAATGTAACAGCTGGAAGGTCATCAGGTCGTAGGTCTGATGACACGATAACAAAATTGATCAACAACCTGTGACCTCTGGTGTCCTGGTGCCAAGTGCACATCTGGACACCCTTATGCTTGAACATGGTGTTCACTATGGACAAACTGTGGTTAGCACAGAAGTCCAATAACTGAACACCACTCGGGTTCAGATCAGGCAGGCCGTTCCTCCCAGTCACTGATAGGATATTAAGTTAATTTAATTCACTTAGCCACACTTTTAAGAACTCTACTCTGGAGCTTAAATGTATGAATATTTGATTAAAATGGGCTATAGTCAGGTTTAAAAGTTTTTCAGGCATTTGCATATTGTGACCATGGTACAAAACAGATTAAAGTTAAAGTTGAAATTTGTGATAATGACAAGTGATATTTAGGTGCATTTAGATTCACACAAGCTCTACGAGTAGTTGGAGGCAGGAGTAGATTTTGTTTGTAGTTATGAAAAGCTCAGAGCTGCTAAAAATTTGATACATGAAGAACAAATTTGAACCAACAACAATGTCACATTCTGACAATGACCGTGGGGGTACAGAAGAAGGTTCAGTGTTACCCTTTAACAGCGAGATTGGACAAGAACTCCAAGGCTCTGTGTGTGTGTGTGTGTGTGTGTGTGTGTGTGTGTGTGTGTGTGTGTGTGTGTGTGTGTGTGTGTGTGTGTGTGTGTGTGTGTGTGTTGGTCGAGCTCATTGGGTGCTGAGCACTCCTAAATCTCTGATCCTAGAACCACCCCTGATCAGAGTTCACCTTCCATTACACAGGGAAACAAAAATAACTTTTTTGCAAGTTGTCTCTTTTTTCATCTGATTTAAGACAATTTTGCACCACTGAATCCATTTCTCTCGATCAGGGGCAAAGCTGGGCCACATTAATACACTGGCTATATATTTCTAGAAATTTTTAAATTTTAATATGTACATTCTTATGGCAGGTTAAAGATCATTGTATTGTACAGTATACTAGTATCCATCGACACTTAACCTGAGTGGACAATGTACTCAGCTATGTAGATTAAGCCTAAGATTGTAACTTGAAAACAATGTGTTATATAGTTCTATATGCTCGTATTTGTGAGGTATGGTGTGGTGGCGCTCACTTAGGTTTCCACCACCACCCAGTGCCTATAAATAGCAGTAGGCAGGGAGGGCGGGCCTCTTTGCCAACACCCCTGGTTGTAGTGTGGTGTGTGTGGAGTTCAATAAAAACAGGTTCAGTCGTGCACCTGGCCTCATCATTGTGGGTCTGTCTTCAGACATAAGATTTGGCAAAGATGATAAAAGGTGTGGAAACGTGTGGGTCTCCATTTCGGCCTTTTCTGGAGCTCCCGGGCGTACCAAGGCGTACGGGCCTTGGTACCCGTACACCCGTACACGGTAGAGGTACACGGTAGGTACCGTGTACCTCTACTGTGGTACGGGCATTTATTTCCTACCTCTACCGATGGTACGCCACCTCTACCGTGTACCGTGTACAGCATAATGGGCAGGGGGGTGAATGTATTGTGTTGCATGTAACAAGTGTTACGATAATCACACCACACATTTCCTTTGTTCCACCCCATGCAATATGTGCCAGCCCCAGTTTCTATGCGAGGTTAATAAAGCTATATAAAGAGAGCCCAGAGAAACTGCGGGAGGCTCTTCTACAGAGCTCGGCCCCAGCAGCCCACGCTGGGGGCCATAGTCTGTACATGTACTGTATGTTAGAGGGTCAATAAAGATTCTTTGTCGTCCTATGCTCATGCCTCACCTCCACAACCTTCCCTTTTACCCTCTACACCATACGCATTTATATCACAATCAATCAATCAATCAATCAATCTTTATTTCGGATAGATTAAAAGTACAGATTAAAAGAAACAGAATACTATAACAAAGGGGGAAAGAAAATCCAACAAGGTCAAATTAGACAATAACTCCTCTGATTATACAGTTCAGCATAAGTTATCCGAAATGGGTGATGGCTGAAGCCGCAGCTTATATTGCCCACCCATATTTATTACCTCCGCCAGGAGGTTATGTTTTTGCCGGGGTTTGTCTGTTTGTCTGTTGGTTAGCAAGATAACTCAAAAAGTTTTGGACGGATTTCGATGAAACTTTCAGGCGTTGTTGGAAATGGTACAAGGGAGAACTGATTAAATTTGGGGGATGATCCGGATCACCGTCCAGAAGAAAACCGCCATTACGGAAAATGCCATTTTCGTGAATAACTACTGAACCACTAATCCTATCATTGTCAATCCAATTGCTAGTCATATGTTTTCATGGTCAAGGAATCTGAAAACGTACACACAAACACTGTATGGGGGGAACTGTGGCCGCCATTATGGAAAATGCCGTTTTCGTGAATAACTACTGAACCACTAATCCTATCATTGTCAATCCAATTGCTACTCATATGTTTTCATGGTCAAGGAATCTGAAAACGTACACACAAACACTGTATGGGCGGAACTGTGGCCACCATTACGGAAAATGTCATTTTCATGAATAACTACTGAACCACTAATCCTATCATTGTCAATCCAATTCCTAGTGTTAGGATGAAAAACCCAGTAAAAAACCATCTAAGTCTACTCTTCAAAGCTTGTCTATGTGTGTAGATGGTTTACCCAGATTCGTTTTTAAAGGAAGAGATTTAGTTTAATTGGAACACGTATTTATTTAAGCAAGCAAGTTGAATATAGTAGGTTACAGCGCTGGGTCAAACATTCTCGCCCTGACAGCAACAGACTGTCAGTTCATGAAGTCTGACTGACTATGCTGGCCCTGACCCAGAATATTTATTCACAAATGAACAAAGAAGAAAGCATGCAATAACAGTCCAGGTGCCAAGACCAGGGAGGACCTGAAGGGTCTGCTCCTGGCTCCGGGTGTATCCAGATGAAAGCCATTTCCCATCCTTTATCACAAAGGTGTTTCCTCCTCATACACACCAGGCGTTTTATTGCCCTTTGTGCTGAGACCTCCTCATAAACACCAGGCGTTTTACTGCCCTCTGTGTTGAGACAGAGGTCCACTCCATTTGCTCCATTTGCAGGAAATAAACCACACATCTGCCAATATATACATTCCATTATGGTATATTGGTCATAGTACCTAAGTATAAGCAGAATACAAACATTTTGAGTCACACAAATAACTATTATATGGTCATATTGATCACACACATATTTTGAATCACACAAATAACTATTATGGGGTTATATTGATCACACACATATTTTGAATCACACAAATAACTGTTATGTGGTTATATTGATCACTTTATCCCATTAATTTCCCCCTTTTGGTCTCATCCATGATGAGACCAATAACTCAAACCCTTTAAGCCTTCAAAGGCACGTCATAGTCCTCCTAATCATCATCTTTGTCTGATTCCATTTCAAGTGCAATCGATCCATCAGGTTTTAATAGTGGCATTTGATGTGGAGGAGGTTGTTTGCCTTCCACTGCTGTAGTGATGATCCTGAGGCAAAGAGATCGAATACAAGGGACACAACAACACCCACAAAATGCAAAGATAGCAATAATACTTACAATGGATATAACGATAGACACAATCACATCTTTCCATTTTCCAAACACTTTCTTCATCCATCCATCCAGGGGATTATCAATGCCAGAGGCCATTCATCATACAATCACACAGTTATGCAATTACACAGTTCACTAATTACTGATTATGTGATGATTATGATACTTATTAGCAAACAAATAAAAACCTTTAAGCAATTAATGCCTACAAAACACTCTTATTGTAAAAAAAAAAAAAAAAAGTCACTGGTTACTGTCCTTTAAGTCCTTGTTTGATGTCACTCAATGTTCGTCCAGGCTCTTCAGCAGCTGCACACATACTCCAGTAGTACCATGTGTCGCCTTTACCTTTTAACCTCACTGCGTGTGAAGTTCTTTCCACCACTTGGAATGGTCCTGTCCACCTTGGTTCTGACCACTTCCTTTTTATGCACTTCAGGAGAACCCACTCTGTTGTGATTGGTTCCATGGGTTTTAAATCACCTCCTGGCTCCTTCTTTTCCTGTACCTGTTGTGAGAAAGCTGACACAAGAGCTCTTAACTGGTCATAAAATGGTTTATAGCCCATCTTGGGCTCTTCTTCCTCACACAACTGCAATCGCGCTCCCGGTCCTGGGAACTGACGACCTGTTAAAAGTTCATAAGGAGTAAAACCTGTTAAGCTGTTAACAGAACTTCTAACCATCAATAGGGCAATAGGTAAAGCATCTAACCAGTTCATTCCTGCCTGGCTACAGATCTTCGCAAGCTTCACCTTAATGTTTTGGTTCATTCGTTCAACCTGACCTTGAGATTGAGGGTGATAAACTGTTCCAAATGAATGTTTTAGACCTAACACTTTTTCCACTTTTTGTAGGTCTTGATTTTTGAAATGTGTTCCATTATCTGATCTAATTCTTCTAGGAAATCCGTAAGTAGGAATGTATTGATTTATCAAAAATTTGATCACTGTTTTGCTGTCTTCTTTCTTTGCAGGATACGCTTCAGGCCATCCTGTAAATGTGTCCACTGCCACTAGGAGATATCTGTATCCCCTTATTCTTTCCACCATGTCAGTGTAATCTATGATTATCTCCTGACCTGGCAAAGTAGGCAATGGAAAATGACCTTCATGAACTTTAACCGTCTGTTTTGGATTGTGAGAAACACAAATAGCACAACTTTTTACAAAATTTTGTATCATATCAGGGAGAAAGGGATGCCACCAGTGACTCAAATGTCTGCTCATTTGTTTAGCTCCTACATGTGCTAACCCATGAGCTTCATGTAACACATTTTCTCTGATTCCTGGAGGTAACACTGGTCTACCATCCTGTGCTCTCCACAACCCTTCTTTTTCTGTGGCGCCTCTCTGCTTCCACACTGTTTTTTCTTCAGGAGATGCTTTTCTCTGTTCATCTATTAACATATTTACATCAGTCTGTGGCAAAATGTCCTGAACCTCCTTGCCTGTCTGTCTCAACATTAACGATGGCTGATATCCTGCTGCCTTTTTTGCTGCTTTGTCTGCCTCTACTGAATCATGATTACCTCTAGCCACATTTGTCTCTGTTTTGTTGTCATGACCTTTGCACTTTACCACTGCTACCTCCTGTGGTAACATTAACACCTCTGCTAGTTTTCTCATTTCTGTTTCATGCTTTATAGGAGTCTGAGATGCTGTCAGAAAACCTTGTCTAATCCATTGGGCTAATTCTGTGTTGATTGACCCGACAACATAAGCTGAATCTGTATAAATAGTGACCTTTTTTCCTGCTGACCACTCCAGTGCTTTGATCATCGCTGTCAATTCGGCCAACTGGGCTGATTGTTTGTCCTGCAATGTCCCATTTAGCACTTCCTCAAATCCATTTGCCTTTTGTCTCACAACTGCATATCCTGCCTTCAGTCCTTCTGTAGGGTGACGAAAACAACATCCATCTGTGAACAAAACTTCATCTGGGTCAGTCAGTGGTGTCACAGATAAATCTATCCTCACCTTCACATCTCTTCTGACCCTTTTTTCACATTCATGCGGTTCACCATCCAACATCTGATCTGCCATGTTTATTCCTTCATGTGTGAATGTGATGTGTGGTGCTAATAGGATTTTTTCCATTCTTGTCTGTCTGATTGAGGTCATAGTGAATGCTGCAGAATTTACATATGGCATCACGCTATGTGTGGTTAGGACAGTCAATGGATGTCCCATAACCACATGAGCTGTTTTTTGCAAAATTTTTGCCACTCCTGCAGCATGATGTGTGCATGCTGGTTGCCTTTTTTCCATTGGGTCTAATATTATGCTGACATAGAGGAGTATCTATTTACTGTGTGTTCTGCTTCAGAAACATCCAAGTGGAAACGTTTGTTGTAATCAGGTATTGAATCCTTATTTAAATCCTTCACCTGAACAAGAGCAAGTTTTTAGCCAAAGTCAAATTCCTTGTATGTGTTGTGCATACTTGGCCAATAAAGCTGATTCTGATTCTGATTCTGATTCTGATTCTGATTGCCAAATCAGCTGCATGTGAGAGTTCATTTTTCAAAGCAATGAATGTTTCTTCAGCTTCCTGTGTCCACAGTAACTGTGCAGCAAGATTTCTCATGCCTTGTTCATTAACCAGTGCACGCAATGGTTTTGTCCTTTTGCTGTATTGTGGTATGTAATGTCTACTGAACCCTGTTAGACCCAAAAATGATAACATTTGTTTTACCGTGTATGGTTTGGGGTGATGAAGGATGGAATCTCTGTGTGACGCAGAAAGGCCAGAACCTGTGGGTGTGATAACACGGCCCAAAAAGGACACATAACGCCTTGCACATTGTAATTTTTGCCTTAACACTTTAAATCCACATTCAAACAATTTCAACAACACACTCTTTGTAGCTTCCAGACAACTGTCAGAATTTGGTGCTGCTATCAGTATGTCATCTACATACTGTATCAGAATTACGCCTGGAGGGAGAGGACAACCTTGCAGTTGTTCCTTCAAGACCTGATTAAAAATACCTGGTGACAAAATGAACCCCTGTGGTAGCCGGGTGTAGCGCAGCTGTGTGCCCTTGTAGGTGAATGAGAAGAAATCCCTGCACTCCTCTGCTAAAGGAAGACAGAAAAATGCATTAGCCAAATCAATACATGTAAACCATGAATGTTGTGATGTGAGAGCAGATAAAGCAGTATATGGGTTTGGCACGGGTACTGTGGGGGTGGAAATCCGTGAATTGACACGCCTCAAATCATGGGCCATTCGGTATTTACCGGTGTTTTGCTTTTCAACTGGGAGAATAGGAGTGTTCCAGGCAGAGTGAGAATTTTCTAATACCCCTGCCTGAAGCAGCCCTTCAATGGTGTCAGTAATGCCCTCCTGTGCCACAGGCTTATGAGCATACTGATTTTGCCAAATAGGTTCACCTGGTAGGACCTGAAATGAGATGGGAGAAATATTAATGCATTTACCAACGTCTGTAGGCCCCTGTGACCATAAATTTTGTGGCAGTGAATTCAACATATCGGCTGCTGATTCATGATCCGTGCGTTCCCTACCATGCTCTCTCTCAATTTGTCAGTGTTCAAACAAAAGCTCATCAGTTGTATCAATTTGGATGTGATAGGCCTGATATTTTGCAGAATATTCAACCTTTGGGATCTGTGTCACCTGCCAATCAGTGACTTCAGCCAGTGTTTTAACCATAGGCCCTAACCCTTTTGCTTGGTGATTAGCATGTATGAGCAAGGTAATGTGTGGAGCTGATTCCTCTGACATTTCATACCACTGTAATTGCTCTGCACTTAATACAACATCTGCGGTGACATCCACTTGTCCTACATACAAAAACCTAGATTTGATGGTCCAAGTTTGACCATCCAGTTGGGAGAAAAATCTATCATGATAAACATCATCCGAATTTCTGTCATAATACAGAGTGACATGTAGGGGACCAATGGGAGGTGTGTAGGGTGCAAGAAGAGCAATCCACGGCTTCCAGGCCATGAACACTGGCAACACACCAGTCTGTGAGGGCGAATCAGGCGATAACAGGCCCCAGTAAATGTCAGCCCAGGTGTTTGGCGCTTGTGGTGTCACATCAGGTTTCAACAGCATTTGTCCATGCACAGACAGTCCTTGCACTAAACAGTTCACAGCAACACCGTTAGGAAATGACAAGATGACTCCATCGGCCGAGCACAGAACCGATGCCCCCAGTTTAATCAGCAGGTCTCTCCCCATCAAGTTTGTGGGAGAGTTTTTTGAGCAGGCATAACGTTGTTTCACAGTTTGACCAGCAACACAAGTGTCCAAAGGCTTTGTCACAGGCAGTCTTTCAGGAACCCCAGAGAAACCAATAACCTCCACAGCTTTAGCCGATAACAGTGTAGGCTCAATGTCACAGTTAAAAGTGGAATAGGTTGCCCCCGTATCAACCAGAAAAGGCAGGTCACAGTCCATAACCTTTAGTGTGACCATGGGATCTGCCATTCTCACGTCACTTTTTCTCTGTAGGCCCCGTCATTGTTCCTCATATTGTGTGAGGTACACTTCCCCCGCAGTTGAAGTGTATGCTGGATATTGGCCAGCAGGTGGAGCTGCGGCTGCGTAGGGTGCTTGATGTCCTGCACTTGCTGGTGCCACTGGTGGTGGGTAAGGATTAGTTGGGCAATCCTTCCTCCAATGACCATTTTGACCACAGCCATGACATGCATTCAGGCCCATGACCTTTCGACCCTGGAAGCTTCTCACACCCCGCCTTCCACGGGATACCCCCTGATAATAATTGAAATCACGGGGTACACCCTGAAAATATGGTGTTTGGGGTGTCCAACCAGTGGGTGCCGGGTACACAGGGGCAGGTAAAGCTGCCATTCCCGGTGTGGGCATTGGCCCTAAGGGTGTTTCTGAAGCCTGCTGTATCAACTGCTTAGCTAGTTTGTTTGTCTTTTTAACTTCAGCTATTTCTTGTTTAGCCTTTTGTAACTGCAATTTTAACAGTTGCAGTTCTTGATTATCTCTGTCAACCTTCTCCTTTTCTGCTTTTTCCTGTTCCTTATGCATATGATGTGTGAAGTGCCTTTCCCACAATTCCACAGAGCTACTGGGAATATCAGGGTTACTGTCCATGGCCTCTCTCACTGCCTGAGGCACTCCTTTTAACACTGCCTGCCTAAATACATCCCTTTGAAAATCAGATGTATTAGGATGAGAGCCAGCAGCCGCTGTCCACTCCATTTTACATCTACTGATAAATGCCATCGGAGACTCATTCTCCTTAATTGAAAAAGTTAAAGCTCTTAAAGCTCCTGGTGGAACTGGAAATTTGCGCCTCATTGCTGTGCCTAAGGCTGATGCTCCAGGGGTGAAAGGTGCTGAATCTGACACTGTTTGGGTTCCTGCCAACTGTTCAATTTGAGAGACCTCCACAACACTTAACTGTCGCCCAAGCAAAGCTCTAAAATCTCCCATTGCCACGGTAACTCCTTGAGTTAACTGATCAAATTTTGTCATCCACTGACCTCCACCCTCACAGGGCGGGGGCATTTTTTCTGAAATGCCATTTATGTCTGTCCATGTGAATGGCTGATATGTTCTGCCTCTGCTTTTCATTACCAGTGGTGCCTGTGTTTGTATGCAGTGCTCTGTGGCCTGTTGTGTGTTTCTACGTGCAGCTGAATTAAGATGGCAGCCTGTATAAGGGTCACATTCATCACCATCCCAAACTCTACGACACAAATCTCTATTTCTGAAACTGTAAGGCCTGCCTCGCATGTGCTTCTCCTGATCTCCTAATTCTCTCCTGTCCTCATCTATCATTCTGACCTCTCCTATCAGTTGGTATGATCTATTATCCTGCAGTGGTCTGCCTTCATGTTTTTGTGCATTATTTGTTTTTGTAAGAGCTGCAGTCATAGCATCTGAACTTTCTCTCCTCTGCCTGCTCTTAAAATCATCTTGGCCATAAGGGGTAGATGAAGCAAATACTGTAGGGGAAAGGTGATGTAGTTCCTCACTGTCTGCGTGTTTGCTCCACTGACCACAGTCATCTTTTGGACCCCTGTCGCTTATCCCTTGATAGACTGGACCTTCATCATCTGCTACCCCTGATTCCACACTGCCAGTATTAGGCCATAAGCTATGCTGAATATCCTGTGTTTGTCTTTGCAAATTAGTTACACCAGCTTCAACATTCTGCAGCCGTTCTCCCACAGTTTTTTCCAACCTTAATCTTTCAAGTTCTTCCTGCAACCTGTCCATCTCACGTCTGTCTGCCTGCATTTCCTGTTTCTGAGTTTCCAGCCAACCTTTCAACTGTTCACATTGTTCCTGTGATGTCACCGTCTTAACTTCTACCACCCCTTCTTTAAGTTTAACCAAAGGCATCTGATTAACACAATATGGGGGTGGGAGCAATTCCCCTTTTAAGTCTTCCAAATTAGGGTAGAGGGACAACACCTCTCCCTTTTGTTTGGCCAGCTGCTTATCAACCAATAAATCTTTATTCTTCTCTATCTCACTCATACACCTCACTGGGCCAACCACTGCTGAATCCTGCCTCAAACCACTGTTTGCCTCCATTGTCCTCATGTGCTGATTCTGCTCCTTATCAGACACCTGTGCCTTCATCAATTTCACACCATCCATTGCAGCAGAGCATGTAACCAAATTATGAATCAGCCTGCGCTCACGTTCACACTTCTCAATATGATGCTTATGTCTCTTTTTCACCAAAAATCCTGTGACAGACATATCTTTCATAGCTTGTATGCCATTAATCCTTCTTTGTTTGAACTCCATTAATAACTGGGTCAAACTGTCCTCCTTATTTAAATTTAGAATGCCTTCTTCCACTAATTTCTGATACAATTTATCACATTCTGCTTTAACCTCACTTCTGTCTTTGGGTGATATACCACTGAGCATATGAGTCACTGTTGAATCCCACTGTTTTTTCATATTTTCTTTACGGGAGTCACCCTCTACAAATTCACACTTCTTATTTTTTCTACAGGGCCCCTGGGGCAAAAGGAAAGAGAGGGAGAGAGAGAGAGCCTCGCCCGCCCCCTTTGGGAGAGCGAGAAATAAACAGAGAAAGAGAGAGAGAGCGCGAGAGAGAGAGAAACTCTGTACTGTTCACCCTTCTATTTTTACAGAGCAAACCTGTCACTCACTTCTTCCCTTGCTAAGTAGAGAGAGAGTGCTGCCGTTCACCCCTTGCTGATGGGAGAGAGAACCGCCGCTCGCCCCTCTGTTGCTTTTTTTTTTCTTTTTCAACTACAGCGTTACCAATATACAGTGGGGTAAAAAAGTATTTAGTCAGCCACCAATTGTGCAAGTTCTCCCACTTAAAAGATGAGAGAGGTCTCCAATTTTCATCATAGGTATACCTCAACAATGAGAGACAAAATAAGAAAAAAAAATCGAGAAAATCACATTGAAGGATTTTTAATGAATTAATTGGTAAATTCCTCGGTAAAATAAGTATTTGGTCAATAACAAAAGTTCATCTCAATACTTTGTCATTGTCAACAAAGGGTATATAACAGAGGTCAAACGTTTTCTGTAAGTTTTCACAAGGTTTTCACACACTGTTGCTGGTATTTTGGCCCATTCCTCCATGCAGATCTCCTCTAGAGCAGTGATGATTTGGGGCTGTTGCTGGGCAACACAGACCTCCAAAGATTTTCTATGGGGTTGAGCTCTGGAGACTGGCTAGGCCACTCCGGGACCTTGAAATGCTTCTTATGAAGCCACTCCTTCGTTGCCCGGGTGGTGTGTTTTGGGATCATTGTCATGCTGAAAGACCCAGCCATGTTTCATCTTCAGTGCCCTTGCTGGTGGAAGGAGGTTTTCACTCAAAATCTCATGATACATGGCCCCATTCATTCTTTCCTTTACACAGATCAGTCGTCCTGGTCCCTTTGCAGAAAAACAGCCCCAAAGTATGATGTTTCCACCCCCATGCTTCACAGTAGGTATGGTGTTCTTTCTCCTCCAAAGAGGACAAGTTGAGTTTTTACCAAAAAGTTCTATTTTGGTTTCATCTGACCATATGGCATTCTCCCAATCCTCTTCTGGATCATCCAAAT
Organism: Pholidichthys leucotaenia; assembly: GCA_020510985.1. Lineage (NCBI taxonomy): Eukaryota > Metazoa > Chordata > Actinopteri > Cichliformes > Pholidichthyidae > Pholidichthys > Pholidichthys leucotaenia. Next base: position 51,797,221 of record CM035836.1, read on the forward strand.
GCTCTCTAGCAAACTTCAGATGGGCCTAGACATGTACTGGCTTAAGCAGGGGGACACGTCTGGCCCTGCAGGATTTGAGTCCCTGGCAGCGTAGTGTGTTTCTGATGTAGCCTTTGTTACTTTGGTCCCAGCTCTCTGCAGGTCATTCACTAGGTCCCCCCATGTGGTTCTGAGATTTTTGTTCACCGTTCTCGTGATAATTTTGACCCCACGGGGTGAGATCTTGCGTGGAGCCCCAGATCGAAGGAGATTATCAGTGATCTTGTATGTCTTACATTTTCTAATAATTGCTCCCACAGTTGATTTCTTCACACCAAGCTGCTTACCTATTGCAGATTCAGTCTTCCCAGCCTGGTGCAGGTCTACAACTTTGTTTCTGGTGTCCTTTGATAGCTCTTTGGTCTTGGCCATAGTGGAGTTTGGAGTCTGACTGTTTGAGGTTGTGGACAGGTGTCATTTATACTGATAACGAGTTCAAACAGGAACCATTAATACAGGTAACGAGTGGAGGACAGAGGAGCATCTTAAAGAAGAAGTTACAGGTCTGTGAGAGCCAGAAATCTTGCTTGTTTGTAGGTGACCAAATACTTATTTTACTGAGGAATTTACCAATTAATTCATTAAAAATCCTTCAATGTAATTTTCTGGATTTTTTTCTCTCATTTTGTCTCTCATAGTTGAGGTATACCTATGATGAAAATTGGAGACCTCTCTCATCTTTTAAGTGGGAGAACTTGCACAATTGGTGGCTGACTAAATACTTTTTTGCTCCACTGTAAAACAAAAATAGTAATTGCAACTGTTCGAGGGTGCCACTTCCTCGGGGCGTTACCCCAATTCTCGCCTTCCCGTCGGACGGCAACGGATAGTTTCCGTTGCGCTGGACTTTTTCGGGTACTAAACCGAGGGCGTCACCTATATGACCCAGACTTTTTAGCCTTCGTTAAGGCTAAAGGAGTCCAACCCAGTTCCTGTCCTCACAAGTTACGGACCAATTTGCTCAGTCCATGAACCTGTAGTCAGGCCGGATGACCATGAATAAATATGCGATATCATCCGGACCAGGGGCCTTTCACCTCTCTTCCGGTCTTCTTTAATCAAATAAGCATGCACTCATCTTTCTTTAACCATGCAAGTATTCATCAAAAAACATTTACTATATTCAACTGCTTTTTTTTTAACCTAGGACATACATCAACCGTTTGACAACACAAAACTTTGGTTATAATCAAATAGCAGAACTTTGATATAACAGGTGTCTGCTTACCTTGTTTTTTTAGGGCCCTTGTGTTGTCAGCCGGTGATGCAGGTCCGTTGTTCAGGCAATCGAAGATCCAAATCAGATGATAATCTCCCCCTTTCACCGGACGAAGCCCCCAAATTGTTAGGATGAAAAAACCCAGTAGAAAACCATCTAAGTCTACTCTTCAAAGCTTGTCTATGTGTGTAGATGGTTTACCCAGATTCGTTTTTAAAGGAAGAGATTTAGTTTAATTGGAACACGTATTTATTTAAGCAAGCAAGTTGAATATAGTAGGTTACAGCGCTGGGTCAAACATTCTCGCCCTGACAGCAACAGACTGTGTCAGTTCATGAAGTCTGACTGACTATGCTGGCCCTGACCCAGAATATTTATACACAAATGAACAAAGAAGAAAGCATGCAATAACAGTCCAGGTGCCAAGACCAGGGAGGACCTGAAGGGTCTGCTCCTGGCTCCGGGTGTATCCAGATGAAAGCCATTTCCCATCCTTTATCACAACGGTGTTTCCTCCTCATACACACCAGGCGTTTTATTGCCCTTTGTGCTGAGACCTCCTCATAAACACTAGGTGTTTTACTGCCCTCTGTGTTGAGACAGAGGTCCACTCCATTTGCTCCATTTGCAGGAAATAAACCACACATCTGCCAATATATACATTCCATTATGGTATATTGGTCATAGTACCTAAGTATAAGCAGAATACAAACATTTTGAGTCACACAAATAACTATTATATGGTCATATTGATCACACAAATATTTTGAATCACACAAATAACTGTTATGGGGTTATATTGATCACACACATATTTTGAATCACACAAATAACTGTTATGTGGTTATATTGATCACTTTATCCCATCACTAGTCATATGTTTTCATAGTCAAGGAATCTGAAAATGTACACACAAACACTGTATGGGGGGAACTGTGGCGCTTGGCGGAGGTCTGCGCTCTCCGAGTGTTTTTCTAGGCCACCCAAGAATTCAAAAGAAAAACAAACAAGAGCGATTACAATTCAGAACAAAGCTAAGACAAAATGTGACAAAAAATACCTAAGCAACAACACAACGCAGACTGGATATGACAATCCTTATGTGAATTTGTATGTCATCTTGTATATATGTTTGGAGTATTTCTTCCTTTAGTTTTTGTTTAAATTGTCCAAGCGTTGTACATGATTTTAATTCAGGTCCAAAATTGTTCCATAATCTGACTCCTTGCACAGAAACACAGTGTTGCTTGGTGGTAGTTCTCACTGAAGGTTTTTGAAATATACATGTTCCTCTGAAATGATATTGTTTCTCCCTTATTTGGAACAACTTTTGGATATTTGCAGGCAGTGATAGATTCTTCACTTTAAACATTATTACTGCAGTTTTAAAGTCAACCAGATCTTTCAACTTGAGAGCTTTTAATTTAAGAAAAAGTGGGTTTGTTGGTTCCCTGTAAGCAGCTTTGTTTATTATTCTAATAGCTCTCTTCTGAAGCATAAAGACTGGATATATGTTTGTTTTATATGTATTTCCCCATACTTCAGCACAATATGTCATGTATGGGAGTATTAATGAATGATACAAGGTATATAGTGTGGGTTGATTCAGCAACTATTTCACTCTGTGTAGTATTGCAATTGATTTGGATATTTTACCTTTAATATAACTAATATGTGACTTCCAACACAGTTTATTATCAATTATTACACCAAGAAATTTAGTTTCGGATACCCTTTCAATTTCTACACCATTTACACTGAGTTTAGATACTAAGTTGTTGTGATGGTTGTTAAAAACTATAAATTTGGTCTTACTTAACTTCTTTCACTCTGGTGTACCGCAGAGGGCACGTCTCTGCATCCCAGAGCGCACGAGGGCACTGCGTCCAAGCGCGCACTGAAAATAAAAGCTGCATTTCCGTTCTTCCACTGCAGACACAGCCGCAAACAGATTAGTTCATCTGATTGACCTCTCATTCAACTAATAAGAGCCTTGAATCGGGTTTCTGAAACCTTGAAGAACCAATGACTGAAAACCTAGCAAGAAGGACCCGCCTACCAACACTGTGAATGCAGCGAGCCAACTGAAGCACAGAAGTTTGCAAGCTGTTTTGTGTAAGGCTGGGTGAAGAGAGACTGACTGCTGCAGCAGATGAAAAAAAGGACCCGCAGGAAGAACCTGCTACAGACCCAGCAGCACGGAGACCACCCACAAGTGCGACCTGCACTTATTCCATCAGAATAGACGTTTAGGATTCTCTTCCATGGTCATCATAGACAGACAGAGGCCGACGACGAAGGTCGTAAATCATTCGCAAAAATCGCAATCATGGAAGCGCAAAACCGCAATAATGGAATTATGTTTTGACTGGGTCGCCGAGACCAGAACCACGAGTCCGTAACAAGGGACCAGCATCGCGTTCGTCTGACAATGAGGAAGAGAAGTTCGTCAGGACACTGCTGCTGTGAAGAGGTAAGGTGTTATAAGCTAAATTATTTTTTATCCCTGAAAATTGTAATCAAAAATGACTTTTGACCGATCGGTAAATTACAACTGTGCGGCACACGACGTCCGAAGATCGTGCGCCGCGGTACACGGGTCGTGCGCCACGTCCAGACCGTGAACGCCCCCCCCCCCCCGCTACTCTTCTGTAGCGAGGGGGGGGAAGCCGCGGTGACTGCACCGCGGTCGCCACATGACTATTCTGTCATGTAGCGATGGCCGATGGCCGTCCTCTGTAGCGACGGGGGGGGGGGGAGGGACAACCCCCCACACACAAACACACACAGCCCTGAGTGTCACCTTCCATTAGAGCCCAAGATGAAGCTTCTATATTGAATCATTCAAAAGTTAGACGTTTTTCCAAACTGTGCCATTTGGCACAATTTGGCACAGTTCAAAAACGCCTGGGAACTACCTGAGGAAAAAGCTGTGTAATATATTCATTTTTTGTGGTATTGTTACAAAATTTGGACCTCAGCTGGATAACACTTGGTTCTATATTTCTGTTGCATTTTCCAGCCCAGATCTGAAGCTGTGTGTTATTTGCAAGCATTTGTAACACCCAGGCCAAATTTATTTTCTTCAAGTTCAGTATGTTTAGATGACTGTAACTCAGTGGCCGGAGCACTTAGAGAGATTATGACTGTTTTGCCAAAAAATTCAAAGTGTTTTCTTTTAAATGAGACCAACCCCATGAAGATGCTGCAAAGGGTTGAAGAACAGCTTTTGATTTACTTTGGGCACGTTATTTTTTGGCGTTTTTAGGGAAATTGACCAGAGTGCAAGGGGTTAAATTGAGCGTTAATTTGTTTGAATCAAACCACAGTTTAAGATTTCCTAATTCCTTTCCGAGTGTATCCAAAAGTTGTTCCAAATTGCTTCCACTGCATAATAAATTAGTGTCATCGGCAAACAATATTAAATCCCTTTTTTCTGAAACTTTACATATATCATTTATATACATATTGAATAACAATGGCCCCAAAATTGAACCCTGTGGGACTCCACAAGTAGCCTTCAGTAACTGTGAGTTTTTGTTACCAACACATACATACTGATATCTATTCTTTAAGTAACTACATAACCAGGACAGTGCTACTCCCCTAATACCACATTTTTGTAGTTTTTTTTCCCCCACAATATCTTTATTGAACCTTTTTTTTTTTTAAACAAACATGACACAAACAATCAAACACTAACACTAAAGTACTACAAAAAAAAAATGCACTAAAAACACCAACAACCACCAACAAAATCAAGTCTTCAACAATGCTCCTCTGTTTAGTCTAGACAATCCATTACATAAGTATACATATTATGTTCACCAGTTTGGAATTTACAAGGTCCACACACATCATTCACCTTCTTCTTCAAGAGTTATGTTTAAATTTTTTACATGATCAATAAAAGGTCTCCATATATTCTCAAACACAATTTCCTTTGATTTCAGTATATATGTTATTCTTTCTAATGGAAGGTTTGTTAACATCTGTCTTAACCACTGAGTCACATCTGGTCTATGAGTCTTTTTCCACAGTAGTGCAATACATTTTTTGGCATTAAGCAAACTGAGGTCTATGAATGTTCTTTCACTTTTATTAAAGTTATGCTTTTCTGGGTACAGACCCAACAAAAACAGTTTAGGATTCAAAATGATTTGTTTTGAGATTATTTTTTCAATTGTTACCCTCACCTCTTCCCAAAACATTCTTATTATTCTACATTCCCATACACAATGAAATAGGGTTCCTTTACTTTCCATGCATTTTGTGCATGTATCTGGTATATTTTTGTTATATCTATTTAACTCCTCCGGTGTAACATACATCCGCATTAACCATTTGAAATGTATCAATTTAAGACGTACATTTATTGATTTGGTTTGGGCTTCTGTACAAGCCAATTCCCATTGTTCCTCTGAAATTTCAATTTGCAGATCTTCTTTCCAGTAGTTTAATCTTTTCTGTGAATTTTCACTTGAGGATAGTGTCAATGAGTTATAAAACTCTGAAATAATACCCTTTCTTTTACTATCTTTCATCAACATTTTTTCCAAGGATGAATAAATAGGTCGAGTGAGAGCTTTATTTTGATTTGATCGAATAAAGTTTCTAAGTTGAAGATATTTTAAAAAATGTGTTCTATTAAGATTAAATTTGACCCTCAGCTCTTCAAAAGACATTATGTTATCTGCACATGGCAAATATAAATCTTGAATCTTTTGAATCCCTTTTAAATTCCATACTTTAAATACAGCGTCCGCTCTTCCTGGTTTAAAATATTGATTACCCCATATTGGGCTAAATGGTGACAATAACTGTGGTTCTTTTAAATAATTTTTAGCTTCACACCATATTTTGATCATATGCTTTACAAATGGATTTTTAACTTGTTTTTGTAATTTTTTTGCCGAATCTGAGTATATGAATATGGGAAGAGGTAAAGGTAAATTGTATGATTCCATTTCAGTCCGGTGAGGGAGATCATTTAATGAAAAATAATATGTCATAGACCTCAGTTGTGCCGACCAATAATACAACATAAAATTTGGACATTTCAGACCTCCACGATCAAATGGTAAATATAATAAAGACAGACGTAATCTAGCCCTCCTGTTGTTCCATATAAATTCCACTAACTTTTTTTTAATTCTTGAGAATAAATCTAAAGGTGGTGGTAAGGGAATGTATTGAAATAAATAAAGTATTTTAGGTAAAATATTACTTTTAAGTATATTGATTCTCCCGATCATCGACATTGGTAGTGACATCCATCTCTGAATTGACTCATTGATATCTGTTATTAAGGCTTCATAGTTGACACTGGCGACTGATTCTAGCTTAGGCACAATTTGGATTCCTAAATATTTAAACTGATTTACAACGTTGAATTGATCTACCTCAGGGTCTGGGTAATTTCTCTGGGTCTCATTTAGCATTAATATTGAAGATTTAGTTTTATTTATTTTATATCCTGATATTTCCCCAAAATTCTTTATTAAATTCAACAAGGTCGGAATTGATTTTTTTAGATTCGACATAAACAAAATTATGCCATCGGCGTACAGGGAGATTTTATGTTCTGTTGGTCCAACTTTAATTCCATATATTTGTGAATGTAAACGTATCGCCATCGCTAAAGGTTCAATTGCCATAGTAAACAGTAAAGGTGAAAGTGGACAGCCTTGTCGACATCCTCTATTGATTTTTATTGATTTTGAAATATTGTTATTTGTTAGGATTTCTGCTGTAGCATTATTGTATATTATCTGAACCCATTTTATGAAATTATTTCCAAGTCCAAACCTTTGTAAGACTTCAAAAAGAAAGGGCCATTCGACTCTAACAAAGGCCTTTTCGGCGTCCAGTGATAGGAGAGCTTTATCCGGTGCTTCTTTATTAAAATAAATAATATTAAATAGTCTTCTTACATTATGGAAGCCTTGTCTTCCCTTTATAAAGCCATTCTGATCTCGATTAATAATATTTGGTAAAATTTCTTGTATTCGTCTTGCTAAAATTTTACAGATTATCTTAAGGTCGGCATTTAATAGGCTTATTGGTCTCATATTTTCACATTTATTTGAGGGCTTACCTGGTTTTGGCAACAATATAATTAAGGCATTATTCATGTATGATGGTAAATTATTATTTTGAAATGCTTCTAAAACCATTTCCAAAAAAGGTTTTATTAATTTATTCTTAAATTTTTTATAAAGGTCAACTGGAAGACCATCTGGTCCTGCACTTTTTCCTGATTTCATATTATCAATGGCTAGCCCAACTTCTTCTTGACTAATTTTAGACTCCAGTATCGCCCTGTTTTCATTTGGAATACACGGTATAGATAGTTCGTTCAAAAACCCATTTAGTTTTGTTAAATCAGATTCATTTTTGGTATCATATAATTTTTCATAGTAATCTCTAAAGGCTCTGTTAATTTCTAAAGGATCTATAACTACCTGTCCGTTACTTATAATACTGGTAATTGGTGTTTTAATTTCTAATTGTTTAATCTGCCATGCCAATAATTTTCCTGATTTTTCACCTTGTTCATAAAAAGATTGTTTCAATCTTAGAAGACTCGAGGCAGCTCTATTCGCTGATTTTTTGTCGTATTCAGCTCTCAAAATCAGTAATTCATTCTCCAACCTTGGATCACTTCCTGCATACACTTTTTCCTGAAGATTTTTTATTTTATGTTCCAATTGGGCTCTCTCCTCTCGAGTCTTCTTAGATTTTGAACTTGTATAACTAATAATATGTCCCCTAATAAAAGCTTTGAAAGCCTCCCACTTTACACATGCTGATGTTTGTGTAGTATTGATATCAAAGAACTCATCTATCTGTTTTTCTATGTACTTGACAAATTCCTCATCCTGAAGCCATTTATGCTGAAATTGCCATCTACCTGATTCCTTTGTCAATTTCTTATCTACATATACTGTACAGCAGGGTGCATGATCAGAGATCACGATGTTATCATAAAAGCAGTTTTGAATCTTGGACCTTAATTCTGTGGAAATCAAAAAATAATCAATACGTGAGAATGTCTTGTAGGTACTGGAATAACAAGAGTAGGCTTTGACTTGTGGTTTCATTTCTCTCCATATATCTAGCAATCTCAATTCTTTCATAAAATGATTAATGGTCATCCTACATCCATTGTGCGTACAGTCCAGTCCTGTTGATCTATCTATACTGGGATTCAATGTACAATTAAAATCCCCTGCTATTATATGTTGCCCTGTAAGTGATGATAAGATAAGAAATAAATTAGCAAAGAACTTTTGATCATCTATATTGGGACCATATAGGTTCACCAAATTTATATTTTCTGATAGCAAAGATCCTTGAATGATTACATATCTTCCAAATTTGTCTCCAATTACATTTTTCACTTGAAATGGGACTGATTTATGTATGAGAGTCATAACTCCCCTGGCTCGGGATGAAAATGATGAGGTGAAAACACTTCCTTGCCATCTACTCCTAATTCTTTTTACATCCTCCTCTATTAGATGGGTTTCTTGTAAAAACACAATTTTTGAACCCATGTCTTTTATTTTATTCATAACTTGTTTAAGTTTTTTTAAATTTTGTAGACCTCTGCAATTCCATGAAGTTAAATTAAGATTAACGCTTTGGTTTATGATCAATAGGGAGTTTGGGATTACCTTGCAGTATAAACATGCTCATACAGAGAAGCAAAAACATGAGTGGTTGAACATTCATCCTACAAACTACACACAAACAAATTCCCCCTTCCCACACTTGTGGCAAACCCCCCAAAATCAAAAGAAAAATTCCGTCTCCCGATATAGCCATCGACTGCTCCACATCCACGAGGATCAGCCTAAGCCACTCCTTCTTCATCCTCCCAATCACCCTAACTCTACTGCTTTTAATGACGTAACATTAACTCTCCTCTGTAGTTTTCCAACTTAACTCCAAAATTTTTAGCAACTTTGTACATCATAGTTTTGTTTTTTGTTTTTTTAATTATATAATGCAATCTATATTTTGTAAACTTGCTATTTGCTTCAAGTCAGTCAGATGCCTGTGCAAATGCTTAATTATTCTACCTTATATTTTGTTCATGCTTAGCTCCCACCAGTCTCTTCTTCTTGGATCTTCTTGATAAACTCCTGCGCCTCCTCTGGGGTCTTGAAGATGTGGGTTCTGCCCCCATACGTGGTCAGCAGTCTCGCAGGATAGATTACACCATGACGAATCCCAAGGTTGCGCAGCTCCTTACGTACGGGATCATACTGCTTCCTCAATTGTTGGATTCCTGTGGCCCAATCTGGGTAGAACCGCACCTGCTGATCCTGGTGTTTAATCTCTCCTTTAGCTCGTGCTGCGTTGAAGATCTTCATCCTGTCTCTGTTGCTGACAAACTTCATAATTAAGGTCCTCGGTGGTCCCTTATCTCTCCGTGGGCCAATACGATGCGCGCCCTCCAAAACCACCGCCGGCCGCAGCTCCGCACTGCCCAGCGCCTCCGGAATCCACTTTTCCAGAAAGGAACACGGGTCCCGACCTTCGGATTCTTCCGGTAGACCCACCAGCCTCAAGTTGTTCTGTCTCGACCGGGATTCCAAATCTAGAATGTTTTCTTCCAGACATTTTTTTTTTTTTCCAAAGTGCGCACCTTTAATTGGAGACAATTGACTTCATCTTCAGCACTGGAAATACGAAGCTCCATCTGCGCCATTCGTTCCACACAGTCACCCAATTCCTTTCTCATTCCTTCCAACGCTGCCATAATCCCATCAAATCTAGAGGAAAAGTCCGCTCTCATTGAACTCATAGCCGCCAGCAACGCACCTGTGTCGTTTCCCGCAGCTCCCGCGCCGTTGTTAGCTTCCTTCGCCATATTTGGTGCTTTCTCTGCTGTGTCACAGACCTGAAAGTCCGTTAATTTGGACTGTTTCTGCGGCTCGCTTTTTCCTCTACTTGGTTTTCCAGCCTTAGGCTTCACCGACATATCCTCGCTCAAACGCTGGGATATGTTCTGTCCCAAATGAGAGAGTTATTTGCCGATTTTTTTTCTCCAGAAGCAGAGCAGAGTGAGACGTGTCCTTCTTACGTGGCAGCCATAACCGGAAGTCTTTGTAGTTTTTTTAATAATAAATTATGATCCACTGTATCAAATGCTTTTTTAAGATCCAGGAATACCCCAACTGCAGTTTTCAACGGCAGTTGATATTTTTTCTGTAAATTCCATTAGAGCAAATGCTGTTGTCCTCTTGTGTCTGAACCCATTTTTCTGCTCACACAATAAATTATTCTTCAGTATGAAGTTGTCAATTCTCTCATAGAATATTTTTTCAAGTATCTTGGAAAATTGCGGCAATAGTGAAATTGGTCTATAGTTTGAAAGTTCCCCTCTGTCACCCGTCTTGTATATCGGAATTACTTTAGCTATTTTCATTGCATTGGGAAATATACCTGTTTGGAGAGACAGGTTACAGATATACGTCAGTGGTTTCACTAAGCATTCAATAATAGTTTTGACTAAGAGCATGTCAATACCATCACAGTCCGTAGATGTTTTACTTTTAAACGATTTAACAATTTCAATGACCTCTCTCTCGTCTGTGTTCTTTATGAAAATGGAGTCTTTTATAGCAGTGTTTTTGCTTATTGTATCACCTGTGGGTGCCGTAATGGGTATTTCTCGAGCCAAATTAGGACCAATGTTAACAAAAAAGTTATTGAATTCATCTGCAGGTGAAGCTGCATTCACACTCTGAGTCGTTTTGTTATTTTTTGAAAAATTGGTTGGGTAGCTTGTATTTCTGTTTTTTTTTTTTCCAAGAATATTGTTAAGTATTGTCCATGTATTTTTAATATTGTCTCTGTTTTTCTCCAGTTCTTTACTGTAATAGTCTCTTTTACTACATCTTATTATATATGTTAACTTATTTTTGTATGTTTTATACCGCTCCTCTGCTTCTTTTGTCCTTTTCTTTAGAAAAGCTTTATATAATAAATTTTTCTTTTAACACGCCTTTTGTAATCCTTTGGTTAACCATGGCTTATCAGCAAATTTATGTTTTGTAGAGGATGTGCTCAAGGATGAGGCTGAGTTTATTTCTCAGGTTCAGTTTTATTAACAGAACACATACTCTAACAATCTCCAAGCAAGAAAAGAGACAGATCAATATCACATCACTCTTTTATATCCCGGAACATCGAAACTCAAGTCACATGGTGTCTAAGCAAACATACAGTCACATGGTACTTAATTCCAGTCACAATGTAACCCTTTTGATCTTCCACCATTGTCCCTTAGCCTTCGATGGTCCGGAAATCCCTCCAGGGCATCTCTCTGAGACAAAGGCCAAATCTCACACCTTCTCGATATCTCCTGCAGACTCAGTCCTTTTGTCCCTCGAGACGTGCAGCACACAATAAACATACAGCAATACATTTGTGGAAAATATATACCCAACATATGTGCCACATGACCCCCCCCAAACATCTAATATGGGACAAACATAATCAGAGATGCATGACATAAAAACATTACTACATATCAAATATCAATCCACCAGTTGCCTAGGTCTAAACCTCCTGCCGTATCTGCTGTAAGCCGGCCTTGCTGCTTCTGCAGTGTCCTCCTGCACCTGTGGATTAGAACTGTTAGCCAATTTCTGTGGGTGTTCTGGAGAATGCCTTCTCGGAGGTCTGCCGCGACAGGGGGCCCTCGCCAACTGCACTTGTTCAGCCACCAACACAAAAGCGGGTTTGAGTCTGTTTATACAAATCAACTCCTTTCTGTCTCCCAAATCTAGCAAAAAATGCTTCTCTCCTGTTTCCAGCACTCTGAAAGGTCCATCATATGGCGGCCGCAAGTTTGGACGATGAGCATCATGTCTAACAAAAACAAACTCCACATTTTTTAAAGCCTTTGGCACAAAAACACGTGGGTAACTGTGATGAACCGGGCCAGGAAGTGTGTTCGATCCTGTGCCGCTCTGCAACAGCTGAGCGGGGGGGGGGGGGAATTTGGCGCAGGATTGTCGGGGAGAAATTCCCTGGGCAAACGGAGAGGTTGTGCAAAAACTAACTCAGCTGGGGAGGCCTGCAAATCCTCCTTAGGTGCAGAACGCAACCCCAATAAAACCTATGGAAGTTTGGCCACCCAATTTGTATCCGTAAGCGACGCTCTGAGGGCTGCTTTCAATGACCTATGAAAACGTTCGCATAAATCGTTAGCCTGGGGGTTATACGCGGTAGTGCGGTGGATCTTCACCCCTAGGCTGCGGGCCATCGATGACCAGAGTTCAGAAACAAATTGAGGACCTCTGTCGGACATTATGTCCGACGGAACTCCAAAACGCGCAACCCAAGCTGTTAAAAACGCGCGCAACTTCCTCCGCTGTGGTTGATGCCAGAGGGGCCGCTTCCGGCCAACGCGTGGTGCGGTCCACCATCGTCAAAAGGTGTGTGTACCCCTGTGACGACGGAAGGGGGCCCACCAAGTTGACATGCACATGATCAAAGCGCTTAGCCGGAATGTGAAAAGGCTCCAAAGGAGCCCTAGTGTGCTTGTGTATTTTGGCTCGCTGACATGCTACGCAGGCTGCCGCCCATTCCTTGACTTGTTTGCGCAACCCCGGCCAAACAAATTTCTCCCCCACCATCTTGATCGATGCGCACACCCCCGGGTGCACCAGGGAATGGACCAAGTCAAAAACGCGGCGGCACCACGCAACTGGTACCACGGGACGCGGCCGTCCTGTGGAGACATCGCAGATTAGGGGGGCATACCAACTTGCTGCACCCTGTGCTCCAGCCTTAACCCCGTTGGTCCAGACTGGAGCGCGCGCACATCCACATTGCTAACCTGCTCCGCGGCCATGGCTGCATAATCTAAACCTACGCGGACCGGGGCTGCGTGCGCTTCCGCTTTGCTACCTTGGCCCATGGCCACGGCTGCAGAGTCTGCCCCCACGGGGCCTGGCGCCGCCACAGCACGCGAGAGGCAGTCTGCCACTACATTATGTTTACCTGCGACATGCTGGATATCGGTGGTGAACTCCGATATCGCGGCCAGCTGTCTTTGCTGCCGGCCTGACCAAGGTTCTGAAATGTTGTCCATCGCAAACGTTAGCGGTTTGTGGTCCACGAACGCGGTGAAACGGCACCCTTCCAGCCAGAACTGGAAATGGCGGATGGCCAAGTGTAGGGCCAACAGTTCCCTGTCGAACATGCTGTATTTTCGCTCGCTATCACGCAAGGTTTTGCTGGAAAACGCGAGCGGCTGCCAGGTCCGCGCTACAAACTGTTCAATGACCACCCCCACCGCTAAATCGGAAGCGTCAGTGGTGAGCGCCATGTGGGCCGTTGGGACTGGGTGTGCCAACAAAACCGCGTTTGCCAGGGCTGATTTGACTCGGGAGAATGCGCGCTCCCGCTCAGGAGACCATTCGATTTTATTTGTGGGTTTTTGTTTCTTTAGTGCAGCGTACAATGTTTGCATGAGCTACGCTGCGCTTGGGAGGAAACGGTTATAAAAATTAACCATTCCCAAAAACTCCTGTAACGCTTTGACCATTTGAGCTCCCCTCTCCTCTCCTCTCCTTTCCTCCTCCCGAATACTGATTCCCTGCTTGCGATGTCCTGTCTGTGTCTCGCTCTACTTCTGCTGAATCGACCCAAATGGAAACTATGGAAATTGGATTGTGGCTTAATGCTATTGACACCACTTTTCAACAGGAATCGGGCCAGGGGGGAGCCCAAGAATTGGAACCTGCGTGATTCAACTGAAGATTGGCATGATCACAGGATTTTCTGTTTGGCCCTGGAGTTCCTGGTGTATCGAAATTATAGTTGGATGAGCTAATAAAAATGCGGACCCGGCGTAGCTCCCTCAACAAATTCGTCCAGCTGGGGTGAGCACTGATAGCAGCAAATGGGATTAACATGGAATTTACCATCTGGCATGCATTGAAGAGAGATGGACTCTCTTGGACATGTTACCTATGTTTCAGTAGGTGGATAACATCTGGAGTCGCTGAGTGCTCTCCAGGGAATGATTCTAAAGCCTGTAAATTGTGATGCACAGAATCGCATGAGAGGTGAAATTTTTTTTTGCTCTAAGTGAACTGTGCCTTTCGACCTTGATTCGGCGCCCTTGAAGACTTCATTCATTCCTCCTGGGAAGATAAGGCTGAAGAGAGTCTGGCTTTTAACCCAAACATCGACAAACAATGGCTGTTGTTCTGCAGACTGAGCTCTTCAAGGACAGCGTTATCATGTGTCCACAGAACTCTGCCATCTGCATGCACCTGGACATGCTTTGTGTGGAACACATGATTATCCGTTGCCAGGGGGTGCCCTCTGCTCTTCACCAGCAATTGACGCATCCACACTGCATCATACTGATCATATGCTGATTACACACACTGTCTCTCTCGTTGCTTTGTTATTGTGTGATCTATATTGTCTGCTAATTGTGCATTAGAGAGTTTTTTCCTATGTAATCACAATTTTGGTCATAAAATGAGCTTTATTTTGATTAACAATGCTTTTTTCTCTCTGCCCATTGTGTTTCCCTCCCCTCCCCCTCCCCCTCCTTACCCCCACTGTATGACAGGCGCCTTTACATGGCTGCCGCGTCATTGGGATGCGCTTATCTAGCGCGCCCAATGTCAAGTCAAATTCCTCGTATGTTTACTTGTGTTTACTTGTAAACGTGCTTGGCAATAAAGTTCATTCTGATTCTGATTCTGACTTTATCGGGCAGAGGGACCGCTCCTTCTGGCGAAAGGCGATGCCCCAAAAAATCAATTTGCGCCACCCCAAACTGACACTTCACTGGGTTAATTATTAACCCGTGCTCTGCCAGCCTCCAAAAAACCACTGTGAAGTGGCTTTTGTGTTCGTCTTCGGACGTGCTGGCTACCAAAATGTCATCCAAGTAGACGAACACGAAAGGGAGGTCACGTAGAACCGCGTCCATCATACGCTGGAACGTCTGCGCGGCACCCTTGAGCCCAAAAGGCATGCGCAAAAACTCAAAAAGCCCGAAAGGAGTTATTACCGCTGTTTTGGGTATATCCTGAGCACACACTGGGACCTCATGGTAACCACGCACCAGGTCTATTTTAGAAAAAATGCGCGCCCCCGCCAAATGAACCGAAAAATCTTGGATGTGCGGAATCCTGTAGCGGTCGCGTGCTGAGGCGTTATTCAACCTGCCGAAATCCCCGCAAGGTCGCCAAGAACCATCAGCCTTTGGGACCATGTATAGCGGTGAAGCCCAGGGGCTTTTAGAACGTCTAATGATGCCCAGTTTTTCCAAGTTGGCGAACTCCTCGCGTGTTATGGCCAGTTTAGCTGAGTCCGAGTGCCGAGCTTTTGCAAAAACGGGTGGCCCGGTGGTAGTGATAAAATGTTCCACCCCATGTTTAGCCGCTGTCGCCGAAAATGTTGGGACTGTGAGTGCTGGAAACTGAGTGAGTAGTTGAGTAGTGCGTGGAACTTATCACCCGCAGCTGTGACATTGGCCTGTGCAGTCGTCGGGGCCACCTGGGCTGTGCAGGGAATAGAGTGAAAAGACAGTGCATTAACCAGACGTCTATTAGCAAGATCAACCAATAAACTATGTGAGCACAAAAAATCAGCACCTAACATGTTGAAATTGACTGCCGCTATGACGAAAGTCCATTCAAATGTACAGCCGTGGAAAGAGAGAGACAGGGTCTTCTCCCCGAAGGTCTTAATCGCCGAGCCATTCACTGCTGACACCCTGGGACCTCTGGAAGGTGCCAGCCGGTCAGCGTAGGAAGGTGTGATGAAACTCAGCTGGGAGCCTGTGTCCACGGGGAAGTGCCTCCCCAATCGCGCATCCCTCAGGTAGAGCAGCTTGTTCTCTTCACCGAGAGCCGCAGCTGCTACCGACTCCCGGTCTTGGCGTTTCCCGAGCGCTTGAACTGGCACGGTGGAATGCACTTGCGTGTCCTCTCGGCGAAATGGCGATGGTAAAAGCAAAGGACGTCGCCCACTCCGCGTCTCCTGGCCCCCGCCACTGCTGTCGTCAGTGAGTCTGGTGCTGCAGCCTCTTGCCCCCTGCCATCTCCATGTTGTGCCCAGCTCCGCTGCTGCGGTCGTGGCCGTGTGTCGCCTATGGGCGTCGACGAGTCGCTGCGCCTCCTGGCCCAGCTCGTGGTAGTCTCGGTGGGCCAGCAGCTGTGAACTGGCCAGGGTAACTCTCACCGCTGAGGGTAGTGTCCTGAGGAAAAGGTGGGCGAAGATAAAACCATCATCTTCGGAGTCTCTCAAACTCAGCATCTTCGCCATCAGGTCTGCAGGTCTCTCGACCTCGCCCTCAGTCAACACCAGGAGCTTCTCTGCTCGCTCTCCCAGCGAGGGGGTGAAGGAACGGATGAGAGCAGCCTTCAATGCGCCATACTTGTCGTCGTTTGGCGGGTGGTTAATCAGGCTCTCTACTCACTGGGCTGTGTGGCTGTCCAGCTTTGCAACCACATGGTAGAATTTCGTGGCGTCTGCTGAAACTCCCCGAAGATGGAACTGTGCCTCGACTGTGTTAAACCAGGAGCGTGGGCTATGCTGCCAGAAATCAGGTAGCTGGACTGTGGTAGCTGCATTAGCCTGGCTGGCTCCCAATGAGTCCGGTGCAGGAGAATCGTCACCGGCCATAATAATGGTCTTAAGGTCACCAGTGTAGAGGATGTGCTCAAGGATGAGGCTGAGTTTATTTCTCAGGTTCAGCTTTATTAACAGAACACATACTCTAACAATCTCCAAGCAAGAAAAGAGACAGATCAATATCACATCACTCTTTTATATCCCGGAACATCGAAACTCAAGTCACATGGTGTCTAAGCAAACATACAGTCATGTACAGTCAAGTGATAAATTCTTCACTTTGAACATTATTATTGCGGTTTTAAAGTCAACCAGATCTTTCAACTTGAGAGTTTTTTGTTTGAGAAAAAGTGGGTTTGTTGGTTCCCTGTAAGCTGCTTTGTTTATTATTCTAATAGCTCTCTTTTGAAGCATAAAGAGTGGATATATGTTTGTTTTATATGTATTTCCCCATACTTCGTTACAATATGTCATGTATGGGAGTATTAATGAATGATACAAGGTATATAGTGTGGGTTGATTCAGCAAATATTTCACTCTGTGTAATATTGCAATTGATTTGGATACTTTACCTTTAATATAATTAATATGTGACTTCCAACACAGTTTGTTATCAATTATTACTCCAAGGAATTTAGTTTCAGATACCCTTTCAATCTCTACACGTATCATTGACATATCATTTGACTTTCCCATTGCTCATAATTACATGTAGAGAATGTGTTTTTATTCCTCATTCTCACAGAAGTAGCCAACATGACCCCACACCCCACACCCCACACCCCACACCCCCTCACCCCACACACTGCCACTAACAGCCTCATTACCATAACAAAATGAGTAACCACAGGGGGGACTTGGGGCCAATTGGCCCTCTTGTGGGTTTTCTAGGTAGACAGAAAAATGCTGGGACTTCTAGTGTTAAGACGGCTGCCTAATGAGAGGAACAGGTGTGCGTGCAGCTGTGGAGGCAATTAGGGTAGCAGACACGCAGAGCGGATCACTACAGTACTCCCCCCCTATGGGACACCTCTCGGCAGCCGATCCAACCTACCTGGGTGCGTACGGTGGAAGTCCCTGATGAGCTGTGGATCCATCACAAAGGAGGGACGCACCCAGGACCTCCATTCTGGGCCGTAACCCTCCCAGTCCACCAGGTACTGGAGGCCACGACCCCAGCGGCAGATGTCCAGAATGGAGTTGACTTTCCACGCGGGGTCACCATTGATCATCACCGGTGGGGATGGCGTCTGGGGAGGGGGGCACAGAGGGCTGGAGACAAACGGCTTGACCTGAGAGACGTGGAAGGTGGGACAGATGCGGGGGGGGGGCGGGGGCAGGCGCACTGCGACACGATTAATAATGTGTGTGATGGAAAAAGGGCCAATAAAGCACTGCGATAACTTCCTGGATTCAGACTTAAGGTTGATGTTTATTGTAGCCAACTATACTTGCTGCCCAACCCGGTAGGGCGGAACCAGGGTCCTGCGGCGGTGTGCAGTGTCAGTGTTGTGGTCCGCTGTGTGCCAAAGCGCAACCCGGGCAGCCTTCCACAGCCGGTGACAGTGCTTCTTGTGGGCCTGCACGGAGGGCATCGTAATGTCTTCCTCCTCTTCTGGAAACAGTGGGGGATTGTATCCAAGGGAGACCTCAAACAGAGAAAGACCTGTGGCAGAGGAGACCATGGTATTATGCGCATACTCTACCCAAGGCAGGTGGGAGATCCAGGATGCTGGGTTGGAGGCAGTGACGCACTGTAGTGCTGCCTCTAATTCCTGGTTGGCGCACTCACACTGGCCATTACTCTGGAGGTGGTACCCTGAGGACAGACTTACCATGGCCCCGATAGCCCTACAGAAGGCTTGCCACACCTGCGAGATGAACTGGGGCCCACGATTAGACACGATGTCCACCGGGATACCGTGCAGCTGCACCACATGGAGGACGAGCAGGTCCGCTGTCTCCTTGGCTGTAGGAAGACCCTGTAGGGGGACGAAGTGGGCCACCTTGGAAAATCTGTCCATGATCGTGAGGATGGCAGTGTTGTCAGCAGAGGGAGGAAGACCAGTCACGAAATCCAGAGCAATATGGGACCACGGTCTGCCGGGGATGGGCAGAGGATGAAGCAGGCCCTCCGGAGGAGAGGAGAAAGTCTTACAGGTGGCGCACTGAGGGCAGGCTCAAATGTACTCCCTGATGTCCCTCCATAGTGACGGTCACCAGAAGGTTCTTTGCAGAAGAGCCACCGTCCGCGCCATCCCAGGGTGGCACAGAAGCTTGGAGGAGTGTGCCCAGTTAATGACCTCACCCTGGACCGCAGAGGGCATATATATCCTCCCCGCTGGCCCCCCGCCTGGGTCAGCATCGGTCTCCTGTGCTCTTCTCACCTTCTCCTTAACGCCCCACAAGAGGGCGCCCACGATACATGAGGGAGGAACCACGGGATGTGATGGCACCTCTGCAGCATCAGAGGAAAATTGCCTGGACAGGGCATCTGGTTTGATGTTCTTAGACCCCGGGCGGTAGGTGATGGTAAAGTTGAACCTGCCAAAAAACAGGGGCCAGTGGGCTTGTCAGGTGTTGAGTCGTTTGGTTGTCCTGAGGTACTCCAGATTCTTATGGTCGGTCCAAACGACAAACGGCTGGGAGGCCCCCTCGAACCAGTGATGCCACTTCTCCAACGCTAATTTGACCACCAGCATCTCCCTGTCCCCGATGTTGTAGTTCCTCTCCACAGGGGATAGACAGTGGGAGAAGAATGCGCAGGGGCGGATCTTGTCGTCCACGGAGGAATATTGAGACAACACCGTCCCCACTCCAGAGTCCAAGGCGTCCACCTCCACCAGACACTGGAGCGCGGGGTCCACCTGGGCCAAGATAGGAGGAGAGGAGAACAATGATTTTAATTCAATAAAGGCTGCCTCCGCTCCCCCGTCCACCGGAAGGGCACCTTGGTGGAGGTGAGGCAAGTGAGGGGTAGGGCAATGATGCTATAGTTTTTGATGAAGCAGCGGTAGAAGTTGGCAAAACCCAGAAACTGCTGTAATTGCTTCCAGGATGATGGAACCGGCCATTCTACCAATGCCTTTACCTTGGCTGGGTCTGCGATGATCTCGTTACGAGAGATGACGAATCCCAGGAACGTGGTGAATGGGGCGTGGAACTCGCATTTCTCGGCCTTGACAAACAGCTTGTTTTCCAGCAGGCGCTGCAGAACCCTCCTGACATACTGTATACCCGGTGTTCATCGAGGGACCGGGAAAAGATGAGAATGTCATCCAAATAAACAAACACGAAAGAGCCCAAGAAATCCCTCAATACATCATTGATCAGGTGTTGGAACACTGCAGGGGCATTCGTCAGACCAAAAGGCATCACCAGATATTCAAAGTGGCCACTAGGAGTGTGGAATCCCATCTTTCACTCATCCCCCTCCTTGATCCTCACCAGGTGGGAGGTGTTGTGGAGATCTAGTTTCGTGAACACGGAGGCCCCCTGGAGGGACTCAAAGGCAGTGTTAATTAGGGGAAGAGTGTACTTATCCTTGATGGTGATGTTGTTCAGCTCCCAGAAATTGATACAAGGCCTCAAAGAGCCCACCATTTTCCCCACAAAAAAAAAAATCCTGCCCCCACTGCCGAGGACAATGGCCAGATAATGCCCGAGTTCAGGGACTCTTTGATGTATTTTTCCATCACCTCCCACTCTGGGGCCGAGAGGCTGTAAAGCCGGCTGGAACGCAAGGGAGCCCCCAGCAGGAGGTTAATGGCACAATCGTATGGGCGGTCGGGGGGGGGGGGGAGTGACAGCGCTTGAGCCTTGCTAAAGACGGCACCCAAATCATGGTATTTGGAGGGAACCAAGGAAAGGTCAGGCGGGGGTACGTCAGGGAAACAGAAGGGAATGGAGGGAGAGCAAACAGCAGACTGTAAACAGGCACTCAGGCAAAAGGAGCTCCACGAAACGATAGATTCCGATCACCAATCAATGGCCAGGTTGTGCAGCCGAAGCCAAGGGTAACCCAGAATCACCAAGGAGGCCGAAACGGGAAGCACATAAAACCTAATTTGCTCCCGGTGATTGCCTGATATCAAAACAGAAACAGGGGCAGTTTGTTTGGTGACAATGGCGAGCGGAGCCTTAGACAGAGCGATCAGCTTCAATGGAGTCTTCAGTTGGAGGTAAGGAAGCCCCAGCCAGGTTGCCAGGTTCTCAGAAATAAAGCTCTGCTCAGCTAATGAGTGCATGGGTGGAAATTTCATTGTGATTATGTATGAAACAGATGAGGAGCAGACACTTAGTAAGGGAATTTTCCCGGAGTAAGTCTGTGAGTCCCCCTACTGTGACCCACGGACCCCTCCTTTTGGCCGAACAGGACAGGAGGCCACCTCATGCTCCTCACTAGCACAGTATAGGCACAGCCCAAGCCCCCGACGGTGCTGTTTCTCAGCCGGGGGCAGCTTAGACTGGCTCATCACCATAGGTTCCTCAGTGTCCAAGGGATCAGGGGGGGCTGCGGGGAGCGGTGAAACCATGAGCCCGGACGACCGGAAGGCCGACACTCATTGGCTCGCTCCCTCAGCCGGTTATCAATGCTGATGGCTAGGGAAATTAGCTTGTTTAGTTTATTGGGCTTATCTACATAGGCTAACTCGTCCCGCAGGCTAGGGCTAAGGCTGCAAGTGAATATGCTACAAAGGGAGGCATCCTCCCACCCCACCTCTGCTGCCACCACCCGGAAGTCTACTGAAAAGTCGGCCACAGACTTGTTCCCCTGCCTAAGATTGAGTAACCGGGTGGTGAGCACACTATCTCGGTCAGAGTGGTCAAACACCTCATTAAACTCATTGACGAACTTATTTACCTTTTGTTCTTATTAAAGACAAAAATAGAAAGGAGATGTTTTTACCTTCTTTACATGTTTCGACTGTGCACTGCAGCCTTCATCAGAAGAGTCAGCTAATTGCTGCCAGGTGTCATTTTATCAGCTGATTTTCATAGGCGGGGCCAGCCCAGCAGACCTGTCAGATCCACCAAGCCAGCCCTGCTTTCCGCCATCAGATGGTCTCTGGAGAATGTGGTCCCAGGTGTGGGAAAGCATAAAGGCCCCCTCATCTCGGTTCATGGTATCTTTTCCCCGCTTCCTGATTTCTATGGCCTCCTTGATCCAGCGTTTGTGTCTTTTGCTCTCCGATCCAATAATTTTTGCGTTGTCCCAGTCCATGATGTGATTATTTCTTTTGCAGTGATCTGATATTGCTGATTTTAATGTTTCTTGTTCTGCCTTTTCTTTTTGTGATCTTGAGAGTCGTCCTTGTGTTTCCTTCTCACATACCTTCTGGAGTTCTTTTTTCCTTGTGGTGAATGATCTTCTGGTTTCTTCAATGTAGGTTTTGTTGCATGATCTACATGATATTTCATATATTACATTGTATTTTTTGTTTTGTTTTATTTTGTCCTTGGGGTGTACCAATAACTGTCTTAATTTTTTGTGTGGTTTTACTGCTGTATTTAGTTTGTATTTTTTCATGATCCTTTGAATTGGTTCAGTGCATGGTACATGACAATAAAATTTAATAAAAACACCAAACTACGTCATAGCATTGTGCTTTTATTAATGTAAATCAGGGGTCACCAACGCGGTGCCCGCGGGCACCATGTCGCCCGCAAGGACCACATGAGTCGCCTGCAGGCCTGTTCTAAAAATAGCACAACTCGCAAGTGAGCAACAAGATGTAATTTTTTCTGCCGCTATTTTTTAAAATCACATTTGCATTGATATAGATTTTAAAATGACAATGTCTTAAAAATAAAAAAATGAAAATATGTTTATTATACGTAAAGTTAAGGTGAATCTGACCTAGTTCAAAGGTCAGTATTGTGCGCATGACAAAACCTTCGTGCTTGTGGAGCGTAAGCTAGCGGCTAGTGAAGATGGTGAACGCAGTGCTGTTTCCTAGCCCAAAA
Organism: Pholidichthys leucotaenia; assembly: GCA_020510985.1. Lineage (NCBI taxonomy): Eukaryota > Metazoa > Chordata > Actinopteri > Cichliformes > Pholidichthyidae > Pholidichthys > Pholidichthys leucotaenia. The sequence continues at coordinate 51,820,073 of CM035836.1, forward strand.
ACATGGCAAAAAAAAGAGAGAAAATTTATCATTTTCAAAGTGAGTGGGAGGAAGAGTTCTTTTTTTACTACCGTGAAAGGAAGCTGCGTGTGTTTCATTTGCGGGGCGACGGCAAAGCGGCACTATGTGGATCGACACTTCACTACCCACCCTTTTTTTTTTGTTTTGTTTTGTTTTTTTTGTACCCCTAGGTAGATTTGTTCTGCAGTCCGGTGACAAGCCACCAGCTGCCGGTCGCTGCGTGCGCAAGCGCCCCTTAACTCCCTAACCTGCATGTTTTTGGCATGTGGGAGGAAACCCACGCAAACACGGGGAGAACATGCAAACTCCACACAGATCACTGTTGGCCGGGGGCAGGGATCGAACCCACGATCCCCGCGATCCCCCAGCTGAGGGTAAACTGCTGCCGCGGTGCTAACCACTGCTCCACCGTGCACATAAGCACTCTCAGTGCTTGTTTAGCTTCTCCTCATGAAAGGACAGTGCTGGTTATTACTCCAGCATGATTCTTGGCAAGAACTGTATGGATATAATTCCAGTGAAGAAGAACACACAAAAGTGTGTTTATTAAATGTAACAGATTTTGAGCAGAATTGCAGCAGATTTGTTCAGTTAAAAATGTGATAAGATTTATTTAATATGAAAGTTGATTTTTCTTAAATGTTGCATAACTTTTTCAAACATGGTTCAACGTAGTTCATGAATTAAAAGGGTTTAGTTTTTTATGGTTAAAAGGGACTGGTGAAAACTGGACATTTTTTTAATGAAATGTAGAAGTGATCATCTGAACAATTGCTGAGATTAATAAAAATAAAGTGTTGAATATTGATCTTGTCTGTTACCCACTCTAAGTTATTGATAATTATTTATTTATATATGTGTATATATATATATATACAGTATATACGTATATATATACAGTATAGTATACTGTATATATACACACACACACACACACACAATTTGTTATTTTTGGGCTCTTTTCCACCAAACCGGTTCCAGTGCTAGTTTGGTGCTGGTGCTGGTGCTAGTGCTTAACCAGTGCTTAACCAGAGTGCTCATAAGAACCAGTTGTCTTTCCACCGATATGGAGCTAGTTGGGAATTATGTCAGAGCTACGTCATTACGTACTGTGAAGCGCCCAACCCCCGCAGAACACCAGAGAAGACGGAAGGTGGCGGTATGCACCTCTCACTTGTTTGCTATCCGCCAGTAACCGAGAGAAGAAGAAGAAGAAGTAGCAGCGTTAGCTTGTCAACATATAGGAATTGTTGTCTTTGGGAGCGCTGCTTTTATTATTCCAAACCTGTATTACCATCCAAAAACAGTTTTATTCTTAATGGCAGAGAACGGCGGCTACGTTTAAGGACACCAGTAATCATCAATATTTCAGTTATCAGCCGTTGTTAGATAAAGTCTGTAGCGCGAGCATTGACTACACTTTTAAACATAATATTCATGTCATTTCTGTAATAGGTGGTCTTACGGCGCATTACGAGACGGAGGTCGCCTGTTCTGTCATGCCAAAAAGTGATCAGCTGTCCCAAAAAAATGATCGCCAGGGGCCATATTGTTATGGGTTTATATTAGCCGGTAAATATACATACATTATTATATATAATTATTATAATATAATAATGTATATATTTCAACAGATAAACAGTACTTAGTTAGGTATAACAAGATATATTTAACACTTACGATGCATTTTGAACCCTAAACAAACTTGATCTGGGATTAAAAGCAATTAAAATAATGCAGTCACAAGGTTACATGGAAAAATGTATAGATTTACGGTACTGTATATATACATGAAGATACTGTATAAATGCATATTCTATGCACCTCCAAACTACAGAGATGTGAAGGGTATACCCTTCTGTACTTGTGCCATCTATTCTGGTTAAAGTACTGATTCAAGTTTTTATTCATGTAGGGATAACAAGAGACAGACTGTAAAGTGTTCAAGTTCAAAGTTCTTTCCCCAGAAATGATCTTGTCCAGAGCTGACAGAATGTCACGTGGGACGTTGTCAACAGAATATAAACTTATCATTTTTAAAGCTGGCAACTTGGAACATTTTCCACAGAAAAAGTACATAGATTTAAAGTTTGTTGCTGCTTGTTCTTTAAAAAATGTAAAAGAAATTGTCAAAAATATGTATAAGTCCACAAATACCTGATATATTGTCCAATACCTGGAAAAATGAACTTAAGTGCAGTAATTCAGTACTTGTACTTTCACTTCCCACCACTACAATGTTATAGTGATTTGCATTGTCCTAAATAACTTTATAAATGAAATGTAAAGTCTTTAACTTTTTAATATGACCCTTCTCTCATGTTTTTTCTCTTATCTCTTTGTCTTATGTCCTGATTGGTGGAGCCTTGAGCACTTTTATCATGTCTATAGTCAGCTTCATGTGTGCCTGTGTTTGTGTTCATGTTGAATGTAACTGTAGTTTGTAAATATGGACGTCACCTGAGTGCAAAACAAATCTACCTACGGGTACAAATAAAGGAACCTGAACCTGAATATGTTTGGTGTGAGGATAACAATGTAGAAGAAGAAAAACACTTAAGGAAAGAAAGCTTTTATTTCCAAAATGTGCAAAAACTTCAGACTGCTACATATGAAATATTATGTACACACAGACAACAATATCAATGCTGTGACAGTTACTTTTTTTTACAGTCCCTCAAGCACAGACACAACGTGTCCCATCAGTCCAACAAGGGTGTTGGTCTGCTTTGCAGCAAAGCGAAGTTCAGCTGCTCCTCCCTCCTGCTCTGCTCCTGCTGTCCCATCTGACCGTAGTCAAGAAGGAGGTCCATGTTTGTGTCACACTTCTGTTTCCCTGTTTTAAAGTACAAAAATAAGCAATATAAAATAACCACACACTGAAAAATGCAGGAATCGTCAGTCCAAGATTGAATGTGTCTGTTCAACATCCATTTACTGTTAGTGGCATCACAACATTCAATTCAAGTGTATAATGGGTTTAATTCACTCCCTCCTTTGTGTGAATGGGTCATGATCCATCCAGGTGGATGCCCTCAATTTCCCCTATGGGGATCAATAAAGTACACAAAATCAAAATGATCTGAACATAAATTACCTAATCGGGTCTGATTAGAAGAGCAGGAGGAGGACAAGCTTGGAGCTGGTGAAGGTGAGCTGGACACCACAGGTCTGGCTGCTTCTCCCTCATCATCCAGCTGTGATAAATCTATGAAAAAAAAGTGTTTTAGTTTGTGCAGTGAACAACTTAAGCCTTCCATTAAATGTGCAGACATAGAAGACAATTTTATTCAATATCAGTGTTAGCAAAGCTTACATGTCTGATTATGGAACAGAAGAATAGGAACTTCATTGTACTGTACAGGTGTACAGTACAATGAAACTGTAGGCGCTCCATCAGGCTAGTGCGCAATAAAGTAAGAGAAGGATTAGATAAAATACGGCTACACAACATACAATTAAACACGAGTGACATTTTAAAAAAAAAATGGCCTAAGATTATGGAAATATTACCAAAATAGTAAAAAAAAGATGACGCTACTAGTTTCTGGTAGAAAAATCTCCCATAACAGAACGCAAGGCACCCATTCATACACAGTATTCATACCACAAAAAACGTATTTTGTGCTGGATGTCTTTATAAAAAAAAGTATTCTGTAAGATGCTAAGATTTCTGTTCTAGTTTCTCAAACGCGCATTTCTGCCGAGGAGAAGCGTTCATGCTAAAAACAGTTAACTTGTTAGTATCGCTAACCGAAAATACTATGGCCAAAAAATTAGTTAAAAAAAAAAAAATCCGCACTTTGGCCGTTATATATCAATACAAGCGATATACATCTGTCAGCAGAGACGACCTGTTCATTTCTTTATGGCGAGGAGAAACGTTTGGTCGTAGTAAAAGTAGTTAGCTTGTTAGCATCGCTAACCGAAAATACTATAGCCACAAGTGACTAAATATCCGCACTTGGTCGTTACATATCAATACAAGTGGGTATATACGTATGTATACATATATTGGTTAACGTCTGACATTTTAAAGACAATACACTTACCAGCGTGTTTTAAGCAGTTTGTTGTCCAGACTAATCCAAGGCAGTGACAATGGTCCAGCTGGCTGGCCGATCCTCCAAAACAGCTCAGATGAGTGGACCCCTCCAGCTGATCTTGTACTTCTGCTTATGTCCACAGAGCCAAGAAATATGTCTCCTCTTCGCTCTAAATCTGTTTGGTTTTGGAATCTGTTGCGTGCTCCGCTGTTTGGTAAGCAACATGGCGGTCAGTAATGTTTTGAAGCTGGTCGGTTAACCACGCCCATGGCTGTGGACCTAACCGACGTAAACTGGTGCTGCTGCTGGCCCAGCTACGAGTTGGGGCTGCGATAGCCCCACTTTTGGGAGCCGGGGACTGGTGCTTTAGTCGGTGGAAAACCAAAGAACTGGTGCTAATGACGCAATAGCTCCAGTTAAGCACTGGAACCGGTTGTAACGGCAGCAGCTGTGTTTGTTTGATCCATGTGAGAAACATGGCAATTCTTGTGACTGTTGTAATTTCCCCGCTATATATGTCAACATTGACATCCTTTCTAGTATTTGACCTTTGGTTGTACAGCAATGCCTCCCAAAGATTTGTTTTGGCAGGTATATATACTCACAGCCTGGCTCTGTGTGCCAGTCAAAAGTTGTTTACTTTGTGTCTGGGGGAACCCCCAACCCGGAAATGACCTTTGACCTCTGGGGAATCCCTTGGGAACTCCCTACCTTTTATTTATTTATTCCCTCCATATTTTCTTTTAAAACCTAGGTTTGGAAATTTGTCCTTTGAAATTTAAGAATTATTGAAATAATTTGCCATCAAAAATACATGAAGTATTATTCACAACAGGAAGTAGACGATTTGAGACTTCCTGTCCAGCAGCATATGGCAACGGACAGATTGAGCATGGCTGGCTAAAACAAAATCCAAGCCATCCAGCGGTTTACCTCAGCCCAGGTAGGGTGAAACTGTCATAATGATGAAATAATCCCTCATATCCAATTATCTACCCGATATTTTGTAGGTTGTTTGAGAGATGATGATATTTTTGAAGTTTGTTGAAGTGTGACTAGACCATGTGACTGTCAGTGGTAATCCATGCCTATGTGACCTTTCACCTAGTCTCCATGCATGTGCAAAAAACTGTAATAGTTGTGAAAAAGTAATTTTTGAAGCTTCAATTTTGTGAATAGGGATGTATTTTTGACTTGAAGTAAATGCAGTATTATTCTGGTCAGTCACTGCTACAATTCCCGGCCTGCACAGCCTTGGTAGTTTTTTAGAAGTGCAAATCTGGCAATCCTTCATTATTTACTGGATGCCTAGTTCTAGTCAATTTTATTGTTATGTTTTGAATTGACATCTTGACTTTAAATTAGCTGAAATACCAATTTACAAGGTATTTATTCCGGGCTATTAATTGCAGACAAAATGTGAGAGCCTGCAAGGAATTTCTGCCCTCGGAAGGCTGCGACCCGGCAAAGTGGTTAGTGAAATGTTTAACTCTGTTGAAGTTTAATGATGGTTGTTTGAATATGCACATGTCCAAAGAATAGAAACTTTTGTGTGTGTTTCTAATATGAAAATCTGATGTGCACAAACCATACAATTTTAAATGTGGATTTGATAATCTGTTGTATTTGTTTACAGTAAATGCTGCATAATTTTTGCTGGTAGCTTTCTTGCAACAACTCAGTAAACCTAAAAAATCTATCAATTTGAGATCATAAATGTTTACATTTGTGTGTATGCAGTATGATTTAATTTCTGTAATACTAGAATTTTGTGTCCACAGCTAAAATAATGTTTCTTGTGTTTGATATGTTTCAGTCTTTACGGTGTTTGATGCATTAAAGTCAAAAGCAAGGACATTAAAGATGTGTCAAACATCAGTTATTGCACACCAAAATGCAGCTCATAATCCGGGGCCGGAACACCGGTTTGGTGGAAAAGAGCCCTTAGAGGAGTGTGTCAAGCTGGTGCCCTTCACATGACTCGATACCCATGAAGTAGCTCTTGGTTTCGAAAAGGTTGGTGACCCCTGATGTAAATGGTTTGGATGTAAAATCACTTCACCATCACTAAATGTTTTGTACGTCTCTGTATTCAGACATGTGCACAAGGCCATCTGATCTGGAGATGGAACTAACAACCCACCCTCAAGTTTGGGATGCAAGCCGGAGATTTCATGATAACTTCTAACATTCTACTGTCGGGGAATAACTACAGCAAAGTTGCCCTGTTATTTAAATTTATGAATTTTGAGTTTGTGGCCCGGAAGACATTTCACATCATCCAGGACACCTACTGTGTGGACAGTATCAATGATAGATGGATGGAGAAAAGACAGGAGATAAATAGGATCAAAGACAGAAGTGGTGCTAATCGGTGCATTTTTGTTTATTTTGTTTGAGGTGTGGGTTTGATGTGGAGAGATTATTTTTATTTATTAAATTTTTTCAATAAATTCACAGCTAATTAATTTCAATGTGTGTCTATAGCTGATGGGAGGATGGACAACCCCAGTCACTGTGCTCAGTGCTGCACATACAGTGGTGTGAAAAAGTGTTTGCCCCCTTCCTGATTTCTCATTTTTTTGTATGTTTGTCACAATTAAATGTTTCAGATCATCAAACAAATCTGAATATTAGACAAAGATAACATAAGTAAGCACAAAATGCAGTTTTTAATTGAAGGTGTTTATTATTAAGGGTAAAAACAAATCCAAACCTACATGGCCTTGTGTGAAAAAGTGATTGCCCCCCCCCCACCCCCATTAAAACTTAAAAGTCTCTATGGTTTATCACATCTTTGGAAAGCTGAGTTCAATTTTCTAGCCATTTCTAAAGCTTTGGGACTCCAGTGAACCACAGTGAGAGCCATTATCCACAAATGGCGAAAACATGGAACAGTGGTGATCCTTCCCAGGAGTGGCCGGCTGACCAAAATTACCCCAAGAGCGCAGCGACAACTCATCCAAGAGGTCACAAAATACCCCACAACAACATCCAAAGAGCATGCAGGCTTCATTTGCTTCAGTTAAGGTAAGTGTTCATGACTCCACCAAAAGAAAGAGGCTGAGTAAAAATGGCCTACATTGCAGAGTTCCAAGACGAAAATCACTGCTGAGTAAAAAGAATATAAAGGCTCGTCTCAGTTTTGCCAGAAAACATCTTGATGATCCCCGAGACTATTGGGAAAATACTTTGTGGACTGACGAAACAAAAGTTGAACTTTTTAGAAGGTGTGTGTCCCATTACATCCAGCATAAAAGTAAGACAGCATTTCAGAAAAGGAACATCATACCAACAGTAAAATATGGTGCTGGTAGTGTGATGGCCTGGGACTGTTTTGCTGCTTCAGGACCTGGAAGACTTGCTGTGGTAAATGGAACCATGAATTCTGCTGTCTACCAAAAAATCTTCAAGGAGAATGTCCGGCCATCTGTTCATGACCTCAAGCTGAAGCGCACTTGGGTTCTGCAGCAGGACAATGATCCTAAACACACTAGCAAGTCCACCTCTGAATGGCTTAAGAAAAACTACATGAAGACTTTGGAGTGGCCTAGTCAAAAGTCCTGACCTAAATCTGATTGAAATGCTGTAGCATGACCTTAAAAAGGTGGTTCATGCTCGAAAATCCTCCAATGTGGCTGAATGACAATTCTGCAAAGATGAGCGGGACAAAATTCCTCCACAGAGCTGTAAAAGGCTCATTACCAGTTATCACAAACACTTGATTGCAGTTGTTGCTGCTAAGGGTGGCCCAACCAGTTATGAGGTTTAGGGGGTAATCACTTTTTCACACAGGGCTATGTAATTTATAGAAGACATCAAGGACAGCATCATATCATACGCTGTCAGAAAGGCATCACTGCATATGATGGCAGGCTTTATGTCCTATGAAGCAGACATCATAGGGACATCATAGGAACATCATAGGCTCTCCGATGATGCAGACATCATAGGGTCATCATAGGCACATCATAGACCGTCTTATGATGTGCTATGGTTGTGACACACAGACAGACTGACAGACACACAGAGATTTCTTGAATTTATAGAGTGATTATTATTGCCTTGTTCTTGTCTCCCCATGACATCGTGACAGACAAGAGATTTCTTGAATTATATATAGAGTGAAGTGATGATATTCCTCGTCTCCAGGGCATGGGTCCCACCCATATTATTATCATCATCATTATCATTATTGCCTCTGGTCCCCTGTGTGTGATTATCTGTGCAGCCCCGGCCATGCCGTTTTCTGTAACCATGCCCTGCCGTCTCTGTTTGCCCCTGCTTGTTACTGTTCCGTGTTATGTTGCTGACCTGTGTCTATGTGTATGACTTTTAGCGAGTCCTTCTTCTTCTTTTCTCGGTTACTGGTGGATAGCAAACAACTGAAAGGTGCATACCGCCACCTACTGTACAAGAGTCCTGTGGTCTGTATGACGTCATATAGACGTCCTTCTGAGATCATAGGAACAGCAGCCTCATGGTTTATCTGACGTCATATAGACTACGGTTTATGTGACGACATATAGACGTCATGTAGATGGTCCTATGATCTCCGACATCATAGGAACATCGTAGGACATCAGGAAGACACCATAGGCCATCCTATAATGTCCTGTGATCGTGACAGACAGACAGATTCCTTAACCACTTGCGCTCCGTTGTTCCGCGGGCGGGCAAGTCTCTGCGTCCTATGACGCATGATAAGGATATTGATGGTGATGGTGTAGGTGGTGTGCCCTCCAAGCGCCACTGAAAAAAAAATCTGCAAACAGCCACGAACAGATTAGTTCATCTGATTGACCTCTCATTCGACTAATAAGAGCCTTGAATTGGGTTTCTGAAACCTTGAGGAGCCAATGAATGAAAATCTAGGAAGGAGGACCCGCCTACTGTGAACGCAGGAGCCAATTGAAGCACAGAAATTCTGGCTGGGTGAAGCGATATTTACTGCTGCAGGACTCTGTACAAATCTACTACAGACCCAGGCTCACCCAGCAGCATGGAAAACACCCACAAGTGGGACCTGCACTCATTCCAGCAGAATAGACGGAGGCCGACGACAAAAGTCGTAAATCATTCGCCAAAACGGCAATAATGGAATTATGTTGATCGGGATCCACGAGCGGAGCAGCGTCGCGTTCGTCTGACGCGTGGGAAGAGATGTTCGTCACGACTCTGCTGCTTTGAAGAGGTAAGGTGTTATAAGCTAAATTATTATTTATCCCTGAAAACTGTAATCCAAAAATGACTTTTGACCGATCGGTAAATTACAACTGTACTGCGCACGAAGTGCGTGCGCCGCGATAAACGGTTTATTTGCCGTGTTCGGACCGTGAACGCCCTTCCCCCCCCCCCCCCGCTGCAGAAGAGGAGCGGGGGGGGGCACGGTCCGAACGCTCCCCGGTCCGCGGGAGGAAGCATTATCAGTCTATTCCATCATGTAGCGATGGCCCTCTTCTGTAGCGAGGAGGGGGGGCGTTCACGGTCCGTTCACGGTTCCCCCCACACACACACACACACACACAGTAGCGGGGGTGGGGGGGGCGCTGTGAAAACATGCAAGAAAAAAAGAAAAAAAGAGTGTATTCCGTCATGTAGCGAGGGCTGAATTTGGTCCTCGGTAGCGGGGGGGGGGGGAACGACCCCCCGCCCACACACACACACACAGACACAGCCCTGAGTGTGACCTTTCATTAGAGCCTAAAATGAAGATTCTACATTGAATTATTCAAAAGTTACAGATGTTTTTCCAAACTGTGCCATTTGGCACAATTTGGCACAGTTCCATAACGCCTGGGAACAGCCTGAGAACAAAGCTGTGTAAAATATTCATTTTTTGTGGTATTGTTACCAAATTTGGATCTCAGCTGGATAACACTTGGTTCTACATTTCTGTTGCATTTTCCAGCCGGATCGGACAGCTGTGTGTTATTTACAAGCATTTGTATCCAAAAAAACACTGTGTCCAAATTTTTTTTCTTCAAGTTCAGTATGTTTAGATGACTGTAACTCAGTGGCCGGAGCACGTAGAGAGATTATGTTTTTTTTGCCAAAAAATTCAAAGTGTTTTCTTTTAAATGAGACCAACCCCATGAAGATGCTGCAAAGGGTTGAATAACAGCTTTCGATTTACTTTGGGCACGTTTTTTTTTGGCATTTTTAGGAAAATTGCCCGGAGTGCAAGTGGTTAAACTAGTGCATATACCCGTGCATGCCCATAGAAACCAAGTTTAAGCAAGTATTTCTGCATGCCCGTAGAAACCAAGTATAAGGAAGTATTTTTGCATGCCCATAGAAAGCAAGTGTAAGCAAGCATTTCTGCATGCCTGTAGAAGGTTATTGTTACCATGGCAATAATGCCATGGTGATCGTGGCCTTTGATCTTTGACATGGTTAAGCAAGTATTTCTGCATGCCCGTAGAAAGAAAGTGTAAGCAAGCATTCCTACATGCCTGTAAAGAGTGTTCTGACCTCACAGGGTGCCTATGATGTCTGTATGACATCAAAGAAGGAGTTGTTCAAAGGAGTTGTTTACAACTGTTTATATGGTCATAACCTCTTTGACTAGTTTTTTTTTTTTAATTTAAGTTTTTGTAAAGGGTATACAGGTCATTACAGCATTGCATTGTTTACATTTTCATCACATGTTCCCTTATTTTTTGCTATTTGACAACATTGGTAGGATAATTATTACAACACCCCCTTTTTTTTTAAAAAGTGAAAGAAAAAGTGAAATTAAAGAGAATAAAATAAAAAAAAAACAAACAAACAAACAGAACAGCAAAAAACAAACAAACAGAAAATTAAGTAATTAAAAGTAAAAGAGCATCTGAGTAGCATTGGAACAAAGAGAGGTGCCATTATTGAAATGGTATTTGTCAAAGATTAGATCTAATGGAAGACACATATGCGATCCAGGGTTGCCAAGAGTTCATGAACCCATCCATGTCCTGTCTCAGTGCGAATGTCAACTTTTCCATCGAGTAAATGTCTTGAATCACGTTAATCCAATCTTCAGGTGTAGGACAGTCCTTCAGCATCCATTTTTTAGTTAGGGCTTTTTTACTTGCCAATATTAAAACATTGAATAAGTATTTATCTCCTCGTCTTTCCAGTGAGTCCGGTAGTAAACCCAAATACAAAGTTACAAAAGAAAAGGGAACTGTTATTTTGAATATTTTCCCCAATATTGTCTGTACGTTGGTCCAATATTGGTGGATAACTGGGCATGACCAAAACACATAAAAATGATTTGCAGTCTTTTCACCACACAAGCGCCAACACTTCAACCCCTTATGGGTAAATTTGATTTGTGCAGGTGTTCTGAAAAATCTTACCAAATTTTTCCATCCAAATTCTCTCCACTGCAGGGATGAGGTACTTTTCCATTGCTGTTTATTTAGCTTTTCCCATATTTCCAGTTGTAAAGTGAAATTCCCCTCTTTTTCCCATCTCTCTTTTATATATGATGTGTTGTCTCCTTTTAAGTCTTGAAGACCTTGGTATATTTTAGAAATGTATCTGATCCCTGGGATCCCTTTATATGCCATTAAGAAGACCTTCAGAACACCTGACTGGGCCCTTTCCAAATCCTCCTTTTTAAGTATATTGTTTATGTGGTGTCTAAGCTGAAAGAACCTGTAAAGATCTTAATTTATTAGACCTTGTTTTTTCAAATCTTCAAAACTTCTTAAAGTTTGCCCCTTAAAAAAATCGTAATATTTTATCAGCCCTTTCTCTTTCCACTCTTTAAATCTAGTGTCTGTTTTATTGGGGGTAAAGTCTTGATCATAGGCAATCCATTGCAGAAGTCGATAGGGCTCTTTAGCTTGATTCTCTCTGACTATCTTAAACCAAATTTTTAGCGGGGTCTCTATCCACGGGTTAGTGTTATTCAAGAGTTTAGGTAAGGCATTGTTCCCTATTATCACCTGTAGGGGGATGTCACTTGTTATTTGGCATTCGATCTCCTTCCATTGTGCAGTGTAGACTGGGTTACATATCTCTATTAAAGTTTTAATTTGTGCGGCTTTAAAATAGTCCCTGATATTTGGCAGCGCGAGCCCACCTTTGTCTTTGTTTAGCTGTAAGGTTTTATATCTGATTCTAGGTCTCTTGCCCTGCCATATGAATCCTGAGATCCTTCTGTCCAGCTCCTGCCATGTTTTTTTGGGAGGTTCTACTGGTATTGTTTGGAAAAGGTATAGAAGACGTGGAAGTATATTCATTTTGACTGCTTCAATTCTTTGTGCAGTACCTAAGAATGGTATCATATTCCATCTTGCTAGGTCAGATTTAATTTTTGTCACCAGTGGATCATAGTTTAGTGATATAATTTTGTTGAGTTGTTTCGGGATATTGACCCCCAGATATTTCATAGATTCCATCTCCCAGTTAGTTTTGAGTTCACTTAGTGAGTAATGATTTGGGTCATAGTTGAATGTTAAAACTTGGGTTTTATGCATGTTTAATTTGTACCCCGATAAATCTCCATAGTCTGAAAAAACTGAGATTAGTTCTGGTAAATAAAGGCGCTTTTCCACTGGGAACCCAAAGGCCCCGTTTGGCCCCGATCGGCCTCCGTGTCCGGTTTCCCACTCGGAACCCAAAGGCCTCACAGTTCCCTTTTTCTGAACACTTCCGGTTTAACAGTTCACTTTTTCGGCACCGTAAAAAGCAGGTCCGAAGGCTCCCGGCCCCGTTTCGTCACGCCACTGCTGGCCATGCATTGGTCTGTGCGGAGCGTCATCAGAGTGGGCGTATTAGTGGGCGTAGAGTGGGCGTAGCAACATCTCACAGTGCTGTTTACTGAAACCGCCTTTTTATTTTCCGAATGGTAGCGATGGCCTCTTGCTCACAAAAGTCATCTTGTACTTATGTACCGTGGTCCCATGAGGAGGTAAATACCTTCCTCGCCATTATCGGGGAAGACCGGATTCAGCGGGAGTTAGATGGAGTCCACCGGACTGAAAAGATTTTTCATGATGTGGTGGCACAATTATCTGCCAGCGGTTACACACGGACGGTGAAACAGTGCCGCGAAAAATTAAAAAAACTGAAGTGCGAGTACCGATCCATAAAGGATCATAACAGTAGAAGCGGGGCGAACCGCAAACATTGGAAGTGGTTCGATATCATGGACCAAATTTATGGAAACAGGCCAGCAAGCAACGGATGCAAGCTGGGAGGGGACCCCTCGGCGCCAATTACCTTAACCACAGACGGTGAGTTTTTTTTTCTGGACATTAATGTTTTTACCTTATCCAGCATGTTTCATACTAACTATAATTATGTATAACAATAAATAAATAACAAGTCCCACGCCGTTATCGTGGCTCACAAGTGGATTGTCGCTGTAGCCGCGACGAGCTAGCTCGCCATCACGTTTATTTTTTGTTGTTTTTTTTTTTTAAATTTGCGTGCACTGTCGTGTTAAATATTACAAGTGCTTTTATTTTCTTTTTAGATTATGCTTCCACACCGACGGAGCACACCTCCATCGATACGAGCACCCCCGCTTCTCCTGGTACAGATCCTTCTGCAACGGATCAAGATCATCCGGCACCAGAACCCAGTCCAGCGCGCTCACAGTTTGGCACAGCTCTGTCCACACTGTCACGCACAGGTAAAGCCCAATATTCAAATAATATAGTTATATTATATTGTAATAATGTAATACGCACGGTACAGTTTATTGTTTCATGTAAAGCATGTCAAAATAATCCAGCAATACAATTGCATATTTAATCACCTGCATGGAAAAGCTAATGAGCTTTTGTATCACAAAACTCATTATTTGAAAGTCAGCGTGCTTCATTTTCATAATTCAGGTTAGCCCACTGTATGAATGCAATCAGAATTTTTTTCAGCCATCCATCCATCTTCTATCGCTTCTCCGAGTCACGGAGGCAGCAGTTCAAGCATAGAAGCCCAGACTTCCCTCTCCCCAGCCACCTGCTCCAGCTCTTCAGAGATGATAGACCAACTGGGTCTTTCCACCATAGAATTTGGGTCACCTACAGAATTTTTTGAGCATCATAAAAAGCTAGGCCTTTGAAACGTTAACCCAGCTTTTAGATGTCTTGTACAAATACACAGTTGTGATACTCCTAAAAAAAAGTAATTTTGTCAAACCCAACACTTGCCTTTCACCAGTGTGTGTCCCTTGTACAGGTACATCGCCAAATAACTGCTATGTCATGGTACAGTGTGTTTTTTATGAGTCACAAAAGACAGTGAAAGTCATTTAAGATGGTGTCTGTCATAATCTTGACAATCCATATGGGTTTTATGTCAGGAGAGTTTCCTGGCCAAATCAAACACAGTGATGCCTTGTCCATTACACCAGGTTTGGATTGTTTAGGCACTGTGGGGCGATGGTCACTCCAACTGGAAAATTAAATTCGTTTCTCCATAAATCCTCATAGTTTTGAGAAAACTCCTCTTTTTTTATATCTATTTGTAACATAAACATCGATTTTTTGAGAAAATTAATTTTGGATATTCATGCGCTGTGAGCCAATAAATGATTAAAATGTAACAATACTTCACTGTCTGATTAATGATTCTGTATAATATATGGTCTCACTTTCTGACATGTGTCCAGAAATATTAAACTTTTGCATTAATTTTGGGGGATGTACTGCTACATGTTTTGAGGTTGATTTTACTGACACCAGCTCACATTTATGTCTTGTAGGTAAGAGGAAGCGGAGCAACACAAAACAAGACCTTTATAATATTTTGGCATCGATGCAAGAAGCAGAAAGGGAACAGCACCGTGAGCAGATGGAGCTCCAGCGGAAACAGCTAGAACTCAATTCACTGCTTGTGGATGAGGTCCGTCAGTCCAGGGAGGCAGAAGTAGCTGTACGAAGGGAGGAAATTGCGCAGAATGCTGCCCTCAACAACACTTTCATGGCAGTCTTTGAAACCCTCGCACGGCGTGTGTGACCCGGTTTCCAAACCATTACTATGTATATACTGTACATTAATCAATGACAAGTGTTAATAACATTTAATAATTAAACCCGTGACTGTTGACATCATGTGTTGTCTGTTAATAATAAGTTTTACACTGTCTTAAAACCCTCAAAAAGGTTGGCAAAAAAATTTGTCATTGCAGTGTGTTATGGAGTCGAATAACATCTGACACATGCATAAAAAGCCAGCCACTACTGACCAAGCTTTATATCCATGTGCAACAACAGGGACACCTAATATTTTAAGATCTGTTTTTGGAAATGTTCATATTGCCAACCCAGGTAATGATTTTATCTGCACAAAATATTCAACTTAGCCATTGTAAGGACGGGTGAGTGTGGGGTGTACAGCAACAACTGTTTTGGTGCGCCTCACCCAATTCTGTACTCAGCATTAACAAGTACAATTTAAAGTAAATGTGGACTTTTAATTTTTCTGATATTTTTTATTATATGGCTGTCCAACTACTTTTAACTGTGATTTTAAAGTTCCACACGTCCACAGTAAATATACGAAGCAAATGCGTCATTGCAACAGCACATTGTTACATGAGATCAGTAATTCATACAAATACACAGCAGCCTCACCACCAAAATGATATTAAATAGGTCTTGGACTCCTAATTACATTTAGATGAAAATTTGAAAAAAGATTGATTTATATGACTTTGGTGAACATAACATTTTTGGTAACAGTTCGGTTAGTTATGAAATAGACAAACCACTGAATTCTTCTCAAATACACAGTGTGTCCAACAGTCTTCACGTTTTTTTTGCGCTGTGTGAGCAGTTATGGTCTAAAACCCTGTCAGGAAGTGCCTCTTCAGTGTGGTAACAAATCATTTTACTACTTCGAATTCATGCATTGCAATGTTGTCATATCTCTATGGTATGGTGAATACTGAGGTTTTATTTGGTTATTACCTTTCCAAAACTGGAAAACTGACTGACATGATACATGGTAAGGACAGCCCATTATAATGGCATATTAAAGACATGTTCAAATTTCTCCAAAAAACATCTTATCAGTATGTGCCCAGACACTTGTGTATGATATGAACCGTTCAGCAGTTTTGTCTTGTAGGTGTGGTCTAGGGAAAATGGAGCAGCCTCAAGGGGAGTGTAGCACCGCCTCCAAGTCCCTCAAAATCCCACCTCCTACAACAACAACTCCTACCCATACTGCAGCGAGCCTTGTGCAGTGGAAAACCACCAGTGCCGGAACAGGACTGTTCGGCCCAAGGCCAAACGGGGCCTTTGGATTCCTAGTGGAAAAGCGCCTTAAGTGTCCAGCTGCCCTAGGTATATTAAAATGTCATCAGCAAAGAGTGCTATTTTATGTTCCTTCTGACCAAGTCTAACACCTTGAATTTCTTGATTTTGTCTTATCCATTGGCTCAGAGGTTCTATGAAGATTGCAAAGAGCAGTGGAGTCAGGGGGCAGCCCTGACGACATCCTCTTTCCAGCTCAAAAGATGATGATAAATTACTGTTAATCCTTATTTTAGCTGTTGTTTTTTTATATAATGCCTGTATAGTTCTAATGAAGTTGTTATGAAAGTTGAAACTGGATAAGATTCTATATAGGAAAGACCAGTCAACCGAATCGAGTGCTTTTTCAGCATCTAATCCCAATATGACTGCATTTAAGTTATATTTTTTTATATGATGAATTATGTGTAAAGTGCATCTAATGTTGTCTTGTGTCTGTCTTTGTCTTATAAAACCTGTTTGGTCTAAGTGGATTAAGTCTGTCAGTATGTTTTCTAACCTTTTGGCAAGGATAATGGTAAAAAGCTTATAGTCCTGATTTAATACACTGATTGGTCTGTAGTTGGAGCATTCCAGTTTATCCTTTTCAGGTTTAGGTATAACTGCAATGACCCCTTCTCTCCAGGAGGGGGGGATTTCCCCTGTGTGGAGGACATAGTTAAATGTTTTCAGGAAGAGAGGAGATAGTTGCTGTTTAAAGGTTTTGTACCACTCTGCTGTATAGCCATCTGCTCCTGGGGATTTGTTAGCTTTAAGTTTCATAATTGCTTTTTCCAATTCTTTAGGTTGTATTTCTGACAGTAGTGTTTTATTTTGTGACTCCGTAAGTTTGGGAAGGTTTAATGTGTTTAGGAATGTCTCGGATGCGTTTTTATGTTTTTTGTGGGAGTATAAGTTCTTATAGTAATTCTCCAAGCTTTTAAGAATATCCTGAATTCTGAATTTTATTTCCTTTGATACTGGGTCTCTGATTTTGTAGATTGCTCTTTCTGTTTGTTGTTTCCTTAATTTATAGGCTAGTAATTTTGCCGATTTACTGCCTGCTTCATAGTGTTTTTGTTTCAGAAATGTAAGTTTCTTCTGGATATCTATTGTGTAGATCTCATTTATTTGATTTTTAATTTCTTTAATCTTGAGCTAGTCATTAGAATGAGTGTTGCCTTTGTGTTCTTTTTCTAGGTTCTTGAGTTCTGACTCTAATGTGATTAGTTTTTCTTGTCTCAGTTTCTTTTGGGATGCCAGTTTTGCAATAATTTTTCCCCTTATTACAGCTTTGCACGCATCCCACAGTATTAAAGGGGATACTTCTCCATTATCGTTTTCTTCCAAATATCTGAGAATATCTGATTCCAATTCATCTTTCAGTGGTCCTTTCAGGACATTTGAATTCAACCTCCAGGAAAATGTATTATTTGTGTATTTTTGGATGTTTAAGTCCATATAGATCGGACTGTGGTCAGAGAGATCCATCAGTCCTATTTTACATGTTTTTACTCTTCCAGTGTCTCTATTAAACATAAAAAAGTAATCGATCCTTGAGTAAGATGAATGTGGCGTTGAATAAAAAGTATAATCTTTTACATTGGGGTTGAGTTCCCTCCACACGTCACAGATTCCCATTTCTTTTAATAGCATCCGAGTTTTCCTACTTTGAGTGTTATTTTGATGTGAAGAATTACCTGTTGCATCCCAGTATGGATTCAGTCTTAGATTGAAGTCTCCACCACATATCACTAAACCTTGGGCTTTAGTTATCATTAGGTCGAATATATTTTTATAAAATTTCCATTTAGCCCCTGGTGGTGCATATACATTCAGCAGGGTGATATCTTCTCCCTCTAGCCGCCCAATTACCAAACTGTACCTCCCTTCTTTATCTTTGTGTTCTGATTTTTTTTCAAATGTAATTTTGGTTGATATCAATGTCGCTACTCCCCTCCCCCTCCCTGACTTATATGAAGATGAAGAGATCATTTTAAACCCTTGTCTATTGAGTTTAGTGTGTTCCACGTCTGTTAGGTGGGTTTCTTGTAAAAATATTATTTTTGCTTTGTCTTTTTTCATTTTGCGTAGAATCTTGGATCTTTTAACTGGATTCAGGATCCCTTTTACATTATATGAGGCTATTTTGGTTACACCCTGTTTCTCCATTGTATTTTCTTATTTAGTATAACAGTGTGGTGGCCCTCTTTTTTGCTACTCAGAAACTGAAAGAACATTAAGAACATAAAAAACATTAAGAACATAGTGTACGAAACTTGAAAACAAAAAACTGTCAAAAAAACTTCCTGAGCTGGGGTCTCTTTAAAGACCCTGTAAGAGCCCTGATGGAGTGTAGGCTCTGAGAGAAATTCCTCAAACTCTGTTACGTGTTGAGGGCCCTCTCTTACCCCTGTAAGTTGTCCCATGTTTTTAACATGAATTTCAGATCCCAATCCGAATTTGTAATGATTTTTTTTTTTTATGCCTATACCCTATGAGATTGTGTGCACCCTCCCACCCCCATCACAGCAAACATTCACTCTAATACGGTATTTGTTAGTGTGGGGAGAACATGTGGGTCATTGTCACATTTCTATTTTAACAAGATTTTTTTTTTCCCTTTAAATTAAGAAGACATTTGTTTCTAATGCTATAACTGCTCCATGAAAGGTTTTACCACATGCTGATTCTGCATCTCCTTTAATGTTTGTTACCTTGTAGGAGGGGGGATGGAAGTGCAGAATGACTGAAAAGAAAAAAAAACAAAAAGGTCGCTATTCCTTCCTGGAACTGGAAAGCTTATCTTTGTAGCTCTGGGGCTGGGTTTCCCGCTGCTGGCCCGTGGATTTTGAAGGTCTCTGAGTGGACCACGTTTGAGCTCTGATCCTCTCGCTCAGGTCTGCTGCAAGTTTAAACACCGATACCGGGAGCCCTCTTCTCGCCATGTCAATTGTTGCTTCTTCCGCCGAATTATAGAGACATGACTCTTCACCGTAAAAGACCCTCAACTTCGCAGGAAATGGCGTCTGAAAGCGTAGATTCTGTTCCCGTAGTACCTTTTTGGCGTCGTTATATTCCCGTCGCTTTTTAAGTACCTCCGGGGCGTAATCGTGCTCCACGAAGACTTTTCTCTCTTGATGCATAAATCCTTTTTTCTGCCAAGCCTGTCTTACAACCTCTTGTTTTATTTTGAAATCGGAGAATCTTACCACCACCGAACGTGGGGGCGCTTCTGCCGCTGGCTTTGCGGCTAATGTACGATGGGCCTTTTCTATCTTCAAATCAGTGGTTTGTGGAATATCCAACTTCTCTCTCAGTAAGGATTCCACGCATTCCGCCATTGTGTTGAAACCATCTTCAGCTCCTTCTTTCAGACCGTGAATTCTAATGTTTTCTCGTCTCTGTCTTCCTTCTTGGTCGGTTAGCTTAGCCTCCAGCCTTGACTGTTTTTTGTGTAAATCCAGCATAGAATCTTCAAGCACTTTAATTCTTTCTTCAGCTTCCAAGATTCGGTTCTCGGCCTGTTCCACTCTGCTGTTCGTCCTTTTTAATTCCTCTCTGAATTCATGAAATTCGGCCCGAAATCGTCGTAATTCATCAAATAGCGATTTCAAGCTAACCTTCTTGTTAGCTACGTTCAACTCCTCGTCTTCTGAACGGAGGTCCTCCGGTTCAGATTCTGCGGCCGCTGCGCGTCCTGGCCTGGGGAATGTCAGTTTCTTCTGTTTTTGGTTAGGCATGGTGTTTTTGTCTTTTGATTTTTATTCTTCCAAAAATCCGTTAAGTCTGATTTTGAAGATGTTTTCCTGGATTGGGTCTGGGAGCTTCAGCATTAAGTTGCTATCACCATGGCGTCCAGACCGGAAGTCCCCCTCTTTGACTAGTTTTTAACTTTTATTATGACCCTTCTCTCTTACCTCTGGTTTCTCCCTCATCTCTTTGTCTTTTTATACCCTGATTGATGGAGCCTTGAGTATTTTTTATCATGTTTATAGTCAGCTTCATGTGTGCCTGTGTTTGTGTCTATGTTGAATGTAATTAGTGGCTTGTAAATATGGATGTCACCAGACTGCAAAACAAATCTACCTACAGGTACAAATAAAGTAACCTGAACCTGAACATCATAGGAACACAGTGTGCGCCTGTGATGTCATAGCTATGAACGCCCACAGTTCCCCTATGGATCCCCTATGGACGTTCATTAAAGATTTCTCCTCCCAAACTTCCGCATATCTGGGGAGGCTGAAATTCGGGGATGTTGACATGGTACCCATGCATGCCCATATAACCCCTGCTGCATGCCTGCCTTTGATCTTTGACATGGTTACCATGGCAACACAAAGTCCTATGATCGTGACACACACATGCCGACACACACGCAGACAGACAAACACACACAGAGATTTCTTGAATTATAATATGACTAGTGCATACCCGTACATGCCCGTAGAGGGGATGCATTGAACAGAACTCTTGCCAGTTACAGGACAGTTGGTAGAGCAACACAGCACTAAGTGGCAATCACGTGTGACGGATTTTGTATGCAGCAAAACATAAAAATCACACAAAATATGTCCTGCCATCTGGGGCTGTTTGCCCCAGCTTGTACAGTACGTTCTTCTTTTAGATTTGATTGGCAGTTGGCAACCAGCTTACAGGTGCATTACCACCACGTACTTCACTCTATATCATCACTGTAGTGATGGGTCCGGCAACACCGATGCGTCGGCACATGCATCGAGCTCATAGAGCAAAACTCCGTGTTGGTGTGTGTATCGCTTTAAGAAAGTCACGTGACCGATACAGGTACTGTTTCGAACTGACACTGACGTGCCAAACTGCGTTTATAAGGAAGCGCATCTGTCAACGGGATGCATCTGCCCAAAGAATTTCTGATGTGTTACGGACGGTTCATCGGCAAATTCCTCAAGAATTATGGAGCACGAGCAGCCTCAAGCTAAAAGAAAGGTTTCCACCGTGTGGGACCATTTTGATCTCATATCAGAAAATAAGGTATTGTGGAGGCTTAAAATAAGTGCAGGTGGACACGGCGATGCTGAAGGTTTAAGAGTTTTATTCCTCCATCATCATTGAGATACACAGTAGCGCTGTGTGGTCTGTGTGCGCTGGTGTCAGTGCGCTGTGAGTGAGCTACTGTGTATCTCAATGATGATGGAGGAATAAGACTCTTAAACCTTCAGCATTGCCGTGTCTGCCTGCACTTATTTTAAGCCTCCACACTGGTGACGCCGACGTGACTGGACTGTCTCTCCCTTCTGCTGCGCTGTGGACTATTTATACCTCCACAGTATTTGTTTTAATTTCCTTGTTGTTTTATCCTGTTCCTCTCAGAGTGTCCACTTGATCTATTTGAATTCAAATTCATTTCAAAGTGACTCTTAGTTTACTATTCATATTATTTTCTGCAGGTTAAATGTTGCATTTGTTCGACTGAACTTTCATATTTAAACAAAAGAACCTCCTCAATGCTGAGGCATTATAGGGCCAGGCATGACAATGAAGTCCCAGATACACCCAGGATAGACTCAGGTATACAGCCATTCTACAACTTACTCACAGTTGCTTTATTGATAATTAATTCCTATTAATTTATTCTTTACTTCATTTTTAACCATCAAGCTTCCAGGAAGAAGATGCTGGATGAGGCTCTGCTCAATTTCATCCTGAAGGACTGCCAGCCCCTCAGCATTGTGGAGAGTGAAGGGTTCAGGGAACTGGTTCAGGCCCTTCAGCCCTCATATGTTTTGCCCACCAGAAAGGTTTGTGTGTAAATTATCTAAAGTAGTAGTTGATATATCCAGTTTATTTAATCTTTAATTTAAATATATGGATTTGCTTTTGGTTTGACTTGGTGTAATTTTCAGACCACCAAACAAATGGTGGCCAAAAAGTACGAGGAGGAACGGGAACGAGTGAAAAAGGAAGTACAGCAAGCTGTGGCAGTGAGTATAACAGCTGACATGTGGACATCTGTGAACATGGAGGCTTACTTGGCTCTTACCTGTCACTACATTAATGAGAATTTGCAGTTGTGTACATCTGTGTTGGGAGTGCAATACTTTCCACAAAGTCACACTGCTGACAATTTGGCCCAAGTCAAAAGGGGCATGATGGAGGACTGGGCCATAACCAATAAAGTAAAGTGTCTTGTGACCGATGCAGCACCAAACATGATTGCATCCACTCGACAGCTCCAAATTCGGCACTCAATTTGCATTGCACATAGTCTAAATTAATTAGTCTAAATCTTACACTAGAGCGTAATACTTCAACCTTGCACACACAGGCAGCCATACACCTAGAATCAGAATCAGAATCAGATTTATTGCCATTGTTCATGTAGTACACAAACTAGGAATTTGTCTCGGTGCAATGCTGCAACATTAAACATGATAAAATAAAGAAATAAACTATACATGCAATAAAGTGTAGAATAAGAGTGAGTAAATACTAGTCAGCAGTTTAAATATATTAGCGAGCAGCAGATAATGTGGAGAACCATATAGTGCAGTCGGTAATGCAGGAAGAAAACAGTGATGATTGACATGAGTCTGGTTGAGCTGCTGTACATAGTGCACGAGAGTCAATAAGTCACTTAGTGTTCAGCAGTCTGATGGCAGAGGGGAAGAAGCTGTTCATGTGACGGGAGGTTTTAGTCTGGATGGACCGAAGTCTTCTACCTGAGGGGAGAGGGGCAAACAGTACGTGACCAGGGTGTGAGGGATCGGCTATGATCCGGCCAGCACGCCTCCGGGTCCTGGAGATGTACAGATCCTGGAGAGATGGGAGCTTGCAGCCGATCACCTTCTCAGCAGTGCGCACGATGCGCTGCAGCCTTAGTCTGTCCCTGGCAGTGGCTCCTGTGTACCACACGGTTATGGAGGTGGTGAGGATGGACTCGATGATGGCTGTGTAGAACTGCACTAACATCTTGGTGGGTAGCTTGAGCTTCCTCAGCTGCCGCAGGAAGAACATCCTCTGCTGGGCCTTTTTGATGAGGGAGCTGATGGTCGGCTCCCACTTGAGGTCCCTGGTGATGGTGGTGCCTAGGAAGCGGAAGGAATCAGCAGTGGTGATGGGAGAGCCTGTGAGGGTGAGGGGGGGCAGAGGGGTTGTGACTTTCCTGAAGTCCACAATCATCTCCACTGTCTTCAGAGCGTTCAGCTGCAGGTTGTTGTTGTTGCACCAGGACGCCAGCTGGGCCACCTCACTCCTGTAGGCAGACTCGTCACCGTTGGAGATGAGCCCGATGAGGGTGGTGTCGTCCGCAAACTTGATCAACTTGACAGACTGGTGGCTGGAGGTGCAGGAGTTGGTGTAAAGGGAGAAGAGTAGGGGGGAAAGTACACAGCCCTGGGGTGATCCGGTGCTGATGCTAGCAGAGTCTGAGACAGTCTTTCCCAGTCGCACATGCTGCCTCCGGTCCGTCAGGAAGTCGGTGATCCACCTGCAGAGGGAGTCAGGCACGTTGAGCAGGGACAGCTTGTCCCGGAGCAGATCGGGGCGGATGGTGTTGAATGCGGAGCTGAAGTCCACAAACAGGATCCTGGCGTAGGTTCCCGGGGAGTCTAGGTGCTGCAGGATGGAGTGGAGGGCCAGGTTGACTGCGTCGTCTACAGACCTGTTGGCTCGGTAGGCAAACTGCAGCGGGTCCAGGAGGGGGGGTGGTGATGGACTTGAGGTGGGGCAGGACCAGGCGCTCAAAGGACTTCATGACTACAGAGGTGAGTGCTACAGGTCTGTAGTCGTTAAGACCAGTGATCCATGGCTTCTTGGGGACAGGGATGATGGTGGAGGATTTGAGGCAGGACAGCACGTGGCATAGCTTAAGGGAGGTGTTAAAAATGTCTGTGAAGACAGGAGCCAGCTCTTTCGCACAGTGTCTCAGGGTGGAGGGAGACACGCCGTCCGGACCGGGGGCCTTGCGCAAGTTCAGTCTGGAGAACTGTTTGAGCACGTCTTGCTCACCTACATGAACACCTGAAGCGTTGAGTCACAGACACTGCTTCCAATCTGGAGTCATTAAGTGTGTTGACCCTAGCCACACTTCTAGACCCCAGATTTAAATCACTCGGGTTCCGCAGTTCCTCCAAGTGCAATGAGGTCATCAGTAGACTGCGGTCAGAATGTGCATCTGTAATCGGATGCACAAATGAGCCCCAGCCGGGACTGTCCACAACAGCTGTCTGCACCCACTTCAGGCATGTTATTCAGCATTATTTGTTGTTGTTTGGAAATCATGTACTAAAATGCCAATTTGTTGTTTTTTAGATAACCTTTGGCAACCTCTTGACATTGAAGTGGGCGGGCAGACCAAAAGTGCCACAGCTGATGCCATCCAGGAGGTGCAAAGATACCTGGCAGAGGGCAATATTGCCAGGTCCCAGGATCCTCAGAGATACTGGGACAACCAAAAGATCATCTATCCCAACCTCTTTCAGCTTGCATTACAATTTCTCTGCACTCCAGCCTCATCTGTGCCATGTGAGCGGCTATGTCCCATGATCTTTGATGATGGCATAGCGATGATGTACTGCTTCGAATGGGTGTAAGATTTCCAGATTTACACACAAACTGACAGAGATTTCATAATTTATTGAGTGATATTTTTTAAGATTTCCAGATTTACTGCTTCGAATGGGTGTGGTTTAAAGTGCTGTGTCCTATTGTGCATATGACGGCATGGTCCTTTTGTCTATATGATGGCATCGCGAGTCCTGATGTTCACTGTATATGACATCATAAAGACGTCAAGGACAACATCAATCGTACGCTATCAGGCAGGCATCACTGTCAGGAACCGAGCCAGCTTGGTTTCCCCCGGCTCAGTCCTGGCCACTCTATGGGTACGTGCCACATTGTATGTATGTTAGTATGTATTTCTGTGTGCTTTGCTGTGTCCATAGCCACTGCCTTCTGGCCGGCAGCGGGGAGGCAGCCTCTTGCGCTCACACTAGAGTGAGCGCTGTCTAACTGGCTGCCGGTCGGACCACGCCCCCTCTCTATTGCTACCAGCTGTTCCCACTCCCGTATACCATCTTCCGCTCCTCGCCCAGGTGTAACAAATTTGTAAAACCAGCAATGCATGTTCTTAAGGAGCCTGTCTCCAGTCATGCATTGCTGGGTCATTGTACTCCATCAACAGTTCTCGTATGGAGTCACGTCAACTAAGGACTGTGTTTCACCGTGTGCTTTTCGGACTTACTCGGACAGCTCCAGTCTCATGAGTATTATCTGTGTGTGGTCTTTCCCCGGTCTTCTCATCCAGACTGTTGAGTGTCCTAGAGCAGTGATTCTCAACTGGTGGGTCGCGGACCTGTTTTCAGTGGGTCGCGGGCCTTTGCCTGGGCAAATAAAATATCAAGAAATAAATCAACATAGTGTCATTGATTCACACTCCTTAACAGTAAATGGCAGTAGGTGGCGGGCGACACCATATTTTGCACCATAGAAGAAGACTCGCAATGTTTGTTTGTATATGCTAATTGAGCATGGCAAAACGCAGATACGACACAGACTATATGAGATATGGATTTTTTTATATTGAGGACAAAGGAGTACAGAAACCTCAGTGTGTTTTGTGCAGCGAGGTTTTGTGAAGAGAGTCAGCTGGTGGAGCTATCATGTGAAAGCACGCTGAAAAAGAGGTTCACGGAGGTAAGCCTCTCGCAGTTCTGGTGCAGCACTGTGATGAGCGAGTATCCTTCTCTTGCCATTCGAGCAGTAAAAACCCTCCTACCTTTCAGCACTACCTATCTCTGTGAGTGTGGCTTCTCAGCTCTGGTTCAGTTGAAGACAAAACAGAGAAACAGACTGGACATTGAGCATGACCTCAGAGTCGCTTTGTCTAATATAACTCCAGACATTGAGACTCTTGTCAAGAGCAAAAAACATCCCCAGTTCTCCCATTAATTCCTCCAGACTCAGGTCTATGATGTCACTGTTACAGGTTTTAGTGAGTGTTCCTTCATTTTCTTCAAAGCACATAACCTTATCAGTAGGTAAATACTGAATAAACAATCAGAAGAAAAGTCATTGTTTTGCCACTTACTGGTCATTTTGGTTAATCATTAAATTTGTTTTGTGTTTGTATACTGTGATATTCTGTTCTTCTACCTCAGGTTCAAAATGCACAGTCTTTACATTCAATAAATTTGAGAATTTGAAAATCTTTGATTTGGGTCACGGCTTGTTATTGAGGGGTGATGGTGGGTCCCAAAGCCAGACCAGTTGAGAACCACTGTCCTAGAGGACTCCATAGCCAGTGTGAATTGTAGAAACTGTGACTGTTTGCCTGCTCGCCATATTAATAAATGTGTGTGGTGTTAACCTGCGCTTAAATCCTCATCCTTTCTCCCCTTGCCATGCGCATTGGAGGGTTCTTCTTCTTCTTCTCTCGGTTACTGGCGGATAGCAAACAACTGAAAGGTGCATATCGCCACCTACTATACAATAGTGTGTAACATTATATTATCTGAGCCCGATCCCTATATTCTATGACTTAATCCTGTGTTGGTTCCAAGGTTGTCATAGCCAGGAGCGGCACTGGGGTTAAGCTCCCAGTGCTCATAAAATGCTCCTTATGGCGTGCGTCTCGAAAAGCCTCTGACAACTAAGTCCAACTCCTAGCCTGCCCGTGTGGTTTAGTCTCTAAGCCCGGCAGAACTGCTTTTACTAATAGGAGAAGGGGCGAGGGCGGATCTCTGGCGCCTTAAAACCAGATGCTTCGGGTAGATGGTGGCTCGTCAACCTGGGAAGGTAGCCCATCTAGGGGAAGGTAAACCCTGATTTCAAACCTCTGCTGCCTTGCGGCATACCCGGTCATGGGAAAGGCTTCGGGAGTCAACCCTGAGGAAAAATCCGGAGTCGGAGCCCCTAAGGCAGTTCTATGTTGTGCTCAACATCGTTCTGGCAGCTCCTGCAACGGTGCTGGTGCCAAACTGTAGCAGCCCTGCTGTTCCTTTGGATTCATCAGTGACGTGGAGAGGGGGGACATGCTGCATGGGCAACATCTTGTCCTCCATATCTTCCTGCCCAGGCTTGAATCCTACCAGCGCCCAACTCTGGAAGGTAGAACACCGGATCACTGGAGAGGACACTCCAGCTTCGCCTTTGGCGTAGACAAAACACGGGGAATGACAGTTACCGGTTATAAGCCACTGCTCAATTGGCGTAGAGCGCGGCGCCAGGGGTTGTTCCCGACGGTGGGAGGGATCATCAGATCTCACTGGACAGCTACCGCCCGCTTCAAGCTGGGCAGCCCCCAGCCAATAAGGTGTTGTCCCGCCACAGCTTGCTTTCCTCATTGGGTGCATGGGGAAAAGGAGAAGTCCGGACAGCAGGCTGAGAACCTTCGCACCAGGCAAGACAATAAAACAAAAGAGACCAACTCTAAAACTGGGAACTTTGAACGTCCGCACTATGATGACAGGACTCGCTGCTAACCTCAAGGACATCAACGACACCAGGAAGACTGCCATCATCAATAATGAGCTGAAGAGACTGGAAGTGGATCTCGCCACTCTCCAGGAAACACGGTTGGCTGACGCAGGCACACTGAGAGAGAAGGACTACACGTTCTAGTGGCAGGGAAAGGGCAGTGACGAACACAGGGAACACGGAGTGGGCTTCGCAGTGAAGAACACCTTGCTGAAGATGGTGGAACCGGGCAGCACTGGCTCTGCACGACTCCTCACCCCCCGCCTGAACACCACTCAAGGCCCAGTCACCCTCGTCAGTGTGTATGCCCCAACACTGACAGCCACACCAGAGGCAAAAGACGAATTCTACGAGAATCTCGCAACAACTGTCAGGATCATCCCCAACTCTGAACAACTCATTCTCCTTGGAGACTTCAATGCCAGAGTGGGTGCTGACCACGACTCCTGGCCCTCCTGTCTTGGACCTTTTGGCGTGGGCAGAATGAACGACAACGGACAGCGGCTGCTCGAGTTCTGCACATATCACGATCTGTGCATCACAAACTCGTTCTTCAAGACCAAGCCCCAACACAAGGTTTCCTGGCAACATCCACGCTCAAAGCACTGGCACCAGCTGGACTTGATCCTGACCAGGCGCACCTCACTGAAGAACGTGCTAATCACCCGTTCGTTCCAGAGTGCAGATTGCGACACAGACCATTCATTGGTGTGTTGCAAGGTCAAGCTGCAGCTGAAGAAATTCCATCGTGCTAGACAACCTGGAAAGGCACGGATTGACACCAGCAAGATGGCCCAACCAGAACTTGTTGAGCAGTTTGCCTCCACCTTTGAGAAAGAACTTGGTGTACCACAAGAAGGAGAATCTGCAAAGCAGAAGTGGGAAGAGCTGCGAAACACCATCCACCGCACAGTCTTGGCTACCTTTGGGAGGAAGACCTCGAAGTCACAGGACTGGTTTGATGCCAAGTTGACCGAGATGACCCCCGTCATTGAAGCCATGCGCTCAGCACTTGCTGAGTACAAGAAGTACCCAAACGAGAAGAATCTCCAGATTCTCAAGGCTGCGAGAAGCAAAGTTCAGCAGACTGCTCAACACTGTGCCAACGAGTACTGGACTCAGCTCAGCCAAGACATTCAAACCGCTGCCATAACAGGGAACATTCGTGGTATGTACGATGGCATCAAGAAAGCACTTGGTCCGGCTCAGAGCAAGACAGCCCCCCTCAAATCTTCCACTGGGGAGATGATCACAGAAAAGAACAAGCAGATGGAGAGATGGGTGGAACACTACTCCGACCTCTACTCTAGACAGAACACCGTGACACCGTCAGCCCTTGATGCCATCGACTGCCTGCCATCCATGGACGAACTTGACGCCGAGCCAACCATCAACGAACTCAGCAAGGCCATTGATAGCTTGGCCGCTGGCAAGGCACCCGGCAACGACGGCATACCCCCTGACCTGATCAAGCACTGCAAGACCGCCCTACTGCTGCCATTGCAAGACGTCCTCTGCCAGTGCTGGAAGGAAGGTGCCGTACCACAGGACATGAGGGACGCCAAGATCATCACCCTCTACAAAAACAAAGGGGAGAGAAGCGACTGCAACAACTACAGGGGCATCTCCCTCCTCAGCGTTGTTGGCAAAGTCTACGCACGAGTTGTTCTCGTTCATCTACAGAAGCTTGCCGAGCGTGTCTACCCTGAGTCTCAGTGTGGCTTCCGCTCTGAGCGATCGACGGTAGACATGATATTCTCCATCCGCCAACTCCAGGAGAAATGCAGACAACAGAACATGCCTCTGTACGTCGCCTTCATCGACCTCACCAAAGCATTCGATCTGGTCAGCAGAGAGGGCCTTTTCAAGATCCTGCCAAAGATAGGATGCCCACCAAAGTTGCAAAGCCTCATCGAATCGTTTCACACCAACATGCAGGGGATAGTGCAGCACAATGGCAACGTCTCAGAGCCATTCAACATACGCAGCGGAGTGAAACAGGGCTGTGTACTTGCGCCAACCCTCTTTGGGATTTTCTTTGCTATGCTCCTGAGGCATGCCTTCAGCACAGCAACAGAGGGAATCTACCTGCACACAAGATCTGACGGCAGGCTTTTCAACCTCACCCACCTGAAAGCCAGAACCAAAGTATGCGAGGCTCTAATCAGAGACATGCTGTTCGCAGACAACGCTGCAGTCGCAACCCACACACAGCAGGAGCTTCAGACCCTGATGGACCGCTTCTCCCAGGCATGCAAGGACTTTGGGCTTACCATCAGCCTGAAGAAGACTAGCGTCTTGGCGCAAGGCACGGAAGCACCACCAACCATCACCATCAACGACTACGAGCTGGAGGTCGTGAATCAGTTCACGTACCTGGGGTCCACGATCAGCAACAACCTCTCCCTTGATACAGAGATCAACAAGAGGATTGGAAAATCAGCCTTCACACTCGCTCGCCTCACCACACGAGTGTGGGAGAATCCCAAACTCTCTGTCAAGACGAAGATGGCAGTGTACAGCGCCTGCGTCATCAGCACACTGCTTTATGGGAGTGAGACGTGGACAACATACGCCCGGCAGGAAAAGAGACTGAACTCCTTCCACTTGCGCTGCATTCGCCACATCCTGGACATATCCTGGCAGGACAAAGTGCCCAACACAGAAGTTCTGTCCCGCGCTGGCCTTCCCTCCATGTTCACTCTACTCAGGCAGTGCAGGCTCCGCTGGCTAGGCCACGTTCATCGTATGGAGGATGGCAGAATCCCCAAAGACGTCCTCTATGGAGAACTTGCAACTGGCAGGAGAGACGTTGGCCGCCCACAGCTGCGCTTTAGAGACGTCTGCAAGAGAGACATGAAGGCCCTGGATATCAACACAGAGCGCTGGGAGGACCTTGCAACGGACCGCTCCAAATGGAGAGGCACCCTGACCAGATAGCTCAAGGTGGGTGAAGAGAGTCTGACTGCTGCAGCAGATGAAAAAAGGACCCGCAGGAAGAACCGCCACAGACCCAGCACCACGGAGACCACCCACAAGTGCGACCTGTGTGACAGGGACTGTCATTCGCGCATCGGCCTGTTCAGCCACAGGCGGTGCTGTTCCAGCAGAGTAAACGTTTAGGATTCTCTTCCATGGTCATCATAGACCGACGGAGGCCGACGTTGAATCCTGTGTTATTTAAAAAAGAGAAAAGAGCCCTTCTCGTGATTCTTATTGCCTCTCCATCTCCATCTCTTCCCAGAATCCCAGTTAAATCCCATTCCCTACCGGCCTCTCAAACTTCATTTTCCATTATCTGTCTTTCATTTCCGTATTTGTGACAGTGTAATAAGATGTGCTTGACATTTTCTTTTACTCCACATTCTCTACATTTGTCACTTTCGCTTTTCCCCATGGTGAATAATGTGCCATTTAAACGTGTGTGATCCAGTCTGAGTCTTGCCATAATGATGTCTTCCCTCCTATCGGTTGTTATGAAATTCTTTATTACAATAGATTTTTGTATTTTGTAATACAATCTACCTTTATGATTTTCATCCCATCTTTTTTGCCATAGCTCAGTTCCTTTTTTCTTGATTACTGCTTTCCCTTCACCTTTTCCAAGAGACAATGGTATAGTTATGTCTTTTCCAAGAGCACTTTTTGCTAATTTGTCTGCAGTCATTCCCTTTCAACCCTTCATGTGTAGGAACCCAACAAAACTGAACTTCTCCACCACCCCTGTGTACCCTAAATAAACTGTGATATAGCTCAATCACCAAGTCTTCCCTTGTAGATTTTAGTGTCTGTATGGTTTTTAGCGCTGCGAGTCCATGCACACCACCACCCAGTCCGGTCTGACCTCCTCCACCCACTGCAAAGCAATAATTATTGCCACCATCTCAGCTGTAAACAAGGATGTATTGTTAGAGAGTCTTTTTGCGATGGTCACTTTAAACTCTGGAATGTATACTCCAACTCCAACAGAGCCCTCTTTATTCTTTGAACCATCAGTATAGAGCTGTAAGAAGTTATAGTAGTTGTTCCTGAGGTAAATTCTTGTTTTAACACTAACTTCACTCATATGCCAATCCTTTTTCCTCATTAGCAGACTAGCATCTACTTCTATTCCCGGAAACAGCCAAGGGGGAACATTACTCACTGGACTGGTGTTAGCTATATCAATAGTGTGCAGGCCATACATCCTGGTCCTTCTTTCAATTGTCCACCCAAACCCATGTCCCTGGAAATTTGAATATTCCTAGAAGTCTTGTAGTGTTGTTTTTGAAATATTTGCTTCGTCACTTCCTTTCAGCTTGACCCAGTATGATAATGCGAGTTTATCTCTTCTCAAATCCATTGACATTTCTCCTGCTTCTATTAAAACTGCATTGTTGACTTCCGGTTATGGCTGCCACGTAGAACGGACGTGTCTCGCTCTGCTCTGCTCCTGGAGAAAAAAATCGGCAAATAACTCTCTCATTTGGGACAGAACGTATCCCAGCATTTGAGCGAGGATATGTCGACGAAGCCTAAGGCTGGAAAACCAGGAAAAGGAAAAAGCGAGCCGCCGAAACAGTCCAAATTAACGGACTTTCAGGTCTGTGACGCAGCAAACAAGGCTCCATATATGGCGGAGGCGGCTGGCGGCGGTGCGATTTCTGCGGGGAATGGCGCAGATGCGCTGATGGCTGCCATGAGTTCAATGAGAGCGGACTTTTCCTCTAGATTTGATGGGATTATGACAGCGTTGGAAGGAATAAGAAAGGAATTGGGTGACTGTGTAGAACGAACGGCGCAGATGGAGCTCCGTCTCGCTAGTGCTGAAGATGACGTCACCCGTCTTCAATTAAAGGTGCGCACTTTGGAAAAAAAAAATAAATCTCTGGAAGATAATATTTTGGATTTGGAATCTCGGTCGAGACAGAATAATTTGAGGCTGGTGGGTCTTCCAGAGGAATCAGAAGGTCGGGACGTATGTTCCTTTCTGGAAAAGTGGATTCCGGAGGTGCTGGGCAGCGAGGAGTTGCAATCAGCAGTGGTTCTGGAAAAAGCACATCGTATTGGCCCACGGAGAGATAAGGGACCGCCGAGGACCTTAATTATGAAGTTTCTTAGCAACAGAGACAGGATGAAGATCTTCAACGCTGCACGTGCTAAAGGAGAGATTAAACACCAGGACCAGCAGGTGCGGTTCTACCCAGATTTGGCCACAGGAATCCAACAATTGAGGAAGCAGTTTGATCCCGTACGTAAGGAGCTGCGCAACCTTGGGATTCGTCATGGTGTAATCTATCCTGCGAGACTGCTGACCACGTATGAGGGCAGAACCCACATCTTCAAGACCCCAGAGGAGGCGCAGGAGTTCATCAAGAAGATCAAAGAAGAAGAAGAGACTGGTGGGAGCTAAGCATGAACAAAATATAAGGTAGAATAATTAAGCATTTGCACAGGCATCTGACTGACTTGAAGTAAATAGTAAGTTTACAAAATATAGATTGTATTATATATTAAAAAAACAAAACAAAAACAAAACAAAAAAAAAAAAAAACTATGATGTACAAAGTTGTTAAAAATTTTGGAGTTAAGTTGGAAAACTACAGAGGAGAGTTAATGTTACGTCATTAAAAGCAGTAGAGTTAGGGTGATTGGGAGGATGAAGAAGGAGTGGCTTAGGCTGTTCCCCGTGGGTGTGGAACGGTCGATGGCTATATCGGGAGACAGAATTTTTCTTTTGATTTTGGGGGGTTTGCCACAAGTGTGGGAAGGGGAAATTTGTTTGTGTGTAGTTTGTAGGATGAATGTTCAACCACTCATGTTTTTGCTTCTCTGTATGAGCATGTTTACACTGCAAGGTAATCCCAAACTCTCTATTGATCATGGACCAAAGTGTTAATCTTAATTTAACTTCATGGAATTGCAGAGGTCATACAAAATTTAAAAAAACTTAAACAAGTTATGAATAAAATAAAGGACATGGGTTCAAGAATTGTGTTTTTACAAGAAACTCATCTGATAGAGGAGGATGTTAAAAGAATTAGGAGTAGATGGCAGGGAAGTGTATTCACCTCTTCATTTTCATCCCGAGCCAGGGGAGTTATGACTCTCATACATAAATCAGTTCCTTTTCAAGTGAAAAATGTAATTGGAGACAAATTTGGAAGATATGTAATCATTCAAGGTTCTTTGCTATTAGAAAATATAAATCTTGTGAACTTATATGGTCCCAATATAGATGATCAGAAGTTCTTTGCTAATTTATTTCTCATCTTATCATCACTTACAGGGCAACATATAATAGCAGGGGATTTTAATTGTACATTGAATCCAGGTGTGGATAGATCAACAGGACTGGATTGTACGCACATTGGATGTAGGATGACTATTAATCATTTTATGAAAGAATTGAGATTGTTAGATATATGGAGAGAAATGAAACCACAAGTTAAAGCCTATTCTTGTTATTCCAGTACCTACAAGACATTCTCACGTATTGATTATTTTTTGATTTCCACAGAATTAAGGTCCAAGATTCAAAACTGCTTTTATGATAACATCGTGATCTCTGATCATGCACCCTGTTGTCTAATATATGTAGATAAAAATTGACAAAGGAATCAGGTAGATGGCAATTTCAGCATAAATGGCTTCAGGATGAGGAATTTGTCAAGTATATAGAAAAACAGATAGACGAGTTCTTTGACATCAATACTACACAAACATCAGCATGTGTAAAGTGGGAGGCTTTCAAAGCTTTTATTAGGGGGCATATTATTAGTTATACAGGATCAAAATCTAAGAAGACTCGAGAGGAGAGAGCTAAATTGGAACATAAAATAAAAAATCTTCAGGAAAAAGTGTATGCAGGAAGTGACCCAAGGTTGGAGAATGAATTACTGATTTTGAGAGCTGAATACGACAAAAAATCAGCGAATAGAGCTGCCTCGAGTCTTCTAAGATTGAAACAATCTTTTTATGAACAAGGTGAAAAATCAGGAAAATTATTAGCATGGCAGATTAAACAATTGGAAATTAAAACACCAATTACCAGTATTATAAGTAATGGACAGGTAGTTATAGATCCTTTAGAAATTAATAGAGCCTTTAGAGATTACTATGAAAAATTATATGATACCAAAAATGAACCTGATTTAACAAAACTAAATGGGTTTTTGAACGAACTATCTATACCGTGTATTCCAAATGAAAACAGGGAGATATTGGAGTCTAAAATTAGTCAAGAAGAAGTTGGGCTAGCCATTGATAATATGAAATCAGGAAAAAGTGCAGGACCAGATGGTCTTCCAGTTGACCTTTATAAAAAATTTAAGAATAAATTAATAAAACCTTTTTTGGAAATGGTTTTAGAAGCATTTCAAATAATAATTTACCATCATACATAAATAATGCCTTAATTATACTGCTGCCAAAACCAGGTAAGCCCTCTAATAAATGTGAAAATATGAGACCAATAAGCCTATTAAACGCCGACCTTAAGATAATCTGTAAAATTTTAGCAAGACGAATACAAGAAATTTTACCAAATATTATTAATCGAGATCAGAATGGCTTTATAAAGGGTAGACAAGGCTTCCATAATGTAAGAAGACTATTTAATATTATTTATTTTAATAAAGAAGCATCGGATACAGCTCTCCTATCATTGGACGCCGAAAAGGCCTTTGATAGAGTTGAATGGCCCTTTCTTTTTGAAGTCCTACAAAGGTTTGGACTTGGAAATAATTTCATAAAATGGGTTCAAATAATATACAATAATGCTACAGCAGAAATCCTAACAAATAACAATATTTCAAAACCAATAAAAATCAATAGAGGATGTCGACAAGGCTGTCCACTTTCACCTTTACTGTTTACTATGGCAATTGAACCTTTAGCGATAGCGATACGTTTACATTCACAAATATATGGAATTAAAGTTGGACCAACAGAACATAAAATCTCCCTGTACGCCGATGATATAATTTTGTTTATGTCGAATCTAAAAAAATCAATTCCAACCTTGTTGAATTTAATAAAGAATTTTGGGGAAATATCAGGATATAAAATAAATAAAACTAAATCTTCAATATTAATGCTAAATGAGACCCAGAGAAATTACCCAGCCCCTGAGGTAAATCAATTCAATGTTGTAAATCAGTTTAAATATTTAGGAATCCAAATTATGCCTAAGCTAGAATCAGTCGCCAGTGTCAACTATGAAGCCTTAATGTCAGATATCAGTGAGTTAACTCAGAGATGGATGTCACTACCAATGTCGATGATCGGGAGAATCAATATACTTAAAAGTAATATTTTACCTAAAATACTTTATTTATTTCAATACATTCCCTTATCACCACCTTTAGATCTATTCTCAAGAATAAAAAAAAAGTTAGTGGAATTTATATGGAACAACAGGAGGGCTAGATTACGTTTGTCTTTATTATAATTTACCATTTGATCGTGGAGGTCTGAAATGTCCAAATTTATGTTGTATTATTGGTCGGCACAACTGAGGTCTATGACATATTATTTTTCATCAAATGATCTCCCTCACTGGACTGAAATGGAATCATACAATTTACCTTTACCTCTTCCCTTATTCATATACTCAGATTCGGCAAAAAAATTACAAAAACAAGTTAAAAATCCATTTGTAAAGCATATGATCAAAATATGGTGTGAAGCTAAAAAACTATTTAAAAGAACCACAGTTATTGTCACAATTTAGTCCAATATGGGGTAATCAATATTTTAAACCAGGGAGAGCGGACGCTGTATTTAAAGTATGGAATTTTAAAAGGGATACAAAAGATTCAGGATTTATATTTGCCAGGTGCAGACAACATAATGTCTTTTGAAGAGCTGAGGATCAAATTTAATCTCAATAGAACACATTTTTTTAAATATCTTCAACTTAGAAACTTTATTCGATCAAATCAAAATAAAGCTCTCACTCGACCTATTTATTCATCCTTGGAAAAAATGATGATGAAAGATAGTAAAAGAAAGGGTATTATTTCAGAGTTTTATAACTCATTGACACTATCTTCAAGTGAAAATTCACTGAAAAGATTAAACTACTGGAAAGAAGATCTGCAATTGAAATTTCAGAGGAACAATGGGAATTGGCTTGTACAGAAGCTCAAACCAAATCAATAAATGCACGCCTTAAATTGATACATTTCAAATGGTTAATGCGGATGTATGTTACACCAGAGGAGTTAAATAGATATAACAAAAATATACCAGATACATGCACAAAATGCATGGAAAGTAAAGGAACCCTATTTCATTGTTTATGGGAATGTAGATTAATAAGAATGTTTTGGGAAGAGGTGAGGGTAACAATTGAAAAAATAATCTCAAAACAAATCATATTGAATCCTAAACTGTTTTTGTTGGGTCTGTACCCAGAAAAGCATAATTTTAATAAAGTGAAAGAACATTCATAGACCTCAGTTTGCTTAATGCCAAAAAATGTATTGCACTATTATGGAAAAAGAGACTCATAGACCAGATGTGACTCAGTGGTTAAGACAGATGTTAACAAACCTTCCATTAGAAAGAATAACATATATACTAAAATCAAAGGAAATTGTGTTTGAGAATATATGGAGACCTTTTATTGATTATGTAAAAAATTTAAACATAACTCTTGAAGAAGAAGGTGAATGATGTGTGTGGACCTTGTAAATTCCAAACTGGTGAACATAATATGTATACTTATGTATTGGATTGTCTAGACTAAACAGAGGAGCATTGTTGAAGACTTGATTTTGTTGGTGGTTGTTGGTGTTTTTAGTGC
The DNA here is from genome assembly GCA_020510985.1 of Pholidichthys leucotaenia. NCBI lineage: Eukaryota > Metazoa > Chordata > Actinopteri > Cichliformes > Pholidichthyidae > Pholidichthys > Pholidichthys leucotaenia. The sequence goes on from CM035836.1 coordinate 51,857,629, forward strand.
ATTTTTTTTTTTTTTGTAGTACTTTAGTGTTAGTGTTTGATTGTTTGTATCATGTTTGTTAAAAAAAAAAAAAAAAAAGGTTCAATAAAGATATTGTGGAAAAAAAAAACTGCATTGTTTGGTGTTGTTTTGACGGCTCCAATGCACAGGCGAAGCGCTCTATGCTGCATTTTGTCTATTTTTTTCCAGAGTTGTCTTTGCCGCTGCTCCATAAATCATGCATCCGTAGTCTATTGTCTCTCTGTGTAATTGGCATTTACAGTGCTCTGTAAATGCCAATTAATGCCTGTTTATCTGCACCCCATTCGTGTCCAGCTTCAGCTTTTATGAGATTAATAAGTTTTTTTTGCATTTTGTCTCCAGATTTTCTACATGAACTCTCCATGTGTATGCACTATCAAACCACAATCGTAGATATTTGAACTCACTGACTTTCTCTATTGGTTGATTATATAATGTTAATGGTTCTGTACCAGTTCTGCATTTTTTTGTGAAAGTCATATAGCAGGTTTTGCTGTTTGAAAATTTAAAACCCCAGTCATATGACCACTTTTCCACTTTCTCCATTGCTTTCCTGATGTTTTTGAACACAAATTTCTCATTTCTTCCCCTTGTCCATATGGCTCCATCATCTGCATATAGTGCTGTTTTGATGGATCCCGCTTGATCCTCAAACATGTCATTAATCATTATATTGAATAAAACGGGGCTTATCACACTCCCCTGAGGAACACCATTTTCTATTTCAAAGTCATTAGAAACTTCTGATCCTACTTTAACCCTAATTGTCCTGTGTGTTAAAAAATCCATTATCCAATTATACATCCTACCACCAATGTCCATTTTATTCAGTTTCATAAGAAGACTGTCCCTCTACAGTGAGTCATAAGCCTTTTCAATATCCAGATAAACTATAACCATTACTTCTTTCAATTTGAGAGTCTTTTCAAAATCATTACTTACCCTAATTAGAGTATCCACTGTGGATCTTCCTCTTCTAAAACCATTCTGATAGTCGTTTATTAATCGTTTTTGCTCTAATACATATGAGAATCTGTAAACTAACACCTCCATCCATTTCCCTAAATGTGACATTAATGCTATTGGCCTGTAGTTGCCTGGATGAGCTGGATCTTTCCCTGGCTTATTAAATGGTAAAATTACAGCCTTTTTCCCTCCACTTGGGATAACCCCCTCCTTCCATATCCTGTTAAACACTTTCAGCACCAGTTGCATTGATTGCATAGGCAACTGCCGGAACATATCCCATGGAGCTGTGTATCCACTATCTTGCAAAGCTCTCTTAAGCCCTGACATTGTGAGCTCGAGGTCTAACACAGTCATGTCCTCTTTCACTTCATTTTTTGTTTGCATTTTCTCTGAGTTTATGCTGCCTCTGCTGTCTATGACGCTCACCAAGATGGTCTCCTCTATGCACTGCTGCAAATGCTCTCTGCCTAGGACTTCTACCTTTTCTTTGTCTGATACAGCCATCATGTCTCCATCCACTAAAGCTGGAATTTTAACTGATATCCTTTTCCCATCTCCTCATGGATCCCCTCATGGATCGTCACCTTATCGTGGTGGGGGGTTTGCGTACCCCAGTGATCCCAGGAGCTATGTTGTCCGGGGAAATTTGCCTCTGATCGGGTCACCCAAGACAAACTGGTCCTGGGTGAAGGGCCAGACTAAGAACGATCCAACAGACTCTCATGATAAATTCTAGATCAAAGATTCAGTGTACCCCGCCCAGTATAGGGTTACCGGGGCCCCACGCTGGAGCCAGGGCTGGGGGAGGGGCTCGATGGGTAGCGTCTGGTGGCCGGGTTTCCACCTATGGGACCTGGCCAGGCTCAGCCCGAAGGAGTTACATGGGTCCGCTCTCCAGTGGGCTCACCACCTGCAGGAGGGATCATGGGGGTCCGGTGCTATGTGGATTAGGTGGCGGTCAAAGGCGGAGACCTTGGCAAACTGATCCCAAGCTTTCTAAACTGGCTTTTGGTACATGGAATGTCACCTCTCTGGTGGGGAAGGAGCCTGAGCTGGTGTACGAGGTTGAGCGATACTGGCTAGATATAGTCGGCCTCACCTCAACACACAGCTCCGGTTCCAGAACCAGTCTCCTGGAGAGGGGCTGGAGCTTGGCCTTTTCTGGAGTTGCCCCGGGCGAGAGGCGATGAGCAGGGGTGGGTATTCTTGTCTCCCCCCACCTTGCTGCCTCTATATTGGAGTTTTCCCCAGTGGACGAAAGGGTTGCTTCCCTGCACCTTCGGGTTGGGAAACGGGTCCTGACCATCATTTGTGCCGATGCACCAAATGATGTTTCAGAGTACCCACCCTTTTTGGAGTCTGTGACTGGGGTGCTGGAGGGTGCTCCTCTTGGAGACTCCAATGTCCTTCTGGGGGACATCAATGCGCACGTGGGCAGTGACAGTGAAACCTGGAGGGGAGTGATCGGGAGGAACGGCCTGCCCGATCTGAACCCGAGTGGTGTTCAGTTATTGGACTTCTGTGCTAACCACAGTTTGTCCATAACGAACACCATGTTCAAGCATAAGGGTGTCCATATGTGCACCTGGTACCAGGACACCCTAGGTTGCAGATCGATGATCGATTTTGTTATCGTGTCATCAGACCTGCAACCGTATGTCTTGGACACTCGGGTAAAGAGAGATGCAGAGCTGTCAACTGATCACCACCTGGTGGTGAGTTGGATCCGATGGTAGGGGAGAAAGCCATTCAGACCTGGTAGACCCAAATGTATAGTGAGGGTGTGCTGGGAACGTCTGGCTGAGGCCCCTGTCCGGGAGGTCTTCAACTCCCACCTCCGGAAGAACTTCAACCACATTCCGAGGGAGTATGGAGACATGGAGTCTGAATGGGCCATGTTCTCCACCTCTGTTGTTGAAGCGCAGTCCAGAGCTGCGGCCGCAAGGCGGTCAGTGCATCTCATGGTGGCAACCCCCGAACCAAGTGGTGGACACCAGTGGTGAGGGGGGCCATTAAGCTGAAGGTATACTACCTATCAAGTATACCTATCAAGTATACCTATCAAGTATACTACCTATCAAGTATACCTAACCTACCTATACCTATAGGTAGGTTAGGTATACTTGCTATTGCAGCATTCAGAATATGATTGGTTACCTGACTTGAACACTCTTCTATGCCACCTTCTAATGTTACCAAATGACATGATTGAACACAGTATTGCCTAAATTTTTCCCAATCTGCCTTGTCAAAACACCATCTTGTAAAACATCTTCCCTCTTGTATACATATTTCAGTAGTGATCACTTCCCATAGTTGTCCTCTTCATAACCGTCCATTCACAGGTGCTCACTAAAGAATCAGATACCAGAGTCAGGTCAATACATGAGAATGTGCCCCTATGCACATCCGCCCTGGTACCTTCACCAGTGTTTAGACAAATTAACGAGCTTTCATCTAACATCTCTTCCACAGCATTTCCATTGTTATCTGTATGTGTGCTTCCCCACAAGCTATTGTGGGCATTAAAGTCTCCACGCCATACCTCTTTCATATGCCTTTCCCCTACCATAGCACTGAAAATATCTGCTGTTAACTTCCTACATGGGTTGTAGTAATTAATCAGCTTAATATTTCCTTGTCCATTTGGCCTACATATTTCAATAATATTACACTCTATATCCTCAGGGGAGGGAATCACCCTGTACGCCAGGCCATCTATAATGAAAGTGGCACATCCTCCTCCATTTACAGTGTTAATTCTATCCTGTCTGATTGAACTGTGTCCTGGAATAACAAAATCTAAGTGAGGTTGAAGCCATGTCTCCTGTACACACACTACCTGTGGAACAACTTCTAGTGCGCAAGGATACTTCCTGAGTTCTTGTCTGTTTGCTATAAGACTCCTCGCATTCCACTGTAGTATGTGTAGTACCATAATTAACATCTTGTTTCAGCATATGCAGTCTTCCCAGTTTCAGCTTTCAATAAAGCATGAATCTGGTCAGCTGTGATATCTTTCACATCTAGGATAGTGACATCATAGGAACATCATAGGCTCTCCTATGATGCAGACATCATAGGCCATCCTATGATGTCCGATGAACGTAACAGACACACGCACACAGATTTCTTGAAATTATAGAGTGAGGAGTGAAGTGATGTCTGATCAAGAGCATATTACAAATGGGGATGCTAAAATGTCTTAAACTTTTCATTGTTAATGAAAATACAAGGCCCCTCATGGATCATCACCTTATCGTGGTGGGGGGGTTTGCATGCCCCAGTGATCCCAGGACCTATGTTGTCTGGGGAAATTTGCCTCTGATAGGGTCACCCAAGACAAACTGGTCCTGGGTGAAGGGCCAGACTAAGAACGATCCAACAGACTCTCATGATAAATACTAGATCAAGGATTCAATGTACCCCGTCTGGTATGGGGTTACCGGGGCCCCACCCTGGAGCCAGGCCTCGGGGAGGGGCTCGATGGCTTGCGTCTGGTGGCCGGGATTCCACCCATGGGACCTGGCCGGGCTCAGCCCGAAGGAGTTACGTGGGTCCGCCCTCCAGTGGGCTCACCACCTGCAGGAGGGATCATGGGGGTCCGGTGCTATGTGGATCAGGTGGCAGTCAAAGGTGGAGACCTTGGCAGACTGATCCCAATCTTTGTAAACTGGCTTTTGGTACGTGGAATGTCACCTACCTGGTGGGCAAAGAGCCTGAGCTGGTGCATGAGGTTGAGAGATACCGACTAGATATATTCGGCCTCACCTCAACACACAGCTCCGGTTCTGGAACCAGTTTCCTGGAGAGGGGCTGGAGCTTGGCCTTCTGTGGAGTTTCCCCAGGCGAGAGGCGACGAGCAGGGGTGGGTTTTCTTGTATCTCCCTACCTTGCTGCCTCTATATTGGAGTTTTCCCCGGTGGACGAAAGGATTGCTTCCCTGCGGCTTCGTGTTGGGAAACGGGTCCTGACCATCATTTGTGTCTATGCACCAAATGATGTTTCAGAGTACCCACCCTTTTTGGAGTTTCTGACTGGGGTGCTGGAGAGTGCTCCTCTTGGAGACTCCATTGTCCTACTGGGGGACTTCAATGCACACGTGGGTAATGACAGTGAAACCTGGAAGGGGGTGATTGGGAGGAACGGCCTGCCCGATCTGAACCCGAGTGGTGTTCAGCTATTGGATTTCTGTAATAACCACAGTTTGTCCATAACGAACACCATGTTCAAGCATAAGGGTATCCATATGTGCACCTTGCACCAGGACACCCTAGGTCGCAGGTCGATGATCGATTTTGTTATCGTGTCATCAGACCTGCAACCGTATGTCTTGGACACTCGGGTAAAGAGAGGTGCAGAGCTGTCAACTGATCACCACCTGGTGGTGAGTTGGATCCTGTGGCAGGGGAGGAAGCCATTCAGACCTGGTAGACCCAAACGTATAGTGAGGGTGTGCTGGGAACGTCTGGCTGAGGCCCCTGTCCGGGAGGTCTTCAACTCCCACCTCCGGAAGAACTTCAGCCACATTCCGAGGGAGTCTGGAGACATGGAGTCTGAATGGGCCATGTTCTCCACCTCTGTTGTTGAAGCTGCGGCCCAGAGCTGTGGCCACAAGGTCGTGGGGACATCTCGTGGTGGCAACCCCCGAACCAAGTGGTGGACACCAGTGGTGAGGGGGGCCATTAAGCTGAAGAAGGAGTCCTATCAAGCTTGGTTGGCTTGTGGGACTCCTGAACTAGCTGAGGTGTACCGGCAGGCTAAGCGGAGTGCAACTCGGGTGGTTGCTGAAGCAAAAACTCGGGTGTAGCATCATCTCACTTTGGCTCATCAATAAGAATTATTCTTCTGCTTAAAGACATTGTTTCACCCAGGAAAAGGACAATCAAGAACTATCCTGTCATTCCCCCAGGCCACGGCTCAACTCACATTCCTTTGTTAAAACCAGTCTAAGGAATTCACCCTAATGCATTTCCTGTTTTGACTTTTATGGCCCCATAAACATGGAACAGGCCCCTTGAGCCCCTCATGGCCCACGAAGATCCACAGCTCAACATTGCCTTAAACTCTGGGCCATGCCGAATTTAACCAGCAAACCTTTTAACCACATCTTAAGGACTCACTTTTCAACATCTCTCTTCTTTTTTCAGGACCCCAGGAAAAGAAAATGGACTGTTGATGTTCATTCTGGACAATCAATAATAGGTTTGAAATGTATTAATCCGTGATTTTAGATATGTGCATGTTAAAGTGTTTAGATGAATGTTTATTCCTGCATGTTAATTTATAAGCACTGGGTATAAGTTACATTAATCACTAAGGTTAGCTTAGTTTATATACATAAATGTATAGATGAATATTAAGTGTTAAAGATTTGCCAAAATATCTCTCAAATCATGTGACCGATCTCAGCCAAGCTCTGCTTGACAACAGCTCTCTCAGAGTGCAGACAAAAGACTGTTTGCTCATTGGACTAAAGCCCATAAAGCCCATCCACAAAGGAAGCCTATTAGCTGAGCTCCTGTCAACCTGGAAGCCCACAAAAGCTCAACTGAATTTATAAAAGGAGGGAGACCCCTTGCTTTTCTTTTTTTTTTTTCGCCATCGCTTTTCGCCATCACTTTCTCGGCTTTTCACTTTTATTTGGCTTCACGTCTGTCACAGCAGAGAACTACCGGAGAACAAAGGAACTTCTCCCACGTGTTGCTTTTCGACGATCACAGAGCAGATAACTCGTAACTTTGTGTTTTGTAACTATGTATTTTACTATTTTTCCTTTCACTTAAATGCCTAGGAATTCTTTCTCTGAGCTCATTCTAATCAGGAGTTAAACTCCAATCCTAAACGTTTATTTCTACCACTTTTTCCTGTTAATCTTTCTGTAAAACCACTGTTTTTAATTTTAATGTAAGCTTTAATCATGACTTTATTTTTATAATATTTTTATTGACCAATCCCACACCAGAAGCCCTTTTATTTAAAGTCCGAAACTCTTAGTTTGAGATCAGATTAGATCATTTTAATTATTATCAAATTCCTCTGGGAAAGCTGCTTGCCAACGAAGAGGAAAGGAGACGCAGCTCGCCACGATGACGTGCAGCTGAAGAAATCCCCACACCACAAGGAGACGCCCTGGGCCAGGTCACAGCCCATGTGATCAACACATCAAAATCTCATATTGTGACAACCGAATATTTACTGGACAAATATTCTGGGTTTTGGCACTTCTCCACATCGAAAACTTCCAGTTGACGCCAACAAGGAATCACCGAGGAATCACGTGAGCGGCAATTTTAATTCATCTGCTGAATGAAACATCTGAGGTTCAATAACAATTTTGATATCTGATCAGATGCAAAATTAAAGAGCAAGTAATATAACCTTTCCTTTCATTAAAATCCTGTTTTCATTTTCTTAAGAGTAATCCAGAACTTTTCATATAATTGGTAAAACTTTCCCCCTAAATTTGTGTTGTCTTCCACAATCTGTTAACTGAAACTGATCTAAATTCATTTCACAGTTAACCCTGGTTCTGCAAATGTTGACATTGTTTTTTTTTTCCACAATATTTTTTATTGAACCTTTTTTTTTTACAAACATAACACGAACAATCAAACACTAACACTAAAGTAATGTAAAAAAAAATATACTAAAAACACCAACAACCACTAACAAAGACAGGTCTTCAACAATGCTCCTCTGTTTAGTCTAGGCAATCCATTACATAAGTATACATATTATACATTCACCAGTTTGGAATTTACAAGGTCCACACACAGCATTCACCTTCTTCTTCAAAAGTTATGTTTAAATTCTTTACATAATCAATGAAAGGTCTCCATATATTCTCAAACACAATTTCCTTTGATTTCAGTATGTATGTTATTCTTTCTAGTGGAAGGTTTGTTAACATCTGTCTTAACCACTTGCACTCCGGGCAATTTTCCTAAAAATGCCAAAAAATAACGTGCCCAAAGTAAATCGAAAGCTGTTATTCAACCCTTTGCAGCATCTTCATGGGGTTGGTCTCATTTAAAAGAAAACACTTTGAATGTTTTGGCAAAAAACCCATAATCTCTCTACGTGCTCCGGCCACTGAGTTACAGTCATCTAAACATACTGAACTTGAAGAAAAAAAATTTGGACAGTGTTTTTTTGGATACAAATGCTTGTAAATAACACACAGCTGTCCAATCCGGCTGGAAAATGCAACAGAAATGTAGAACCAAGTGTTATCCAGCTGAGATCCAAATTTGGTAACAATACCACAAAAAATGAATATTTTACACAGCTTTGTTCTCAGGCTGTTCCCAGGCGTTTTGGAACTGTGCCAAATTGTGCCAAATGGCACAGTTTGGAAAAACGTCTGTAACTTTTGAATGATTCAATGTAGAAGCTTCATTTTAGGCTCAAAGGAAAGGTCACACTCAGGGCTGTGTCTGTGTGTGTGTGGGGGGGGGTCGTCCCCCCCCCCCGGTACCAAGGACAGAGTTCGGCCCTCACTACATGACAGATTACACTCGTTGCATGTTTCCACAGCAACGCTGTCACAGCGGCACCCCCCCCCTCGCTACTGTGTGTGTGTGTGGGGGGGAGGGGGTTGTCCCCCCCCCGCTCACTACAGAGGATGGACTTTAGCCATCGCTACACAACGGATTAGCCTTATGTGGTGATATAGGACAGCAGTGCAGTCACCGCGGCTCCCCCCCCCCCCTCGCTGCAGAAGAATAGCGGGGGTGGGGGGGGCGTTCACAGCCTGTACACTGCGAGCAACCCCTTGTACCGCAGCGCACGAACTTCAGACTTCGTGAACCACACAGCTGTAATTTAGTGATCGGTCAAAAGTCATTTTGGATTACAATTTTCAGGGATAGAGAATAATTTAGCTTATAACACCTTACCTCTTCACAGCGGAGTCTTGGCGAACTTGTCTTCCTCATTGTCAGACGAACGCGACGCTGGTCCGCTCTGGTTCTGGTCTCGCGACTCGATCAAAACATAATTCCATTATTGCGGTTTTGTGCTTCCATGATTGCGGTTTTTGGCGAACGATTTTTCAAAACAAATAACAGTAGTAATTAAAAAAAGACTGGCGAAGGCGTGTGTGTCACTCAGCCTTCGTCGTCAGCCTCCGTCGGTCTATAATGACCACGGAAGAAATCATAATGTCTACTCTGCTGGAACCAATACAAAATAAGCACCACCTGTGGCCGAACATGCCGATCCACGAATGGCACTCCCTGTCACACAGGTTGCATTTGTGGATGGTCTCCATGCTGCTGGGTCTGTGGAGCTCTTCCTGTGTCCTTTTTTGATCCGCTGCAGCAGCCAGTCTTCACCCAGCCTTAAAAAAAAAAACAGCTCACGAACTTCTCTGCTTCAATTGGCTCACTGCATTCAAAGCGTTGGGAGGTGGGTCCTCCTTCCTAGGTTTTCATTCATTGGTTCTTCAAGGTTTCAGAAACCCAATTCAAGGCTCTTATTAGTCGAATGAGAGGTCAATCAGATGAACTAATCTGTTCGCGGCTGTGTTTGCAGATTTTTTTTCAGTGGCGCTTGGAGGCCACACCACCTACATCACCACCATCATGCGTCATGCGTCCAAGCGCGCACGAGGGCGCTCTCGTGCGCCCTCGTGCGTCTTAGGACGCAGAGACTTGCCCGCCCGCGGAACAACGGAGTGCAAGTGGTTAACCACGGAGTCACATCTGGTCTATGAGTCTTTTTCCACAATAGTGCAATACATTTTTTGGCGTTAAGCAAACTGAGGTCTATGAACGCTCTTTCACTTTTATTAAAGTTATGCTTTTCTGGATGCAGACCCAACAAAAACAATTTAGGATTCAATATGATTTGTTTTGAAATTATTTTTTCAATTGTTACCCTCACCTCTTCCCAAAACATTCAAATTTTTCTACATTCCCATAAACAGTGAAATAAGGTTCCTTTACATTCCATACATTTTGTGCACGTATCTGGTATGTTTTTGTTATATCTATTTAACTCCACCGGTGTAACATACATCCGCATTAACCATTTAAAATGTATCAATTTAAGACGTACATTTATTGATTTGGTTTGAGCTTCTGTACAAGCCAATTCCCATTGTTCCTCTGAAATTTGAGTTTGCAGGTCTTCTTTCCAATAATTCAATCTTTTCTGTGAGTTTTCACTTGAGGATAGTGTCAATGAGTTATAAAACTCTAAAATAATACCCTTTCTCTTACTATCTTTCGTCAAGATTTTTTCCAAGGATGAATAAGTAGGTCGGGTGAGAGCATTATTTTGATTTGATCAAATAAAGTTCCTAAGCTGAAGATATTTAAAAAAAATGTGTTCTATTAAGATTAAATTTGATCCTCAGTTCTTCAAAAGACATTATGTTATCTGAACATGACAGATATAAGTCTTGAATCTTTTGAATCCCTTTTAAATTCCATACTTTAAATACAGCACCCGCTGTCCCTGGTTTAAAATATTGATTACCCCATATTGGGCTAAATTATGACAATAATTGTGGTTGTGGTTTATATTAATCATATATCCCATAACCTACATATGTATAAGCATGTTAGAATGTTTAGTGATTACATATGTACAACGACCTCACGCCTCAGAACAGGACAAGAGGTCTCAACCGCCAGCGAAGATCAAAGAGCATCCGAGGCACAACGGTGGAGACCAGATCGATTGCCCTGACTTCCCAGGGCCAGGTGGAAGAGACAGAGGACGATGGAGGAGATCGATCGCCCTGACCACCCAGGGTCAGGTGGAGGAGTAGGAAGACAAAGGAGGGGGGATTAAGCTAATGCGGGATGTCAGCTTTGATGTGCAATGTCTTTTGTGATGTGTAGGTATAAGTATGTAGGTCTGAATGTGTTCAACCTCTTATTCTGCTTCTGCACTGAGATGAGACTTGTTAGAGGAGTGAAGCTGATAATAAACTTTGGTTTATAAATCACATCGCCTCGTTATTCCAAGCTCTTCTACACTGGTGACCAGACGTGAGGATGGAACAGAGACGTTCTCCCGCAATTGACTCATCGGAGGCGACCCAGGCAAGCGCCGGCGCCCATGCAGACAGGAGGGGAACGGATGGAAGACGTTCCCCCACGGCAGAAGAGAAGGCTCAACCGAGCACCATCCCCAGCCCCGCCGTGAGAGCAGAAGAAAGGCGCTCTCACCCGGCGGACACATCAAGGACGGCCCACACAAGCGCCGTCACCGTCAAGCTGCCAGAATTCTGGCAAGAAGACCCGAGCTCGTGGTTCCAGCAAGCTGAGGCTCAGTTTGCACTGGCGGGCATAACGGCGGACGAGACGAAGTTTTATCACATCGTCGCCAAACTCGACGCTGCCACGTCAAGATGCGCACGGAGCATAATCCGACAGCCGCCCACCCATGATAAATACAGAGAGCTGAAGGCAACCATCATCAAGAACTTCGTCCCCTCAGCCGAGGAGAGAGCAGAGAAGATCCTGGCGATCTACGGTCACAGAGGATGCAGACCCAAGGCCCTCATGGAGGACATGCTGCAGCTCAAGGAGGAGGACAACGACAACTTCCTCTTCCAACACATCTTCCTCAGCACTCTGCCGCCACACATGAGAGGGACGCTGATCAACATGCGGTGCAGCACCCAGCAGGACTTCCGCGCACTGGCCCGAGAAGCGCAGCGACTCACCAACGCCTGCGGGGAACAGGTGGCCACAGCAGCATCCGCAGATGCCCAGAGCAGCGGAGAACCACAGACAACTGAGCAGAGCCCGCCCACCATGGCGGCAACACGACCAAGACGCAGCAGGCGGAACGACATCTGCTATTACCACCACCATTTCGCCGAGGGGGCGTACAAATGCATTCCCCCCTGCAAGTTCAAAAGTTCGGGAAAACGCCAAAACCGAGAACCGTTAATGGCTGCGGTTCTCGGCGAAAAAAATAAACTTCTTTTTGTGACTGACGGAAACACCGGGAGACAGTTCCTGATCGACACCGGAGCTCAACTGAGCTTTATCACCCCTTCCCACGCAGATCGGGCCATGGGTCCCCGGGGAAATGGGGCGATGGCAGCCAACGGCTCCATCATCGACACTTACGGTGAAAGGAGCCTGCCTCTTTGCATTCACGGCCGCAACTATAGATGGACATTTATTGTAGCGGCGGTGAGTTTTAACTTGTTGGGTGCTGATTTTTTGTGTGCACATGGGTTGTTAGTAGATCTAGCAAACAGACGTTTGGTTAATGCACTGTCATTTTATTCTATTCCCTGCTCAGCTCGAGTCTCTCCACCACCCGTGCAGGCCAGCGTCACAACAGCAGGAGGTAAGTTTGACCAACTCCTCACCCAATTTTCAGCACTCACAGTTCCAAAATTTTCAGCAACAGTAGCGAAACATGGGGTTGAACACTTCATTCCCACAACAGGCTCACCCGTGTTCGCCAAAGCTCGGCGCTTAGACGCGACCAAGCTCGCCATGGCACGGGACGAGTTTGCCACCCTGGAAAAATTAGGCATTATTAGACGCTCAAAAAGCCCCTGGGCATCGCCACTCCACATGATCCCGAAAACCGACGGTTCTTGGAGACCGTGCGGCGATTACCGCAGATTAAACAATGCGACAGCGCATGACCGCTACCCAATTCCTCACATCCAAGATTTCTCACTACATCTGGCGGGTGCGCGCATTTTTTCTAAAATAGACCTGGTCCGCGGCTATCACCAAGTCCCCGTTCGAGCGGAAGACATTCCTAAAACGGCTGTAATAACCCCTTTCGGTCTTTTTGAATTTTTGCGGATGCCGTTTGGCCTCAAAGGCGCTGCTCAAACCTTTCAGCGGATGATGGACGCGGTATTACGCGATCTCCCTTTCGTGTTCTTCTACCTCGATGATATGCTGGTAGCCAGCTCGTCGAAGGAAGAACACGAACAACACCTCACTACGGTTTTTCAGAGACTAGAAGAGCACGGGTTAATAATCAATCCAGCCAAATGCAAATTCGGCGTGTCACAAATTGATTTTTTGGGACACAGAGTTTCACCAGAGGGGGCAGTCCCATTGCCAGACAAAGTTCGCGCAGTAAAAAATTTTCCACGACCACAAACGGTCAAATCGCTGCAAGAATTTTTGGGAATGGTTAATTTTTACAACCGTTTCCTCCCCCGCGCAGCTCAACTCATGCAGCCCCTGTATACCGCGCTCAGAAAACAAAAGCCTTCCAACGCAGTCGAATGGACCCCGGAGCGTGAACGCGCCTTCGTGGAAGTAAAAAGTGCTCTAGCGAATGCCACATTGTTGGTTCACCCTGATCCCTCGGCCCACATCGCGCTAACCACAGACGCTTCAGACCTGGCCATAGGGGCAGTTGTGGAACAACACGTTGGCGGAACCTGGCAACCTTTGGCATTTTTCGGGCAAATCGTTAAACCAAACGGAGCGTAAATACAGCACTTTTGACAGGGAGCTGCTAGCGCTTCATTTATCCATCCGCCACTTCCAGTTCTGGTTAGAAGGGCGGCGTTTCACGGCTTTTGTAGACCACAAACCGCTCACCTTTGCGATGGCTAAAATTTCAGAACCATGGTCAGGCAGGCAACAAAGACAGCTAGCTGCAATTTCAGAGTTCACCACAGACATTCGACATGTGGCAGGCAAACTTAACGTGGTAGCAGACTGCCTCTCTCGCGCTGTGACATCGCCAGAGCGCAAGGAGACAGATTATACTACCTCAGCCGCAGAACTCTTCGCCAACGCGGACATGTACACAGCCCCAATTCACGTAGAGATAGATTACGCAGCCATGGCAGAGGAGCAAAGCAGTGACGCAGACGTGCGCGCACTCCTGTCTGGACCAACAGGGTTAAGGCTGGAGGAAAGGGGTTTACGTGACGGTGTACCCCCCCTAATCTGCAACGTTTCAACCGGCCGACCTCGCCCGGTAGTCCCAGCTGCATGGCGCCGCCGTATTTTCGACTCAATTCACTCCCTCGCGCACCCAGGGGTGCGCGCCTCGGTTAAAATGGTCGCCGAAAAGTTTGTGTGGCCCGGCCTGCGCAAAAATGTAAAGGAATGGGCAAAAACTTGCATGTCTTGTCAGCGCGCCAAAATACACAAACACACAAAAGCCCCTCTAGAGCCTTTTCGAATCCCAGCTAGAAGGTTCGACCACGTTCATGTCGACCTCGTGGGACCACTACCTTCGTCTCAGGGTTTCACACACCTGTTAACAATGATAGACCGTACTACGCGCTGGCCTGAGGCGGTCCCTCTGGCATCAACCACAGCAGCGGAAGTCGCTCGCATTTTTTTGACAAACTGGGTGGCACGTTTCGGCGTCCCATCGGACATCACGTCCGATAGGGGGCCTCAATTTGTCTCAGAGCTTTGGTCAGCCATGGCCAGCAGCTTAGGGGCGACAATTCACCGCACCACCGCTTATCACCCTCAGGCTAATGGGTTATGCGAGCGCTTTCACAGATCTTTAAAGGCCGCCCTCAGAGCCTCACTAACAGATACAAATTGGGTAAATAAACTTCCCTGGGTTTTATTGGGGTTGCGTGCTGCGCCTAAAGAGGATCTAGACGCCTCCCCAGCAGAATTAGTTTTTGCACAACCTCTCAGACTCCCAGGTGAATTTTTACCAGAGAACCCAGAGCCTGGGCATCTTCCAGCCATGAGGCTTTCAGGCAGCAGCGACCGGACACTCTCCCCGGACCAGCACATCACTCTTTTCCACGGGTTTTTGTCCTCCAAGCTTTAAAAAACGCCGAATTCGTTTTTGTTAGGCATGAAGCTTTAAAATCTACCCTCCGTCCACCATACGATGGACCATTCAGAGTGCTGGAACCTGGTGATAAGCATTTTGTGCTTGATTTAGGGGACAGAAAAGAAACAGTCAGCATTGACAGACTTAAACCTGCCTTCTTGTTGAGAGACGAACCTGCACGGGTGGCGAGAGCACCTCGGCGGGGTAGACCCCTCAAGAAAAAAGACTCATCCCCCCTGCAGGGAACAAATAACCACTCTCCTCCCCAAGCTGCAGATTCCTTACAGGAAGGCCCCGCCAGGACGCCCAAGCGGACCCACAGCAGATTCGGGAGAAGACTAAAACCCAGACGGCACAGGGACTGATACAAATTAACCTAAAGTTGTTAACTATTTTATCAGATTGTGCTGTGACAGTTTTAAGACTGATTTGTGATATTACTACGCTGTTATGATTACCACTGAATTATCTACAGGAGCATAGCTGCTGGAAAGTTTTTTTTTTCCTTGTCAAGAGGTTTAACAGTTAGTATGTCATAGAAATTATCTTAAACTGTGGACTTTCTTTTATTGTCCATTTCTTAGTCATTTGGGGGGGGGGCTGTGGTTTACGTATATTAATCATATATCCCATAACCTACATATGTATAAGCATGTTAGAATGTTTAGTGATTACATATGTACAACGACCTCACGCCTCAGAACAGGACAAGAGGTCTCAACCGCCAGCGAAGATCAAAGAGCATCCAAGGCGCAGCGGTGGAGACCAGATCGATCGCCCTGACTTCCCAGGGTCAGGTGGAAGAGACAGAGGACAATGGAGGAGATCGATCGCCCTGACCACCCAGGGTCAGGTGGAGGAGTAGGAAGACAAAGGAGGGGGGATTAAGCTAATGCGGGATGTCAGCTTTGATGTGCAATGTCTTTTGTAATGTGTAGGTATAAGTATGTAGGTCTGAATGTGTTCGACCTCTTATTCTGCTTCTGCACTGAGATGAGACTTGTTAGAGGAGCGAAGCTGATAATAAACTTTGGTTTATAAATCACATCGCCTCGTTATTCCAAGCTCTTCTACAGTGGTTATTTTAAATATTTTTTGGTTTCACACCATATTTTGATAATATGCTTTACAAATGGATTTTTAACTTGTTTCTGTATTTTTTTTGCCGAGTCTGAGTATATGAATATAAGAAGAGGTAAAGGTAAATTGTATGATTCCATTTCAGTCCAGTGAGGGAGATCATTTGATGAAAAATAATATGTCATAGACCTCAGTTGTGCTGACCAGTAATACAACATAAAGTTTGGACATTTCAGACCTCCACGATCAAAAGGTAAATATAGTAAAGACAGACGTAATCTAGCCTTCCTATTGTTCCATATAAATTCCACTAACTTTTTTTAATTCTTGAGAATAGATCTGAAGGTGGTGGTAAAGGAATTTATTGAAATAAATAAAGTATTTTAGGTAAGATATTACTTTTAAGTATATTGATTCTCCCAATCATCGACATTGGTAGTGACATCCATCTCTGAAGTAACTCATTAATGTCTGTCATTAAGGCTTCATAGTTGGCACTGGCGACTAATTCTAGCTTAGGCACAATTTGAATTCCTAAATATTTAAACTGATTTACAACATTGAATTGATTTACCTCAGGAGCTGGTGATTTCTCTGGGTCTCATTTAGCATTAATATTGAAGATTTAGTTTTATTTATTTTATATCCTGATATTTCCCCAAAATTCTTTATTAAATTCAACAAGGTCGGAATTGATTTTTTAAGATTCGACATAAACAAAATTATATCATCGGCATACAGGGAGATTTTATGTTCTGTTGGTCCTACTTTAATTCCATATATTTGTGGATGTAAACGTACTGCCATCGCTAAAGGTTCAATTGCCATAGTAAACAGTAAAGGTGCTGTTTGCTCTCTACATGTCTGTTCTTTTCTTCTTCTCTATCCCCTCACCCCCCAGCCAGTCGCAGCAGATGACTGCCCCTCCCTGAGCCTGGTTCTGCTGGAGGTTTCTTCCTGTTAAAAGGGAGTTTTTCCTCTCCACCGTCGCCAAGTGCTTGCTCACAGGGGATCGCCTGATTGCTGGGGTCTTTCTGCAGCTGTGGGGGTCCCCCCTTCAGTTGATAGTGCTATGAGATGACTGTTGTTGTGAAATGGCGCTATATAAATAAAGTTGAATTGAATTGAATTGAATTGAAAGTGGACAGCCTTGTCGACATTCTCTATTGATATTTATTGATTTTGAGATATTGCTGTTTGTTAGGATTTCTGCTGTTGCATTATTGTATATTATCTGAACCCATTTTATGAAATTATTTCCAAGTCCAAACCTTTGTAAGACTTCAAAAAGAAAGGGCCATTCGACCCTATCAAAGGCCTTTTCAGTGCCCAATGATAGGAGAGCTGTATCCGGTGCTTCTTTATTAGAATAGATAATATTAAATAGTCTTCTTACATTATGGAAGCCTTGTCTTCCCTTTATAAAGCCATTCTGATCTCAGTTAATAATATTTGGTAATATTTCTTGTAGTCATCTTGCTAAAATTTTACAGATTATCTTAAGGTCAGCATTTAATAGGCTTATTGGTCTCATATTTTCACATTTATTAGAGGGTTTACCTGGTTTTGGCAACAGTATAATTAAGGCATTATTCATGTATGGTGGTAAATTACTATTTTGAAATGCTTCTAAAACCGTTTCCAAAAATGGTTTTATTAATTTATTCTTAAATTTTTTTATAGAGGTCAACTGGAAGACCATCTGGTCCTGCACTTTTTCCTGATTTCATATTATCAATGGCTAGCCCAACTTCTTCTTGACTAATTTTAGACTCCAGTATCTCCCTGTTTTCATTTGGAATACAAGGTATAGATAATCCGTCCAAAAACCCGTTTAGTTTTCTTAAGTCAGTTTTATTTTATTTTATTATTTGTCAATTATGTCAAAACCAAAGTAGCACAATTTCCACTTAATATAAAAGGGACTGAACTGAGATTTATTTGATTGTGTGAATATTAATTACAGAATAATTGAAATTGACAGGCACATCAACTGTAAAATAAACCGCTTGTTAATGTATTTATTTTTTCATCAGATCACTTGTGTGATCCTTTGTGAGTTATGTTCATAACTGTATCTTTTGGGGAATGGGAGTTGTTCAGTCATCAATATAATTTAGTTGATATGTGTAGTTTATAGTCTATCATCAATAAACTCATGCAGTAACAGGACACATTACAAATATTTGAGACCCATTGTAGTGCATCCTTTTATATTTTAGCAATAAAAGTACAAAACACCGCCCACACTTGAAGCCAGGGCAAGAAGAGACACTTTTACAGACAAGACAAACTTTTATTGATAAAAACTCCATATTTTGACTGAGCGACTCCATACTCGGTGATGTACACCCTCAGTTAAAGTACTAAATTCCATTCAAGTGAATGTATTAATTCATTCTGATTGCTGAGGCCACAGTAAAAACAGATGATTTTAAATGTAGCCCAGCCCTTGTAAAATCTACTTTTCTGAAGCACAGCTACATGAAAATTGTGGTTAAATACAACAACAAAGTACTTTATTGTCACATTCAAATTGTAATCGCTCCTGTTTTGTTTTTCTTTTGAATTCTTGGATGGAATATGGGTGGGCAATATAAGCTGCGGCTTCAGCCATCACCCATTTCGGATAACCTATGTTGAACTGTATAATCAGAGGGGTTATTGTTTAATTTGACCTTGTTAGATTTTTTTTCCCCTTTGTTATATTATTCTATTTTCTTTTAATCTTTACTTTTAATCTATCCGAAATAAAGATTCATTCATTCATTCACATTCCACCACTGGCTTTTAGCAACAAGTGTATTTCCCAAATATGTTTTAAACTTGCTTTAATTAACCACCACCCATTTCTGTCTTTTGTCTAGGCAAGAGGGAAACGGTCCACCCCAACTGGATCTTGCCTCACTATTTACAGAGATGCAGGCTGAACATCTGCTGAACCAGGACCAGTACGAGGGGCCGATCCAGTTGCTTCTCAGTGAGGCAGTGTGGCCGGCGTGTGTGACCTATTCCAGTTTCTTTTTTTTTTTTTTTTACAGTTTGAATTTTGCACATTCTGAATAATCTGGAATTTGCTGCCGATTGTAATAAACAATTTAGTGACTTATGTGTTTGCATCATGATTTTTTGTTTTGTCTGTTAAGACACTGGTGGGAAAACAGTCTACAAATCATTTATCGGTGACCTTGAAAATAATGGCTCATTTTTAAGAAAAAAGTAACCAAAACAATTATTTTATTAACTTAAGACTGTATTGTTGGTTGTGCCACCGCAGAAGACCCTGCATACTTTAGTGATAGTACCAGTACATGGAGGAATTCTGGGTCATATTAGCGTCTGCTCTTCATCATAATGGGTTTGGGCAGGGGTGTCCAATCATGTGCCATGGAGCCTGCAGGCTTTACCTCCAAACAGTGTCTTCAACAGCAGATTCCGCTGAACTTCTTCCACTGACTGCTGATCAGTGAGAACACCTGCTGAAGAGACTGGGTAGAAGAGAGAACCTGCAGGGTCTTGGCCCCCCATGACACATGATTGGAAACCCCCGGGTTAGGGTTTAATGGAATTTAACATTTTAACACAAACTGCTTTATGGTTCATAATCCTGTTGACAGACTTACACCAAACCAAAAGTGATTTCTCAAACTGCTGGATTGTTCTTACACAGCTTTTCCCATCTGTTAGTATTTAATTTGTGCCACATGGTGGTAACCTTCACATATAAAAAAGAGACATCTGCAAAAACTTCAGAGGTTTATTGTCAGTGCAATATTACATGAATGCATTGTACAGTACATTGTTGATGCAGAGAATATATATTTCTACAGTACATGTACAGTGGGGCAAAAAAGTATTTAGTCAGCCACCAATTGTGCAAGTTCTCCCACTTAAAAGATGAGAGAGGTCTCCAATTTTCATCATAGGTATACCTCAACTATGAGAGACAAAATGAGAAAAAAAAATCCAGAAAATCACACTGAATGATTTTTTTAATGAATTAATTGGTAAATTCCTCGGTAAAATAAGTATTTGGTCAATAACAAAAGTTCATCTCAGTACTTTGTTATATACTCTTCGCTGGCAATGACAGAGGTCAAACGTTTTCTGTAAGTCTTCACAAGGTTTTCACACACTGTTGCTGGTATTTTGGCCCATTCCTCCATGCAGATCTCCTCTAGATCAGTGATGTTTTGGGGCTGTCGCTGGGCAACACGGACTTTCAACTCCCTCCAAAGATTTTCTATGGGGTTGAGATCTGAAGACTGGCTAGGCCACTCCAGGACCTTGAAATACTTCTTACGAAGCCACTCCTTCATTGTCCGGGTGGTGTGTTTGGGATCATTGTCATGCTGAAAGATCCAGCCACGTTTCATCTTCAATGCCCTTGCTGATGGAAGGAGGTTTTCACTCAAAATCTCATGATACATGGCCCCATTCATTCTTTCCTTTACACGGATCAGTCGTCCTTGTCCCTTTGCAGAAAAACAGCCCCAAAGCATGATGTTTCCACCCCCATGCTTCGCAGTAGGTATGGTGTTCTTTCTCCTCCAAACACGACAAGTTGAGTTTTTACCACAAAGTTCTATTTTGGTTTCATCTGTCCATATGACATTGTCCCAATCCTCTTCTGGATCATCCAAATGCTCTCTAGCAAACTTCAGACGGGCCTGGACATGTACTGGCTTAAGCAGGGGGACACATCTGACACTGCAGGATTTGAGTCCCTGGCGGCGTAGTGTGTTACTGATGTAGCCTTTGTTACTTTGGTCCCAGCTCTCTGCAGGTCATTCACTAGGTCCCCCCATGTGGTTGTGGGATTTTTGCTCACCATTCTCGTGATCATTTTGACTCCACGGGGTGAGATCTTGCGTGGAGCCCCAGATCGAGGGAAATTATCAGTGGTCTTGTATGTCTTCCATTTTCTAATAATTGCTCCCACAGTTGATTTCTTCACACCAAGCTGCTTACCTATTGCAGATTCAGTCTTCCCAGCCTGATGCAGGTCTACAATTTTGTTTCTGGTGTCCTTTGACAGCTCTTTGGTCTTGGCCATAGTGGAGTTTGGAGTCTGACTGTTTGAGGTTGTGGACAGGTGTCTTTTATACTGATAATGAGTTCAAACAGGTGCCATTAATACAGGTAACGAGTGGAGGACAGAGGAGCTTCTTAAAGAAGAAGTTACAGGTCTGTGAGAGCCAGAAATCTTGCTTGTTTGTAGGTGACCAAATACTTATTTTACTGAGGAATTTACCAATTAATTCATTAAAAATCCTTCAATGTGATTTTCTGGATTTTTTTTTTCTCATTTTGTCTCTTATAGTTGAGGTATACCTATGATGAAAATTGGAGACCTCTCTCATCTTTTAAGTGGGAGAACTTGCACAGTTGGTGGCTGACTAAATACTTTTTTGCCCCACTATATCTAGTAAATCAAGTATTTTCCATGTAACCTTGTGACTGCATTATTTTAATTGCTTTTAATCCTAGATCAAGTTTGTTTTGGCCTAAAATGCATCATAATTGTCAAATATATCTTATTATACCTAACTCAGTACTGTTTACTTTTTGAATATATATTTTGTGGCTAATATAGTTATTAACCTGGCGATCAAGTTGTGTCAGCTGATCATTTTTTGCTATGACACCGCCTCAGACTCAGTGCTGCTGGAGCAGCTACATCCATGATGTCTCAACAGTCTCTCCATGATTTTCACGCAGATCAAAGCAATTTGTTGCACAGGAAATAAACGTTTCTACAAACATTCTTAAACTCCACAACCACTGATCGTTTGTGAAGCTGGGGTGACATCAGTGACAGGCTGTGTTGAACGCCCAGACCAACCGTTTGAAGCAGTAATTTCCCCACAACAGAGCCATCTGAAACACACACACACAGCATACATATTTTAGTACCTAACAGCGATAACTTGCAGACATTACAGTGTAGCACGACGTACTTATAGCAAACTAGCATTAGCAACCATTAGCTTACCGTCATATATGACCTAGTTTGTATCCTCATGTCTTCGGCTCTCCCAGGAGCTGCAGTACTATTCCAGAGTGTTTCGTCTCGCTGCCTGTACCCTTGTCTGGCAGTCCTTTTTGGCATTTACGGTGACAAAAAGCCACAGACCGAGGAGTCGCCTTGTACAGCCGCCATGTTATGTTTTGCTTGGGTCGCGTGTTTTACGTCACGGGAGTGTGGCGCCGCCTTGCTGTAAAAAAAAAATCCCGCCCACCCCAGCTTAACCCCACTTTACCCGGCTGCTATGGAGACACAACCGAGGCCGAAACGAGTAGTGGCGAATCGAGGCGAGGCGAGTTAGGCCGATCGGGGCTAGTGGAAAAGGGCCTTATATCAGCACTCAGACCATGACACAGTTCAGTTTTATCCAGTTTACAATATAACCATTCAGAAAGCAGACCTGACACCTTAACTGAAATTCAACAAACATTATTCAGAATTCAAATGATGGGAATTGTAATAAAATTTTGATGGATACGACACATATTAGCATCACTGGAAATGAAATGGCTGATAAAGTGGCCAAAGTGCCACAAAACATGGGGACACGGGTTTGGCAGTTACTGTAAGTGAAACGGAATTTAAAAGTATCATTAAACAGAAACTCAAGGAAAGGTGGCAAAAACAGTGGGAGGAAGAAAGGAAAGGGAGATGGTATTACAGGGTTCAAAGGATGGTGGGAAGAATGAGGGTGGTAGGGGAAAACTGAAGAGTGGAAACTGGAATTTCAAGACAGGTTTGGTCATACTGGGCTTAATGGAAATATATTTAAAATAGGAAAGCATAATACAGGAAGATGTGAAGAGTGTGGAGAGGAGGAAACAATAGATCATGCTGTATTACACTGCAGGAGAGATATTCAACAGAGAAGGATAATGATCATAAACTTTGAAAAGAAGAAAATCAATTTTAACCTAACTGCGGCAGCAACTCACCCTTGGCTAGGGGATCCTAGGTTCAATCCCAGCCCCTGACCAACAGTGATATGTGTAGAGTTTGCATGTTCTCCCTGTGCCTGCGTGGGTTTACTCCGGGATTTCTCCAGTTTCCTCCTGCATGCCAAAAAACATGCAAGTTAGGTTAATTGGCATCAAACTGTTGATTCTAAATTGTCCTTCGGTATGACTGTGAGAGTGAATGGGATAAGCTCAAGCCGCCCCCCCCCCCCCCCGCAACCCGAAAAGGATTAAGCGGAAGAAGATGGATGGATGGATAGAGATTTTAGGGGACAAGATACTTTCAGTTTTTAGGTAATATTAAACTAACTGAACATATATGAGTAGTTTCTTTTTTTTGCGGGGGGGGGGGTGTGAATGGAAGCTTGTAAGATGACCCATCCGATCCAGTAGATGGCGGTAATGCGCAAAGCACATTTGTCAACCATCAAAATCCAAAGAACAGTTGCAGGCAATGGCAACAGATGTGATGTCAGTAGGAACAGGAGTTTCTAATGACTTTGAAATAGAAAATGGTGTTCCTCAGGGGAGTGTGATAAGCCCTGTTTTATTCAATATAATGATTAATGACATGTTTGCGGATCAAGAGAGATCCATCAAAACAGCACTATATGCAGATGATGGAGCCATATGGACGAGGGGAAGAAATGAGAAATTTATGTTCAAAAACATCAAAGTGTCAAAGTCAAAGTGCCTTTATTGTCATTCTGAAACGGATGATAAAATAAAGGCAGCGTTGAGAGTTTTAAGTAGAGTTTATTAAATCATACCGCCTTCACGGGAACTCGGCTCCAGCCCATAGTGTGAGCAGGCTGAAGCTGAATTCCTCAGGCTCTCAGAGAGGAGACACAGTGTGTGTCAGCAGCAGTTGCAGGAATCAGATTGAGAGGATGAACATGAAAATCAGACAGTTTATATACTCAGCTCAGACAATAGATCAAAGACATTCACAGTGTGAGATATGGGCATTTGCATATGAGAGACACACATAACAATGAGGAGATTGCTGGCCAGGAATTCACCTCTGCTCCAGCTGCAGGACAAAAGAGGTTACAAGGCACATCTACATATTGATATCAGTGTCTAGGTCACAGTGAGGACAGGAGGCATGAAACAATGCATGAAAGGCACATTAACATCACAGTAGTGAGCCAGAAGAAGCGGGGCTGCCTGTAGACATTAATACACACATTTCACTGTTCTGTTAATTGCTCTAGCCGAGCGCTGTGTCTGTCCAGTCTGTTGTGGGGGTTACACCAACCCGCCACAATTCCATTGTTAATAAACAATGCAACGAAATTGAGAAATTGAGATACAGTATGTGTTGATTGTGCAGATATGGGAGGAGACTGAAGCCCAAAAGATGTGCCGACTGAAACTCTGTCTGGGGGGGGGGGGGGGGGTGATATGGCAATGCCTATTGGTGATATACTGTAGCAATGTATATTGTGGTTGTGGTTGTGTCAGCAGACAGCGTCTCAGTCAGGAGGCAGTGGTTAAACACAAGAGAATAATAAGCAGGGACCTCATGGGGAGTTGGCAGGAAGAGAGAGCTGGGGGTTTAAGGGAAATGTATGGTGGAGGTGAAATGTCATGCAGATGTGAGATGATCTGTGGAGTTTTTAAGGAGAAACCTGGTTTGGCTGATGCAGTGCTTTCTGTGTATGATGATGTGAGAATGTGAATAAAACTTCGTCTGATCGTAATTTGGCCTCATCATTTCCACACTCTCCACACTGCACATATCTGCACACCAGGACACACCAGGATATCTGCACATCAGGAAAGCAATGGAGAAAGTGGAAAAGTGGTCATATGAGTGGGGATTTAACTTTTCAAACAGTAAAACCTGCTATATGACTTTCACAAAAAAACACAGAACTGGTACAGAACCATTAACATTATATAATCAACCAATAGAGAAAGTCAGTGAGTTCAAATATCTAGGATTGTGGTTTGATAGTGCATACGCATGGAGAGTTCATGTTGAAAATCTGGAGACAAAGTGCAAAAAAAGTAATTCATCTCATAAAAGCTGTAGCTGGACACAAATGGGGTGCAGATAAACAGGCATTAATTGACATTTACAGAGCACTAATGCGATTGACAATAGACTACGGATGCATGATTTATGGAGCAGCTGCGGCGGATGATAAAAAATATAAGCGAATGCTGTAGGTTTTAAGGAGAGTTTAATTATATCATCCAGCCGTCACAAGCTCCGCTCCCGGCGCCGTGCATGCGCGCCAGGAGCGAGCCCAGCGGCTCTCAGAGAAGGAGGGCACAATGTCTGTGTCCAGCAGCAGCAGTTGCAGAAGTGGGAATGAGAGGATGTGTTACAGAACCTGTGCAGTATTTATACCAAACTCAAACAATACATCAAAGCAAATTCACAGCAGTTGGTCTGATCAAAGGGACTGCAGAACAGGCATGAGACATTTGCATTTGTAAGACCTACATAACAATAGGCAGATGCAGCCTCTGCTCTGGCTTGCAGGACAAAGAGGTTACAAGGCACATCTACATATTGATCTCAGCCTCTAGGTCACAGTAAGGACAGGACGCATGAACACTATAAATGAATGGCACATTACATCACAATACATGAATGGCACATTGCATCACAATACATGCATGGCACATTGCATCACAATACATGCATGGCACATTACATCTCAGTAGTGCAGCGGGAAAAACCAAGGAGTGCGAGCTGACTGTCTCTGTGTTCTGTCTCTGTGTTGTGGGGGGTTGAATCAACCCGCTACACTGCTCCCGCCCAGAGGGCACGGTAGGGGACCGTGGCCTCGATGTTGCAGTTTGGGCAGCGAGCAGGGAAAAGCTCTGTGCAGGAGGAGGGGGAGGGGGGTAGCAAATGCTGACCGGGCGCGGGAAAACTGTTCGAGTCGCGCCAAAAGTGTTTGCTGCTCCGTGATGTCTCGTCTGAACATGCGGAGATCAGAAGAAGAAAAATTTGTCTCTGACTCCTCCCGTGGCCATGAAGAAAAGCGAGAGCGGCTGTAAGAAAAAAAAAAAAAAGAAAGAAACAAAAGCAGAGGGACTGGTGTGTTGGCTTTAGGTGCAGGAGCAACCCCAAAGCCCCCCGGGAACAGCTGATGGCTGAATTCCCCTTGTGTGCCGTGTCTAAGACCATAAAATCCAGTGAACAAGCTGCGGGCCTCAGGTGTACAAGCAAGCCTGAAGGGCCAGTGTGCAGCAGAAGGAAGGCGGTCAGTGAAGCCGTTATTGCCCTGTGCGTGGTGTGCCGTCCTCGTAACTCCCCGGTGCGCGCGCGGGGGTTCCGTGCTTGGGTGGGCCGCTGGAGTGGCGAGTCAGGGTGCAGAATCTTGGCGGAGATCTGCGCAGACGGCGCCGATAAAATCCAGGTTGAGCTGTGGCTGCAGATTGGCCATGGTGCGTTGGAGCGGTGAGAGGAAATAGAAGATCTTTTGTCCCTCAGGCTCGTGCAGATGCATTGGAGCGGTGGGAGAGAATAGACGATCTCTGTTCCTCAGGCTCGGGTAGACGAGATGAATCGCTGAAAAGGGGGAGTAGCGGTGAGAGGGAGAAAACGTTCTGTGTCCCTCGGTTGGTCCAGCGTGGACGTCCCGATCTCAGGCAAGTGTCGCGCCATGACGTTTTCTGCAGATTTTCCCGGTCGTGGGTGATGTCCGGGGAACGGGCTCGCCTGTGTTGGCTCCGCGTCGAGGTCTCCCTGAAGCCGAAGGGAGAGCAGCTTGTCAGGCTGCTGTGTTCGCTGGCAGCGTGGTTTTTTCAGCATCGGTTCGCCAGCGTGGCCGTCCAAATCAGAAGGCTGCGTCGCACAAAGCGTGTGCGTCTTCAAGGGGTCACCAGTGCGGCGGATGATAAAAAATATAAGCGAATGCTGTAGGTTTTAAGGAGAGTTTAATTATATCATCCAGCCGTCACAAGCTCCGCTCCTGGCGCCGTGCATGCGCGCCGGGAGCGAGCCCAGCGGCTCTCAGAGAAGGAGGGCACAATGTCTGTGTCCAGCAGCAGCAGTTGCAGAAGTGGGAATGAGAGGATGTGTTACAGAACCTGTGCAGTATTTATACCAAACTCAAACAATACATCAAAGCAGATTCACAGCAGTTGGTCTGATCAAAGGGACTGCAGAACAGGCATGAGACATTTGCATTTGTAAGACCTACAAAACAATAGGCAGATGCAGCCTCTGCTCTGGCTTGCAGGACAAAGAGGTTACAAGGCACATCTACATATTGAACTGTCTCAAGGTCACAGTAAGGACAGGACGCATGAACACTATAAATGAATGGCACATTACATCACAATACATGAATGGCACATTGCATCACGATACATGCATGGCACATTATATCACAATACATGCATGGCACATTACATCTCAGTAGTGCAGCGGGAAAAACCAAGGAGTGCGAGCTGACTGTCTCTGTGTTCTGTCTCTGTGTTGTGGGGGGTTGAATCAACCCGCTACACAGCGGCAAAGACAACTCTGGAAAAAATAGACAGAATGCAGCATAGAGCACTTTGCCTGTGCACTGGAGCCGTCAAAACAACACCAAACAATGCAGTTTTAATAGAAGCAGGAGAAATGCCAATGGATTTGAGAAGAGATAAACTTGCATTATCATACTGGGTCAAGCTGAAAGGAAGTGATGAAGCTGTGGAGTGTGTAAAATAAGAGACATATTCACGACAGACGGTTTATTACACACTTCACATCTTTCAAGCACAGAACAGAATCACATTTCAGCAGGCACTCTTCTTTTACCCAAATCACTCCTCACAAGTTTCATGGCATTTCTCCAAACACAACATGACATTTGCATTACACTGCATTCAACCCCCTACGTCCTTGACTCCTTCCTGCTATCTCACCAGGAATCTCCTGAGCATTGTTCTCCCATGCTTATCCACTGTCTCTTGTCTGAGATGCTAAATAATCCGACTCCCCCAAGGTGCTACACTGCCCCCCCCAGCATCTTAGATAGAACAGTAGAACATTAGTCCACACACCGTTTGGGCTTCCGTCTCCTCCCATATCTGCTGTAACTGGGGTTTACCGCCTCCGTGGCGCTGCTGTGCCGGTGGGGGGCTGCTGGGAGTGTGTCTGACTGCGGGTGTGCCGTGGCGAGGGGGGGGCCACTTCGGTCTGTCCGTGTGGCTGCTCTGGTGAATCGTTTCCCTGGGGAGCTCTCCGTGGGGGTCTCCCATGCCAAGGGGCCCTAGCCAACAGCACTTGCTCGTCCGCCACAACAAAAGCGGGTTTGAGTCTGTCTGTGCCAATTTTCTCCCGCCTACCCCCCAAGTCTAGCAAAAAAATGCTTATCCCCTGTTTCCAACACTCTGAATGGTCCATCATAGGGTGAGCGCAATGGACGGCGGTGGGCATCGTGTCTGACGAACACGAACTCCGCGCTCTTCAAAGTTTTAGGCACGAAAACACGCGGAAAACAGTGGTGGGCAGGGCCCGGCAGTGTGCCTGTGTTTGCGCTACGCTGCAAAAACTGAGACGGGCAGCTGCCCGGCGCGGGAGTATCTGGTAGAAATTCCCCGGGCAGCCGTAGGGGCTGCGCAAAAACCAGCTCTGCCGGGGAAGCTTTGAGATCCTCTTTTGGCGCGGAGCGCAACCCCAATATAACCCACGGCAACCTGTCCACCCAATTTGCATCCGTCAGTGAAGCCCTGAGTGCTGCTTTCAGTGATCTATGAAAACACTCGCATAAACCATTGACCTGTGGGTTGTATGCGGTTGTGCGATGAATTGAAACACCCAGGCTGCGGGCCATCACGGACCAGAGTTCGGAAACAAATTGAGGGCCCCTGTCGGACATAATGTCCGACGGGACTCCAAAACGCGCTACCCATGCTGTTAAAAAAGCGCGTGCTACATCCGCGGACGTGGTTACCGCCAGCGGGACTGCTTCTGGCCAGCACGTGGTGCGGTCCACCACTGTCAGGAGGTGCGTGCACCCCTGTGATGGCGTGAGGGGGCCCACGAGGTCCACGTGAACATAGTCGAACCTCTTAGCCGGTACCCGAAACGGCTCCAAGGGAGCCTTTGTGAGTCTGTGTACCTTGGCTCATTGGCACGCCACGCAGGCTGCAGCCCACTCTTTTACTTGTTTGCATAGGCTCGGCCACACAAACTTCTCTCCCACCATTTTGACCGACGTGCGCACTCCTGGGTGTGCCAGAGTGTGAACCGACTCAAACATGTGGTGGCGCCACGTGACCGGGACCACCGGACGCAGGCGTCCCATGGAGACATCGCAGATTGGGGGGGGGGCATCTTGCAGCACCCTGCTCTCCAGCCTTAACCCTGTTGTTCGAAACTGGAGCGCGCACACGTCTGCATCGCTAATCTGCTCCGCGGCCATGGCTGCGTAATCTATCCCCACGCAGACTGGGGCCACCATGGCGCGCGAAAGGCAGTCCGCCACCACATTCAGTTTACCCGACACATGCTGAATATCGGTAGTAAACTCTGAGATCGCGGCCAGCTGTCTCTGCTGCCGGCCTGACCATGGTTCTGAAACCTTGGCCATCGCAAATGTTAGCGGCTTGTGGTCCACGAACGCGGTGAAGCTGCGCCCTTCCAGCCAGAACTGGAAGTGGCGTATGGCCAGGTGGAGAGCCAGTAACTTCCTGTCAAATGCGCTGTATTTACGTTCGCTGTCGCGCAAAGTTCTGCTGAAAAAAGTGAGCAGCTGCCAAGCCCCGGCGACGCGCTGCTCTACGACAGCCCCTATGGCCACGTCTGAAGCGTCGGTGGTGAGCGCTATCCGGGCCGCTGGGTCCGGATGCGCCAGCAGTGCGGCGTTTGCCAGGGCTGCTTTAACCTTCGAGAACACCCGCTCCCGCTCCGGGGTCCATTCGACCCTATCCGCGGGTTTCTGTTTCTTGAGTGCGACGTACAATGGTTGCATGAGCTGCGTCGCATGGGGAAGGAAACCGTTATAAAAGTTCACCATCCCCAAAAATTCCTGCAGCGCCCTGACCGTCTGAGGCTGGGGAAAATCTGCCACGGCGCGCACTTTGTCGGGCAGCGGGATCGCTCCTTCCGGAGAGATGCGGTGCTCCAAAAAAATCAATCTCCATCACGCCGAACTCGCATTTCGCCGGGTTGATTATCAACCCGTGCTCCTCCAACCTCCGGAAAACTGTCGTGAGGTGAGTTTCGTGTTCATCTTTGGATGCACTAGCTACCATGATGTCGTCCAGGTAGATGAACACGAACGAGAGATCGCGCAGCACTGCATCCATCATGTGCTGGAATGTCTGTGCCGCTCCTTTTAACCCGAATGGCATACGCAGGAACTCGAATAAACCGAACGGAGTTATTACCGCTGTTTTAGGTACGTCCTCCGCGTGCACTGGGACTTAGTGGTAACCGCGGACCAGGTCTATCTTGGAAAAAATGCCCGCTCCAGCGAGGTGAACGGAAAAATCCTGTATGTGGGGAATTGGGTAGCGGTCGTGTGCTGTGGCGCTGTTCAACCTGCGGAAATCACCGCACGGTCGCCACGATCCCTCAGCCTTAGGGACCATGTGTAGCAGGGATGCCCATGGGCTGTTCAAACGCCTGATGATGCCCAACCTTTCCAGGTTGGCGAACTCCTAGTGCTATGGCCAGTTTAGCTGCGTCCAAGCCCCGAGGTCTTGCAAAAATGGGTGGCCCGGTGGTGGTGATAAAGTGCTCCACCCCGTGCTTAGCGATGGCCGCGGAAAACGTCGGGACCGTGAGTGCTGGGAACTGAGTGAGCAGTGTGTGGAACTTACCGCCTGGAGCTGTGACGTTGGCTTGTGCTGTTGGCCGGGTCACTCGAGCTATACAGGGGAGAGAGTCAAAGGACAGTGCATTAACCAGGTGCCTGTTAGCAACACCAACCAGTAAACCATGTGCACACAGAAAATCAGCCCCCAGGATATGGTAATTCAGTGCTGCTACGACAAAAGTCCACTCGTATGTACGGCCGTGTAGAGATAAGAGCAGAGTCCTCTCACCAAAGGTCTTAATTTCCTAGCCGTTTGCTGCCAACATCACAGGGCTGCTAGTTCCTGCCAGCCAGTCGGCGTAGGTTGGCAGGATGAAGCTCTTCTGGGCTCCGGTGTCCACGAGGAAACGCCTCCCCGAGCGCGCGTCCGTCATGTAGAGCAGCTTGCTCTCTTAACCGAGGGTCGCAGCTGCTACCGACCGTCGGCCTCGGCATTTTCCCGAGCGCTTGAATTGGCATGGTGGCGCACATCTGCGTGCGATCACTCCGAAGCGGCGGTGGTAGAAACAGAGCGTGTCCCTCTGGCGCTCCTTGGCCCCTGCTGCTGCTACCGTCGGTGGCTCCTCGCCTCCTCTGGTCATCTCGCTGGGCTCCGCCGCTGCCGCGTTGACTGTGATCGCCCTGGTGGTGAGGATGATCTGGTCTGCCTCCTGGGCTAGGGCACTGTAGTCCCGCGCGGCCAGCAATGGCGAATTGGCCAGAACCGCTCTCGCCTCTGTTGGATGGTTCCGGAGGAAAAGTTGGGCAAACAGAAAGTGCCCATCGTCTGTGCCCATTAACGCCAGCATCTTCTCCATCAGGTCTACGGCCGAACCATCTCCTAACTCGGTCCGCGTCAGGAGCCTCTCCGCTCTCTCACATTCCGAGAGCGTGTAGCGCTGGATGAGCACAGCCTTGAGCGCCTCATATTTGTTGCGGGCTGGTGGCTGATCGAGCAGGCTCGCTACCTGCTGAGCTGTGCGGGCATCCAGAGCTGCGACCACATGATAGAATCTGGTGTCGTCTGCCGTTACTCCCCGGAGGGCGAACTGGGCCTCGGTGTGGTGGAACCAAGAGCGCGGGTTGTGCTGCCAGAAATCCGGTAGCTTGACTGAAACCGCACACGCGTGGCTGGGGGCTCCCGACTGGGCCGGCTCCGGGGTTCTTGCCTCGTGTTCCATAATACGTCTTGGGTCACCAGTGTGGAGTGTGTAAAATAAGAGACATATTCACGACAGACGGTTTATTACACACTTCACATCTTTCAAGCACAGAACAGAATCACATTTCAGCAGGCACTCTTCTTTTACCCAGATCACTCCTCACAAGTTTCATGGCATTTCTCCACACACACAACATGACATTTGCATTACACTGCATTCAACCCCCTACGTCCTTGACTCCTTCCTGCTATCTCGCCAGGAACCTCCTGAGCATTGTTCTCCCATGCTTATCCACTGTCTCTTGTCTGAGATGCTAAATAATCTGACTCCCCCAAGGTGCTACAAAGCAAATATTTCAAAAACAACACTACAAGACTGCTGGGAATACTCTAATTTCCAGGGACATGGGTTTGGGTGGACAATTGAAAGAAAAGCCAGAATGTATGGGCTGCACACTATTGATATAGCAACACCAGTCCAGTGAGTAATGTTCCCCTTTGGCTGTTTCCAGGAATAGTAGACGCTAGTCTGCTAATGAGTAAAAAGGATTGGCTTATGAGTGAAGTTGGTGTTAAAACAAGCATTTACCTCAAGAACAATTACTATAACTTCTTACAGCTTGATACTGATGGTTCAAAGAACAAAGAGGGCTCTGTTGGAGTTGGAGTATACATTACAGAGTTTAAAGTGACCATCTCAAAAAGACTCTTCAACAATACATCCGTGTTTACAGCAGAGATGGTGGCAATAATTATTGCTTTGCAGTGGGTGGAGGAGGTCAGACCGGACAGGGTGGTGGTGTGCACGGATTCACTTGCAGCGTTAAAAACCGTACAGACACTAAAATGTACAAGGGAAGACATTGTTGATTGAACTATATCACAGCTTATTTAAGGTACACAGCTGTGGTGGAGAAGTTCAGTTTTGTTGGGTTCCTACACATGAAGGGGTGAAAGGGAATGACAAAATACCATTGTTATTAACTTTATCATCGTCCCCATGTTACCATTGTGGACAGCAGTGGCTCAGGAGGTACAGCAGGTTGTCCAATAACTACATGGTTGGCGGTTCGAATCCCACTCTCCCCAGATATCCTGCCGTTGTGTCCCTGGGCAAGACACTTCACCCCAATTGCTCCTGGTGGGTCTGGAAGCGCCATGTTAGGCATCATGCCACCATCAGTGTGTGGATAGCAGGATCTGTAAAGCGCTTTGGTCATCAAGAGATGAGAATAAAAGCGCTATATAAGTGAATGCCATTTACCATTGTCTCTTGGAAAAGGTGAAGGGAAAGCAGTAATCAAGAACAAAGGAACCGAGCTATGGCAAAAAAAGATGGGATGAAGATCATAAAGGTAGATCGTATTACAGAATACAAAAATCTATTGCAATAAAGAATTACATAACCTAAAGGAGGGAAGACATCATTATGGCAAGACTCAGACTGGATCACACAGGTATAAATGGCACTGAATGGCAAGAAGAATCATAAGAAGGGCTCTTTTCTCTCTTTTTTTTAAAAAATAACACAGGATTAAGTCATAGAATTTAAGGGTCGGGCTCAGATGACAGGGGCAGTGTGGTGGCGGAGTGGTTTGCACTGTGGCAGCACAGCAACTCACTCTTGGCCGGGGGATCCTGGGTTCGATCCCAGCCCCCGACCAACAGTGATCTGTGTGGAGTTTACATGTTCTCCCCGTGTCTGTGTGGGTTTGCTCTGGGATTTCTGCATTTTCCTCCCACAAGCCAAAAACATACAAGTTAGGTTAATTGGCATCAAACTGGAGATTCTAAATTGTCCTTAGGTGTGACTGTGAGAGTGAATGGTTGTCTGTCTCTCTGTGTTGGCCCTGCAATGGACTGGTGATCTGTCGAGGGTGTACCCTGCCTCTCGCCCAAAGATGCTGCTGGGATAGGCTCCAGCACCCCGCCCCCCCCCCCCCGCCCCGCGACCCGAAAAGGATTAAGCGGAAGAAGATGGTTGGATGGATGGATGGGTCAGACGACATAATGTTACAAACTCTTGTACAGTAGGTGGCGGTATGCACCTTTCAGTTGTTTGC
Source organism: Pholidichthys leucotaenia (assembly GCA_020510985.1). Classification (NCBI taxonomy): domain Eukaryota; kingdom Metazoa; phylum Chordata; class Actinopteri; order Cichliformes; family Pholidichthyidae; genus Pholidichthys; species Pholidichthys leucotaenia. Next base: position 51,891,429 of record CM035836.1, read on the forward strand.
TATCCGCCAGTAACTGGAAGAAGAAGAAGAAGAAGAAGAAGAAGAAGAAGAAGAAGAAGAAGAAGAAGAAGAAGCCTTATGACGTCATTTCGGCTCATGCGTTCCTCGATTTAAGATGGTCACGAGAGGATGGAACAAAGAACTTCGAACCGAGACTTGCTGCTAAAACTGTGAAAAAGACTTTGGTTGCTTACCAGCAAATGTAAGTAATACCTGTAAGACGACAACTAAGCTTCCCCGGAGAAGGTTGAGGCTCCGTTTTTAAATTTAAAGAGTATTTAAAAGAACGGAGAGTAAAGCTGGAATTTCCCCATTGTGGGACTAATAAAGGCTTATCTTAAAACCAGCTAGCTTAACTAGTTTAGCCGCGTTTCCTCTTCAAGCTGTGTTCATCTCCAGTTTATTTTAGCATTTTCTCTGAACGCTTCATTTCTGTGAACAACCGAGGTTCAGAGGAAAACGTGACATGAGATCAGTAAGCAGGCTACAGTTGTACATGTACAAGTATATTATTAATCCGGTGATTTACAGACTGATTCAGAGTTTTCTAAAGCCTCATTCAGAACATTCTAGTCCCACATAGCTATTGTGTGGATTTTTAACTGGGTTCAGCCAGCGGTGACGAGCAGCAGTGGTGGAGAAAAGTCTTTTGGAAACAAACGAAGCCAAAACCTTCTCCGGGTCAGCTTACCCGATCCGGGTATATATATATATATATATATATATATATATATATATATATATATATATATATATATGAAATGTATGTACACTACCATTCAAAAGTTTTGGGGTCACCCAGACAATTTTGTTTTCCATGAAAAGTCACACTTCTATTTACCACCATGAGTTGTAAGATGAATAGAAAATATAGTCAAGACATTGACAAGGTTAGAAATAATGATTTGTATTTGAAATAATAATTTTTTCCTTCAAACTTTGCTTTCATCAAAGAATCCTCCATTTGCAGCAATTACAGCATTGCAGACCTTTGGCATTCTAGCTGTTAATTTGATGAGTAATCTGGATAAATTTCACCCCACGCTTCTAGAAGCCCCTCCCACAAGTTGGATTGGCTGGATGGGCACTTCTTGCGTACCATACGGTCAAGCTGCTCCCACAACAGCTCAATGGGGTTTAGACCTGGTGACTGCGCTGGCCACTCCATTACAGATAGAATACCAGCTGCCTGCTTCTTCTCTAAATAGTTCTTGCACAATTTGGTGTGCTTTGGGTCATTGTCCTGTTGTAGGATGAAATTGGCTCCAATCAAGCACTGTCCACAGGGTATGGCATGGCGTTGCAAAAGGGAGTGATAGCCTTCCTTATTCAAAATCCCTTTTACCCTGAATAAATCTCCCACCTTACCAGCACCAAAGCAACCCCAGACCATCACGTTACCCCCACCTTGCTTGACAGATGGCGTCAGGCACTCTTCCAGCATCTTTTTTGTTCTGTGTCTCACAAATGTTCTTCTGTGTGGTCCAAACACCTCAAACTTCAATTCGTCCTTCCATAACACTTTTTTCCAATCTTCCTCTGTCCAATGTCTGTGTTCTTTTGCCCATATTAATCTTTTTCTTTTATTGGTCAGTCTCAGATACGGCTTTTTCTTACCACTCTGCCCTGAAGGCCAGCATCCCGGAGTCGCCTCTTCACTGTAGAGGTTGACACTGGCGTTTTGCGGGTACTATTTAATGAAGCTGCCAGTTGAGGACCTGTGAGACGTCTTATTTCTCAAACTAGAGACTCTAATGTACTTATCTTCTTGCTCAGTTGTGCAGCGGGGCCTCCCACTTCTCTTTCTACTCTGGTTAGAGACTGTTTGTGCTGTTCTCTGAAGGGAGTAGTACACACCGTTGTAGGAAGTCTTCAGTTTCTTGGCAATTTCTCAGATGGAATAGCCTTCATTTCTAAGAACAAGAATAGACTGTCGAGTTTCAGAATCAGAATCAGGTTTATTGCCATTGTTCATGTAGTACACAAACTAGGAATTTGTCTCGGTACAATGCTGCAACATTAAACATGATAAGATAAGAGAAATAAACTATACATGTAATAAAGTGTAGGATAAGATTAAGTGATACTGGTCAACAGTTAAAATATATATTAGCCAGCAGCAGATACTGTGGAGAACTATATAGTGCAGTCGGTAATGCAGGAAGAAAACAGTGATGATTGACATGAGTCTGGTTGAGCTGCTGTACATGGTGCACGAGAGTCACTTAGTGTTCAGCAGTCTAATGGCAGAGGGGAAGAAGCTGTTCATGTGACGGGAGGTTTTAGTCTGGATGGACCGAAGTCTTCTACCAGAGGGGAGGGGGGCAAACAGTACGTGACCAGGGTGTGAGGGATCGGCTATGATCCGGCCAGCACGCCTCCGGGTCCTGGAGATGTACAGATCCTGGAGAGATGGGAGCTTGCAGCCGATCACCTTCTCAGCAGTGCGCACGACGCGCTGCAGCCTTAGTCTGTCCCTGGCAGTGGCTCCTGCGTACTACACGGTTATGGAGGTGGTGAGGATGGACTCGATGATGGCTGTGTAGAACTGCACTAACATCTTGGTGGGTAGCTTGAGCTTCCTCAGCTGCCGCAGGAAGAACATCCTCTGCTGGGCTTTTTTGATGAGTGAGCTGATGGTCAGCTCCCATTTGAGGTCCCTGGTGATGGTAGTGCCTAGGAAGCGGAAGGAATCAGCAGTGGTGATGGGAGAGCCTGAGAGGGTGAGGGGGGGCAGAGGAGTAGTGACTTTCCTGAAGTCTACAATCATCTCCACTGTCTTCAGAGCGTTCAGCTGCAGGTTGTTATTGCTGCACCAGGTCGCCAGCTGGGCCACCTCTCTCCTGTAGGCGGACTCGTCGCCGTTGGAGATGAGCCCGATGAGGGTGGTGTCGTCCGCAAACTTGATCAACTTGACAGACTGGTGGCTGGAGGTGCAGGAGTTGGTGTAAAGGGAGAAGAGTAGGGGGGAAAGTACACAGCCCTGGGGTGATCCGGTGCTGATGCTAGTATAGTCTGAGACAGTCTTTCCCAGCCGCACATGCTGCCTCCGGTCCGTCAGGAAGTCGATGATCCACCTGCAGAGGGAGTCAGGCACGTTGAGCAGGGACAGCTTGTCCCGGAGCAGAGCGGGGCGGATGGTGTTGAATGCGGAGCTGAAGTCCACAAACAGGATCCTGGCGTAGGTTCCCGGGGAGTCCAGGTGCTGCAGGATGGAGTGGAGGGCCAGGTTGACTGCATCGTCTACAGACCTGTTGGCTCGGTAGGCAAACTGCAGCGGGTCCAGGAGAGGGGTGGTGATGGACTTGAGGTGGGACAGGACCAGGCGCTCAAAGGACTTCATGACTACAGAGGTGAGCGCTACAGGTCTGTAGTCATTAAGTCCAGTGATCCGTGGCTTCTTGGGGACAGGGATGATGGTGGAGGATTTGAGGCAGGATGGCACGTGGCATAACTTAAGGGAGGTGTTAAAAATGTCTGTGAATACAGGAGCCAGCTGTTTCGCACAGAGTCTCAGGGTGGAGGGAGACACGCCGTCTGGGCCGGGGGCCTTGCGCGGGTTCAGTCTGGAGAACTGTTTGAGCACATCCTGCTCACTGATGATAAGGGGAGGGGGGGAGGAGGGGGGGGGTGCCTTAAATGAAGTAGGGAATGTGGAGGCTGTGGAGCTGGAGGGAGGGGGGGAGTTGGACACAGATGACGAGGTGTCAAAACGGGCATAGTGTTGGGACAGTCTCTGACAAAGGGCTTTGTCATCCTGACCTTTAGGAGCCTGAGGCCGATAGTTGGTGATCTGCCTCAGTCCTCTCCACACGGAAGCCGAATCATTAGCAGTGAACTGCTGCTGGAGTCTCTCTGAGTACACAGATTTAGCCCTCTTCAGCTCTCTGTTAAACCGGTATTTAACCTCCCTGTAGCAGTCCCTGTCTCCACTTTTCAGCGCTGCTTCCTTCTCCTTCCTGATCTGTCTGAGCTTAGCTGTGAACCAGGGTTTGTCATTAGAGTAACTCACCCTGGTGCGTGATGGAAGAATGTTCTCTTCACAAAAGTGGATATATGAGTTCACAGTGTCCGTGTACTCATCCAGATCATGCGTGGCTCCTTTAAGCATGCCCCAGTCAGATATTTCCATGCACGTTTCCAGCTTCTCCTCAGCATCACTGGTCCGTATCTTCGTAGTGCTCACAACAGGTTTAGTGAGCTTCAATCTCTGTCTGTATGTGGGAATGAGGTGAACCATCACGTGATCAGATAATCCCAGCGCAGCTCGAGGGACAGCGCGATATGCGTCTTTCACTGTGGTGTAACAGTGATCCAGTGTGTTTAATCCTCTGGTGGGGCATTTAATAAACTGTTTGTAGCGGGGGAGATCGTGGCTCAGATTGCACTGATTAAAGTCGCCAGCCACAATAATCAGCGAGTCTGGAAAACTCCGCTCTGTGTGTTGAATGTGATCCGCGAGCACGCGCTGAGCTTCGCGCGTGTCCGCGTCGGGAGGGGCGTACACAGCGATCATTATAAAAGAAGCAAACTCCCGCGGGGAATAGAAGGGCTTGCAATTGATAACAAGAAAACTTTCACATGAAAGTTCTCTTTTTTCTGGCCATTTTGAGCGTTTAATCGACCTCACAAATGTGATGCTCCAGATACTCAACCTGCTCAAAGGAAGGTCAGTTTTATAGCTTCTCTAACCAGCTAAACTGTTTTCAGCTGTGCTAACATGATTGCACAAGGGTTTTCTAATCATCCATTAGCCTTCTGACGCAATGAGCAACACATTGTACCATTAGAAGACTGGAGTGATAGTTGCTGGAAATGGGCCTCTATACACCTATGTAGATATTGCACCAAATACCAGACATTTGCAGCTAGAATAGTCATTTACCACATTAGCAATGTATAGAGTGTATTTCTGATTAGTTTAAAGTTATCTTCATTGAAAAAAACAGTGCTTTTCTTTCAAAAATAAGGAAATTTCTAAGTGACCCCAAACTTTTGAACAGTAGTGTATGTGTGTCTTTTACACTGCTTGGTGACAAGGACAAGTCTTTCCAACAGCTTTACACAAATTCTTGATGTTGTTCTGGGCAGCACGGTGGTGCAGTGGTTAGCACTGTTGCATTACAGCTAGAAGGTTCCTGGTTCGAATCCCCAGGCTGGCAGGGGTTGGAACCTTTCTGTGTGGAGTTTGCATGTTCTCCCTGTGCTGCGTGGGTTTACTCCGGGGGCTCCAGTTTCCTCCCACAATCCAAAGACATGCATCAGAATCAGAAAGCTTTATTGCCAAGCATGTTTACATAAAAAACAAACATATGAGGAATTTGACTTGACATTGGGCGTGCTGAATAAGCGCATCTCAATGACGCGGCAGCCATGGAGGCGCCTGTCAGCAGAAGAGGGTAAAGAAGGGAATGAGGGGAAAGGGAAGTGACACAATGGGCAGAGAGAAAAAAGCATTGTTAATCAAAATAAAGCTCATTTTATGACCAAAATTGTGATTGCATAGAAAAAAACTCTCCAGTGCACAATTAGCAGACAATAGATCACACAAAAACAAAAGTTGAGAGAGACGGTGTGTGTGTATGTGTGTCAGTGTATGTATCAGTCGTGTGATGTTGTATGCAGTGTGTAGTGTGGGTGTGTCAGTTGCTAGTGAACAGCAGAGGGCGCCTCCTGGCAGTGGATGGATATTATAATCATGTGATCTATAAGGGTGATTCCATTTATTTGGGGTCCAGTGCACTATATCAGGGGTATCCGACTTTCAAGCGCTCTCTTTTTCTGTAATTTGCAGATGTCGGTTTCGCTTTTATAACATGCAAGGGAACATAAGAGTTTCAGATTAGCATTGCAATTTTAAAAAAAAATCATTGATTTTGCCGGTAACATCGAAACTATTGGTCGTGCCCCCTCATTTTTCCCAGTTTTTGTGACATGACAATCGCATCAATTTCCAAGTACCAGAAAGGGATCTCTGAGTAACTCTTTCTACTCATTTATGCAAGAGATAACAGAGTTGTAATGCAAATTCAAAATAAAACATTCCCCAATGTGATCGTATCTATGGTTTTTGTACGGCGACCCCTGCAAATTTACTCGTACGACGTAAATTTTCGTGTTCCCGAATTTACGCATCAACATGCAAGTTATTCTGTAAAGTAATGAGAAAAAAAGAAGTGCTGATGCTTTTCACTTTGCACCTTTCAAATCCCAAACCATACACGTAAAAAGGAGATCAGTCTTTGTGAAGCTCAGATGTAGAATATTTCAATAAAATCTCAAACATTTATGACACATCGAATATGGTGTCCCTTAAAAAATTTACGTCTTCGGTCTTGGTCGGCCGCGCGCAGCCCGTCTGGCGAGGTGAGCGCGCTGGGAAAGCCCTGGATTTTCTCTACCCCGGATGTGCTCAACCCATGTGGAGAGGATTTACCGTGGCCATTTGGGATCAGAAGTTATCGAAGGTCCAAACTTCCGTGTCCCACATTTACGCATTTTGTGATTTTACGTCTTATCCAACAAACGGAGAATTTGAAGGTATGTATACACGTTATCACATCTTAATATGTCATGAAAATGTAGCTGTTGATGAGTTTTGATGCGTTAAAAATACCGGAAGTGTTGAAGTTGTTTCGTGTAAAACGTGTGCCATTGCAAATTCAACTCCATACCGGGAAACAAAAGCCCTAGTGTCCCATTTACGCCTTAACTTACAAGTAGTTAAAGTGAGCTCTCATCCTCAAGAGTTTTGGACATTTGAATTATATACTTGTTTCTGGTGCTTCTTTATCCTCATAAAATACCTATTGGAGTTGTCGCTTATAAAGTATAATCTAAAAACGAGGGAAATGCCATAGACGTAAAGCAAATTAAAGGGAAACCAAAACAATAGCGTCTCCATTTACGTCGCCTGCACCAGGTAGTTTTCTGGAAATCAAGTCAATGTCATGGTTTATTTCGCATTATATTTGTTACCGTAGATCATTTTGCAAGTACCTGTATAAGTTTTAAGGTAAAAAAATTAGAAATATGTGTCGAAATGAGTGGCTGTACCTTGAGTGAGATCAAGACATAAACAAGGACTCAAACAAGTCTATAAGACATTCAAAATTTCATTTTCATGAAAAGAGGCTTTAAATAGGTCATGCTATTTGGGAAAGTAGTCAGACTAGAGTACCTAACACATGCCAACTTTCAAAGAATGAAAGTGTTCTTGGCTTTTATGTACAAAACCATTTTTAGGTTTGGTGTCCCCTTTACACCAGAAAAATGGACACAGTGTGCACACTTGCATGCCATCTGTTCCTGAACGCGAATGCCGTTACGAAAATAGTTAATAGTTTCATAAACCTGACACAATTGGATAGTGATTAGTCAGTTTCATGTGCAGATTTGATCAATTTTAAATTTTGCCACCAATGTCACACATTGGACCCCTAATAAATGGAAGCACCCATAAGCAAGTCCAGAGTCTATCTTTCTCGTGCTTGCAGATGGCAGAGTTTGAAGACACATGGTAACACTGTCCTTGAAGAGTTCAGTCTGCTGAAACAACAGCAATTGTTTGTCGATTGTTTGGGTTAGCAGAGCCGCCTCTTCCACCTTATCTTCATCGAGGAGGAATGTAAACAGGGCACCAAAAAAAAACCAAGGTCAAATCTGCAAAGTGCACTCAGAGAATAGAATTTTCCTCTCTCATGCGATTCTGTGCTTCATAATTTCCATGTACAGGCTTAAAAAACATTCCCTGGAGAGCACTAGCGACTCGAGATGTATTCCATCATCTGAATCAATTACCATTCAGTTCACCATGCTGCCTCGTGCACTCCCCAACTGGTCGAATTTGGTGAAGGAGCTTGCCTGGGTCCGCTTTTTGAACAGCTCTCCACCTTCCTCAATTTCTGAAACATCAGGAAACTCCAGAGCCAAAGTAGAAGTCCTGTGATCATAGCCAATAGATGTCTTCTGCATCTCCAGTCGAATCATACAGACGCATGAGTTCCCAATGTCCATGAGTCTTCCCCTTGGGTCCCCCCTGACCCGATCTTCTTTTAAAGTGGTGACAATCACATTTAAGCCGCTTTCCAGATCCATAATTTCTGTTTAGATTAAGATTCAGCAGAAGAAGAGCGACTAAACACAGACAAAAACGCAACATTGCAAGCTGGGATCAGAAGGGAGAGGATTAGGAGGGAGAGGAGGGAGAAAAGCGTCTGCTCTCTCTGAATGCTGGAAGAAGATGCATGTTAGGTTAATTGGCTGTTCTAAGTTGTCCCTAGATATGTTTCCTATAGGGCCTTAGAATAGAGGGTTAGTACTAGTGAAAGCCCTTGGAGTGGTCTTTGTGACTAGAAAAGTGCTATATAAGTGCAGGTTAGTTAGTTAGTTCTCCTTCTTCACGTTTCCAAATCACTGGATTGAGAATGTACTTGTACATTCAGAGATTGGATCCCAGGTGTTGGGTATGAAACTACCTCTGGAATGACGAGGCCAGGTGCATGATAGAACTCAGCTTTATATAACACACAAAATTAAGACCCTCCCAAATTTAGGACCCGAATCACGCACTAATAAAACCAAAACGAAAATGATCACATGACCAACAGTGATCTGTGTGGAGTTTGCATGTTCTCCCCGTGTCTGTGTGGGTTTACTCCAGGATTTCTCCGGTTTCCTCCCACATGCCCAAAACATGCAAGTTAGGTTAATTGGCATCAAACTGGGGATTCTAAATTGTCCTTAAGTATGACTGTGAGAGTGAATGGTTGTCTGTCTCTCTGTGTTGGCCCTGCGATGGACTGGCGATCTGTCCAGGGTGTACCCTGCCTCTTGCCCAAAGATGCTGGGATAGGCTCCAGTACCCCCCCCCGCCCCCGCGACCCAAAAAGGATTAAGCGGAAGAAGATGGATGGATGGCCTAACACATTCATACAACCAAAACCTAAACTAGGGAGGACGGGTGCACTACCGTCCTACCGCACACGGCAAGGTGGGTTATTCTTCCACCTGTAAATTACTAAAACTCCGTCAAACTAAAACATTGCCGTGTTTCCTAAACTAAGGCACAGAACAGTAACGCCATAGAACACAATGTAGCATCAACAATTAAAATCACACAGAACTAAATATATAGATGTACTACACACCCCCAGGGTTTGTTTTCTAAATCTTTTCGTAATCATGCCGTAAGACACAGTCAGGGCTCCCAAATACAGCCATGATGCTTTGCTTTTTTTCTTTTAAAACACATGCAAACAAACATCTCAACAAAGGAACTCTCTCTTTGATATTTATTTATTTATTTTTATAACATGCAAACAGATGACCACCAGAATATTAGAACTTCTTTTTTTATTTCTCACAAACTCACATTACTGTTCATTTGGCAGAAAAGGGTAGAACTGGCTTGTGGGGGGCCCCGGGAAGTCCCTCAGTAGACCCGCCCCTGGAAGTGGCATGCCTCCAGGATTGTAGCTGGCCTCATCGACAAGAGCACCTCTTCTCATCGCTATCAGTCACCTCTTGTCGTCTGGACCTGCCATCCGAAGCCTCCTCCCGAGCAAGCCGCAGCTCATTGGTGTGTCTCCACCAGCTGTCCAACAGCTGGAAGTAGGCTGCACTCTGCTTAACCACGATGCGCAGCTGCTCCTGGTAACCCTCTGACTGTCGTTTGGCCCACATCCACCGTGGACGTCTCTCCCCATGAACCCGGACCAGGTCTGTAACTCTCAGGGGCATGCTTGTTGGCATCACTCGTCGATGCAGGCACCTCGCCGTCACACTCGGTGCCCTTGTCCATGGTATCCCAAGCGCTGGCACTGAGACCCGCCTGCGTCGAACCTGAATGAGGCTGGTCCTGCTTGACCGCCGTGATGCTCGATAAATCCTTCCCCCACACCGTGTCGTCCTCCGCCACCGGAACCGGACAGTTCTGCCAGCCACAACCAGTCCACACTTTCCCAGCGTCATCTCAAATGGTGAACCCCAGTCCATAAAACGGGTCACAGCCTATGATGTTGTCGCCACGGGTCATCATGGGGAACATGCAGTCAGTCATCACCGCCGACTTGTACCGAGCCGTCAACTCCAGCATTCCAACCACGCGCAGTCTGCCACCTCCATAACTGTAGAGCGGCGCTGGGTTACGTCTTATTCTGTAGTGGGGGAAAAATTTCCTCACTGTGGCTCAATTCAATAATGATTTCTCTGCCCCCATGTTGATCAACAGCGGCACCTCCTCGTCATCCAGCATCTCCCTAGGGTACTTGAACCCGTTGGTACTCGGGACATCTCAAGGACAGTTGTCAGGGCGGGTGCGGTTGTTATTCTCCTTGGGCTCGGACACACGACACACCCTGGCATAATGGTTCAAGCATCCACACATGCCACAGTGCTTCCCTCTAGCCAGGCATTCTCTAGCCTTGTATTGGTGCTTCACAGACCCACAGCCCATACACAGGGGCTTTCTCAGGGCAAACCTCTGGTTGATGGCGTAGGTTACCACGTTGTTGTCGGCCTCGCTGTCAGGGTCTGCTACTAATGCTGCAGCAGCAGGTCCCAGCTGCCATAGTGATTGGTGCCACTTTAGCTCTGAAGCTAGCTTGTCTGCTGTCTCCACCTGGAGAGTTAGCTCGACCACCTTGGCTAACGTCAGGTCACTTGGTGCCAAAAGTAGCCTAGCTTGCAAAGCAGCCTAGCTTCCAAAGCATTGCTGGTTGTGTGTTCCGCCAGCTGATCATGTACCATTCTCTCCTCCAATGTCCTGAAACAGCACTTGCCAGCCAGCTGCCGTAGGGCGGCGACAAACTGGCGGATAGGCTCACCCACTCACTGCTGTCGTTGTTGGAACCGAATCCTCCCGACAGCGACTTTATCCGGGATGTGGAAATGGCTCGCTAGCATCTCGACCACATCCCCATATGAGTTGGTAGCCCCGAGTGTATGTAGGATACGCTGGCCCTCAAACCCCAAATTATGCACCAGGAGCACACGTGCCCTCCATCTATCTAGCTCACCCAGGTCAAGTGGCAAACCATCCTGACCAAGGCACAGGTTGCTCGCCCGGGAGCTCCAGGAAGGTCTGAAGCGGCGAAGCACATGCCTTCATTTTTTATTCTTGTCGCCAAAATGTTATGTATGAAATTACCTCTGGAATGACTAGGCCAGGTGCACGATAGAACTCAGCTTTATTTGGGGTCAGTCACACACACTACAGCCACCAGGCAGGGGCATCGGCGAAAGAGGCCGGATGGAGATGCCCGCCTGGTATTTATGGGCGGTGCAGTGGCGGAAAGGGAAGTGGCCGCCACTACACCGCACTTCACAAATAAAGGTACTATTTACAATACAACACTGGGGTCCACTTGAGGTGCTTACTTGATCAGGGGTCCCATGGCTTAAAGTTTTCGGGCACTGTGCCGGTACTCTGGTGTGTGCCGTTTGACCGCGGGGAAAAAATGATACTCCTATAACAGTGGCCCTTAATAGGTGGCCCGCGAACTTCCTATTTGTGGCTCACGAGCTTGCAGCGTGCGAGCGGCATGTTTTACTTTAACTTTTGGAGCAGTAGCAGCAGTGGGAGCCTAGATTGAACAAAAATAGCATGCTCCAAGTTTGCTGCTAAAAGAAAAGTGGACAGTGAAAACCGGCACTTCAAAGATGAATGAACTGAGCAGTTTGCATTTGTTCTCCCTCCTACCAGCACAAGACTACAGCTTGATAAAAATTTACAGTTTGAAACGGCATTATGAGAGCAAGCATATGAATTTTGAAGAGACATTTCCTCAAAATTCAGAGGTCAGAACAGCAAAAACAAATGGCCTGAAATCCTCATATCAAGCTACAGGATTCTTGTTGCATCTGTGAGACAAAAAGCAGCAGAGTTGTGAAAGTCTCTTCTGAGTCGCTGGCTGCCTTCACAGCTCCTCCCACAGCAGAACAGCCTGGTGACATGGGCGTAAATCAAGGGGGTCCGGGGGGGACAGTTTTTTTTTTTCTTAAAAATTTGCAGCTTTTCTCATGAATGTGTAACTTTTTCTCATTTACTACATTTATTTGTGAATGTAAAACTTTTTGTTTTAATTTTGCCACTTTTCCCTCATAAATCTGCTGTTTTTGCATCTTAAATCTGTAATTTTTAAAAAAAATTTGTAACCTTTATTTTAATTTTGGGCAGCACGGTGGTGCAGTGGTTAGCACTGTTGCTTCACAGCTAGAAGGTTCCATGTTCCAATCTCCAGGCTGACAGGGGTAGGAACCTTTCTGTGAGGAGTTTGCATGTTCTCCCTGTGCTGTGTGGGTTTACTCCGGGGGCTCCAGTTTCCTCCCACAATCCAAAGACATGCATGTTAGGTTAATTGGTTGTTCTAAAAAAAAGTCCCTAGATATGTCTCCTATAGGCCCTTAGAATAGAGGGTTAGTATTAGTGAAGCACTTTGAGGGGTCTTTCAGACTTGAAAAAGCGCTATATAAGTACAGGTCCTTATCCCTAATGAGTTTTTTCTCACAAATTTACATATTTTTTCTCACTAAATTTGCAACTATTTTTCTAGTAAACTTTACTTTTTGTAAAAGTGCAATTGTTTTTTAAATTTGCAATTTTATTTCTCATAAATTTGACTTTTTTCTTGTAAATTTGCAAAGTTTTCCCCTTAAGTGTAAATTTGTACATTCTTTCTCATAAATTTGTGACTGACAGCAATAATACTTGGTGTCCCCTCAATATTTTCTCTGGAGAAAATGTTCTGTTTATTGTCCCTCCCAACATAAAAATGAAATATCCGCCCATGCAGCAGGCTTTCACTGCTCCGGACCTCTGGTCCATTGGAAAAAAAGAAATGCAGAGCCCTGGCAAAAACATTTGAGGACCCTTGTTCTATAAAAACAAAAGATTTATGTCTTATTCCTATACGCAGAACTCCTTTTTGTCCAAGCGTTGTTGCCGTATGTAGCGTGACTGGAGATGCGAGTGCAGGACTGGACTAGCCCATATCCCAGTGGGCCGCTTCACTGATGGGCCGGTGTTCTAGTTGGAAGTAAAATTGATTAACATCAATATAACCTAATAATCTGCGGCAGGCATGTTGTGAGCACTATCCCGATGTTTAATAGCCCTAAATCTGCCTGACTGAACGACACACCAGAGCATCCCTCAGAATTTGGTGCCAGTAACGACTGGTCCGACTGAAAGACAGACTGACAGCATTCAACAGGGCGTGGGACTCGAGAAGGTGTGTTCACATTTTGGTGGTTAACAAATGGCAGAAATTGATAAAAGAGGGGATTTTCCCAAAGAAAAATGAGCTAAACGGCACAGGTGAGGGGAGAGGAGGCAGCAGAGGAGTGTGTTCTGAATACAGCAGAGAGGCCGTGAGATTTTCAGCACCTCAGATTAGTGAAGTGACTCTGAGAATTAATTCTATAATATTTAGCTGCCATCAAGTAGTTCACAATTCTCTGACTTGGACAGATTTTTTTCTCATAAACTGAAAAGCGAATTAATTCCTCATTACAAAGATTTTTAAATAGTGATAAATTTCCAAGAAAAAAATTATAGCTACATGAATAGAAAACACTTTATTGTCCCCTTGGGGAAATTTGTTGTGGACTCACAGTTCTGACACAAACCTGCTTCCCATTGAATCACAAGACATCACATCACAATATGACATCTGCTCACATACAGTGGGGCAAAAAAGTATTTAGTCAGCCACCAATTGTGCAAGTTCTCCCACTTAAAAGATGAGAGAGGTCTCCAATTTTCATCATAGGTATACCTCAACTATGAGAGACAAAATGAGGAAAAAAAAAATCCAGAAAATCATATTGAAGGATTACAGACCTGTAACTTTTTCTTTAAGAGGCTCCTCTGTCCTCCACTCGTTACCTGTATTAATGACACCTGTTTGAACTTGTTATCAGTATAAAAGACACCTGTCCACAACCTCAAACAGTCAGACTCCAAACTCCACTATGGCCAAGACCAAAGAGCTGTCAAAGGACACCAGAAACAAAATTGTAGACCTGCACCAGGCTGGGAAGACTGAATCTGCAAAAGGTAAGCAGCTTGGTGTGAAGAAATCAACTGTGGGAGCAATTATTAGAAAATGGAAGACATACAAGACCACTGATAATCTCCCTCGATCTGGGGCTCCACGCAAGATCTCACCCCGTGGGGTCAAAATGATCACGAGAACGGTGAGCAAAAATCCCAGAACCACATGGGGGACCTAGTGAATGACCTGCAGAGAGCTGGGACCAAAGTAACAAAGGCTACATCAGAAACGCACTACGCCGCCAATGACTCAAATCCTGCAGTGCCATACGTGTCCCCTTGCTTAAGCCAGTACATGTCCAGGCCCGTCTGAAGTTTGCTAGAGAGCATTTGGATGATCCAGAAGAGGATTGGGAGAATGTCATATGGTCAGATGAAACCAAAATAGAACTTTTTGGTAAAAACTCAACTTGTTGTGTTTGGAGGAGAAAGAACACCATACCTACTGTGAAGCATGAGGGTGGAAACATCATACTTTGGGGCTGTTTTTCTGCAACGGGACCAGGACGACTGATCCGTGTAAAGGAAAGAATGAATGGGGCCATGTATCGTGAGATTTTGAGTGAAAACCTCTTTCCATCAGCAAGGGCATTGGAAGATGAAACGTGGCTGGATCTTTCAGCATGACGATGATCCCAAACACACTGCCTGGGCAACGAAGGAGTGGCTTTGTAAGAAGCATTTCAAGGTCCTGGAGTGGCCTAGCCAGTCTCCAGATCTCAACGCCATAGAAAATCTTTGGAGGGAGTTGAAAGTCCGTGTTGCCCAGCGACAACCCCAAAACATCACTGCTCTAGAGGACATCTGCATGAAGGAATGGGCCAAAATACCAGCTACAGTGTGTGAAACCCTTGTGAAAACTTACAGAAAATGTTTGACCTCTGTCATTGCCAACAAAGGGTATACAACAAAGTATTGAGATGAACTTTTGTTATTGACCAAATACTTATTTTACCAAGGAATTTACCAATTAATTCATTAAAAATCTTTCAATGTGATTTTGTTTTTTTTGTTTTGTTTTTTTTATTTTGTCTCTCATAGTTGAGGTATACCTATGATGAAAATTGGAGACCTCTCATCTTTTAAGTGGGAGAACTTGCACAATTGGTGGCTGACTAAATACTTTTTTACCCCACTGTATATTGCACACTACCCCATTACACATATTAAAAAAACAACAGTCTAAAACATAAACAAAGAGAACATGCAATACAAGTTAGGATCACCATGCTGTTGTACAATCCTAGGAGCAATTTAGGAGCGCAATAAAAGCAGGTACAAATGACTTTTTAAAAGGGTTTAACCTGCAATTTGGTATTCTGTATCTTCTACCAGAAGGCAAGAGCTCAAACTCAGAATAGAGGATGTGTAAGGGGTCCTGCAGAACTCTCTATGCCTGTCTGCAAACACACTGCTCATAAATGGCCTTAAGGGGGAGCTTTTCAGTTCTCCCCATCACCTTCATGGCAGCCTGGACCAGATGCTGCAGCTTAGATTTGGCCTGCACAGAAATATCGCCAAACCACACATAGAAGAAGCAGTTGTTGGGAGATCTAGAGTGATGATATAGAGTGAAGTACAAGGAGACGAAGAATAGTGATGTCGGAAGATAGAGTTGAGGTTTGATTGGACACAGCAGTGGTGATAGGACTACAGCTCCTGACCAGATAGTGATGATATAGAGTGACGTATGTGGCGGTAAAGCACCTGTAAGCTGGTTGCCAACCGCCAATCAAATCTAAAAGAAGACGACATCCCGTATTTTATGATGCTCTACAACACTGCCTGGTAAAATAAAAACATTATTTTGTCACTGACTTCAAACACCCTGAAATCTGAACGATTTTATTGACAAAAAATATTTACCACTCTTGACCACTAGGGGTTATGTCGCAATTTGGCGACAGTCACACTCAAAGGGTTAAACGTATTACTTTCTTCTGGAATGATCCAAACTAAATGTGCTGCAGCCACTTGTAATTATTAGTCACGCTCTTTGAACCTATGTGTAACTTACTGAACGGGTTTCTAACTTGGAGCTACCCTGTAATGGCATATTTGCAGCGTTGGTTCATAGGAAAAACCGTGCAGAGCTCTGCTGAGCTGCTCCCTGCAGTGCATACATCCTTTTTTTTTTTTTTTTTTTTTTTAAATCGCCATCAGTTAGCGTGGCTTTGAGCCAGGTCGTGTCAGGGTGTTGCTTCCGCCGGCATGTTCTATGTTGGATACACCGGTGTTGTTTGTCAGACCCAGGTCGCTGACGCCGCTAATCTGGGGCGAGTTTGTTGTGGGGCGAGCTGGTTATGGGGTGGCTGTAACTGGCTGGGCGAGTTCGTTATGGAGGGACTTGACCGGGTTCCCTCGCCTTACAGCAGTAACTTCTTCAGTAAGTCACTCTTCTCTATAACTCTGTTAACTACACTGTATCAGTTTCTTTGGTTATTGAAACATTTTTTTAAAAATGTGGTTGGTACAGTTGGATTAGTCCCAGAAAATTTAAGAAGGTGTTTGTCTAACCTGAAAAAGGCCAGAATTACAAGGAAAAAAGTTAATTTATAAGAAAAAGATCACAAATTAATGAGAAAAGTGGCAAATTTCTGAAAAAAGTCTCATGTACAATAACTATCACTGGACATGCATCATCAAACAAAAAATGTACCAAAGGATGCACTAAATTTTTCAGGAAAGAAGAAATCATAAAATTACAAGAGAAAAGGAGCATTTAACCCCTTAGCATTCCGACCTATTTCCAGATAATGTGAAACATTCATCAGGTGGAACAACAGAATTTTAAGAGGCGAATTTTTTTTTTTTAAGTCAATGGAGAAAAGGATGGAAGTCACAAATTTCAATGACAAAACATGAAATTATGACACAAAGGTTACAAATTGAAGAAAAAATATAAATTCATGAGGAAAAAAATCTTGGATTTTCAGGAATTCTCAAAATTTTGTGGAAAAAAGCTTATTAGATGAAAATGCAGGAAAAAAATTAACCTGAAAAACTCGGGATATTTATTTGTCAGTACTTCTATATGTACAGGACAGAGTAAAATTGAAATGCCGTTTGTTTCTGTCAGTGGTGTGCGCAATATATAAGACAAGAAGAAATAAGGTTGGAAAACAAAAACAGTCTATGTACAGTAGTGCTACCCATGGTGCAAATAATGGTAAAAACACAGCATTCCTATGTAGAGTAGACCATAATACCAGTAAATTGCAAGTTCAGTGTGGTAACGGGGGTGCAGACAGTGACAGATTGGACTGCACATGATCAGTATTGCAATTACAGACAGCAGCAGGTATGGCATTTGTGTAAATGGATGCAGTAAGGTGCAAGACATACAGCAGCAGATGTGGTACTGTTGGTGTGCCAAGACTTTCTGTGCAAACAGCTGGGGGAGATATTGTGGGGGTGAGTGTGTTACAGTCTGGGGGAAGTGGGAGAGTGGGCAGGGTTCAGGGTCCTGATGGCCTGGTGAACAAAATTGTTTGGCAGTCTTGTGGAGTGGGCCCATAGGCTCCGGTACCTTCTTCGTGAGGGCAGGGGCCTCAAGAGGGGAGGGAGATGATCTTGCTGGCTGCTTTCACTGTGCATTGTAGAGTCTTCGGGCAAGAGGCAGTGCATCTTCCGTACCATACAGTGATGCAGCTGGTGAGGATGCTCTCATTGGTGCCATGGGAGAATATGCACATGATAGGGGGTAGGACTCATGCTGTCCTCAGTGTGCGGAGGAAATGGAGGTGAGTTTGAGCCTTCTTGGCCCGTGATGTGTTGTTGGACCAGGAGAGGTCCTCAGAGATGTGCATCCCCCGGAAAGTGGTGCTTCTCACCCTCTCCACAGCTGCTCCATCGATGATCAGAGGGGGATGCTGTGTGTGTCCTCTCCTTAAGTTTATGCACTTTAATGTGTTTTAACGAAATTCTCTCTGTCGTTTTTGTCCTTGAATGTTTGTGGACTAGATAACGAAGAGCTCCCTGGTTCCATCAGTATGGATTTCCTCCTTATTTTTGCACTGTCGTTTCTTTCCCACCGGCTCTTTGTTTTGGAGGTAAGCACAATTACAATCATGCCGGGAAGAATACAGTATTCCAGAGACATGTTACTGCATTTAAACATGGATAATGCAGCGTCTGTGTTTGAGTCTGTGCTGCAACTGCCGGACTTTATTTTAAGAGATTCTCATGGACACAGCGATGAAAAGAGAGACAAGAGGAGGAAACGCGGAAAGCGTGGAGGTGTAAAATTAAATCTGAGGAGACGTCAGCTTAACCACATTCCTCTTCCTTCCATCACCATGGGGAACGTACAATCCCTGAGAAATAAAGTGGATGAAATTCAGGGGAATGTACGATATCAGAAGGATTTCAAGAACTGCTGTGTCATGGCTTACACGGAGACGTGGCTTAGGGCACATGACCCGGATGCGGACCTGTGTATTGACGGCTTTGGAGCCCCACTTCGCTCTGATCGGCAGGAAGAGGTAACGGGGGAAACGTCAGGGGGGCGGCGTATGTTTATATATTAACAAACAGTACTGTACATCTGTCACGGTCAGAGAGTGCATCTGTACACCCGATGTGGCACTTCTGTCCGTATCGCTACGCCCCTTTTATCTGCCCCGCAAGTTCCCCCAACTTTTCATAACGACTGTGTACATTCATCCGAGGGCGGACTCTGACTCCGCCTCCAGCACCGTCTTTGATGTGGTACAGCAGTTGCAGTCGATTTCCCCAGAGGCTCCAAACTTTATTCTTGGGGATTTTAACCATGTTTCTTTAAAGAAGACACTTAAAAACTTTTATCAATATGTCTCCTGCCCAACCAGGCGAAAAAAGACATTGGACCTGTGCTATGGATCCATTGAGAGGGCCTATAAATCACTTCCCCTTCCTCCTTCAGGATCCTCAGATCACAACTGTGTGCATTTGCTGCCCACATATAAAACTGCTCTCAAAAGAGACAAGGCGAAGACCAGAGACATAGATGTGTGGACAGAGGATTCAGTGCACTGCCTCCAGGAATGCTTTAACTGTACGGACTGGGAGGTGTTCACACTGGCCTGCGGGGATGATTTGGACTCTTTGGTGGACGTCACATGCTCATACATGGCTTTCTGTAGAGGCATCATCGTTCCACGTAAATGTGTTAAAATATATCCCAACAACAAGCCATGGGTTACAAAATCAGTTAAATCCTGCTTACATAGGAAGGCACTTGCTTTTAAACAGGGGTCTGTTTCTGAGCTACAGGTTGCCACAAAAGAGATGAAGTCTGAAATTTTAAGAACAAAACAGAATTATAAATCAGAGTTGGAAAGCAAGATGGCAATAAAGAAACTTGGTTCAGCCTGGGCCAGTATGAAAACTATTGCAGGCCTTCAGAGCACAGAGCGCAGTAATCGTTGTGTTTTAGATGGTTTTAGTTCAGACACAGAGCTGGCTAATGCTCTTAATTGTTTTTATGGTCGTTTTGATTCCTTTGACTTTAGCACAGAAACCCAAGATTTAAAACAGAAACTCAAAGACAAAATCAGCACTTTAATATTGAGGTGCAGGATATTAAAAGGGCGTTCTGTGTTGTAAAAGTGAACAAAAGTCAGGGCCCCGATAATATATGTGGGCGATTGGTAGTCCTGTGCACATGAATTGAGTCCTGTATTTCACTACATTTTCAATAAGTCCTTACAGACACAACATGTGCCTAAGATCTGGAAAGATGCCGTGATTGTCCCCGTTCCAAAATCCAGCTGTCCTAAAACGGTAAACGACTTTAGACCAGTTGCTTTGACTTCAATTTTAATGAAAATTTTTGAAAAACTGGTCAGATGTGAGGTCCTAAAGCAGACTGAACATGCATTGGATCCTGTGCAGTTTGCCTACAGGCCTCACAGAGGAGTGGAGGATGCCACTGTCTCTCTGTTTAACATGCTTTTTAACCCCTTGCACTCTGGTCAATTTCCCTAAAAACACCTAAAAATAACATACCCAAAGTAAATCAAAAGCTGTTCTTCAACCCTTTGCAGCGTCTTCATGGGGTTGGTCTCATTTAAAAGAAAACACTTTGAATTTTTTGGCAAAACAGTCATAATCTCTCTAAGTGCTCCTGCCACTGAGTAACAGTCATCTAAACATACTGAACTTGAAGAAAATAAATTTCGCCTGAGTGTTTTTTAGATACAAATGCTTGCAAATAACACACAGCTGTCAGATCCGGGCTGGAAAATGCAACAGAAATGTAGAACCAAGTGTTATCCAGCTGAGGTCAAAATTTTGTAACAATACCACAAAAAAGGATATATTACACAGCTTTTTCCTCAGGTTGTTCCCAGGCGTTTTTGAACTGTGCAAAATGGCACAGTTTGGAAAAACGTCTAACTTTTGAATGATTCAATATAGAAGCTTGATCTTGGGCTCTAATGAAAGGTGACACTCAGGGCTGTGTGTGTGTGTGTGTGGGGTTGTTTATTCATTCATGAATGAATGAATGAACAAACAAGCCCTCACACACAAAGAAGCATGCCACATAAAAAATGTGTGGCTTTTTTTTTTTAACAAGAAAAAATAACCGACAGTGCACTAAAAATTATACTAAAATATCTGTAATGTACAGGATAACAACCCCCCCCTGCTACAGAGGACGGACATCGTCCATCGCTACATGACGGATAGCGGGGGACGGTGTGCCGCGGTCTACTACGCACAGTTGTACTAAAATATCTGCAATATATCTGCAATCCGCTACAGAAGAGTAGCGGGGGGGGGGGGACCTTCACGGTCCGGACGCGGCGCACGGACCATCCGTCATGTGGCAGTGACACACAGTTGTAATTTACCGATCGGTCAAAAGTCATTTTGATGACAATTTTCAGGGATAAAGAATAATTTAGCTTATAACACTTACCTGTCCACAACAGCAGTGTCGCTGGCGAACTTCTCTTCCTCATTGTCAGACGAACATGACGCTGGTCCGCTTGTTACGACTCGTGATTCTGGTCACGCGACCCAGTCAAACCATGATTCCATTATTGCGGTTTTGTGCTTCCATGATTGGTTTTGGCGAACGATTTTTCAAAACAAATAAGAACAGTAGTAAGAAAAAAAGACTGGCGAACGCGTGTGTCACCCAACGGTTTACACAAAACAGATTTTACGCACGGGACGTACGCTTTCGAACTTCTCTGCTTCAATTGGCTCGCTGTATTCGCAGCTGTTGGTAGGCGGGTCCTTCTTACTAGGTTTTCAGTCATTGGTTCTTCAAGGTTTCAGAAACCCAATTCAAGGCTCTTATTAGTCCAATGAGAGGTCAGTCAAATCTAAACCAATCAAAGCACTCCTTTGGCTTTCTGTTCGCGGCTGTGTCTGTAGTGGAAGAACGGAAATGCAGGGGTTTTTTTTTTCTTTTTTTTTTCAGTGCGCCCTAGGATGCACACTCTAGGGCACACAAGGGCGCGCTAGGACGCTGAGACGTGACCGCCCGCGGTATCCCGGAGTGCAAGAGGTTAAACATCTGGATTTTAATGGGACACATGCCAGACTTTTATTTGTGGACTTTTCTTCCTCCTTTAATACAATCCAACCTCATATTTTAGTTGAAAGGCTCCTGCAACAATTTGATTTGAGCAATAATCTGGTGGGTTGGATTCTGGATTTTTTTTAACCAACAGGACACAGAGATTAAGGGTCAATGGTACATTGTCTGACCAAAAGTGTTATTCTACTGGCTCTCCTCAGGGGTGTGTGTTGTCACCACTACTCTTCATCCTGTACACAAACATTTGTCGGTGCAGACATGACAACAGACACATTATAAAGTATGCTGATGATTCAGTTATTGTCAGTCTCCTCCAGGATGGTGAGAGTGGCCACGGCCCAGTAGTTAATGATTTTGTTCACTGGTGTGAGGATTCCTACCTGCAGCTGAATACGACAAAAACTAAAGATATGATTATTGACTTTAGGAGGAAAACTCCCAGGCACAAAGTCACTGTACTAAAAGGCCAGACCACTGAATGTGTGCAATCCTACAAATATCTTGGGACGATTATTGATAGTAATTTAAACTTTGAAGAGAACTGTGAAAGGGTGTGCAAAAAGGGTCAGCAACATTTGCATTGTTTAAGGAAACTTGCACGCTTCCAAATTGACCAAACCATAATGATAATGTTTTATCAGGCTTTTATTGAATCTGTTTGATCCTTTTCTTTAGTGTCATGGTTTGGTCAGATAAAACTGAAACAGAGGAAATCCTTGGATCAGGTAGTTGGATGGTCCAGTCGTTTGCTTGGTGAGTCACAGCTGAGCCTGACATCCCTGTACACCAGACGGGTACAGAGGATTGCTACCGCCATTTTAAATGATGACTCCCACTCTTTGCACTGCAACTTTCAGCTTCTTCCCTCCAGACGGAGGTTTGCTGTCCCAAAAAGTAAAACCCAGCACGACAAAAACAGCTTTGTTCCTGCTGCTGTCAAAGAGTTGAACAAGATGTGACAATACTGTATATTGCACATAACTTAGTTACCTATTTATTAACTTCATTTTATATTTACTTATTTTTGTAGGTTTTTTATTTGGGTTCTAAATGTTGTATTGGGTTTTAGACTTTGGAGTTTTTAACCTCTTTGACTAGTCTAACTTTTTAATATGACCCTTCTGTCTTCTCTCTTTTTTTTTTTTCTCTCATCTCTTTGTCTTATATCCTGATTGATGGAGCCTTGAGTATTTTTATCATGTTTATAGTCAGCTTCATGTGTGCCTATGTTTGTGTTTATGTTGAATGTAATTGTGGTTTGTAAATATGGATGTCACCTGACTGCAAAACAAATCTACCTACGGGTACAAATAAAATAACCTGAACCGGTCCTCTCCTGAAGTTGACCACAATGTCCTTGATTCTTCCCACGTTCAGGAAGAGATTATTATCATTACACCATGGACCAGTTGGCTCACCTCATTTCTGGAGTTAGCCTCTTCATTGTTGGTGATGAGGCCCACCACCGTTGTGTCATCCGCAAACTTGATGATGTGATTGGTGCTGGAGGTTTGTACGCAGTCATGGGTGAGCAGGGTGAAGAGCAGTGGGCTGAGCACGTACCCTTTTAGGGCCCCTGTGCTCAGTGTGACTGTCTGGTTGCTGCCGTCCTGCATGTTCTGAGACCTCCCTGTGAGAAAGTCCAGCACCCAGTTACAGAGAGGTGGATCCATTTATTTCAGCTTTTGACGCTCATCTTGTTGCAGGATGTGAGGATGTAAATTTATTTATTTATTTATTTTGTATACTTTATTGATCCCCAGAGGGGAAATTGAGGGCATCCACCTGGATGGATGAAGCAGCCACGGTACGGTGCTATCCCTTATCCATTCACACCTAGGGCCACTTTAGTCTCCAGTTAACCTAACCTGCATGTTTTTGGCCTGTGGGAGGAAACCGGAGAAATCCCGGAGTAAACCCACATAGATGCAGGGAGAACATGCAAACTCCACACATATTCTTTGGTGGATTGCTTTTACCAACGTGCCGATTGGTACTTGATAAAGTGGCTCCTATTAAATATAGCTATACTTCTCCTAAGAAACCATGCCCTTGGTTAAATGAAGAGATCTGTATTCTTAGGAGAAGTTGATGGAAGGTGGAATGTTTGTGGAAGGCCACCAAGCTTGAGGTGCACAGACTCCACCTCAAAGACCTCATAACATCACTAAATTGTCTAATTTGACCTTGTTGGATTTTCTTTCCCCCTTTGCTATATTATTCTGTTTCTTTTAATCTATCCGAAATAAAGATTGACTGATTGAAAATGATATGATGAAGGATTCAAGAACAAACTACTTTGCTCAGCTTATATCCTTAAACAAGGGAAATCCCAAGTTTTTGACATCATTAACTCCATCTGATTTAGCCATGGTTCCTGCTTATTCTAATGCTGAATGTAATGACTTTGCAAATTTTATGGTGAATAAGGTGAATGATATTAGAGTAAGCACCACATCATCTGCTGAGGACCTTGGCCTGAATCAGGCCCCCTCGAACATGTGGTCCTTACTCACTCCAGTCACGCTACTGGATGTAAATGGTCTTCTGGCCTCTATGAAGCCCTCTTCAAGCCCCTTAGATATACTCCCTACGTCACTGCTTTTCAAAATATCTGACTCTATCGGGCCTTTAATTGTCGAAATCATAAATTGGTCACTTTTATCAGGCCCTGTTTCCAGTTCTTTTAAACAAGCAGTGGTTGAACCCAAATTAAAGAAACAAAACTTAGACCCTACAGAATTGAACAATTACAGGCCAATTTCAAAGCTTCCTTTCCTATCCAAAATGCTACATTCATTGAGAGAAATAAAATCTTAGACACCTTCCAGTCTGGTTTCTGCAAAATGCACTCCACCGAGACAGCGCTAATTAAAGTCTCCGGTGACATCATGATGGCAGCAGATTCTGGTCAGTACTTGATCCTGGTGTTGTTGTATCTCACCGCTGCTTTTGACATGGTGGAACACAATATATTGCTAAATAGGATGAAGGACACGTTTGGTATTTCAGGATTAGTTCTGAAGTGGTTTGCATCTTATTTTACTGACAGAGGGTTTTGTGTTTTGTTTAACGAGAAGATGTCAGAGGTAAAAGGACTTTCCTGTGGGGTTCCTCAAGGCTCAATTCTGGGCCCTACTCTGTTTTTATTGTATTTAACCCCACTTGGCCAGATTATTAGTCAGTTTAAGGGTGTTTGTTACCATTTTTACGCAGACGACATTTAGCTTTACTGCTTTTTTTTTTTTTTGTAACTTAGATTTTTATTCATTTTTCATCATATATAATGCATTCAGATCACATTCTACATTTAAAAAAACAAAGGGGTTAGGGTAGGGAAAAATAAAAAAAAATAAACAAAATAAAAAATAAAAGGGGGGGGGGGCAAATGTTGGAGCATCAAGTTTTTAGTTTCCATCTCTTAATTCTTCTGGTTTTTTCAGTGTCTTTGGTTATTCTTTCAATTTCTGCCTCGTTGTTGCACTTTGTAGTGTGTCCATTTCCGCCATTTTTTCTCCCATATTCCTTCTTGCATTCTTCGTCGATATGTTAGTTTTTCCATCATACGTATGTCCTCAACAATGTCAGTCCATTGTTCTTGGTCAGGAAGAACTTCTGATCGCCATTTTTTTGTGATAGTTTTTTTACATGCAATCAACAAGATTTTAACTAGATATCTGTCCTCAGCCTGTATAACACTGTCTTTTTTAAGATCACATAAGTACATCAGGTTACAGTTCATTGGTATATTATATCCTAATATCCTCTGTATTGTCACATGCATAGATTTCCAAAATGATGATATTTTGTAGCATTTCCAAAACATATGTGAGTGGTCTGCATTTTGAGCCCCACATCCCCTCCAGCATAAAGATTGGGTATTTGTATATTTTCCTTGAATCTGTGGTGTAATGAAAAAGCGAATCAGGTTTTTCCATCCAAATTCCCTCCATGCCCTTGAATTTGTTGATGTGTGTTGTGTTTTCCATATTTCCTGCCAGCTTTCTTCTGTTATGTTTAAATTGAGCTCTTTCTCCCATTTCTCCTTTATATAGTTACTTGTATGATTGTTTGTCATAAGTTTCTGATATAGTTTTGAAATAATTCTTATTTTATTTCCTGCATATGAGCTTAAAATAAGTTGTATAATCTCGTTCACATCTGTTTGGAGGTTATGCCTAATCTTCTTCATATAGTAATCTCTCATCTGCAGATATCTGAAAAATTCCGATCTTTCTAATTTAAATTTTCTCCTGATATTTACAAAGCTCCCGAGATCTTTTTTTCCGATATTGCCCCATGCTGTGATTCCCTTGTTCACCAGATTTTTGTATCCCCTATCTTGTTTTGCCGGTTCAAACTGACTGTCAAATGCTACCCATTTCAATAGTTTTATGTCTTCCCTTATATTATATTTTTGTACTATTTTATACCACAGTTCTAAAGTAAATTTAGTGATTGGGTCTATTTGTTTGATTTGCTTATATGCATCTTTATCCCCTATTATGCTTTGTACTGGGAGTCCCTCAATTTCCTTTTCCATTTCTTTCCATTTTGCCTCATATCCCTCGTCGCACCAACATATGATATATCTTATTTGTGCTGAGTAGTAATATTCCTTTAGACTCGGTAGGCCCATGCCTCCTTTCTCTTTTGGTAATTGGAGGGTTTTATATTTCACTCTTGGTTTTTTACCTCCCCAAACAAATCTCGATATCATCCTGTCCCACTTTGAGAATTGGGCATCTGGAATCTCTGTTGGTATAGCCTGGAAGAGGTAAAGTAATCTAGGTTGTATGCTGATTTTGACTGTCTCAATTTTTGAATTCAGATCCATATTTAAGATTGACCATCTATCAATATCTTTTTTTATTTCTTGTTCCAACCTATCATAGTTTGCTTTATATATTTTGCTTAGGTCTTTAGGTATGTTCACTCCAAGGTATTTTATTTCTTTTTGCTTCCAGTTTAGTTTGATCTTATCAGTTATCTGGTTTAGAGGGTTATAGTGGAATGTCAGTACTTGTGTTTTTGTTATGTTTATCTTGTATCCTGATAATTTTCCAAAATTTTCTATCAAGTTCATCATTTCCATTATTGATTTATCTGGTTGTTCAAGGTAAACTATAATATCGTCTGCAAATAGCCCAATCTTGTGTTCCGCCCCCTTTATTGTTACACCTTTTAATTTCTTATTTTGTCGTATCGCTTGAGCCAATGGTTCTATGAACAGAGCAAACAAGGTGGGCGATAAGCAGCATCCCTGCCTAGTTGATCTTTGTATATTTACTTTGTCTGTTAAGCTACCGTTTATCTTGATTCTTGCCACAGGTTCTTGATATAGCGTCCTTATGCATTGTACTGATTTTTCGTTAAATCCAAAGCGCTCCAGTACACTATATAGGAATTTCCAGTTAACCCTGTCAAATGCTTTTTCTGCGTCTAAACTCATTATTACTGCGCTTTTCTTTTCTTTATGTATTTGGTTAATTATATGTATTGTTCTCCTGATATTGTCATGTGTTTGGCGTCCCTCTATGAATCCAGTTTGATCATCTTCTATCAATTCCGTCAAGAATGTCTTTATTCGTTTACATATAATTGTTGTGTATATTTTATAATCTACATTTAATAAAGAGATTGGTCTATAGTTTCCGCATTGTTCTTTATCTTTCCCTGGTTTTAAAATAACTGAAATGATTGCTTCGTTCCATGTTGGAGGTATTTTGTTGTTGTTCAGCGTCCAATTAAATGACTTTAGGAGTTGTGGCGTGAGTTCTTCTATAAACAGTTTATAAAACTCAGATGGGTATCCATCACTACCTGGTGATTTACCGTTTTTAAGTGACTTAATCACATCTCTGATCTCTTGTGTTGTTATTTCTGCTGTTAGTTTTTCATTTTGTTGATTTCCTATTGATGGCAAGTCCAATGTGTCTAGAAATTTTTTGATATCTTTAGTATTTGTTTCTTCAGGTTGCGAGTATAGTTCTTGGTAGAAATTATGGAAAATTTCTTCGATGTTTTCTGGGTTAACTGTGGTTTTATTTGTGGTGGGGTCTTTAATCTTGTATACATTATTCATTGTTTGTTGTTTTCTTAACCGTTTTGCCAGCAGTTTTGTGGCTTTTGGCCCCGTTTCATAATATTTTTGCTTTAGATATCTATTTTTCCTTTCAATTTCATCCATTTGTGTTTCTTTTATCTTTGTTTTTTCTTCTTTAATTTCTTGATATATTTTTGGATCATTTGTGCTTTGATGTTTACGTTCTAATTCCCTCAGTCTCTCAAATCTTTGTTCATACGCTTCCAGTTTAGTCTTATTTGCTTTTCCTGTTTCAACAATTAATTTACCCCTTAACACGGCTTTTAGTGCGTCCCATAGTATTGTTGGGTCCACTTCTTCATTGTCATTCTCTTGGATATATTCGTTTATGTTTATTTTTATTCTTTCTTTCATTTTCTCATCATTTAACAGTCCTACGTTAAGTTTCCATGTTGTTTGTCGTTTTCTATTGTTTAAATATATTTCCATGTATATAGGATTATGATCTGATATTTCTGCCCCTCCAATCCAACAATTTCTCACCCTGTGTCTGTCACCTTCATTCATAAGGAAGTAATCTATTCTAGAGTGCACTTTATGGGCTGCTGAATAATGTGTATAGTCTTTTTCGAGTGGGTGTAGGTCCCTCCATATGTCTACCATACCCATTTCTGCCAGTGAGGTTCTTATGAACTTTGTTACATGTTTTTTTGTCTTCTTAACACTTGTTGTGTCAACTTCATGATCCATGACAGCATTTAAGTCTCCTCCACAAATTAGGACTCCTTCACTGTGTGTTGCTATGAGATCAAACAGATGTTGAAAAAAACCCTTGTCACTTTCTGGTGGGGCATAGATGTTCACTAATGTGATCTGCATACCATCTATTCTTCCCTTTATTATTACATACCTGCCTTCTTTATCCTGGATTTCCTGTTCACTTTCAAATTGTATTTTGTTTGAGATTAGTATCATAACCCCCCTTTTTGCTCCTCCCTTAAATGAACTGTAGTAGGAGTTCTTATAGCCAAATCTCTTTAGTTTCACATGTTCTGCCTTGCTCAAATGTGTCTCTTGCATAAATATAATTTCAGCTTTTTCCTTCTTGAATTTTCTTATTATTCTTTCCCTTTTAACAGGTGAGTTCAGACCATTCACGTTTAGTGTCATTATCTTAAGATTTTTACCCATATTCATGTTTTTCCATTTTTTTAACTTGTGCTCCTGGCCCCTTTAACAACAAAAATAACACATATTTATATAAAAACACATTAAAAAAACTCGACCTCCGTACTTTGGGCCTTTCTTCTGCCCACTGGTCCCTGTTGGTGGGTGGGGGGTTTGTCTTCACAGAGTGAAGGGCCCTCCCTAGACTTCTAATTACTATCAAAGTAATAGTCATAAGTCTAGAAATGTCCAACAAATATCACTTAAACCTCTCCTAGCCGTCTGTTTCTCTTTTACCTTGTCTTCTTGGCCTTCATTTCTTCTGTGCCTTTCTTAATCTTTGTTATGATCTAGGCTTTCAGTTGAAAGCCTTGTAGCTTGTCCTGGGCCCGCTGCTCTACGTCTCTCCCCCTTCTTCCGCCGTTCACTCGTCTCCACTCCGTCTGTCGTGGTGCGTTCAGGGCCGCCGCTGCTCCAGCCGTCTCCTTCGGCACGCTCACCTCAAGGCCCCGCTCCATCATATCCCGCGCTGCCTCTTCGGCCGTGTTGTAGGTTCTTGTGCCTTCCTCCCAATGAATCCTCATTTTCGTTAGCGGCGTTTGGAATCTAATTTTTTTCTCTTTCAGCGTTTTTTTTAATATTGGCATATTTCTTCCGCTGCTGCACGATTTCTGTCGGGTAGTCATGGTCAAAAAATACCTGTTTGTCGCCGATTCGTATCTTTTTTTTCCATGCTTGCGTCAGGATTCTTTCCTTTATGTCATATTTCACAAAGTTTACCACAACTGACCTGGGTGGAGAGTTTGTTTTCGGGTTCTGTGCCGGTGTTCTGTGCGCCCGTTGAATCTGCAGATCCGTTTCTCCGGGTATTTCCAGTTCTTTTTTTAAGAACTGATCCATGAATTTTGTCATCGAGTTGCCTTCAATGCCCTCCGGAATTCCAAAGATGCGCATATTGCTTCGTCGGGATCTGCTCTCCAAGTCGTTTATTTTCTCCTGCATCCTCTGCGTTTGCGTCGTCAGGGTCTGTAGTTGTTCGTTTGCCTCGCTTTTCCAATCTTCTAGTTCCGAAATTCGGGTCTGCGCTTCTGTCATACACGCCCGCTGGGAGCGCAGCTCCTCCATGTTTTCCGTTAATTTACGCCAAATCCTCCTTTTTAAGTATATTGTTTATGTGGTGTCTAAGCTGAAAGAACCTGTAAAGATCTTGATTTATTAGACCTTGTTTTTTCAAATCTTCAAAACTTAAAGTTTGCCCCTTAAAAAAATTGTAATATTTTATCAGCCCTTTCTCTTTCCACTCTTTAAATCTAGTGTCTGTTTTATTAGGAGTAAAGTCTTGATCATAGGCAATCCATTGCAGAAGTCAATAGGGCTCTTTAGTTTAATTCTTTCTGACTATCTTAAACCAAATTTTTAGCGGGGTCTCTATCCACGGGTTAGTGTTATTCAAAAGTTTAGGTAAGGCATTGTTCCCTATTATCGCCTGTAGGGGGATGTCACTTGTTATTTGGCATTCCATCTCCTTCCATTGTGCAGTGTAGACTGGGTTGCATATCTCTATTAAAGTTTTAATTTGTGCGGCTTTAAAATAGTCCCTGATATTTGGCAGCGCAAGCCCACGTTTGTCTTTGTTTAGCTGTAAGGTTCTATATCTGATTCTAGGTCTCTTGCCCTGCCATATGAATCTTGAGATCCTTCTGTCCAGCTCCTGCCGTGTTTTTTTGGGAGGTTCTACCGGTATTGTTTGGAAAAGGTATAGAAGACGTGGAAGTATATTCATTTTGACTGCTTCAGTTCTTTGTGCAGTACCCAAGAATGGTATCATATTCCATCTTGCTAGGTCAGATTTTATTTTTGTCACCAGTGGGTCATAGTTTAGTGTTATAATTTTGTTGAGTTGTTTCGGGATATTGACCCCCCCAGATATTTCATAGATTCCATCTCCCAGTTAGTTTTGAGTTCACTTAGTGAATAATGATTTGGGTCATAGTTGAATGTTAAAACTTGGGTTTTATGCATGTTTAATTTGTACCCCGATAAATCTCCATAGTCTGAAAAAACAGATTAGTTCTGGTAAAGAAGTGTCCGACTGCCATAGGTATATTAAAATGTCATCAGCAAAGAGTGCTATTTTATGTTCCTTCTGACCAAGTGTAATACCTTGAATTTTTTGATTTTGTCTTATCCATTGGCTCAGAGGTTCTATGAAGATTGCAAAGAGCAGTGGAGACAGGGGGCAGCCCTGACGACATCCTCTTTCCAGCTCAAAAGATGATGATAAATTACTGTTAATCCTTATTTTAGCTGTTGGTTTTTTATATAATGCCTGTATAGTTCTAATGAAGTTGTTATGAAAATTGAAACTGGATAAGATTCTATATAGGAAAGACCAGTTAACCGAATCGAATGCTTTTTCAGCATCTAATCCCAATATGACTGCATTTAAGTTATATTTTTTTATATGATGAATTATGTGTAGTGTGTGTCTAATGTTGTCTTGTGTCTGTCTTTGTCTTATAAAACCTGTTTGGTCTAAGTGAATTAAGTCTGTCAGTATATTTTCTAACCTTTTGGCAAGGATAGTGGTATAAAGCTAATAGTCCTGATTTAATACACTGATTGGTCTGTAGTTGGAGCATTGTAGTTTATCCTTTTCAGGTTTAGGTATAACTGCAATGACCCCTTCTCTCCGGGGGGGGGGGGGATTTCCCCTGTGTGGAGGACATAGTTAAATGTTTTCAGGAGGAGAGGAGATAGTTGCTGTTTAAAGGTTTTGTACCACTCTGCTGTATAGCCATCTGCTCCTGGGGATTTGTTAGCTTTAAGTTTCATAATTGCTTTTTCCAATTCTTGAGGTTGTATTTCTGACAGTAGTGTTTTATTTTGTGACTCCGCAAGTTGGGGAAGGTTTAATGTGTTTAGGAATGCCTCGGATGCGTTTTTATGTTTTTTGTGGGAGTATAAGTTCTTATAGTAATTCTCGAAGCTTTTAAGAATATCCTGAATTCTGAATTTTATTTCCTTTGATACTAGGTCTCTGATTTTGTAGATTGCTCTTTCTGTTTGTTGTTTCCTCAATTTATAAGCTAGTAATTTTGCCGATTTACTGCCTGCTTCATAGTGTTTTTGTTTCAGAAATGTAAGTTTCTTCTGGATATCTATTGTGTAGATCTCATTTATTTGATTTTTAATTTCTTTAATCTTGAGCGAGTCATTAGAATGAGTGTTGCCTTTGTGTTCTTTTTCTAGGTTCTTGAGTTCTGACTCTAATGTGATTAGTTTTTCTTGTCTCAGTTTCTTTTGGGTTGCCTGTTTTGCAATAATTTTTCCCCTTATTACAGCTTTGCACGCATCCCACAGTATTAAAGGGGATACTTCTCCATTATTGTTTTCTTCCAAATATCTGAGAATATCTGATTCCAATTCATCTTTCAGTGGTCCTTTCAGGACATTTGAATTCAACCTCCAAGAAAATGTATTATTTGTGTATTTTTGGATGTTTAAGTACATATAGATCGGACTGTGGTCAGAGAGATCCATCAGTCCTATTTTATATGTTTTTACTCTTCCAATGTCTCTATTAAACATAAAAAAGTAATCAATCCTTGAGTAAGATGAATGTGGCGTTGAATAAAATGTATAATCTTTTACATTGGGGTTGAATTCCCTCCACACGTCACAGATTCCCATTTCTTTTAGTAGCATCCGAGTTTTCCTACTTTGAGTGTTATTTTGATGTGAAGAATTACCTGTTGCATCCCAGTATGGATTCAGTCTTAGATTGAAGTCTCCACCACATATCACTAAACCTTGGGCTTTAGTTATCATTAGGTCAAATACATTTTTATAAAATTTCCATTTAGTCCCTGGTGGTGCATATACATTCAGCAGGGTGATATCTTCTCCCTCTAGCCGCCCAATTACCAAGCTGTACCTCCTTTCTTTATCTTTGTGTTCTGATTTTTTTTTTTCAAATGTAATTTTGGTTGATGTCAATGTCGCTACTCCCCTCCTCCTCCCTGACTTATATGAGGATGAAGAGATCATTTTAAACCCTTGTCTATTGAGTTTAGTGTGCTCCACGTCTGTTAGGTGGGTTTCTTGTAAAAATATTATTTCTGCTTTGTCTTTTTTCATTTTGCGTAGAATCTTGGATTTTTTAACTGGATTCAGGATCCCTTTTACATTATATGAGACTATTTTGGTTACACCCTGTTTCTCCATTGTGTTCTCTTATTTAGTATAACAGTGTGGTGGCCCTCTTTTATGCTACTCGGAAACTGAAAGAACATTAAGAACATAAAAAACATTAAGAACATAGTGTACGAAACTTGAAAACAAAAAACTGTCAAAAAAACTTCCTGAGCTGAGGTCTTTTTAAAGACCCTGTAAGAGCCCTGATGGAGTGTAGGCTCCGAGGGAAATTCCTCAAACTCTGTTACGTGTTGAGGGCCCTCTCTTACCTCTGTAAGTTGTCCCATGTTTTTAACGTGAATTTCAGATCCCAATCCGAACTTGTAATGATTTTTTTTTTTTTTTTTTTATGCCTATACCCTATGAAATTGTGTGAACCCTCCCACCCCCATCACGGCAAACATTCACTCTAGTACAGTATTTGTTAGTGTGGGGAGAACATGTGGGTCATTGTCACATTTCTATTTTAACAAGTTTTTTTTTTAATTAAGACATTTGTTTCTAATGCTATGACTGCTCCATGAAATGTTTTACTACATGCTGATTCTGCATCTCCTTTAATGTTTGTTACCTTGTAGGAGGGGGGTTGGAAGTGCAGAATGACTGAAGAAAAAAAAAAAAAAAAAAGGTCGCTATTCCTTCCTGAAACTGGAAAGCTTATCCTTGTAGCTCTGGGGCTGGGTTTCCCGTTGCTGGCCCGTGGATTTTGAAGGTCTCTGTGTGGACCACGTTTGAGCCTTGATCCTATCGCTCAGGTCTGCTGCAGGTTTAAACACCGTTACCGGGAGCCCTCTTCTCGCCATGTCAATTGTTGCTTTTTCCGCCGAATTATAGAGACATGACTCTTCACTGTAAAAGACCCTTAACTTCGCAGGAAATGGCGTCTGAAAGCGCAGTTTCTGTTCCCGTAGCACCTTTTTGGCGTCGTTGTACTCCTGGCGCTTTTTAAGAACCTCCGGGGCGTAATCGTGTTCCACGAAGACTTTTCTCTCTTGGTGCATAAATCCTTTTTTCTGCCAAGCCCATCTCACAACCTCTTGTTTTATTTTGAACTTGGCGAATCTTACCACCACCGAACGTGGGGGCGCTTCCACCGCTGGCTTTGCGGCTAATGTACGATGGGCCTTTTCTATCATCAAATCAGTGGTTTGTGGAATATCCAACTTCTCTCTCAGTAAGGATTCCACGCATTCCGCCATTGTGTTGAAACCATCTTCAGCTCCTTCTTTCAGACCGTGAATTCTAATGCTGTCTCTTCTCTGTCTTCCTTCTTGGTCGGTTAGCTTAGCCTCCAGTCTTGACTGTTTTTTGTGTAAATCCAGCACAGAATCTTCAAGTACTTTTATTCTTTCTTCAGCTTCCAAGATTCGGTTCTCGGCCTGGTCCACTCTGCTGTTCGTCTTTTTTAATTCATCTCTGAATTCACGGAATTCGGCCCAAACCTCTCAGCGAAATCGTCGTAATTCTTCAAATAACGTTTTCAAGCTAACCTTCTTGTTAGCTATGTCCAGCTCCTTGTCTTCTGAACGGAGGTCCTCCGGTTCAGATTCTACGGCCGCTGCGCGTCCTGGCCTGGAAAATGTCAGTTTCTTCTGTTTTTGGTTAGGCATGATGTTTTTGTCTTTTGATTTTTATTCTTCCAAAAATCCGTTAAATCTGATTTTGAAGATGTTTTCCTGGATTAGGTCTGGGAGCTTCAGCGTTAAGCTGCTATCACCATGGCGTCCAGACCGGAAGTCTGGGTGTTGTTTTTGACAATGCTATGCCACTGGACTGCCATGGTTGGCAACGAGTCAGAAATTGCTTTATTCATCTGAGGAATATAGCAAAACTTCGACGTATGGTCTCAACACCTGAACTGGAAATGATCATTCATGTTTTTCTCGTCTCGCTTGGATTATTGTAATGCCCTTTTTTTTTTAATGTGTTTTAATAAAACTGCTGTTGCCCGCCTTCAGACTGTGCAAAATGCAGCAGCTCGGCTTTTAACCCTGACGAAGAAAAGGGAACACATTTCCCCAGTTTTATCGTCCTTTCACTGGTTGTGAGTTGCTTTTTAGATTTCATTTTAAGATTTTAATTTTGACTTTTTGAGCTCTTAATTGCCAAGCCCCTTCATACATTTCAGCCTCGACTCCTTGTGCCATGACCCGATCATTAACTCCTTGCACTCCGGGCAATTTTCCTAAAAACGCCAAAAAATAATGTGCCCAAAGTAAATCGAAAGCTGTTATTCAACCCTTTGCAGCATCTTCATGGGGTTCGTCTCATTTAAAAGAAAACACTTTGAATTTTTTGGCAAAAAAAACATGATCTCTCTAAGTGCTCCGGCCACTGAGTTACAGTCATCTAAACAGTGAACTTGAAGAAAATAAATTTGGCCTGGGTGTTTTTTTTTGGATACAAATGCTTGCAAATAACACACAGCTTCAGATCCGGGCTGGAAAATGAAACAGAAATGTAGAACCAAGTGTTATCCAGCTGAGGTCCAAATTTTGTAGCAATACCACAAAAAATGAATATATTACACAGCTTTGTTCTCAGGCTGTTCCCAGGCGTTTTGGAACTGTGCCAAATGGCACAGTTTGGAAAAACGTCTAACTTTTGAATGATTCAACATAGAAGCTTCATCTTGGGCTCAAATGAAAGGTTACATTCAGGGCTGTGTCTCTGTGTGTGTGTGTGTGTGTGTGTGTGTGTGTGTGTTTCTCCCCCACTACAGAGGACGGAGATCCGCCCTCACTACATAACGGATTACACTCTGATGTGGTGATGTTTCCACAGCACCGCTGTCACCACGCCCCCCCCCCCCTCCCGCGACAGAATCGTAGCGGCGGGGGGGCGTTCACGGTCCGGAGGCGACGAACAAACCGTGTACCGCGGCGCACGCACTTTGGACATCGTGCACCGCACAGTTGTAATTTACCGATCGGTCAAAAGTCATTTTTGATTACAATTTTCCGGGATAGAAAATAATTTGGCTTGTAACACCTTACCTCTTCACAGCCACATTGTCCTGGCCAACTTCTCTCCCTCATTGTCAGACGAACCGACGCTGGTCCGCTCTGGTTCTGGTCTCACGACCCGGTCAAAACATAATTCCATGATTGCGGTTTTGCCGAATGATTTACGACCTTCGTCATCGGCCTCCGTCGGTCTATGATGACCATATAAGAGAATCCTAAACACTCTGCTGGAATTAAAAAAAAAAAAAAAAAAAAAAAAAAAAGCACTACCTGTGGCTGCTGAAGCAGTCTCTCTTCACCCAGCTTTAGACAACAGCTCAGCGAACTTCTGTGCTTCAATTGGCTTGCAGCCGTTGGGAGGCGGGTCCTTCTGGCTAGATTTTCATTCATTGGCTCTTCATGGTTTCAGAAACCCAATTCTAGGCTCTTATTAGTCGAATGACAGGTCAATCAGATGATCTAATCTGTTCGCGGCTGTGTCTGCAGCTTTTATTTTCAATGCGCGCTTGGACGCCATCTCCATCTCCACCATCAGGATCATGCGTCGAGAGCGCACGAGGGCGCACAAGAGCGCCCTCGTGCGCACTAGGACGCAGAGACTTGCCCGTCCGCGGTACAACGGAGCGCAAGAGGTTAAGATCCTCAGACCAGAGACTCCTGGTGGTCCCTCAGACCAAATTCAGAACCCGTGGCGACCAGTCTTTCCAGGCCTCTGCACCACGGCTTTGGAATGCACTTCCCCTGTCCTTGCGCTGCTTCGAGTCTGTTGACTCCGTTAAGGATTTAAAAACTGATTTGTTTAGATGGGCTTTTAGCTCTCATTGAATGACTTTTATTTCTTCACTCTTTTCTCTTTTTATTCTTATTAATATTTTATCTTACTCCTGTTGATTTTAATTTCTGGGTATTTGTGAATTCTAATTTGCTGTGAAGCACTTTGTGATATACACTCACCGGCCACTTTATTAGGTACACCTGTCCAACTGCTCGTTAACACTTAATTTCTAATCAGCCAATCACATGGCGGCAACTCAGTGCATTTAGGCATGTAGACATGGTCAAGACAATCTCCTGCAGTTCAAACCGAGCATCAGTATGGGGAAGAAAGGTGATTTGAGTGACTTTGAACGTGGCATGGTTGTTGGTGCCAGAAGGGCTGGTCTGAGTATTTCAGAAACTGCTGATCTACTGGGATTTTCACGCACAACCATCTCTAGGGTTTACAGAGAATGGTCCGAAAAAGAAAAAATATCCAGTGAGCGGCAGTTCTGTGGGCGGAAATGCCTTGTTGATGCCAGAGGTCAGAGGAGAATGGCCAGACTGGTTCGAGCTGATAGAAAGGCAACAGTGACTCAAATAACCACCCGTTACAACCAAGGTAGGCAGAAGAGCATCTCTGAACGCACAGTACGTCGAACTTTGAGGCAGATGGGCTACAGCAGCAGAAGACCACGCCGGGTGCCACTCCTTTCAGCTAAGAACAGGAAACTGAGGCTACAATTTGCACAAGCTCATCGAAATTGGACAATAGAAGATTGGAAAAACGTTGCCTGGTCTGATGAGTCTCGATTTGTGCTGCGACATTCGGATGGTAGGGTCAGAATTTGGCGTCAACAACATGAAAGCATGGATCCATCCTGCCTTGTATCAATGGTTCAGGCTGGTGGTGGTGGTGTAATGGTGTGGGGAATATTTTCTTGGCACTCTTTGGGCCCCTTGGTACCAATTGAGCATCGTTGCAACGCTACAGCCTACCTGAGTATTGTTGCTGACCATGTCCATCCCTTTATGACCACAATGTACCCAACTTCTGATGGCTACTTTCAGCAGGATAATGCGCCATGTCATAAAGCTGGAATCATCTCAGACTGCTTTCTTGAACATGACAATGAGTTCACTGTACTCAAATGGCCTCCACAGTCACCAGATCTCAATCCAATAGAGCATCTTTGGGATGTGGTGGAACAGGAGATTCGCATCATGGATGTGCAGCCGACAAATCTGCGCCAACTGTGTGATGCCATCATGTCAATATGGACCAAACTCTCTGAGGAATGCTTCCAGCACCTTGTTGAATCTATGCCACGAAGAATTGAGGCAGTTCTGAAGGCAAAAGGGGGTCCAACCCGTTACTAGCATGGTGTACCTAATAAAGTGGCCGGTGAGTGTATATCTGTGAAAAGTGCTATAGAAATAAACTTATTATTATTATTGCAGATTGGAGGCAGGGCCGGATGGATTACACACTGTGCAATTTAAAAAAAAAAAAAAAAAAAACCCACAACAAACAAAACTTGTTTTGTCATGCTAATCTGAAGAAAATAAATCACCAATTATCCCTGTCATCCCAGCTCTGGAAGTGGAAAATCAGGTGAGAGTATGATGTCAAGCACTTGGTTTTCCTCCCTGGTCAGCTGTTTTTTGGAGATGGAACAGGAAAACATGAAATGAGTCACGAGAAAAAAAGTGAAGTTTTCCACATGATCTGGTGAAAGTACACATGTACTACATGTACTACTTGATGCATGAAGTGAATGGAAAAATGTGGTGAGTCCCTCTTGATCCTTTCCACCCAATGTTCCTTAGCATGATTGGGGGACAGGAAGTTTGGATTTTAACCCCCAGCCCGGGAACATGGCCCCCCTAAGAATTAGCCCCCCCCCCATGTGGTAAATGGCATTCACTTATATAGCGCTTTTTTCTCGTCTCTAGATGACCAAAGTGTTTTACAGATCCTGCTATCCACCCATTCACACACACACTCACACACTGATGGCAGCAGAGCCGCCATGCACAGGTGCTGGCCTGACCTACCGGGAGCAAATGGGGGTTCAGTGTCTTGCTCAAGGACACTTGAGCCCCTTTTCCACGAGTACCAGTTTGGTACGGTAGGCTTTTCCATTAGGGACTGTAACGGTAACCCAGGGTTTCCTCTGGTAACATTTCTCCGTGGCGGCCCGCCGCGCCAGAAATTTTACTGCCACCCCAAGGCGTTACGAATATATTAAGAAAAATATATGAAGCAATGACTTTCTGCAAGCGCACACACGAACAACGCACATGGCCGTCATCTGCGCGGACTTTAGAAGCGCCCCCGCTCACGGGAGTTTTCCAGTCAGTCAGCAGTGTCTCGCTAAGTGTGACTGTCCGACAGAAATATGAGTTTATTAAAGTACTTTGAACACGGGAAAAAAATCATCAGAGGTATGTAAGCACTGGCGTTAATCATGGTTTTAACCCGCTGGAAACGGGGGCAATAAATGGAAGAGTCGTTTAGCTAAGAGATGTGGTTAGAATTCATATGCAGCCGGCTTCATATGAAGGGAAAGGCAGGGGACTGATAAATTGCTGAGGATATATTTCACCAGTCACTACAATATTAAGTTATGTTCTGTAGGAATTGCAGGAATTAAGACGCTGGCAATTTCTCTTTTCTCACACGAGTAAGCGTGCAGTTTTTATTCTCCAGTGGCAGTGACTAAAAGCAACAACTGAAAATGCTCGCTCTAAACTGAGGTCCTTCAGTGGCTGCCTAGAGAGGTGCCTGATGAGAAAGCCTGAGCACACAACTATAACTGCCTAAACGGATCATTCTGTTCATGAACACATATTGTGGTGAATTATGTCTTTAGAGTCCACTACAGTAAGCTATTACGTACCTGGCAGGTTAAGATGACCAAAATTCACAAAGTCAATGGCTTTAATCCGTCAGAAGCCTTCAGACAAACTAAACGTGCCAACATCTGATTTCAAAATAAGGGAGGTTTTTCCTGCTGCCTGGGTGGTGAGGAGATTTCTAAAAAAAAAAAAAAAAAAAAAACCCCACAAAACTAAATATAAAGAAATATGAAACAGAAATAACGGCATCCTTGGTCATTTAATTTATTTCATTAAATACAATTTTATTAATATTTTCTCTTTGTAAGTTAGAGTTAAATTATTGTTCTGTTCTGACTGCAAAATTATGGTCAAAAATGTAAATTGTTGTTTCCTCAATTTATAGGCTAGTATTTTTGCCGATTTGCTACCTGTTTCATAATATTTTTGTTTCAGAAATGTAAGTTTCTTCTGGATTTCTATTGTGTAGCTCTCGTATTTTTTTTTTATTTCCTTAATTTTGAGCGAGTCATTAGAATGAGTGTTGTCTTTGTGCTCTTTTTCTAGTTTCTTAAGTTCTGACTCTGTGGTTAGTTTTTCTTGTCTCAATTTCTTTTGGAGTGCCAGTTTTGCGATAATCTTTCCCCTTATTACAGCTTTGCATGCGTCCCACAGTATTAAAGGGGGTACTTCTCCATTATCATTTTCTTCCAAATATCTGAGAATATCTGATTCCAATTCATCTTTCAGTGGTCCTTTCAGCACATTTGAATTTAACCTCCAAGAAAATGTATTATTTGTGTATTTTTGGGTATTTAAGTCCATATAGATCGGACTGTGGTCAGAGAGATGCATCAGTCCTATTTTACATGTTTTTACTCTTCCAATGTCTCTATTAAACATAAAAAATAGTCAATCCTTGAGTATGATGAATGTGGTGCTGAGTAAAATGTGTAGTCTTTTACACTGGGGTTGAATTCCCTCCACACGTCACAGATTCTCATTTCTTTTAGAAGCATCCGAGTTTTTCTACTTTGAATCCATACTGGGATGCATCGGGTAATTCTCCACATCAAAATAACACTCGGTCTTAGATTGAAGTCTCCACCACATATCACTAAACCTTGGGCTTTAGTTATCATTAGGTCAAATACGTTTTTATAAAATTTCCAGTTAGCCCCTGGAGGTGCATATACATTCAGCAGGGTGATATCTTCTCCCTCTAGCCGACCAAGTACCATGCTAAATCTCCCTTCTTGATCTTTGTGTTCTGAATTTTTTTCAAATATAATTTTGGTTGAGATCAATGTCGCTACCCCCCTCCTCCTCCCTGACTTACATGAAGATGAAGAGATCAGTTTAAACCCTTGTCTATTAAGTTTAGTATGCTCCAAGTCTGTTAGGTGGGTCTCCTGTAAAAATATTATTCCTGCTTTGTCTTTTTTCATTTTGTCTAGAATCTTGGATCTTTTAACTGGGTTCAGGATCCCTTTTACATTATATGAGATTATTTTGGTTACACCCCGTTTCTTCATTGTATTGTCTTATTTAATATAACGGTGTGGTGGCCCTCTTTTATGCTACTCAAAAACTGAAAGAACATTAAGAACACAAAAAACATGAAGAACATAGTATATAAAACTTTAAAACAAAAAACTGTCAAAAGATCTTCCTGAACTGAGATCTTTTTAGCGACCTTAGAAGAGCCTTGATGGTGTGTTGGCTCTGAGGGAAATTCCTCAAACTTTAGTTACGTGTTGAGGGCCCTCTCTTACCCCTGTAAGTTGTCCCATGTTTTTAACGTGATTTTCAGATCCCAATCCGAACTTGTAATGATTTTTTTTTTTTTTTTTT
This sequence comes from Pholidichthys leucotaenia, assembly GCA_020510985.1. Lineage (NCBI taxonomy): Eukaryota > Metazoa > Chordata > Actinopteri > Cichliformes > Pholidichthyidae > Pholidichthys > Pholidichthys leucotaenia. Next base: position 51,932,846 of record CM035836.1, read on the forward strand.
TTTTTAAATGCCTATACCCTATGAAATTGTGCGCAACCTCCCACCACCATCACAGCAAACAATCACGGTAATACAGTATTTGTTAGTGTGGAGAGTTAATGTGGTTCATTGTCACATTTCTATTTTAAGAAGTTTGGGTTTTTTTTTTAATAAAGACTTAATTGTTTCTAATATTATGACTGTTCCATGAAATGTTTTACCACTTCATATTTGCTGATTTTGCATCTCCTTTAATGTCTGTTACCTTGTAGGAGGAGGGTTGGATGTGCAGATTGACTAAAAATATCGTTATTCCCTTCTGAAAGCGTCCAGTTTTTCCTGATAGCCCTGGCGCTGGGTTTCCTGCTGCTGGCCCGTGGATTTTGAGGGTCTCTGTGTGCACCATGTTTGAACCTTGATTCTTTCAATCGGGTCTGCTGCGGGTTTAACCACCGTTACCGGGAGCCCTCTTCTCACCATATCCCTGGTTGCTTCTTCCGCCGAGTTGTAGAGACACATCTCTTCCCCGTAAAAAACCCTCAGCTTCGCCGGAAATGGAGTTTGAAAGCACAGTTTCTTCTCTCGTAGTACCTTTTTAGCGTCATTGTATTCCCAACGCTTTTTAAGGACCTCCGGGGCGTAGTCATGCTCCACAAAAACTTTTCTTTCTTGGTGCATAAATCCTTTTTTCTGCCAAGCCAGTCTCAAAACCTCTTCTTTTGTTCTGAAGTTGGAAAACTTCACCACCACCGATCGCGGGGGAGCTTCCGCCGATGGCCTTGGGGCTAATGAACGGTGCGCCCTTTCTATTTTCAAATTGGTGGATTGGGGAATTTCCAACTTTTCCCTCCGTATGGTTTCCATGCATGCAGCCATTGTGGTGAAACCATCCTCAACTCCTTCTTTCAGACCATGAATTCTTATGTTGTCCCTTCTTAGTCTTCCTTCCTGGTCGGTTAGCGTAGCCTCCAGTCTTGTCTGTGGTTTAAGTGATTCCAGCATGATTTCTTCCAGCCTTTTTATTATTTCCTCTGCTTCCATGATTCGGTCCTCAGCCTGGTCCACTCTGTTGTTTGTCTTTTTTATTTTGTCTTTAAGTTCACGAAATTCAGCCCCACACTCTCGGCGAAATTCTCTTAAATGTTGAAGTATTGTTTTTAAGCTAGCCGTGTTGCTAGCCTCATTTTTCGCCTCCGTTTCCGAATGGCTATTGTCTTCAAGGTCTGTTTCTCCGGCTGTTGCGTGTCTTGGTCTGGTAAATGTTGATCTCTTCTGTTTTCCTTTAGGCATAAAGTTCATTTGATCTCCACAAATCCGTTAAATCTGATTTTCATGGTATTTTCACGGCTGGGATCTGGGAGCTTCATCGTTAAGCGGCTACCACCATGGTCTCCAGACCGGAAGTCATCGATCAGTTTTAGAAAGTTTTGATCATTTTTATCTGGGACATATAAGTAATGTATGTGACAGTCAAACCGGATATAGGATTGATTGATTGATTTTTATTTGAACATTGTTAAAGAAAGAAAAGAGTTCAAAACACACACAAAAAAAAAACAAACCAAAAATAAAATGTTCAAAAGGAGTGGGAAGAAGCCAACGCTTATACAGTCCCACCCCTTCTCCACACCAAACAAATTACAGTATTACTCATAATCATCATTATCCCACAACCACATTCACCGTAATATACCCATAGTCAAATTATACAACAAAAATGACACAACAATGACAGTCCATATCCAACAATATTACAACAACGATAAACATACAATTCTGGCATGTTCAATGCAAACACAAACAACACCATCACCTTCCCAATCACCATAACACACAACCTTCCCTCACTGAAGACACAATGTAATATCACTGCCCTTCATTCTCATACTGCTCAAAAATCATTTCTTTATATGTTGTTTTAAATATATGGATGTTGGGACATTGCCTGTGTTTCTCCCCCAACCCATTCCACAAAAACTCTTCCGTGTAGATCTTACTAAGTGAATTTTAAATTTTGTATTCCCCCGTAAATTATATTTCCCTTCTTCTCTCTCCCTGAATAGATTCTGTATATTGTGTGGCAAGAGGTTTTTACTAACTTTAAACATTAATTGTGCTGTGTAATAATGAACCAGATCCCATAATTTCAATAACTTCGAATGTAAAAACAATAAATTAGTATGTTCGAGGTACCCGACTTTGTGTATAACACGGACTGCCCTTTTTTGTAATATTAACAATGAATTAAGTTTACTTTTATAACAGTTACCCCAAACTTCTATACAATAAGTCAAGTATGGAAGTACTAATGAACAATACAAAATATGAAGTGATTTATAATCTAGGACCTGCTTAATTTTATTTATAATTGCAATATTTTTTGCAACTTTATTTTGTATGTATCTGACATGTGGTTTCCAACTAATTTTATCATCCAGTATTACACCCAAAAACTTGATCTCCTTAACTTTTTCAATAACTACATTATCTATATGACTATGTATATCTTCTTTATTTTTACAATTACCAAATATCATTACCTTAGTTTTATCTATATTTAGTGATAGTTTATTACAATCCATCCATTTTTTTAGCTTATTTAATTCATTATTTATAGTATGGATTAGTTGATTATAATTATTTCCAGAATAAAATAAATTAGTATCATCAGCAAATAATATTATTTTTAATAATTTAGAAACTTGGAATATATCATTTTTATATATATATGTATGTATGTATGTATGTATGTATGTATGTATGTGTATATATATATATGTATATACTGTGTATATATATATATATGTGTGTGTATATATATGTATGTATGTATGTATGTATGTATATGTATATATGTATATATATATGTATGTATGTATGTATGTATGTGTATGTATGTATGTATGTATGTTAAATAATTTGGGGCCCAATACTGACCCTTGGGGGACCCCACAGGCAATTCCCATACACCCAGACAGATATTCTCCCATTTTCACAAATTGTTGTCTCTCAGATAGATAACTTGTAACCCATTTCAGAGCAATTCCCCTAATACCATACATTTGCAATTTATTAAGAAGTATTGAATGATTTATTGTATCAAATGCTTTTCTAAAATCTATAAACACACCAATTGCATATTTTCCTTGATCTAATGCATTTATTATTTCCTCTGTTGCATCCATTATCGCCAACAATGTTGTACTCTTGGCTCTAAACCCATATTGGTTCTGATTCAGCACATCCTGTTTATTTAAAAAGTTTTCTAATCTGTTGTTGAAAAGTTTTTCCAGAATTTTTGAAAATTGTGGGAGAAGTGATACTGGTCTGTAGTTTGTGTATTGGTGTTTATTTCCTTGCTTAAATAATGGAATTACTTCTGCTATTTTCATTTTCTGCGGGAATGAACCAGTTTGAAATGATAAATTACAAATATATGTGAATGGTTTTAATATACCATCAACAGTTCTTTTTTTTAGTGCCATATCAATACCATCACAGTCAGTAGATAATTTATTTTTTACACTTTTCAACAACATATTTTACCTCTAGTTCATCCACTGCTGTAAGAAAAATTGACTGAGGGTTACTTCCAATTAAAGTCTCACTCAGTGTCTTTTCCTTGATTTGGAATCTTTGCTGCCAACACTGGCCCAACACTTACGGAAAATTTATTCATTTTATTTACTACCATATTCTTATCATAAATATCACCACAATTATCAGTAAAATACTCTGGATATATCATTTTCTTAGTTCCATTTTTCCTTAATTTGTTTAATATATCCCAGACTCCTTTTATATTATTTTTATTTTCATTTAACATTTTCCTATAATATAATTTTTTACTAGTTCTTATTAGATCAGTTAATTTATTTTTATGTTTTATATCTTTTTTCAGATTCTTTAGTTCTTAATTTAATAAAATTTTTATAGAGATAATTTTTCTTTTTACAAGCATTTTGGAACCCTTTGGTTAACCATGGGCAATTTTTGTATGTGTTTTTTATTAATTTCTTTAATTAGACAGTTTTTATCATGTAATAATTTAAATATATCAATAAATTTATCATATGCCAAGCCCACATTTTTCTCTCTATAGACATCCCAATTCTGTAGCATTAAGTCTTCTTTTAAATCACTGATTCTATCTTCTGTTCGTATTCTTTTATAGATAATCTTTTTACATAGTTTATTATTCTTCTTCAATGTGTCGTTATTCTTGTAGGTTTTGTAATCTTTGGAAATAAAGTTAAGCTATACATTGTATCTAAGAAATCTTCAGTTGGTTTGTGTTTTGTTTTCATCAAATCTATGTTAGTCACCACAAATAAAGATATCCTTTTGTCTTATTTTTGCATACATCTTTTCCATCCCATTTTTAAATTTTTCCATATCAGATCCCGGTGCTCTATATATACAACTTACTATTATATTTTTTCTTTTTTCCATCGTAATCTCAATTGTTAAACATTCCATACTTTCATTCACTGCTGATGTCATACTGTCTACTTTTTTACTTTTTAATTTTCTATCAACATACAGTGCTACCCCACCACCACTTTTACATTTCCTATTTTGTGTGTACATCTCATATCCATCTAGTTCAAAATTTACATCTTTTTCTTCATTAATCCATGTTTCACTTATTGCAATAATCCTAAATGGTGTATTAAATTGATTCAAAAACTTCTTAATACTATCAAAGTTTGCATAGAGACTCCTACTATTAATATGTATTATTGTTAATGTTTGATCCAAATTCATAATTCCATTTAATTGTTGTTCTTCATAATAAACACACTTATCATTAATATGACCAAAATAATTGTCTGGGTCAACACCTCCCAAAATGTCCTGTGGTTGCTGTTCGGCACTAACAAAATTTCCAGCTTCAATTTGCCCCACTACACCTCCATCATCAAATGAGGAAGAATGATTGACTAAAGTACTAAACATAATTTATGACAACCATGTACACCAAGAAGAAAATAGGAAAAGAACACAAAATATCCACTCATGATTACTGCACCGTTATTCCTGAATCAGGACTAAGGTTTAAATCTGTCCAATTCCTCCATTTCTCTAATCATCATTACTTTAGCGTCTTCTGGAGTGCCAAGCAGTTTTATCCACACAGGATCCTTAGTAAATTTGTACAATATGAATGTTGAGCTGAGCTGTAGGCCACACCCTCTCTGCCTGAGTGCTTTAGATCTGGGCGTGCTTCCCAGCCTGAGGGCAGTTGGTTGATTGCACCAGGTGGGAATGATCTGGTGATTAAGGGAGTTTGGAGGCAGTTACTCACAGGGCAGTGGAGAGTAAGCAGTGTGTGAGAGAAATGGTTGGAGTTTAGACTTTGGAAAAGACTGCAGGACTAAAGCTTGTTTCAAGCAAGGAAGAAGGAGCTGGTGAGCATCCATTTGTGATATGTCTTTGCAGCTACATTTGAAAAGTAATTTGATCAAGTTTAGGTTAAATGTGATGTGTTAAAAAATTGTGTGTTTGAAATGTAAGTTAAAATGTCATTTATAAAATCATGTGTTTAAAAATATAGTTAAAATGGAGTGTATTTTAAGAGTTTAAAAGTTAAAAGCTGTTCAAGTTGTAAGGTTAAAAATCATTATTGAACAGTGTTTTAAGATGTTTAGTATTTGGGGTGCTTTAGATGTGAGTATTTTCTATTTTGGGTTTTAGTAATTTAAAAACTGAGTATTTGATTTTGGGTTATGTTGATTTATTATGGGTTCTTGGGTTACATTCTCCTTGACCCTTTATTTGTGTTGTATTTAAAGGTTTTTCACCTGTACTTGACCTGTGCTTGGCCTTGATGACTTTTCAAAAATAAAAGGAAAGAAAAGGAAAAGCTGAGTCTTGGTCACTGAGTGATTTCCAGTTCTATCTTCCGAAGCAAGCATCCCGTTCAAGTGGGGGAAACTGCTGGTCAAACCTCACAAGAGTGAGGGCCACTTGACAGTGAAAAACCGGTGTAGAGACTGGAACAGAGAACCCTGAACAGCAACCGGCCAGGCTTGGAAGTCCAGAGGCCTGGTAGCACACTGAACAGCACCTTACTCAATCCTGTCGGAAAAGATGGCTGACTCAAAGTCACTGGAGCAGCTTAAAGCCAACAGGACAGCCGCGAAGCGGCAATTTTCCCGGCTGGCCAACAACATTGTCCGATTGCACACCATAATGTCCAAGGAGGAGCTCAGACAGTTTCAAAAAGCTCATTGATGAGGCTAACAAAGTCATGGAAGCCAATGATAATGTGGAGGCCCAGTACCTTGCAGAGGCGGAGCTGGATGCAGATCCTGAAGAAGTTTCTGGGTTAAGTGTGCAGCAAAAGACCGATATTGGGAAAACTGCAACTGAGTGTGAGATGAAACTGAAGGAGCTAAAGGACCTCATCCAAAAGACACTTTGGGCCAACTTTGGAGAGGAGGAACTGATGATGGCGGTAAAAGCTGCAGAGGAGAAGGTAAAGAGTGTCATTTCCTTTGAACCCGGCGGAAATAAAGAGGCCTTTGACTTCATGTTTGATTACATGGAAAGTCTGGTTAAGAGGGCAAAAGAGCTATACACACACAGTGGAAAAGTTGGGCCCCTCCTGTTGAGCAGAAAGACTTCCAGCTGCGTGTACGAGCGCTTGAGTAGTCCATTCTTCAGTTGGTGTCAAAAGCAGAGTTTATTCAAGCAAAAGCTAAAGAAGACGCCGAAAGAGTTGAGTGCAGCTTCCATCTGCTACCCAACATCAGCCATTAGATTGAAGCCAACCTCCCTCCCCAAGTTTACTGGCATGAGGCGAGACTTTCGTTGCTGGAAAAGAGACTGGGAGGCCCTTCAGAGGCAAGAAGAACCCACTGGGTCAAAGGAAATCAAGAAGTTCCAGCTTCTTGACAGTTGGGATGAGAAAATAATGAGATCTTCGGCTGATGACCTACAGTACAGCAGATGACATCTTTCGTGTCCTGGAGAACCGGTTTGGAAGCCAAACTTCAATCACTATTGAAATAGTTGAGGAGCTCCAGAGACTTCCAGCTGTCAAGTCACCAGCCCAGGAAAATTGTTGAGCTCATCCAAGCTGTTGAGAAAGCCCTTGGAAGACCTGAGTGACCTTGGTGACACTGGTGCTTTAAAAAACCCTCTGGTGACAGTCAGTTGAAAGCCAGCTTCCTGATGCGTTGAAGAAAGAGTGGCTTCTCTATGCAGCTGAGAGGATCAGTGCTGAACCAGAGAAGCGCTTTGACAGTCTTCTAGCCTTCCTCAAGAGTCAAGAGAGCATCTATGAACAGCTGGATCAATTGAGGGATGAAGAGCCGCCAAGGAAAGAAATCCAACCTGAGCAATGGCAAGCCAGAACCAGAGCCTCAAACCAGTTAAGTAGCCATCTCTCAGGATGCGTTGTCTGTGGGGACATCAAGCATTAGAAAAAGCTGTACTTCTGCAAAAAGTTCCGTGTGCTCAAGTTCACAAAGAAGAAGGATGCAGTGCAAAAGCTAGGAGCCTGCTGTAAATGTCTGGAGGTCCAGGATGATGACAATCACTGCAAGACTTCATTCCTGTGCAAAAATCCTGAGTGTGAGGGCAAGAGAGCCACAGACCATCACTACTATCTGTGTCCCAATGCTGGAGCATCCAGAGGCAGCACAGCCCAGAGGAGGAGCAAAGGCAGTACAGTGGGAGGTGGCAATAAGAGGAATTACACCGAGGCCCAGGAAGAATTCATCAGAAAGCTCTCGCCTGAATTAGCCCAACAATGCCGGGATGCATTCTGCAACACAGCAGCGAGCACCTCCCATGTTGCAAAGAGTCACTCAAGTCTTCTGGCAGAGAGCGGCCTAGCGGAGTGGCCTGTCATCATGATGCTGCTGGAGGTAACAGCTAATGCTGGGCAGAAAATTGGGACCCTAATCGACCTAGCTTCTGACGCCAATTATATCACCCATGAGGCAGTAGGTCGGCTTAATCTTAGAAGTGAAGACATCACGCTTGTGGTCCATGGTGTAGGAGGCATGAAAATCCATGTCAAAACAAAGCGGTACCTCCTGAAAATTTGCATTAACACCTCAAGAAGTACTCTCAAGTGCCACCAGCTGATTTGCTACGGCTTAGACAGCATTGCAGATATCCACAGACATGCGTCAGCCAAAAAACTGCAAGAGTTCTTCCCAGATGTCCCGCTCAGTGACCTGGTAAGACCAAGAGAGATCCAGCTCCTTGTAAGTCACAAGGAGGGTCAGCTGGCTCCACAGAAGATTCATACAGTGGGGGACCTCTGGGAAAGACAGTTGCGGGCACTCACCCTGAGCTGTTTGAAGAGGTCACTGTATCGGCCTACACATCAAGAACACACTTAGCAAGGTCTACAAGAACTGCTGCTGTAAAGTATGAAGAACATACCTGCGCAGTCCCCATTTATCCAACACAAAGCCAGCAAGCTTCAATTGCCGTCCAACCTCATCAGTCTAGTTGTGCAGCTACTACTTCCAACTTCCTCGAGTGGTGGAAATGGGATAGTATTGGCGCTGGTTGCGTCCCAAGATGTGGGGGCTGTTGCTGTGGGAACTGCCAGCCAGGTGGCAAGGAAATGACCCTCGCTGAAGAAAGGGAGGTGGTAAAGAGTGGCCTCACATATGTAGCTGCTGATGATCACAGTGAGAGGCCTCACTGGCACGCCAAGTACCCCTGGGTAGCAGATCCAGCCTCATTACCAAGCAACAGGAGTGCAGTTGAGGTCACATTCTTCAGGACTGAGAGGCAGCTGGCTTGGGAGCCAGAGTGGAAGGCTGCCTATACTGCGCAAATTCACGAGATGGTCGAGCGCTGGGCTGCAATGAAGTTGCCTAAAGACGTCCTTTATGCATGGACTGGTCCAGTATGGTACATCAGCCACCTCATCGCACCCAACCCACACTCCGTTACAACTCCACTGAGACTAGTCTGGAACAGTAGTCAAAAGTGCAGAGGGGTGAGTCTCAATGATCTCCTGCTAAAAGGCCCAGACATCCTCAATTCCATCCGTGCAGTGCTTCTCAAATTCCGGAGGGGAGCTTTTGCTGCATTGGGAGACATAAAGAAAATGTCCAATTTAGTGTGGCTTGAAGACCAAGAGGTGCATTTGCATAGGTTCCTGTGGCGTGGCTCTGAAGAGGAGGAGCTTGGTGAATATGCAGTCACGAGAGTTAACATTGGAGATAAGCCAGCAGGTTGTATTGTTCAACTCGCCATGAGAGAGACTGCTAAGCTCCCTCAGTTCAGCCATCTTGAGGAAGAGCGTTGAGTGCTGCAGGAGGACAGCTATGTTGATGACTTGTTAACCTCTCATGACAACTTAGACCAGCTCAAAGTCATTACAGAAAATGTAGAGAAATGTAAAGCAGATCCTGAAAGCAGGGGGGTTTGAGTTGAAGCCGTGGGTTTTCTCTGGCCAAAGTAGGAGGGAGTCTGCTGGAAAACAGGAACAGGTGGCTATTCCAAAGACTGTGTGATCCTGCCGAATCAGCTCAAAGAGGAGGACAATAAGGGAGAGGCCAAGAGCTTGGCTACTCCCTGGAGGATAAGCTTTATGTCATGGTTAGGATAAATTTCTCAAAGAGGAAGAGGAAAATGAGACTTGGCCAGGACCTTCCATTGGAGCAGGTGAGAGCCCAGACGCCAGACCCACTGACACGACAAGAGTTACTCAGCCAAGTTTCTGGACTGTATGACCCGATTGGTCTGACAATGCCTGTAAAGCAGAAAGGGACCATTTTGATTCGGCGAGCATTTCAGGAGGCCAAACCCAAGTGCAGCACCATCAAAGATACTTGGGACCTTGCGCTATCAGGAAAGCTCAGAGAAGATGCCATCAGCCTCTTTGAAGAATATACCCAGCTGAGTAAGGTCAAGTTTCAGAGAGCTCTGATGCCAGTGGGCGCATCGGCTGAACCTAATGCAGTCACCTTCTCTGATGGCAGTGAGCATGCTTATGGTGCCGTCCTCTATTTGCGGTGGGCCTGTGACCAAGGTTGTACGTGGAGGCTGGAGTCTAAAGCTAAACTAACTCCTTTAGACCATAAGGGGGAAGTAGTCAAGGCAGAGTTTTGTGGAGCAGTATTTGCCGCCTGGTTGAAGAAGTACTTTGAGCAACATAGCCGAATTCAAGTCGAGCAATGGTATCACTTTGTTGACAGCCAGACAGTCCTTGGTGCAATTCAATGTGAGAGCTGTGGCTTTCAGACCTTTTTTGCCAACAGGATTGGAGAAATCCAAAGCAGCACACAACTTCAGGATTGGTGGTGGATCCCTGGACCACTGAACATTGCTGATATCATCACGTGCGAGGCTGGTCCAAAAGATTTTGATGAAAATTCACCATGGCAGCAAGGACCAGAGTTCCTGAGTCTACCAGCTGATGAGTGGCCAATTAAGTCTGCAAAAGATGTATCAGCCACTGCCAGAGTGAGTATTGGAAAAATACAGAAGAAATCATTTGTTGCTGCACTCACAAGAGCTCAGGTGATAGAGCCACCAGATCCAGAGCGTCGGAGGCCACCTGCTGGCACTGCTGTCCGAAACCTAATGGATGAAGGACGGTTCAGCAATTTGACTCACCTGGTTAAGACGGTTGCTCGGGTCTGGAGGGCAGCAAAATGCTTTGCAGCTAAAAATAAGATCCTGTGAACCCTAAAGTGGGAGGCGGTTTCATCAGCCGGGGTCATCACTGCAACGGAGCGCCAAGATGCTTTAAGAGACCTTTTCCTTGCTGCACAAGAGGGTGTGACTTTTCAAACTACCACAATAGACCAGCTGGTAGTCTTCAAAGAGGAAGAAGCTGGGCTACTGGTTTGTGGTGTGAGAGTCCAGGATTTTAATGAAGACAAAGTTGGTGTCCCCCTTATACCTTACAGTGCCTGGGTCGCAACTCTGTTGGTTTGTGAAGCTCACAGCAAGGGTCATGAGGGAGTGGCTGCAACTCTATTGAAGGTGAGAAAGAGAGCATGGGTCATCAATGGATGAAGAATTGCTCAAAAAGTCATTGAAAACTGTGATTTGCAAGAAAGCCAGAGCTAGAAGATGCCAGCAAGTGATGGGTGATCTGCCTCAAGAGAGAACTGGGCCAGCATCCCCATTTGAGTTCACAGCAGTTGACCTGTCTGGACCTTATCTGGTCAAAGATGATGTGAGGAAGAGAGTCACGATGAAGGTTTGGGGAGTCGTATTCTGCTGTATGGCCAGTAGAGCAATCCACACAGAGCTGGCCAACACCATGTCGACTGAAAGCTTTCTGATGGCTTATCAGAGGTTTACAGCAATTCGAGGGCATCCTAAGATTTGGTCCGATCCAGGGACCAATTTTGTTGGTGCCAAGCCTGTTCTGAAAGAGTTATCAGTTTTTGGATGGCCTCGACAGGTCTGCTGTGGAGGAGACTTCAGCTCAAAATGGAACCGACTGACATTGGAAAATCCAGCCAGCTGATTCACCTCATCGAAATGGCTCTGCTGAAGCAGCTGTTCGGATTGTGAAGAAGGCATTCCAGAGTCTGGGAAGAGACTCAGGACTCAGTTACAGCGAACTTCAGACAACACTTCAGCTAGCCGCTAATCTTTCTAATGAGCGCCCCATTGATGCCAGGGTGCAGAGCCATGAAGACACCGTGCAGTACATTACACCCAATACACTTATGTTGGGACGAGCATCGTCAAATGGTGACTGGAAAACATTAAACTTTGCAAGCTATCCCTATAAGAGACTTCAGGAAATGCAGCACCAGGTAAATAAATTTTGGAGGTCCTGGAGCCAACTTGCCGGTCCTAATCTCTTCGTGAGGAGTAAATGGTACACCACACAGAGGAACATTGCAGTTGGAGATATTGTTTGGCTGTGTGACCAGAATGCATTGAGGGGTCATTTTAAGCTTTGGACAGTCATCAGTGTCAACCCAGACCCCAGAGGCATTGTACGAGATGTGAATGTTAGAGTTGTGTCAAGCTCTTGTGTTCCTGAGGTGAGGCCTGCAACATCAGCATCCAAGCATCCTGCCTCCAGCATTTGGAGGGACCTTCAGTCCATAATTCTTCACCGGGACGTCCGACGTTTGGTGGTCGTGCTGCCAGTGGAGGATCAGGCAGGAGGCCCAGGAGGAAATCTCTGACCACTAGTTTACTGTGTGCGATCTTTCCAGCGGTTTCCGTGGGAAGATAGAGTGGGAGATGTTGAGCTGAGCTGTAGGCCACACCCTCTCTGCCTGAGTGCTTTAGATGTGGGTGTGCTTCCCAGCCTGAGAGCAGTTGGTTGATTGCACCAGGTGGGAATGATCTGGTGATTAAGGGAGTTTGGAGGCAGTTACTCACAGGGCAGTGGAGAGTAAGCAGTGTGTGAGAGAAATGGTTGGAGTTTGGACTTTGGAAAAGACTGCAGGACTAAAGCTTGTTTCAAGCAAGGAAGAAGGAGCTGGTGAGCATCCATTTGTGATATGTCTTTGCAGCTGCATTTGAAAAGTAATTTGATCAAGTTTAGGTTAAATGTGATGTGTTAAAAAATTGTTTGAAATGTAAGTTAAAATGTCATATTTATAAAATTATGTGGGTTTAAAAGTATAGTTAAAATGGAGTGTATTTTAAGAGTTTAAAAGTTAAAAGCTGTTCAAGTTGTAAGGTTAAAAATCATTATTGAACAGTGTTTTAAGATGTTTAGTATTTGGGGTGCTTTAGATGTGAGTATTTTCTATTTAGGGTTTTAGTAATTTAAAAACTGAGTATTTGATTTTGGGTTATGTTGATTTATTATGGGTTCTTGGGTTACATTCTCCTTGACCCTTTATTTGTGTTGTATTTAAAGGTTTTTCACCTGTGCTTGGCCTTGATGACTTTTCAAAAATAAAAGGAAAGAAAAGGAAAAGCTGAGTCTTGGTCACTGAGTGATTTCCAGTTCTATCTTCCGAAGCAAGCATCCCGTTCAAGTGGGGGAAACTGCTGGTCAAACCTCACAAGAGTGAGGGCCACTTGACAATGAAACTTGTATGATTGGGAACTTAAAGAATCTGAATTGTTGGCACTTGTGTGGTGAAAAGACTGCAAATCCTTTTCATGTGTTTTGGTCATGCCCAGTTATCCACCAATATTGGACCAATGTACAGACAATATTGGGGAAAATATTCAAAGTTAACAGTTCCCTTTTCTTTTGTAACTTTGTATTTGGGTTTACTACCAGATTCACTGGAAAGACGAGGAGAAAAATACTTATTCACTGTTTAAATATTGGCAAGTAAAAAAGCTCTAACAAAAAATGGATGTCAAAACACTCTCCAGCACCTGAAGATTGGATTAACGTGATTCAGGACATTTATTTGATGGAAAAGTTGACATTTGCACTGAGACAGGACATGGATGGGTTCTTGAACTTTTGGCAACCCTGGAATGCATATGTGTCTTCCATCAGATCTAATCTTGCACAAACACCATTTCAATAATGGCACCTCTTTGTACCAACCCTACTCAGATGCTCTTTTTTTTTTTTTTTTTTTTTTCTTTTTTCACTTAAAAAAAAGGGCGCTGTAATAATTTTTTTCCAATGTTGTAAAAAAAGGGGATTATGTGATGAAAATGTAAACAATGCAGTGCTGTAATGACATGTATACCCTTTACAAAAACTTAAATAAAAAATTAAATTGTTATAAAGTAAAAAAATGACCATAGTCTGTTAAAAAATTTAATCTACCCCCCCCGTAATTTTATTTTCAAAAACAGACAAAAATTAGTCATAAAACAATCCACAAATTTATAATAAAGTTTCAAATGTACAAGAAAAGTCAGTTTTACAAGAGGAAATTAAAAATTTGAAGAACATGGTTTCAACTTTAGATTTACAGGGAAAAGTAGAAAACTCTAAGAAAATTGTTACAAATTTTTGAGGAAAAACCTCAAAAACTTGAGTAATGACTTCAGTCTTGAAGTTTTAAGTGGGTGCTCTTTGTACCCTGAACTCAACTAGAAATTTTTGGTTGTCTACTTTTCATTATTAACCTCTTGCACTCTGGTCAATTTCCCTAAAAACGCCAAAAAATAACGTGCCCAAATTAAATCAAAAGCTGTTCTTCAACCCATTGCAGCATTTTCATGGGGTTGGTCTCATTTAAAAGTAAACACTTTGAATTTTTTGGCAAAACAGTCATAATCTCTCTGAGTGCTCCGGCCACTGAGTTACAGTCATCTAAACATAGTGAACTTGAAGAAAATAAATTTGGCCTGGGTGTTTTTTTTGGCTACAAATGCTTGCAAATAACACAGCTTCAGATCCGGGCTGGAAAATGCAACAGAAATGTAGAACCAAGTGTTATCCAGCTGAGGTCCAAATTTTGTAACAATACCACAAAAAATGAATATATTACACAGCTTTTTCCTCAGGTAGTTCCCAGGCATTTTGGAACTGTGCCAAATTGTGCCAAATGGCACAGTTTGGAAAAACGTCTGTAACTTTTGAATGCTTCAATGTAGAAGCTTCATTTTGGGCTCTAATGAAAGGTCACACTCAGGGCTGTGTCTGTGTGTGTGTGGGGGGGGGTTGTCTCCCCCCCCCCACTACAGAGGATGGACATCGGCCATCGCTACATGACTAATTAGCCTCATGTGGCGATGTGGGACAGCAGCGCAGTCACCGCGGCTTCCCCCCCCCTCGCTACAGAAGAGTAGCGGGGGGGGTGTTCACGGTCTGGACATGGCGAACAACCCCTTGTACCGCGGCGCACGAACTTCAGACTTCGTTGTAATTTACCGATCGGTCAAAAGTCATTTTTGATTACAATTTTCAGGGATAAAGAATAATATAGCTTATAACACCTTACCTCTTCACAGCAGTGTCCTGGCGAACTTCTCTTCCTCACAGTCAGACGAACGCGACGCTGGTCCGCTCGTTGTTCTGGTCTCGCGATCCGATCAAAACATAATTCCATTATTGCGGTTTTGTGCTTTCATGATTGCGGTTTTTGGCGAACGATTTTTCAAAACAAATAACAGTAGTAATTAAAAAATGACTGGCGAACGCGTGTGTGTCACTCAGCCTTTGTCGTCAGCCTCCTTCGGTCTATGATGACCATGGAAGAAATCATAACGTCTACTCTGCTGGAACAAAAACAAAATAAGCACCGCCTGTGGCCGAACATGCCGATGCACGAATGGCACTCCCTGTCACACAGGTTGCATTTGTGGGTGGTCTCCATGCTGCTGGGTCTGTGGGGTTCTTCCTGCGGGTCCTTTTTTGATCTGCTCCAGCAGTCTCTCTTCACCCAGCCTTAAAAAAAAAAACAGCTCGCGAACTTCTCTGCTTCAGTTGGCTCACTGCATTCACAGCGTTGGTAGGCGGGTCCTTCTTGCTAGGTTTTCAGTCATTGGTTCTTCAAGGTTTCAGAAACCCAATTCAAGGCTCTTATTAGTCGAATGAGAGGTCAATCAGATGAACTAATCTGTTTGCGGCTGTGTCTGCAGCTTTTATTTTCACTGCGTGCCTGGACGCCATCACCATCTACATCATCAGCATCTCCATCATGCATCCTAGAGCGCACGAGAGCGCCCTCGTGCGCTCTAGGACGCAGAGACTTGCCCGCCCGCGGTACAACGGAGTGCAAGAGGTTAATTTCAAAGCACTGCTTTTACATGAGTAGAATTTCTGATTACTATACCCACCTGATCATATAATTTAAGTATGCTTAAGTACATTACTATTATGAATGTTTCTTTCCCTTCCTTACTCTCAATGGAAATAAAACACTAGAATAAAAATACAAAAAATACACATTTTTGTCATTTATGTAAACCATGACAAAAAAGTCCTGCAGGACAAAACACGACACTTGATATTTTCTAACCTGTTTGTATACCACCATAGACGGAGAGAGAACCTGAATTAGACAGAGCTCAGAGAGGGCAAGATGAGACAGAAGAGGAGCCAAGGAGAAGGAAGTGTTCAGGCAGAGGAAGGAGAGAAGGATACCACCACTGAAAAGTCTAAACATAGGTCGTCTGGGTGGGATCCCGACTGGCCCAATATTCAAGCCTCGGTTGTACAATACTTAAAATGCTAAGCTCCATATGCAACGTTCCTGTGTAAAATTTTAAAAACCAATAAATACTATAAAAGTAACATATTCCGGTATGTTTGAAAGGATGAATGAAATGAATTTAAAGGAAAGGAACAGAATAAACGGGGGGGGGGGGGGGTAATCCAACAAGGTTAAATTAAACAATAACTCCTTGGATTATACAATTCAGCGTAAGTTATCCGAAATGGGTGATGGTGAAGCCGCAGCTTATATTGTCCACCCATGTTCCATCTAAGAATTCAAAAGGAAAATAAAATAAGTGATGACACATCAGTTGGTCAGGGGCTGGGATCGAACCTAGGATCCCCCGGCCAAGGGTGAGTTGCTGTGCTGCCACAGTGCTAACCACTCCTCCACCGCGACCAACAGTGATCTGTGTGGAGTTTGCATGTTCTCCCCATGTCTGCGTGGGTTTACTCCGGGATTTCTCTGCTTTCCTCCCACATGCCAAAAACATGCAAGTTAGGTTAATTGGCATCAACTAGGGATTCTAAATTGTTCTTAGGTATGACTGTGAGAGTGAATGGTTGTCTGTCTCTGTGTTGGCCCTGCGATGGACTGGCGATCTGTCCAGGGTGTACCCTGCCTCTCGCCCAAAGATCCTGGGATAGGCTCCAGCCCCCCCGCGACCCAAAAAGGATTAAGTGGAAGAAGATGAATGAATGATTAGAAATCAGAACAAAGCCAAGACAAAACGTGACAAAAAACTAAGCAACAGCACAACACAGACTGGATATGATAATCCTTATGTGATTTTTACATATCGTTTTGTATATATGTTTGGAGTATTACTTCCTTTAGTTTTTGTTTAAATTGTCCAAGCATTGTACATGATTTTAATTCGGGTCCAAAAGTGTTCCACAGTCTGACTTCTTGCACTGAAACAGTGTTGCTTGGTGGGAGTTCTCACTGAAGGTTTTTGAAATATACATGGTCCTCTGAAATGATATTGTTTCTCCCTTATTTGGAACAGCTTTTGGATATTTGCGGGCAGTGATAGATTCTTAGCTTTAAACATTATTACTGCAGTTTTAAAATCAACCAGATCTTTCAACTTGAGAGCTTTTAATTTAAAAAGTGGGTTTGATGATTCCCTGTAAGCAGCTTTGTTTATTATTCTAATAGCTCTTCTGAAGCATAAAGAGTGGATATATGTATGTTTTATACAGGGATGAGAATCCTCCGCGGATCCGCGGAATTCCTCGGATTTGATCATGTCTAGGGTCATTCTCGTGAATCATCTAAATTCGAGGAGAAAATTTTAGGGGGGGTGAGGTCTGTTATGAGCGGCGAGTCGTATTTTCAATCGGCTGCTAAAATCCACCACGCAGAACGCGCTACCCAGCGAGATCAGTAATGTAATGTAGCAAGGCCACTGATTGGCTGATACTTACTGAAGCAACCAATCGGCAATTTGGTTATTCCTTTGTCATATCCAACACGCGACGCGAAATGCAAATGGCGGACAGTTCAGTCAACCGAGTTTTCCCGATTTTGTGAAAATGGTGAACCTAAAACTCACGAAAGACAACAAAGCAAGAATTTTAGATCGACAAAGGGATAAGGAACAAGTTTTGTTGGGAATGGCTCGAAAAAACTGTCAATGACTGTAAAGATCGATAAAAATACCGAAGTTGTGGTTGGAAAAAATGGCCGACTTCATAGCGAAATGCGAAGTACCAGGGAAAGCCCAGTGTGTTTATTGCAACGATTTCTTGAGTTATGGATCTCATGGTTGTGTTGCCTTAGTTGAACACTGTTCAAAACAGAAACATCTCAAAATTGTGGCAACAAGGAGATCGAACTACTCGCGCGTGCTGCATTCAAAACGATCGATGGACACGGTCAAATTCAGATGCCAGTCAATCATAAAGTTGATCAGTCGGCCCCTATTACAGCAATTAGTGATCGGAAGACACATTCCGAGGTAAGATTTTTTTCTCGTTATAAGTAATGTACTTGAGAATTTTCGCGTAATGAATTTATGAAATAGCATGTGTAAGTTGTGACGTCATGCCTGTTTTGAAACACTAATTGCATTTGAATGCTGATTATCGATTGTTAATAGATAAATGTTATTACATATTTTCTCACAATTTGAAATGCAATCTAAGAATTTTGAATATAATTTATCATTTTTTGTTTCACTAGGAGGAGTTACATAATGCATGTGTAAGTTTTTTTTTTTTTGTCATGGGTGGTGCTAGGTTGCCTTTCCTAAGATATCTTTGCTTTTATTAGTAAACATAATTTCTTTATGGTCATTGCATAAAAATATTAAACATCTTTTAGGTTTTACTTACTTTCTTAGATTATCTTTCAAATATTAAAATATATTAATATGCAACTTTTTTTATATTCCTAGTAACACTAACAAATGCACACATTAATAAATCAAAATGTTTGCAGAATTTCAGTATATTTTAATAAATGGGTGATGGACTTGGTGACGGAATTTTGTTAATATTTATAATTTATTTTACTTCGTTAAATTATTTTGTCTGTTCTAGAACTATGTAAATGTAATTCTGTGTCAGTTCTAAACATATTAAATAGTAGTAAAATATAATTTAGTATTATTACATCAACATACCATTCAGATATCATAAATTTACACGTGATGCAGCAGCAGATTAAAAAGGTAAACTATAAATGCATTTGTACTTACTTCTAACTTTAAATATAAGACCACATTTGAGCATTCTAAAACACCAGATTTCGTTAGCTTGCGTCCCCCAAGACCCCCGGCTTAGTTTACTCTTTTTTTCCCAAACCCCATTCTCATCCCTGTTTATATGTATTTCCCCATACTTCAGTACACTGTCATGTATGGGAGTATTAATGAATGATACAAAGTTTATAGTGTGGGTTGATTCAGCAAATATTTCACTCTGTAGTATTGCAATTGAGTTGGATATTTTACCTTTAATATAACTAATATGTGACTTCCAACACAGTTTATTATCAGTTATTACTCCAAGGAATTTAATTCCGGATACCCTTTCAATCTCTACACCATTTACACTGAGTTTAGATACTTAGTTGTTGTGATGGTTGTTAAAAATTATAAATTTTGTCTTACTTAAATTGAGCCTTAATTTGTTTGACTCAAACTACAGTTTGAGCTTTCCTAATTCCTTTCCGAGTATATCCAAAAGTTGTTCCAAATTGCTTCCACTGCATAATTCAATTCAACTTTATTTATATAGTGCCATTTCACAACAACAGTCATCTCATAGCACTATCAACTGTAGGGGGGACCCCCACAGTTGCAGAAAGACCCCAGCAATCAGGCGATCCCCTGTGAGCAAGCACTTGGCGACGGTGGAGAGGAAAAACTCCCTTTTAACAGGAAGAAACCTCCAGCAGAACCAGGCTCAGGGAGGGGCAGTCATCTGCTGCGACTGGCTGGGGTGTGAGAGGATAGAGAAGAAGAAAAGAACAGACATGTAGAGAGCAAACAGCACGATGGGGACTCAATCTATGGGAGAGAACAAACAAATGTTAATGACCAGCAAAAAAAAAGATTTCATAGAGAGTGAGGAAAGGAGTGAGGCCCAGTGCATTACTGGAGGTCCCCCGGCTGACTAAACCTATTAGCAGCATAATTAAGGGAGGGTTCAGAAACACAAGATCCCTCCCTAATTGTAGGCTATATCAAAAAGGTAGGTTTTAGCCCTATTCTTAAAAACAGAGATCGAGTCTGACTCCCGAATCCAGATTGGCAGCTGATTCCACAGGAGAGGAGCTTGATAACTGAAGGCTCTGCCTCCCATTGTACTTTTGGAGATTCTAGGTATTACAAGTAATCCTGCATTTTGGGAGCGTAGTGCTCTGTTAGGATGATACGGTAGTATCAGATCTTTTAAATAAAAGCCTGATTGTTTAGAGCTTTGTAAGTAAGAAGGAGGATTTTAAACTTAATTCTAAACTCTATGGGAAGCCAATGAAGGGAGGCCAGAACCGGAGAGATATGATCTCTCTTTCTAGTACCTGTTAAAACTCTTGCTGCAGCATTTTGGATCAGCTGAAGACTTTTTAAAGATGTTTTAGGACAGCCTGATAATAAAGAATTACAATAATCTAATCTCGAGCTAACAAAAGCGTGGATCAGCTTCTCAGCATCACTCTGAGACAAGATGCTCCTAATCTTGGCAATATTACGCAAATGATAGAAGGCAGTCTTAGAAACAAATTTAATATGTGAATTGAAGGACAAATCCTGATCAAAAATAACTCCCAAGGTTCCTCACAGAGCTATTAAGAGAAAGAGTAACCGCATCCAAA
Organism: Pholidichthys leucotaenia; assembly: GCA_020510985.1. NCBI lineage: Eukaryota > Metazoa > Chordata > Actinopteri > Cichliformes > Pholidichthyidae > Pholidichthys > Pholidichthys leucotaenia. The sequence continues at coordinate 51,953,191 of CM035836.1, forward strand.
CTGAAAGTTTGATTTGGAAAGGAATTTCTAAGGTTTTTTGGACCAACAAGAATGACTTCAGTCTTATCTGAATTTAATAGCAGGAAATTACAAGTCATCCAAGCTTTGATTTCCTTAAGTCAGGCTTCTAACTTGGCTAATTGATTAGTATCATCTGGCTTCATTGACAGGTATAATTGTGTGTCATCTGCATAACAATGAAAATGTATACAGTGCTTTCTAATAATGTTGCCTAATGGAAGCATATATAAACTAAAAAGAGTAGGGCCTAGCACAGATCCCTGTGGAACTCCATGACTAAGCTTTGAGCTGAAAGAAAACTCATCATTTACATGAACAAACTGGAACCTATCAGATAAATAAGATCTAAACCACTGCAACGAAGTTCCATTAAGTCCAACATAGTGTTCTATGTGAACTGGATCGTCACTTCCTTGTGGTAACGTAACATATCGTCACTTCCTGTTTTGCTGTCTGCCTGTGTGGTTTGCCTGTGTGGTTGCTCTCCAGCTATTAGCTATGGCTACTAGCTCTCCTTCCTCTCCTCCTCTGGTGTGCTCTCTCTGTCAGATGTTTAGCTACACCTCTGCCTCTTTTAGTGATATCGGTAAATGTAATAAATGTTGTCTTTTTGAGGCGCTCGAGGCGAGGTTGTCTGATTTGGAATCCCGGCTCCGCTGCATTGAAACACCGTCTGCGCCAGTTAATCTTGACGGACGCCCATTAGCTGCAGCGGAGCTAGCTAGCTTAGGTCCCACTGTCAGCGGTCCCTCGGCTCTCCTCAGCAGCGAGGAGACTGGGTGGGTGACGGTGAGAAGGAAGCCTAGTCGCAAAGCCCCGGTTCACCACCAACCTGTTCACGTTTCTAATCGTTTTTCCCCGCTCAGCAACACACCCGCTGAGGAAAAAACTCTGATCATTGGCGACTCTGTAGTCAGAAACGTGAACCTAGAGACTCCAGCGGTCATAGTCAAATGCATTCCTGGGGCCAGTGCAGGAGACATTGAGTCAAATTTGAAAATGCTGGCTAAAAGTAACTGTAAATATTCCACAATTGTTATTCACGCCGGCATTAATGACATCCGTCTCCGGCAGTCGGAAGTCACCAAACTTGATGTAGAATCGGTGTGTGAGTTTGCAAAAACGATGTCTGCCACTGTAGTATTCTCTGGGCCCCTCCCCAATCTGACCAGTGATGACATGTTTAGTCGCTCGTCATCCTTGAACCGCTGGCTGTCTGTGTGGTGTCCTAAAAATGACGTGGGCTACATTGACAATTGGAGCTCTTTTTGGGGAAAACCTGGTCTTATGAGACGAGACAGCATTCATCCCACTTTGGATGGTGCTTCTCATTTATCTTACAATCTGGCATCTTTTTTAGCCAAATTTCCAAAACCATGACTACTCAGAGTTGGGACCAGGAAGCAGAGTCGCAGTCTTACACGCCTCTCTGCAGCTCCTCTTCATCCGCCACCCCTCAGCTTAGGCCCTGTCTTCCCCATCAGAGAATTGTTGTCTGCTCCCTCCAAAGTGAATAAAAATATAATGCATAAGCATCCCAAAGTGATAAAGCAAAATATTGGTAAAACTCAAATTAAACATAAAGCCTCTAAATTGAATGATTTGGCCTCTGTTCCTCCTCATAATTTAAAAATTAAATGTGGTTTATTAAATATTAGGTCTCTAACTCCCAAGTCTCTGTTAGTCCATGATCTGTTAATTGATCATCAGATTGATTTAATTTCCCTTACAGAGACTTGGTTAGGGCAAGAGGATTATGTTGGTTTAAATGAATCAACTCCCTCTGGTTATTTAAACTGTCAAAATCCCAGAAGTTCTGGTCGTGGAGGAGGAGTAGCAACAATTTACCATTCCAAATTACTAGTTAATGTAAAGCAAAAAACATGTTATAATTCCTTTGAGGGCCTGGTCCTCAGTATTGGGCACTTTAGCAATTTTAGGTTAAACCCAATTTTATTTGCCATAGTTTATCGTCCCCCATCAACCTACTCAGAATTTTTATCCGAATTTGCTGATTTCTTAGCTGATTTAGTGCTGAAATCTGATAGAATAATTATAGTAGGGGACTTTAATATACATGTGGATGTAGATAGTGACTGCCTTAATGTGGCATTTAATTCAATATTAGACTCGATTGGGTTTTCTCAGAAAGTAGGAAATTCTACTCATTACCTCCACCATACATTGGACCTTGTTCTGACATATGGCATAGAAATAGAAAATCTTGTAGTGTCTCCTCATAACCCTGTACTGTCAGACCATTGTCTGTTAACCTTTGATTTTACTATTTCTGACTATTTGGCTCCTAAAGAAAAATATTATCACAGTAGATGCCTCTCAGATGATAATAAATTAGTGTCATCTGCAAACAGTATTAAATCCATTTTTTCCGAAACTTTACATATATCATATAGTTAGGCCCAAAAATATTTGGACAGTGACACAAGTTATATTTTAGCTGTTTACGAAAACATATTCAGGATACAATTATATAATCAATATGGGCTTAAAGTGCAGACTCTCAAGCTCTAATTTGAGAGTATTCACATCCAAATTGGAGCAAGGGTTTTAGAAATTACAGCTCTTTAATACGTAGCCGCCTCTTTTTCAAGGGACCAAAAGTAATTGGACAGTTGACTCAGAAGGCTGCAAAAAATAACAAGACTGCATGGGCTCTTCCCTCGTTAACCTGTCATCAATTAAGCAGTTAAAAGGTCTGGAGTTGATTCCAGGTGGGGTGTTTGCATTTGGAAGCTGTTGCTGTGAACACACAACATGCGGTCAATGGAGGTGAAACAGACCATCCTGAGGCTGAAAAAAAAGAAGAAATCCATCAGAGAAAGAGCAGAAATGTTAGGAGTGGCCAAATCAACAATTTGGTACATTCTGAGAAAAAAGAGTGCACTGGTGAGCTTGGGAACTCAAAAAGGCCTGGACGTCCACAGAAGACAACAGTGGTGGATGATTGCAGAATCCTTTCCATGGTGAAAAACAACCCCTTCACAACATCTACTCAAGTGACGAACACTCTCCAGGAAGTAGGTGCATCAGTATCTAAGTCTACCATAAAGAGAAGACTTCATGAGAGTAAATACAAAGGATTCACCACAAGGTGCAAACCATGAATCAGCCTCAAAAATAGAAAGGCCAGAATTGACTTTGCCAAAAAACACCTGAAGAAGCCAGCCCAGTTGCATTCTTTGGACAGATGAGACTAAGATCAACCTGTACCAGAATAATGGGAAGAAGAAAGTTTGGAGAAGAATTGGAACAGCTCATGATCCAAAGCACACCACATCTTCTGTAAAACATGGCGGAGGCTAATAAATGTGAAAATATGAGACCAATAAGCCTATTAAACGCCGACCTAAAGATAATCTGTAAAATTTTAGCAAGACGAATACAAGAAATTTTACCAAATATTATTAATCGAGATCAGAATGGCTTTATAAAGGGAAGACAAGGCTTCCATAATGTAAGAAGACTATTTAATATTATTTATTTTAATAAAGAAGCACCGGATACAGCTCTCCTATCACTGGACGCCGAAAAGGCCTTTGATAGAGTTGAATGGCCCTTTCTTTTTGAAGTCCTACAAAGGTTTGGACTTGGAAATAATTTCATAAAATGGGTTCAAATAATATACAATAATGCTACAGCAGAAATCCTAACAAATAACAATATTTCAAAACCAATAAAAATCAATAGAGGATGTCGACAAGGCTGTCCACTTTCACCTCTACTGTTTACTATGGCAATTGAACCTTTAGCGATACGTTTACATTCACAAATATATGGAATTAAAGTTGGACCAACAGAACATAAAATCTCCCTGTACGCCGATGACATAATTTTGTTTATGTCGAATCTAAAAAAATCAATTCCAACCTTGTTGAATTTAATAAAGAATTTTGGGGAAATATCAGGATATAAAATAAATAAAACTAAATCTTCAATATTAATGCTAAATGAGACCCAGAGAAATTACCCAGCCCCTGAGGTAAATCAATTCAATGTTGTAAATCAGTTTAAATATTTAGGAATCCAAATTGTGCCTAAGCTAGAATCAGTCGCCAGTGTCAACTATGAAGCCTTAATGACAGATATCAATGAGTTAACTCAGAGATGGATGTCACTACCAATGTCGATGATCGGGAGAATCAATATACTTAAAAGTAATATTTTACCTAAAATACTTTATTTATTTCAATACATTCCCTTATCACCACCTTTAGATTTATTCTCAAGAATAAAAAAAAAAGTTAGTGGAATTTATATGGAACAACAGGAGGGCTAGATTACGTCTGTCTTTATTATATTTACCATTTGATCGTGGAGGTCTGAAATGTCCAAATTTTATGTTGTATTATTGGTCGGCACAACTGAGGTCTATGACATATTATTTTTCATCAAATGAATGAATGAATGAATGAATGAATTTATTTCGGATAGTACATTACAGGTTAAAAGAAACTGTATAATATAACAACAAGGTCAAATTAGACAAAGACTCCTTCTACTATACAATTCCACGTGAGTTATCCGAAATGGGTGATGGCTGAAGCCGCAGCTTATATTGCCCACCCATATTCCATCCAAGAATTCAAAGGAGAAAAAAGAGAAAACAAGACAAGAGCGATAACAATTTAAAACAAGGCTAAGACAAAATATGACTGAGAGAAAAATGATCTCCCTCACTGGACTGAAATGGAATCATACAATTTACCTTTACCTCTTCCCATATTCATATACTCAGATTCGGCAAAAAAATTACAAAAACAAGTTAAAAATCCATTTGTAAAGCATATGATCAAAATATGGTGTGAAGCTAAAAACTATTTAAAAGAACCACAGTTACTGTCACAATTTAGTCCAATATGGGGTAATCAATATTTTAAACCAGGGAGAGCGGACGCTGTATTTAAAGTATGGAATTTAAAAGGGATACAAAAGATTCAGGATTTATATTTGCCATGTGCAGATAACAATGTCTTTTGAAGAGCTGAGGATCAAATTTAATCTCAATAGAACACATTTTTTTAAATATCTTCAACTTAGAAACTTTATTCGATCAAATCAAAATAAAGCTCTCACTCGACCTATTTATTCATCCTTGGAAAAAATGATGATGAAAGATATAGTAAAAGAAAGGGTATTATTTCAGAGTTTTATAACTCATTGACACTATCTTCAAGTGAAAATTCACTGAAAAGATTAAACTACTGGAAAGAAGATCTGCAAACTGAAATTTCAGAGGAACAATGGGAATTGGCTTGTACAGAAGCTCAAACCAAATCAATAAATGTACGCCTTAAATTGATACATTTCAAATGGTTATTGCGGATGTATGTTACACCGGAGGAGTTAAATAAATATAACAAAAATATACCAGATACATGCACAAAATGCATGGAAAGTAAAGGAACTCTATTTCATTGTGTATGGGAATGTAGATTAATAAGAATGTTTTGGGAAGAGGTAAGGGTAACAATTGAAAAAATAATCTCAAAACAAATCATATTGAATCCTAAACTGTTTTTGTTGGGTCTGTACCCAGAAAAGCATAATTTTAATAAAAGTGAAAGAACATTCATAGACCTCAGTTTGCTTAATGCCAAAAAATGTATTGCACTATTATGGAAAAAGACTCATAGACCAGATGTGACTCAGTGGTTAAGACAGATGTTAACAAACCTTCCATTAGAAAGAATAACATACTGTATATACTGAAATCAAAGGAAATTGTGTTTGAGAATATATGGAGACCTTTTATTGATTATGTAAAAAATTTAAACATAACTTTTGAAGAAGAAGGTGAATGATGTGTGTGGACCTTGTAAATTCCAAACTGGTGAACATAATATGTATACTTATGTATTGGATTGTCTAGACTAAACAGAGGAGCATTGTTGAAGATTTGATTTTGCTGGTGGTTGTTGGTGTTTTTAGTGCATCCTTTTTTTTTTTTTTTGTAGTACTTTAGTGTTAGTGTTTGATTGTTTGTATCATGTTTGTTAAAAAAAAAAAAAAAAAAAAAAGGTTCAATAAAGATATTGTGGAAAAAAAAAAAAAACATGGCGGAGGCAGTGTGGTGGCATGGACATGCATGGCTTCCATTGGCACTGGGTCACTTGTGTTTATTGCTGATGTGACAAGACAGAAGCAGCCGGATGAATTCTGAAGTGTATTGGGGTATACTTTCTGCTCAGATTCAGCCAAATGCAGCAAAGTTGATTGGACGGCACTTCACAGTACAGATGGACAGTGATCCAAAACATACTGCAAAAGCAACCCAGGAGTTTTTTAAAGCAAAGAAGTGGAATATTCTGCAATGGCCGAGTCAGTCACCAGATCTCAACCCAATCGAGCATGCATTTCACTTGCTCAAGACAAAACTTAAGGCAGAAAGACCCATAAACAAGCAACAACTAAAGACAGCAGCAGTAAAGGCCTGGCAAAGCATCACAAAGGAGGAAACCCAGCGTTTGGTGATGTCCATGGGTTCCAGACTTCAGGCAGTCATTGCCTGCAAAGGATTCTCAACAAAATATTGAAAAGTAACATTTTACTTAGGGTTATGTTTATTTGTCCAATTACTTTTGAGCCCCTGACATGTGTTTGTATAAAAATAGCTACAATTCCTACATGTTTAATCATATATTTTTGTTCAACCCCTTGAATTAAACCTTAAAAGTCTGCACTTCAATTTTGTTGTAGTTGTTTCATTTCAAATCCAATGTGGTGGCATGCAGAGCTCAAATCATGAAGATTGTGTCACTGTCCAAATATTTCTGGGCCTAACTGTACATAATGAATAACAATGACCCCAAAACTGAACCCTGTGGGACTCCGCAAGTAACCTTCAGTAACTGTAGAGTTTTTGCTACCAACACGTAAAGTGGGGCAAAAAAGTATTTAGTCAGCCACCAATTGTGCAAGGTCTCCAATTTTCATCATAGGTATACCTCAACTATGAGAGACAAAATCAGGGGGGAAAAAATCCAGAAAATCACATTGTCTGATTTTTAAAGAATTTATTTGCAAATTATGGTGGAAAATAAGTATTTGGTCCCCTACAAACAAGCAAGATTTCTGGCTCTCATAGACCTCTAACAACTTCTTTAAGAGACTCCTCTGTCCTCCACTCGTTACCTGTATTAATGGCACCTGTTTGAACTCGTTATCAGTATAAAAGACACCTGTCCACAACCTCAGTCAGACTCCAAACTCCACTATGGCCAAGATCAAAGAGCTGTCAAAGGACACCAGAAACAAAATTGTAGACCTGCTCCAGGCTGGGAAGACTGAATCTGCAATAGTTAAGCAGCTTGGTGTGAAGAAGTCAACTGTGGGAGCAATTATTAGAAAATGGAAGACATACAAGACCATCTGCCTCGATCTGGGGCTCCATGCAAGATCTCACCCCGTGGGGTCAAAATGATCACGAGAACGGTGAGCAAAAATCCCAGAACCACACGGGGGGGGACCTAGTGAATGACCTACAGAAAGCTGGGACCAAAGTAACAAAGGCTACCATCAGTAACACACTACGCCGCCAGGGACTCAAATCCTGCAGTGCCAGACGTGTCCCCCTGCTTAAGCCAGTACGTGTCTTGGCCCATCTGTAGTTTGCTAGAGAGCATTTGGATGATCCAGAAGAGGATTGGGAGAATGTCATATGGTCAGATGAAACCAAAATAGAACTTTTTAGTAAAAACTCAACTTGTTGTGTTTGGAGGAGAAAGAATGCTGAGTTGCATCCAAAGAACACCATACCTTCTGTGAAGCATGGGGGTGGAAACATCATGCTTTGGGGCTATTTTTCTGCAAAGGGACCAGGACGACTGATCCGTGTAAAGGAAAGATCGTATCGTGAGATTTTGAGTGAAAACCTCCTTCCATCAGCAAGTGCATTGAAGATGAAACGTGGCTGGGTCTTTCAGCATGACAATGATTTGAAACACACCGCCTCGGCAATGAAGGCGTGGCTTCGTAAGAAGCATTTCAAGGTCTTGGAGTGGCCTAGCCAGTCTCCAGATCTCAATCCCATAGAAGATCTTTGGAGGGAGTTGAAAGTCCATTTTGCCCAGCGACAGCCCCAAAACATCACTGCTCTAGAGGAGCTCTGCATGGAGGAATGGGCCAAAATACCAGCAACAGTGTGTGAAAACCTTGTGAAGACTTACAGAAAACTTTTGACCTCTGTCATTGCCAACAAAGGGTGTATAACAAAGTATTGAGATGAACTTTTATTATTGACCAAATACTTATTTTCCACCATAATTTGCAAATAAATTCTTTAAAAATCCTTCGATGTGATTTTCTGGATTTTTTTTTTTCTCATTTTGTCTTTCATAGTTGAGGTATACCTGTGATGAAAATTGGAGACCCCTGTCATCTTCTAAGTGGGAGAACTTGCACAATTGGTGGCTGACTAAATACTTTTTTACCCCACTGTACATACCGATATCTGTTCTTTAAGTAACTACATAACCAGGACAGTGCTAACCCCCCCCCCCCATACCATCTCGTCACTGGGAGCGTGTTGAACGCCCAGACCCATGGTTTGAAGTGATAATTTTGCCGCAAGAGAGCCATGTGAAACACACACACAGAGAATACCCTGCCGACATTACAGTGTAGTAGTGGACTTAAAGGCAGAACTTAAAGCAAAGTAGCATTAGCAGTCATTAGCTTACCTTCATATGTGATCTAGCTTGTATCCACGTCTTCCGCTTTATACTGCTCTATATGGTTTCCTAAACGCTCCAGTACTTTTCCGAGTTTGTCGTCTCGCCGCCTGTGGCCTTCTGCTCTCCTTTTCTGCCTTTACTCTGTCAAAAAAAAAAGCCAGACACCGCAGTTGCCTCGTATTCCGCCATCTTGGTGTTTTGCCGCAGATGGTTTTTTCGTAATGGGAGGGTTGCGCCACCTCCCTCTAACAAATCCCACCCACATCGAGCAATACTATGGTGTAATGGAAACACAAGCGTGCCGAACTGTACTGTACCAGACCAAAACTGACACTAGTGAAAAAGGGCCATTGGAGATGCAGACTGCAAACAGAGCTGGAATCAAACCCCTGATCCTCCGATTAGTAGTCAGCCACACAACACCTGGGCCACAGACACAGGTGTAGTGTGGTTGTTTTTCACTTTCCAGATGAATCCTTTCACAGGCATGGCATGTTCTGCAAGTCCACAAATGGACAGACCTTTCACCAAAAGAAATTTCAGTCAAATTCAGATCATATGCATATCAACCCCTAATAGAAAACTTCCTGAATCTTTTAAAAATGGCAAATAACTAGAGAGAAATGATGTTGGGTTTTCAAATCGATACTGTAGTTGTATCTAAGGCTGCATTCAGACCAGGATAGTCTGGGGGTCTCTGTTCGATTGAGTGGGGAATGCCGAGAATTTTCACATCTTCGTCTGGTTTGCATTCACACTGCAGCAGACCAAACTGCCTGGGCAACGTCACACAGTTGCAACAACTGCTCATTTGGGGCACTGTTGCCGAAACCACCACTGACCAGGAAGAAAAAATCTCGGCAAAGAAGAAAAATCCAGCTCATTGATTGGCCAGGACCGAAAATGGAAATCTGTTGCATTCAGCTGGGTTGTTTCTCCACCGAAAACGAGACATGTTTTTTAACTTTTCTCCTTGGCTTTCTCTGGTAAAAGGATTTCTTGGATTCACATGGTTGTCTTTATTATTTTCTACCCAAAATGCGTTAAACACGACTTCCTCTTCTCAGACTACGTGTTGCTATCGTTACACAAACGCCGAGGGGCACTTCTGAAGTCCTTTGGTCCCCCTGGATAGTCCGTTTGGTTTCACACTGCAAGCGAAGCACACCAGACTTTTGTTTGTTAGCGAACCGTGACCCCCATTTTCAGGGGGACCAGACTTTGCTTGTTTGGTGCGCACCGTAGTTCCAACACGTGTTCAGACTGCACCAGATGAACCGAACTATCCATAGATAGTCCTTTAGTCCAGACCAAACAGTGGCTGTGTCAATGTGCCCTAAGACAATGTTTGGAATTTTAAATCCTTTGGAAATGACATCCACCTCCCCTGGAGTTTGAGGAGAACCCCCCCCCCCCCCCAATTAGTCCCACCGCTATTATTAAGGTTCTGTTGCATTCCAAATAACCGTACATGTACGGGTATTTATTTCGCCCCAAAATACAGCCCTATACGGTCTTATTTGGGTCTATACGCTTATTGGGATATGCCCTATGTCACCCTATACGGTTTTATTTGGGTCTATACGCTTAACTAAACAGAACGCGTGGACCTGAACGCACCATGAAATTTTCTGCAGCTGTCCCAGTCATGGGTGGTCTCCGGAGAGTTTCGCCTGGAAACTCTGCGTCGAAGTCTCCCTGAAGCAGAAGGGAGGGCAGATCAGTCAGGCTGCTGCATTCGCTTGTCGTCGGAGAATCACCGCCGGGTGCTGCGTTCGTTGCCATCAGGACACCAGCGTGGCTGTCCAAACCAGAAGGTTGCGTTGCACAAAGCGTGTGCATTTTCGGGGTCCGCGCCAGCTTTGACATGAAGGACATTTTTTTGAGATTTATTCAAAGCTTTACTGATTGAAGTGTGGCACTCGTATGTATATATTTTTTCAAGTGTGTGTGTACTAAGCAGCAGGCCCGCAGCCACTAAATCACTCCTCGTAATTGGCTGAAAAAGCTGTCGGAGGCACTTCCTTTATTTCCGTATTATCTCGGCTGTGTTCGGGATACACGTGCCGGTTGTTTACAAAACAGTCTACATGTCGTCATGCCATGTGCCCAGGGCCATGCGCGGAGCAGCAGACGATGGCTTCTGAAGTGTCTGACCCGGTGTCTGATGCTTTTGATTTAAAGTTGAAGAAATACTCTATGAAACAGGAGTTGGGAAAGCAGATTGAACTGTTTAAAGGTAGGTTCATGTTAATGTTTAGCTTAGATTTGAACCAAAACAACTTGAACATCTGTGGATGTGTTTGTGTATGTGGGCTTTGCAAGGCACCACCCCATGATGCTTGTACTGCATACTGCATTAGTGCAAAGATATATCTTCATCTACCATTACTGATACATTCACTGGTAACATTTACTGGTAACATACAGGTATCTGAACTAGAAGTACAATAAGGAAACAAAGAAGTTTAATAATATGTCTGTATGTGAACCCTACTACCCTATTAATCAACAATAAAATCATTATATGCTATATTGTTTAATTATAAAGTAAATATATATATTTGTAAACTAAATCCTCATATTTTTGGCAGGTAGCAAGTATTAGTAAGCTGATTTGCAATATTATGAATTAGGGATGGGCATAATTAACCGATAATTGATCATTAAGAATTTCACCGAGGAAGTTCATTTTCGTCGACAAACCGTTTTTTTTTTTTTTTTTAAACAACCCGAATGTAGGTTATTAGGCCTAGTGCACGGCCGTCCTCAAACAATGCAATGCATTTAACTGTGCCACTGGCAAAATTTGGGCACCAGGGGGCAACATTACACCATCGCCGTACCCTGGCGTGCCTCAGTTGATACATGCGAGCTTCCGTAGGGCAATCGCCAAATCATGGAGGTTGTGGCGAAGTGTTGCGTGGGACCATTTTAATTTAAAAAATGACCAGGTGTACTGCAATCACTGCAATGCAGCATACAAAAGAAAAAAGTAAAAGAAAGAAATATATGTTCCATTATGTGTCCTGTATGTGTCTCCCGTTATTGCCTGGCTCGCAACTTGAAGCCTCCCTCGTTTGCGCAATGCGCATGTGTTCACGTTTTACTGCAAACTTGTCTTGTTAATAAATTCATCCTCAAAGAAAAACACTCTGTATTTTTTTTTATTATTATTCTCAATACATAAGAGTACAGTGATCCCTCACTTAGCGATAAAGAGCAATGAATGCGGTCTTCGTTTGCTCGGTGGCCGCTCGGCAGGGAGAGAAGCTGGGTAAAACGTCTCGGCCAATCAGCTTGCGGGGTGAAACGTCTCGGCCAATCAGCTTGCGAGATTCCCGAGCCGAGCCAACACGAGAACCGCGAAGAGAGGTGGATTTGAGTTGTGCGGGCTCTCCGTGTTGATACCTGATGTTCTAATGTAGTCTACCTGCCTTGTTACCTACCTAAAAATGTTAATGATTAACCGATTATTAATCATTAATTCTCCCGACGATCAGCGAAGAAAATTTCACCGAATGCCCATCCCTATTATGAATATACTGGTACATTTGTTGTATTATTTTTTTTCAAATGTTTAAACTTGACCATTAAATTTGGTAAATTTTAAATTGCTATTAATGTTCCTCTGATAAATTGTTCATACAATATTTTCAAAAGAAATAAAACCAATTCAGAAGGTGGTTTCTTTTAATTTTGTAGATATTTCAATATCTCAGGCATAATTATGAACATTATTTAACTTTGTATGTATTGTGCATCCCTATACTATTATTGCGCACCTATACTTTTATTGAAATTTTAACAAATTTCCAGCCTATACTATTATTATGCCCTATACTCTTATTAAAATTTTCAGTTTTTTCCACCCTATACTATTATTCCGACCTATACTCTTATTTAAAATGCAACAGTAAAAAGCTCCTCCAACGGGATCCAACTGGAGGTCTCCTTGTTGTTTTTTTTTTTTGAGGTCTTTCTTTCTGTGCTACTGCCAATATAAAGCTGGATTCATAGTTGCAAAACGTGCTGGTATACGTGCGAGTGCAGTGGATGCATTCATGCGCAAACCCGATGCAGAGGGTGAACACTGACTGAGCGCATGCAGGCCAAAAAAAGTGACAGTGCACTGTCCAAGAACGCAGTGGTTGCAGTGAACTGCACATGCGCCAGGAAGCTCCTGTCATCCCAGACAGGGAAGGATAAACAGATGTGCATGTGTTTCGCTATTAAAACATGTTTTTCATGCAAACACGAAATCAACATTATGCATTCTTGCTGGGGAAAATTTTCAGTCACTTGGTAAATATTAGACATTTAATCCACAGATTACTAAATTAAAAAACAAAAAACTCCACCACCGAGCTCTCCTTTTGTGTTTTCATTGCAGCTGTTAAAACATTTAAATTTATTTTCAGTGCGCATGTGCGAAACGTGGCTGCTGAATGGTAGCTGCAGTGGCTCAACGACGACTCTGCATTTGCGTACATGGCAATATTCAATCTACAGAACGCAAACATTGTCCGCTCGGAGGGACTCGGAACAGTCCTTAAAACATTTACTGTGCATTTAGTTTAGTTTATTGGTTTATTTGTCAGGGACCATGAACACAAAAAAAAACAAAAAAAAAACCCCAAAACACTAAACACAGGGTAAAGATGCTCTCTACCAGATTATAGCGTTCTCACAAATTTCCATCTGTAGTCCCTGAGGCAGGCAAGAAGATATTAAAGGAAAGAACAACAGCACATATAGAAAGCAATTCAGGTCAGATTTCAGAATCTGTTGTCCCTGAAACAAGCAGGGAGTAAGTTTAAGAGGTAAAAGATAAGAGACCAGTGCACATAAAAACAATTTGTACAATTTTAAATCCCATTTTAGGGGGAGAGTCAATGCTGGCAGGGTTGATGACTTAAAATCCATTTTTTTCTTCTCTGTGGAAAAGTCTCTGTAATTTGTTCTGGTCTTCAGTGCAGTGGGGAGCTTGTTCCATTCTGTTATACGGCATTTCTCTGAATGCTTGTATTATTTCAGCACAGACTGTACTATATATTATCCCCACTTCTAAATTGAGGATTCATTTGTTTTTTTTGTTTTGTTTTGTTTTTTCAAATCACCTTTCACACACCAGTCAGTTGTTCAGTTCAGGTTAAAAGACTAAAAAATAATAACCTAATAATTGCACTAATTAACTAAAATGAAAGCACCACAGGTGCTGATGCCTCAATTCCTGTGGCATGGTAACATGGGGTACTTAAGAATTGCATCAGGCCATCCATGTACGGTTTTGAAGTGCTTGGTATGCGTTTACGCAAGAATGACGCTGATGTCACTGTCACATCACACACAAAGTGTCTCTCATCCCAGGGCTTGTACACTGGCATTTTTGTCAAGGGGATCAAAAGAAAAAAATACAAGCACGGAAAAATAAAATTAGTGGTTCAACGAAACGTGCTGGAGTAACAGATTTTATTAATTAAAATGCATGTATAGTTAAACAATGATCTGCAGTAGCAGGTAAAAATATCAGTTTCCCAAAGTTAAAGCATATTATGAATGTTAAATCAGAATGGTTTGGAATGTTTCACACTTACAGTGGGGAAAAAAGTATTGAACACATCAACATTTTTCTTATTAAACATGTTTCTGATTGAGCCATTGACCTGAGATTTTCACGAGATATCTGTAACAACCCAAGTAAGAAGAAGAAGCCACCTCTGTTGTCATTCAGTCCATACTGCCAGTCGTGTGGTAGAATGAAATTACGTTTCTCCTACCTACAATTTTAATCACATGTAGAATCAGAGGGGTCGCTGCCATGCAAGGTGCCGCCATAAACAACTTCTCCTTCCTCCATTCTATTATGCTCCCCACCAAGCAAGAAGATTTTTTTATAGTCTCTGGTATGACCCGGCTGGGACTTGAACCCCCAACCTCCCAGTTGTGGGGTGGATGCTCTATCAACTAGGCCACCACAAGTTATATTTAACCCTTTAACTGCCCCACCTGGGGCAATGCAAGGCAACTCAAGCCCCCCCAGGGGTCAAGAGTGGTAAAAAAATTTTGTCAATAAAATAGTTCAGATTTCTAAGGCTTGGTTTGGAATGTTTCACTCTTACAGGGAGGAAAAAAGTATTGAACACATCATTTTTCTCATTAAACATACTAGTGCATGCCTGTAGAAAGCCGTGCATGCCCGTAGAAGGGATGCATTGGAACAGAATTCTTGCCAGTTACAGGACAGTTGGTATAGCAACACAGCACTAAGTGGCAGTCACATGTGATGGCTTTTGTATGCAGCAAAACATAAGTCACACAAAATATGCCCTGCCATCTGGGGCCGTTTGCCCCTGCTTGTTACTTCTTCTCCTGCCTGTCACTGTTCTGTGTTATGTTGCTTACCTGTGTCTATATATACTGTATATGTCTTGTAGGGAGTCATGTGCTCTATGTGCCGTCATGTAGACATCATCTGGTGGGTCTTCTTCCTCCTCTTCGTTCAGACAACTGAAGGGTCTCCTCCTGTCTCAGACGGATGTGTTGTTCACAGTCATGCTTGTGGCGTACTGGTGGAACCTGAGGTATTTCGTGTTCACGGCATCCTTTGACGTGCAGCAGTTTCTCCTCATTCTGTTGCTCTCCTCTCCATCTGGTGGGTCTTCTTCGTTCAGACCACTGGTTGAGGGATACAGTGGGGGAAAAAAGTATTTAGTCAACCATCAATTGTGCAAATTCTCCCACTTAAAAGATGAGAGGTCTCCAATTTTCATCATAGGTATACCTCAACTATGAGAGACAAAATGAGGAAAAAAAAATCCAGAAAATCACATTGAAGGATTTTTAATGAATTAATTGGTAAATTCCTCGGTAAAATAAGTATTTGGTCTATAACAAAAGTTCATCTCACTACTTTGTTATATACCCTTTGTTGGCAATGACAGAGGTCAAACGTTTTCTGTAAGTCTTCACAAGGTTTTCACACACTGTTGCTGGTATTTTGGCCCATTCCTCCCATGCAGATCTCCTCTAGAGCCGTGATGTTTTGGGGCTGTCGCTGGGCAACACGGACTTTCAACTCCCTCCAAAGATTTTCTATGGGGTTGAGATCTGGAGACTGGTTAGGCCACTCCAGGACCTTGAAATGCTTCTTACAAAGCCACTCCTTCGTTGCCCAGGCAGTGTGTTTGGGATCATTGTCATGCTGAAAGACCCAGCCACGTTTCATCTTCAATGCCCTTGCTGATGGAAGGTTTTCACTCAAAATCTCACGATACTTGGCCCCATTCATTCTTTCCTTTACATGGATCAGTCGTCCTGGTCCCTTTGCAGAAAAACAGCCCCAAAGTAAGATGTTTTCACCCCTATGCTTCACAATAGGTATGGTGTTCTTTCTCCTCCAAACACGACAAGTTCTATTTTGGTTTCATCTGACCATATGACATTCTCCCAATCCTCTTCTGGATCATCCAAATGCTCTCTAGCAAACTTCAGACGGGCCTGGACATGTACTGGCTTAAGCAGGGGGTCACATCTGGCACTGCAGGATTTGAGTCCCTGGCGGCGTAGTGTGTTACTGATGTAGCCTTTGTTACTTTGGTCCCAGCTCTCTGCATTCACTAGGTCCCCCCATGTGGTTTTGGGATTTTTGCTCACCGTTCTCGTGATCATTTTGACCTCACGGGGTGAGATCTTGCGTGGAGCCCCAGATCGAGGGAGATTATCAGTGGTCTTGTAAGTCTTCCATTTTCTAATAATTGCTCCCACAGTTGATTTCTTCACACCAAGCTGCTTACCTATTGTAGATTCAGTCTTCCCAGCCTGGTGCAGGTCTACAATTTTGTTTCTGGTGTCCTTTGACAGCTCTTTGGTCTTGGCCATAGTGGAGAACTTGCACAATTGGTGGCTGACTAAATACTTTTTTTTCCCCACTCTAGGTGCGTCGTAATGCCAATTCATGGGCACGATTCTGAAAAAATGGCTTTCGATCCTGTTCAGAAAGGCCCGTGCATGCCTGTAGAAACCAAGAAACCGGAGCACCTGGTGAAAATCAGCGCTTTGCTTGGCATTTTTTTTTTTTACACATTTGTAGTGTAGACGCTTTCTTAAAGATTACACATTTGCTGTCATGTAGGCATGGCGAGTTGTCCTATCATGCCTGAGTTCATAGGACGCGCTATGATGATGAGGCAGAGATCATAGGCCATCCTATGACGTCCTAGAAATGTGCTTTAAAGTCTGTCGTACCCTATGCTGGTGAAAGGTGTCCTCCTGTCTGAGATGGGTGCAATGTACTGCTGAAACCTCAGGTGTTTCATTTTCATGGCATCTTTTCTGACGTGCAGCAGTTGTCATTCTATTGTTCTCCATCTGGTGGGTCTTCTTCGTTGAGGGATAGGTGCATCGTAATTCCAGTTCATGGACAGGATCATGAAAATCATAAAGACACATGGTCTATATGACATAAAGACACATTTGTCTGTGTACTGTAGGATGTCCTATGATGTTCAGGCAGCGATCATATGACATCGTAAAGACATTTGTCTATGTCATAGGATGTCCTATGATCTGTGGTCTATGTGTCCTATGCACATAGACACATAGGCAAATCTATGTGTGACATCAAGACAAATTGTCTATGATCTCTGGTCTGTGTGACATAAAGACACATTTGTCGTCCTATGATGCCTGAGTTCATAGGACATCTATGATGTTCAGGCAGAGGTCATGGGCGGTCCTATGATGTCTTGTGAAGCCTGACAGACACAGCATTGGGGGCCCAGTGGAGGGCCTGGAGCCTGTCATGTCAAAATCCTTGGGTGCTGCTGAATGGAGAGAGAGAGGGAGGGGGAAGATAAACCAAATCTATGTGCGACGACATAAAGACAAATCATCCTATGTTCTCTGGTCTATGTGACATCATAAAGACACACATTTGTCGTCCAATGATGCCTGAGATCATAGGACATCCTATGATGTTCAGGCAGAGGTCATAGGCCGTCCTATGATGTCCTACGAAGTGTGACACAGACACAGAGATTTCTTGCTTTTATAGAGTGAAGAGTGATTTCTGATGGAGCTATTGACCTGAGATTTTCACCAGATATCGGTAACAGCCCAAGTAAGAAGAAGAAGACATCTCTGTTGTCATTCAGTCCATACAGCCAGTCATGTACAGTAGAATGAAATTACGTTTCTCCAACCTACAATTTTAATCACATGAAGAATCAGAGGGGTCACTGCCATGCAAGGCACCGCCACAAACAACTTCTTCTTCCCCCATTCTATTATGCGCCGCACCAAGCAAGAAGGCAGGAAGTACTTTTTTTTTTTTTTTTTTTTTTTTTTTTTTAATAGTCTCAGGTATGACCCGGCTGGGACTTGAACCACCAACCTTCCGGTTGTGGGGTGGATGCTCTATCAACTAGGCCACCACTCTGGTAATCTAACTAACTAACTAACCTGCACTTATATAGTGCTTTTCTAGTCACAAAGACCACTCAAAGCGCTTTCACTAATACTAACCCTCTATTCTAAGGGCCTATAGGAAACAGATATCTAGGGACAATTTAGAACAGCCAATTAACCTAACATGCATGTTTTTGGATTGTGGGAGGAAACCGGAGCCCCCGGAGTAAACCCACGCAGCACAGGGAGAACATGCAAACTCCACACAGAAAGGTTCCAACCCCTGCCAACCTGGGGATTCGAACCAGGAACCTTCTAGCTGTAAGGCAACAGTGCTAACCACTGCACCACTGTGCTGCCCAATAATCCATTAAGTAATTGATACAAAGAAATCAAGGCAACTTTGTTCACAAAACAAGTTATATTTAATAAAGTGGAATGACACAGGGAATAAGTATTGAACACACTTGGTGAAATTCATTTAATATTTAGGAGAAAAGCCTTTATTAGTAAAAACAGCCCCCAGATGCCTCCTGTATGGAAAATCTAGGTGCAGGCATTGCTCAGGAATGATTCTAGCCCATTCTTCAATACAAATTGTCATCAAGGCTTGAAGGTTCTATTGGTGTCTTTGATTAACTCTGATCTTCATTCAGTCTAAATAGATTTTCAATTGGTTTCAGGCCAGGTGACTGACTGAGTCATTCTAACAGCTTTATTTTCCTTCTCTGGAGCCAGTTGAGTTTCCTTGACTGTGTGTTTGGGATCATTGTCTTGCTGAAATATCCATCCTCATTTCATTTTCAGCATCTTGGAAGATGGCAACAGGTTTTTATCAAGGATGTTCCTGTACATTTGTCTATTCATCTTTCCTTCAATGATATGAAGTCTGCCTGTACCATGTTCTGAAAAACACCCCCACACCGTGATGGGATGTGCAGTGTCATTGTCCTCCAAACATGCTGTGTTGTGGCATCCAAAAAGTTCAATTTTGGTCTCATCTGACCAGAGTATTTTCTCCCAGTATTTTACTGTCTTCCCAAATGTTGTGCAGCAAATTTTAAATGTGCTTCATCATGCTTTTTCTTCAGCAATGGAGTCTTGCAAGGTGAGCGGGCATAGAGCCCATGTCAGTTGAGTGCATTACTTATCGTTTTCTTTGAACCAGCAGTACCTGTGTCGAAGACCCTTTTACCTTATACCCCAAGTTTGAGGTTAGGTTCACCAGCTGCAGTTCCTAGGGGAATTTTCCTCACAGGAAATTCTGTCACGTGTGTGTGTGTGTGTGTGTGTGTGTGTGTGTGTGTGTGTGTGTGCTTGGTGACTTAGGGGACTAACCCAGCTCCACTGTTCTAATCTACCAGACGACCTCCGCTTACCTGCATCCACAGCTCTGACTGAATGACCTGTCCGGTCAGAAGCTCCAGACACTCCATGGAATTAACAAAAGCTCCCCTGTGGTCTTTCTTTGCTCTTGGTAATCTGGGTGGATGTTTAAGATCAGGAAAAATTGATCTATAGGAGGTCTGTTCAAAATTACCTTCACGGAGTAACCCCTAAAAACTCATAAAAAAAATGTAACACCTCTTGTGGGAAAATACCTTCTTGAAAAACCAGGAACGATGGACACTGAAGCAGTGAACTCACAGATTCCCATACTGTCTTTTAATATGCTGTAGAATTTATTAAGTTTTCAAAGCGCAGCCAGAAAGTTATACTTGCATAAAACGGTCAATTCAGTCAAAAAATAGTAAAATTCAAAATCACCAAAATTAGTCAAAATAATAAAAATTGAAACCAATCAAAATTTTGAAAAACTCCCAAAATGATTGAAACCCTTTGAATAATAAAACCTTATGAAATCATCTGGTTAATCTGTGGATATATGTCTCAAGAAGGCTTGGGGGGGTGGGGGGGAGATTAATTGCTGGTCATCCCCTCTGAAGGTCCCCTCCTCGGTGAGAAGGGAAAAAGGAGAGATGTTTGGACGAGGATGCCCTGGGGAAAGAAAATCTTGTAGCTTCGGCTCCCTCTCTCCCAGCAGCGGGACCCGTGGTGTGTCAGGCAGCGTGCAGGGGGAGCTGGTAGCTGGGATTTTCACTTCCTCCTCTGTTCTTCTCTCGAGTGTTGATTTTCCCTTTTTGCAGCAGAAGAAAAAATAGTTCTTAAAATATGAAGAGTTGAGATGGTATTTGGTTAATCTTCTTAACAGCGGTCTTCACCTCTTCAGTCTTCTGCCATGGGAAGGATGGTGCCCTGAAGTCCGCTGAAAATGAACAAATCGGGGCTCTCAGTCTTAGGTTTTATACTATAAAACCGAAGACTATACTATAAAATTTATAGTAATGTCAGAATCAACTTTGATTGGGCCTGCTCTGTCTCCCCATATTCTTTTAGCTTCTGTGATTGGCTTAAATTTAAACTTTATATAACAATTACCTCATAATTCTGCACATGTCCCCCTCCTAATTTCCAGTAACAGCCATGTGACACGTACCCCATGCACTCATGACCATCTGGTTTCACTTATCTCAGCATTTTCTCCCTCAGTTCTGCTCACCTCATCATTTTTCATCATTGAGATAGCTCAACTTAGATGTCTCGTTACTTTCGGTTCCCTTTTCTCCAGACCGTTTCCCTGCCAAAATGCTTTTTTCCAGTCAACAGGTTTGCAAAACATATTTCACAATCTGAACCCACATAAACCTTTCTTTGTGCATGTCAAAAGTGTACATATTGGTTACATAGTGATTACACTTATTCTTTTGTTGATTACATACTTCTTAAACAATGAGTATACATTTGTTTTACTGATTAAACACAAGATATTGCATTTCATGGCATATGTTTCTAATATTGGGCTTTGCATTCAGTCCTTCATGTTTTACCAGCCATGCCTGTTACTGTCCTTTCTGACCACAGGAGTGTGCGCTTTCTGATAGCTCTGTGACCTTTGCTGACCCCCCTGTGGCGCTTTCTGCACTCATGTAGCATTTGGGGCAGGATTCCCCATTCTCTTTTCGTAGGGATGTAAACGGTGTGATTGGGAGGGTCGATTGCTCTCGGCCTTTTTATGGTTATTGGGGTCATGTCGTGGGGTACTCGAACACCTGCTAACTCGAGGTCTTTCTAAAGCTCTCCACGAGTGGTCTATGGCTCTTGGATAACTCTTCTGATAATTCTTTTTACTCCTTTGTCAGAAATCTGGTGAAGAGCTCCTTGTATGGTTGATTTTGTGGTTAAAATGATGTTCTTTTCACTTCCGAATGATGGCTCCAGCAGTGCTCACTAGAACATTCAGCAGTATAGAAATGCACCTGTAATCAATGTCATCATTATGTTTTGCAGCAATAAGGTTGTAAAGGTCTAGAGAGAGCTCTTTGCTTCTCCATCATTAATTCTTTGTGGTGTGACAATCTGATATTCACAGACCTTTTTAAAGGCTATCAGTCAGGACTTAACCAGCTTAAATTAATTTGCACTGATGGGGGATGGGATGGCTTCCTAAATTCTAATGGATTTCAGCTGGTTTCATGGCTTTCTATGCCTTTTTGCACCTCTTTCTAAATGTCTTCAATGCTTATTCCCTGTGTCATTCCACTTTATTCATTACAACTTGTTTTGTGAACACAATTGCTTTGATTTGTTTGTATGTATGGATTACTTGGGTTGTTACTGGTATCTGGTGAAAATCTCAGGTCAATGGCTCCTTCAGAAATACGTTTAATGAGAAAAATTTTGATGTGTTCAATACTTATACCCCGCTGTGTATCACGACATACATTTTCTGTTAAGTCTTTAGTTTATATATAATAATAACATAAAAAAGACCCATCTCTTTTTTAAATTTTCAATTACATACTGAAAAAAATCAATTATACAAATTCATCTTATTAATTTTATGCAGAGTTTCCCCATTTTTGTAAAATTTTATTTTTAATGTACATTTGAGATTTATAAATGGTCTGTTGTCTAACAGGTTGACAGCTGCGTCTGACTCTCATCGTGTCAGAGTACTTTTTTCTCCGTTTTTGTTAGTTTTTATTGATTGTTTTTATCGATTGACTTTTTTTTTTTTTTTTTATCCCCGTTTGTTGTTGTTAGTTTTTATTCACTGTTACCTCTGTTTTGGCCTCGCCTAAAAGTCCGTCCGGATGCACGAGTAGCTGTTTCTGGCTAGCTGCGGGCTACCCATCTCAGCGCCTGGAACGCCATGGCTCCTTCTCCATCATGTTCCCGCTGTTTATCGCTCCTCGATAAGGTCTCTGAGCTGGAAACGAGGCTCTCCAATCTTGACAAGATTCGGGAGCCCGAAGACCACTTCGACACCATCATTCTCGGGCGATCATCAGCTCCGGCTACTGTCTCGCAGCTGGCGGAAACTGCTACTTATTTGGGTGAGCTCAGCGCATCTCCACCTACTTCCACGCCTGCACAGCCGACCATGGCCTCAGCAACAAACAATAGTTTTGTCTCGGGGCTAAACCAAAAGCTTCGCTTGGTCCCTCTCATCCTCCATCTGCGCCCTGGACCTTGGTTCGACCAGCTAATGGCCATCGTCGTTTGACCGGAATGGGCCGCGCCTCTTCTCTTCTGCTGTCCTTGGATTACAGATTTGATATCCTTTCCCTGGAGGATTTTCCCCACCTGGACGCTGGCCGCCTGCCCGTGGACGCCCCTCATCCTCCCTCCTCTCCTTCAGCGGCGGCTCATGTCCGCAAACCCCGGATGAAGACCACCCAGGGTGTGTCAAATTACACACCTGCTCCAGATAGAAGAAAAGAGCGCATCTCCCCGCTTTCGCAACAACAACATCATCCTCTTCACAGTTCCTCTCCACATCAGAATCCACCGTCAAAACACCTCCAGACGACGCTGGTAATTGGTGACTTGATTGAGTCACAGTACCTGTCAGAAGCAGGTACTGTGTGACTCGATTTTTTTTTTTTTTCCCGGGGCTAGAGTCTCTGATATTGAGGCTCTTATCCCTGACCTGCTGAATGAATTCCCTCACGTTCAAACTGTCGTTGTGCATGTGGGATGCAATAACATCCCAGATGAAGCATCTGAGATTTTAAAAAGTGACTTCAGGAGCCTTCTGTCTACTCTCATGAACTGTGGCAGATGTGCGCTCATCTCTGGACCTTTACAGCCTTGCCTGAGAGGTGCCAATCATTTTAGCAGAACTGTCGGTCTTAATTCTTGGCTGTGTGTTACTTGTCCTATTTTTAACATTGGTTTTGTTGACAATTTTAACTTATTTTGGAACCGCCCATCACTTATGAGGCCTGACGGCATCCACCCAAATAGACGTGGTGCACATGTTTTAACAGACAATCTTCTCTATTTTACTCAGTGTTTTCTGGTAAATTGACTGAAATTTGGTGTGTTTACTCACTCTGAAGTTTCTGGATTTGCAAAACTGCCCTTTTTTGGTCCTGTTCCCACGTATTGTATCGATCCCATTAACTCGGGTGGTCTTTACAGTTTGGATCAGCCTTTGATTTATAATCCTTCAGAGAATGTCTGTCTCCCGTTGCCCTAAATATTGTAACCCAGGACAAATACAACACAACCTGAAAAAACACTCGCACTTCTGCAGCTCCTCCTCATCCACCATCTTTCAACTTTGCCCCGTCTCCTCCCTTAGAGAACCTTTTTCTGCTCCCTCTAAAGTTAATAAAAAAGTTAAAAAAAAATAAAAAAATAAAATGCATAAACTTTCCAGATTGATTAAACAAAATGTTGGTAAAATTCTAATCCAGCCTCAAGTCTCTAAAATTAATAATTTGGCCTCTGTTCTCCCCCCCCCCCCCACAAAGTTTAAAAATTAAATGTGGCTTATTAAACATTAGGTCTCTATCTTCTAAGTCTCTTCTGGTCCATGATCTATTAATCGATCATCAGATCAATCTGCTATCCCTCAGAGACCTGGCTCGGGCTTGATGATTATGTTGGTTTGAATGAATCAACCCCCTCTGGGTATTTAAACTGTCATAACCCCAGAGGTTCTGGTCGTGGTGGTGGAGTGGCGGCAATTTTCCATTCTAAATTACTAGTTAATGTTAAGCAGAAATTATGTTTTAATTCCTTTGAAGGTTTGGTCCTCAGTGTGGGGCCTGTTGGCAATCTTGGCATGAACCCAGTTCTCTTTGCCATAGTGTATCGTCCTCCCACAGCCTATTCAGAGTTTCTATCGGAATTTGCCAAATTTTCAGCTGATTTAGTGCTGAAAACCGATAGAATAATTATTGTAGGGGACTTTAATATATATGCTGATGTTGAGAGTGACTGTCTTAATAAGGCTTTCAATTCAATTTTAGACTCAATGGGGTTTTCCCAAAAAGTAAAAAATTCTACCTATTATTTCTATTATACATTGGACCTTGTTTTGACTTATGGTATAGATATCGAAAATCTGGTTGTGTCTCCTCATAATCCTGTACTGTCTGACCATTGTCTGTTAATTTTTGATTTCATTATCTCTGATCACTTATTTCCTAAAGAAAAATACTACTACAGCATATGTCTTTCTGATGACGTTGTTGCTAAATTTTTGCAGATTGTCTCCTCTTTGCCATGGGTCAACACAACAAACACCAGAAATAAGTGATGGAGAGTCTGCTCCATTCATGGTTGATAGCATGGTTGATAGTGTTACTGCCTCTCTGCATCGGACTCTAGATTTGGTAACTCAGAAACTCGTGGCTTAAAATAGAAAACTCGTCAATTGAAAAGAAAATGGCGCTCAACTAATTCAGATGAATTCTACTTGGTGTGGAGAAATCATCTCTTAATCTATAAAAAATCTCTTAGAAAAGCTAGATCAAGCTATTATTCTGCATTTATAGAAGCGAACAGGAATAACCCTATGTTTCTCTTCAACACTATAGCCAGGCTTACAAAGAGCCATGACTCTGTCAATCCTCGCATCCTCCCTGAGCTTTCTAGTCAGGACTTTCTGAACTATTTCAATCTTAAAATTTTATCTATTAGAGATGAAATCAGTCAGATTCTTCCGACTGTAAACTCTAGTACATTAACTACTGCAACTCCCTCAATTGATATCTGCTTAGATAAGTTTACTCCAATCGACCTCTTAAGAGTTGGATAAAATAATTTCCTCTTCTAAGCCTTCATCTTGCCTTCTGGATCCTATTCCTTCCAGGTTATTTAAAATTATTTTCCCAATTATTGGTAGCCGTATTCTTCTAATCATTAATTCTTCTTTAACTCTGGGTTATGTTCCACTGGCTTTTAAAACGGCTGTAATTAAACCTTTACTTAAAAAAAAAAAAAAAAAAAACGACGCTTGATCCTGGAGTTTTGGCCAATTATCGACCAATCTCTAATTTGCCTTTCATTTCTAAAATCATGGAGTTATTGCTGTGCAATTATCTGACCATTTGCAGGGAGTCGGTTTGTTTGAGGTGTTTCAATCTGGGTTCAGAGCTCATCACAGCACTGAAACTGCCTTAGTTAAGGTCTCTAATGACCTCCTGATTGCATCTGATAATGGACTTGTCTTTTAGACCCTATTCCTACCAGGTTATTTAAAGAAGTCTTCCCACTTATTGGTAGCTTTATTCTTCATATAATCAATTCTTCATTAACTTTAGGCCATGTACCGCAGGCTTTTAAAACGGCTGTAATTAAACCCTTACTCAAAAAGCCAACGCTAGATCCAGGAACTTTAGCTAACTAGAGACCAATCTCTAATCTCCCTTTCATTTCAAAAATCTTAGAGTTGTTGCTACACAATTATTTGACCACCTGCAGGGAAATGGTTTACTTGAAGAGTTTCAGTCTGGGTTTAGAATCCATCATAGTACTGAAACAGCCTTAGCGAAGGTCACTTACGACCTCCTCATTGCATCTGATAATGGACTAGTTTCTGTACTTGTCCTTTTAGACCTTAGTGCAGCTTTTGATACTATCGATCATAATATTCTACTTGATAGATTAGAACACTATGTTGGACTTAATGGAACTTCATTGCAGTGGTTTAGATCTTATTTATCTGATAGGTTCCAGTTTGTTCATGTAAATGATGAGTTTTCTTTCAACTCAAAGCTCAGTCATGGAGTTCCACAGGGATCTGTGCTAGGCCCTACTCTTTTTAGTTTATATATGCTTCCGTTAGGCAACATTATTAGAAAGCACTGTATACATTTTCATTGTTATGCAGATGACACACAATTATACCTGTCAATGAAGCCAGATGATAGTAATCAATTAGCCAAGTTAGAAGCCTGTCTTAAGGAAATCAAAGCTTGGATGACTTGTAATTTCCTACTATTAAATTCAGATAAGACTGAAGTCATTCTTGTTGGTCCAAAAAACCTTAGAAATTCCTTTCCAAATCAAACTTTCAGTTTGGATGCGGTTACTCTTTCTCTTAATAGCTCTGTGAGGAACCTTGGAGTTATTTTTGATCAGGATTTGTCCTTCAATTCACATATTAAATTTGTTTCTAAGACTGCCTTCTATCATTTGCGTAATATTGCCAAGATTAGGAGCATCTTGTCTCAGAGTGATGCTGAGAAACTGATCCACGCTTTTGTTAGCTCGAGATTAGATTATTGTAATTCTTTATTATCAGGCTGTTCTAAAACATCTTTAAAAAGTCTTCAGCTGATCCAAAATGCTGCAGCAAGAGTCTTAACAGGTACTAGAAAGAGAGATCATATCTCTCCGGTTCTGGCCTCCCTTCATTGGCTTCCCATAGAGTTTAGAATTAAGTTTAAAATCCTTCTTCTTACTTACAAAGCTCTAAACAATCGGGCTCCTTTTTATTTAAAAGATCTGATACTACCATATTATCCTAACAGAGCACTACGCTCCCAAAATGCAGGATTACTTGTAATACCTAGAATCTCCAAAAGTACAATGGGAGGCAGAGCCTTCAGTTATCAAGCTCCTCTCCTGTGGAATCAGCTGCCAATCTGGATTCGGGAGTCAGACTCGATCTCTGTTTTTAAGAATAGGGCTAAAACCTACCTTTTTGATATAGCCTACAATTAGGGAGGGATCATGTGTTTCTGAACCCTCCCTTAGTTATGCTGCTAATAGGTTTAGTCAGCCGGGGGACCTCCAGTAATGCACTGGGCCTCACTCCTTTTCTCACTCTCAATGAAATATTTTTTTTGCTGGTCATTAACATTTGTTTGTTCTCTCCCATAGATTGAGTCCCCATTGTGCTGTTTGCTCTCTACATGTCTGTTCTTTTCTTCTTCTCTATCCCCTCACCCCCCAGCCAGTCGCAGCAGATGACTGCCCCTCCCTGAGCCTGGTTCTGCTGGAGGTTTCTTCCTGTTAAAAGGGAGTTTTTCCTCTCCACCGTCGCCAAGTGCTTGCTCACAGGGGATCGCCTGATTGCTGGGGTCTTTCTGCAACTGTGGGGGTTCCCCCTTACAGTTGATAGTGCTATGAGATGACTGTTGTTGTGAAATGGCGCTATATAAATAAAGTTGAATTGAACTTGTCTCTGTTCTTGTTCTTTTAGATCTCAGTGCAGCCTTTGACACTATCGATCATGCCATTCTACTTGATAGATTGGAACACTTTGTTGGACTCAGTGGAACTCCTTTGCAGTGGTTTAGATCTTATTTGTCTGATAGATTTCAGTTTGTCCATGTCAATGATGGATTTTCTTCCAGTTCTAAGCTCAGTCACGGAGTTCCACAGGGATCTGTGTTGGGCCCTACTCTGTTTAGTCTATACAGTGGGGCAAAAAAGTATTTAGTCAGCCACCAATTGTGCAAGTTCTCCCACTTAAAAGATGAGAGAGGTCTCCAATTTTCATCATAGGTATACCTCAACTATGAGAGACAAAATGAGAAAAAAAAAAATCCAGAAAATCACATTGAAGGATTTTTAATGAATTAATTGGCAAATTCCTCGGTAAAATAAGTATTTGGTCACCTACAAACAAGCAAGATTTCTGGCTGTCACAGACCTGTAACTTCTTTAAGAGGCTCCTCTGTCCTCCACTCGTTACCTGTATTAATGGCACCTGTTTGAACTTATCAGTATAAAAGACACCTGTCCACAACCTCAAACAGTCAGACTCCAAACTCCACTATGGCCAAGACCAAAGAGCTGTCAAAGGACACCAGAAACAAACTGTAGGCCTGCACCAGGCTGGGAAGACTGAATCTGCAAAAGGTAAGCAGCTTGGTGTGAAGAAATCAACTGTGGGAGCAATTATTAGAAAATGGAAGACATACAAGACCACTGATAATCTCCCTCGATCTGGGGCTCCACGCAAGATCTCATCACCCCGTGGGGTCAAAATGATCACGAGAATGGTGAGCAAAAATCCCAGAACCACATGGGGGGACCTAGTGAATGACCTGCAGAGAGCTGGGACCAAAGTAACAAAGGCTACCATCAGTAACGCACTATGCTGCCAGGGACTCAAATCCTGCAGTGCCAGACGTGTCCCCCTGCGTAGCCCTCCTGTTGTCCTCGGGTCAAAATGACCCGCTACTGTGTTAAAAACCAAAAAAAATCCCCCTAAACAATAATTTTTCAACTTAAAATTTTATGACTTTTCCTAGATTGACCCCAACATTAGGATAAGTGAATTGTTGCCTTTATTCACATTTCCATGTAAGCTGTATAAAAGAAGTTACAAAGGTAGTCTTCGGGTCAAAATGACCCGGCAGTCAAATTGAGTTGAAATCACGGTCACCGAGTTATTTACACACCACAGAATGTGAGAATGTTTTAGTTCTCTCAGATCAATCAGTAGCAGACATAAACAAGACAAGACAGGTGGCCTTCTCGTGGACTGCAGCGCAGCCTTTGATCGGTCTCGGATCAATCATTAGCAGACGTAAACAAGACAAGACAGGTGGATTTCCAGAGGTTATAAAGGTGCTGCAGATGACAGTACCCCAAATTCTCTCAGTGCTGAAGCCATGAGTGCGCGTTATACCGTCGAACAGGCTATAGAGCTGATTTTTTTCAGATGTCCAGCAAGACAACTCTGATTCAGAAGAGGAAGTGGAGGATGTATCAGGAAAAAGAAGATGGGGAGGAATACAACCCAGAGCATGATGAATCATCTTCAGAAGAAGAAAAACGCTGAAGCTGAAAGAGAGACTTTCCTTTCAAAAGAGACTGACCTGCAGGCCTACTTAGGGCTGCTAATCTTAGCAGGTGTATACAGGTCCCGAGGTGAGGCTGCAGCTAGTCTATGGGATGCAGAGAGTGGAAGGCCAATTTTCCGAGCCACAGTGCCACTCAGTCTTCCACACCTACTCAAGACTGCTACGATTTGATAACCGTGAGTCAAGACCAGCAAGACGTGTGACAGACAAACTTGCAGTTTCTTGCTTAGTTTCTTCATCTTGAGCAACAATAACATAAAGACACATTAGTCTAGGCATCGCAAGTGATGGTCTATATGACATCATGACATCATAAAGACACATTTATCTATGAGCCATATGACATCATAAAGACTCATTAGTCTAGGCATCGTGAGTGATGGTCTGTATGACATCATAAAGACACATACAGTATGTCTATGTGAAGTCATATAGACATATCTTTTATGACGGCATCGCAAGTCCGATGATGCCACGTTCATAGGACGTCCTATGATGATCAGGCAGAGATCATAGGCCATCCTATGATGTCCTATAAACGTGGCAGACACACACAGACACAAAGAAATTTCTTGCTTTAAAATTCAATTAAGCTGCTTATATTGGGGGTTGAGTGAAGACGGGTCATTTTGATCCGGAGGACACGGGGTGTATACAGAATATGAGGACAACAGGAGGGTTAAGCCAGTATATGTCCAGGCCCATCTGAAGTTTGCTAGAGAGCATTTGGATGATCCAGAAGAGGATTGGGAGAATGTCATATGGTCAGATGAAACCAAAATAGAACTTTTTGGTAAAAACTCAACTTGTCGTGTTTGGAGAAGAAAGAACACCATACCTACTGTGAATCATGAGGGTGGAAACATCATACTTTGGGGCTGTTTTTCTGCAAAGGGACCAGGACGACATGTAAAGGAAAGATCGTATTGTGAGATTTTGAGTGAAAACCTCCTTCCATCAGCAAGGGCATTGAAGATGAAACGTGGCTGGGTCTTTCAGCATGACAATGATCCCAAACACACCGCCCGGGTAACAAAGGAGTGGCTTCGTAAGAAGCATTTCAAGGTCCTGGAGTGGCCTAGCCAGTCTCCAGATCTCAACCCCATAGAAAATCTTTGGAGGGAGTTGAAAGTCCGTGTTGCCCAGCGACAGCCCCAAAACATCACTGCTCTAGAGGAGATCTGCATGGCCAAATGGGCCAAAATACCAGCAACAGTGTGTGAAAACCTTGTGAAGACTTACAGAAAACGTTTGACCTCTGTCATTGCCAACAAAGGGTATATAACAAAGTATTGAGATGAAGTTTTGTTATTGACCAAATACTTATTTTCCACCATAATTTGCAAATAAATTCTTTAAAAATCAGACAATGTGATTTTCTGGATTTTTTTTTTCTTATTTTGTTTCTCATAGTTGAGGTACAGTGATCCCTCACTTATCGCGGTTAATGGGTTCCAGAACCGACCGCGAAAAGTGAAAAACTGCGAAGTAGCATCACCCCTAATGACGTCACCCATAAATAATACGTACGTTCATTCTCTCACTCTCTCTCTCATATGATACGTGCGTGTGTGTGTGTGTGTGTACAGACGTAGATGTAAATAAAATATGATTTTAGAACTCTTATTCTTATAACAAGATACATAACTCAAGATGAAGATGATTTACTGCACAGGTTAATGAGAGCTTTACTGCTCTCAGGTGACGCCTCATCACCAGGTGCTAGAGGCGCAGGATCGTCGAGGGCAGCTTCCGATAGAGCTGGAGAAGCTGCAGGAGGTGGCGTAGTGGCTCGACGGGAAGACTATTTCGCACAAAATGGCACAAGAGAACAGCAAAAAGTTCCACGTGGCGAGACTAAGCAACACGAGTGATAAAGAGCAATGAATGCGGTCTTCCTTCGCTGGGTGGGCGCTCGGCAGGGAGAGAAACTGGGTAAAATGTCTTGGCCAATCAGCTTGCGGGGTGAAACGTCTCGGCCAATCAGCTTGCGAGATTCCCGAGCCGAGCCAACACGAGAACAGCGAACAGAGAGGTGGATTTTGAGTTGTGCGGGCTCTCCGTGTTGATACCTGATGTTGTAATGTAGTCTCCCTGCCTTCTGCTAGCGCCCGCCCATTATTTCTCAATTTTGAATTTTTGATGAATATTTTTGAAAAATCCGCGATGCACTGAGGGCGCGAAAGGTGAAGCGCGAAGTAGCGAGGGATCACTGTATACCTATGATGAAAATTGGAGACCTCTCTCATCTTTTAAGTGGGTGAACTTGCACAATTGGTGGCTGACTAAATACTTTTTTTTTACCCCACTGTATATGCTCCCGTTGGGCTATATCATCAGAAAGCACTGTATACATTTTCACTGTTACGCAGATGACACACAACTATACCTGTCAGTGAAGCCCGGTGATTGTGATCAGTTGGCCAAGTTAGATGCCTGTCTTAAGGACATCAAAGCTTGGATGACTTGTAATTTTTTAGTATTGAACTCCGATAAGACTGAAGTCATTGTTTTTGGCCCAAAACATCTTAGAAATTCCTTTGCAGACTATGCCCTTAATTTAGATGCGGCCACTCTCACTGAACAGTTGTGTGAGGAACCTTGGAGTGATTTTTGACCAGGATTTGTCCTTTAATTTACATATTAAAACTGTTTCTAGGACCGCCTTATATCATCTGCGCAATATTGCCAAGATCAGGAGCATCTTGTCTCTGGGTGATGCTGAGAAACTGATTCACGCCTTTGTCAGTTCACGATTAGATTATTGTAATTCGCTATTATCTAGTTGTCCTAAAGTATCTTTGAAAAATCTTCAGTTGATTCAAAATGCTACTGCTAGAGTTTTAACTGGTTCTAGAAAAAGAGATCATATTTCCCCGGTTCTGTCCTCCCTCCATTGGCTTCCCATTGAATTCAGAATCAAGTTTAAAATCCTTCTTCTTACTTTCAAAGCTCTTAACAATCTGGCCCCCCAATATATAAAAGATCTGATATTACCTTACCATCCTAACAGAGCATTACGCTCCCAAAATGCTGGCTTACTTGTGGTGCCCAGAATCTCCAAAAGTACGGTGGGAGGCAGAGCCTTCTGCTACCAAGCTCTTTATCTCTGGATCCAGTTACCACTCTGGGTCCAGGAGTCAGACTCGGTCTCTGTTTTTAAGAACAGGGTAAAATCCGTCCTTTTTAATATAGCTTTCATTTCAGGAGGGTGTTTTGTGTCTTTTAACCCCACTCTAATTCTATTGTTATGTGATCCATACTGCTGGTTGACCTCCAATATTGTACTTGGCATCTTACTACTATGTTCTTTATGTCTGTCCTTTCCATCCTCCCTATCCCCTCATCCCCAGCCAGTCGCAGCAGACGACTGCCCCTCCCTGAGCCTGGTTCTGCTAGAGGTTTCTTCCTTCCAAATGGGAGTTTTTCCTCTCCACTGTCGCTTAGTGCTTGCTCATAGGGGATTGTCTGATTGCTGGGTCTTTCTGTGACTGTGTGGTTTTTGTTTTTTTTTCTGCACTGTGGTGCCACGAGACGGCTTTTGTTGTGATGTGGCGCATTATAAATAAAGCTGAATTGAATAATATTTCAGATTGGCTGTCATCTGAAAATCAAAGGCACAAATGGTAATGTAATAAAATACAAGTGATTATTTCAACTTAATTCATTATCGCTACTGGACTAATTAAAATGACTAGAAATCAACTAAGTTACAAGAGCCAGTTTTCTCCTTCAACACATTTTAATTTATTTGTTATATATTTTTAACGTGTGTGCTGCTATCATGCACTTTTGCAGCTTTAATATAATTTTTCAGATGAAACTAAGAAATTCAGCAGTGACTTCCGGTTATGGCTGCCACGTAGGACGGACGTGTCTCGCTCTGCTCTGCTCCTGGAGAAAAAAAATCGGCAAATAACTCTCTCATTTGGGACAGAACGTATCCCAGCATTTGGGCGAGGATATGTCGGCGAAGCCTAAGGCTGGAAAACTAGGAAAAGGAAAAAGCGAGCCGCCGAAACAGTCCAAATTAACGGACTTTCAGGTCTGTGACGCAGCAAACAAAACTCCATATATGGCGGAGGAGGCTGGCAACGGTGCGATATCTGCGGGGAATGGCGCAGATGCGCTGATGGCTGCCATGAGTTCAATGAGAGCGGACTTTTCCTCTAGATTTGATGGGATTATGACAGCGTTGGAAGGAATAAGAAAGGAATTGGGTGACTGTGTAGAACGAACGGCGCAGATGGAGCTCCGTCTCGCTAGTGCTGAAGATGACGTCACCCGTCTTCAATTAAAGGTGCGCACTTTGGAAAAAAAAAATAAATCTCTGGAAGATAATATTTTGGATTTGGAATCTCGGTCGAGACAGAATAATTTGAGGCTGGTGGGTCTTCCAGAGGAATCAGAAGGTCGGGACGTATGTTCCTTTCTGGAAAAGTGGATTCCGGAGGTGCTGGGCAGCGAGGAGTTGCAATCAGCAGTGGTTCTGGAAAAAGCACATCGCATTGGCCCACGGAGAGATAAGGGACCGCCGAGGACCTTAATTATGAAGTTTCTTAGCAACAGAGACAGGATGAAGATCTTCAGCGCTGCACGAGCTAAGGGGGAGATTAAACACCAGGACCAGCAGGTGCGGTTCTACCCAGATTTGGCCACAGGAATCCAGCAATTGAGGAAGCAGTTTGATCCCGTACGTGAGGAGCTGCGCAACCTTGGGATTCGTCATGGTGTGATCTATCCTGCGAGACTGCTGACCACGTATGAGGGCAGAACCCACATCTTCAAGACCCCAGAGGAGGCGCAGGAGTTCATCAAGAAGATCAAAGAAGAAGAAGAGACTGGTGGGAGCTAAGCATGAACAAAATATAAGGTAGAATAATTAAGCATTTGCACAGGCATCTGACTGACTTGAAGTAAATAGTAAGGTTACAAAATATAGATTGTATTATATATTAAAAAAACAAAACAAAAACAAAACAAACAAAAAAAAAACTATGATGTATAAAGTTGTTAAAAATTTTGGAGTTAAGTTGGAAAACTACAGAGGAGAGTTAATGTTACGTCATTAAAAGCAGTAGAGTTAGGGTGATTGGGAGGATGAAGAAGGAGTGGCTTAGGCTGTTCCCCGTGGGTGTGGAACGGTCGATGGCTATATCGGGAGACAGAATTTTTCTTTTGATTTTGGGGGGTTTGCCACAAGTGTGGGAAGGGGAAATTTGTTTGTGTGTAGTTTGTAGGATGAATGTTCAACCACTCATGTTTTTGCTTCTCTGTATGAGCATGTTTACACTGCAAGGTAATCCCAAACTCTCTATTGATCATGGACCAAAGTGTTAATCTTAATTTAACTTCATGGAATTGCAGAGGTCTACAAAATTTAAAAAAACTTAAACAAGTTATGAATAAAATAAAGGACATGGGTTCAAGAATTGTGTTTTTACAAGAAACTCATCTGATAGAGGAGGATGTTAAAAGAATTAGGAGTAGATGGCAGGGAAGTGTATTCACCTCTTCATTTTCATCCCGAGCCAGGGGAGTTATGACTCTCATACATAAATCAGTTCCTTTTCAAGTGAAAAATGTAATTGGAGACAAATTTGGAAGATATGTAATCATTCAAGGTTCTTTGCTATTAGAAAATATAAATCTTGTGAACTTATATGGTCCCAATATAGATGATCAGAAGTTCTTTGCTAATTTATTTCTCATCTTATCATCACTTACAGGGCAACATATAATAGCAGGGGATTTTAATTGTACATTGAATCCAGGTGTGGATAGATCAACAGGACTGGATTGTACGCACATTGGATGTAGGATGACTATTAATCATTTTATGAAAGAATTGAGATTGTTAGATATATGGAGAGAAATGAAACCACAAGTTAAAGCCTATTCTTGTTATTCCAGTACCTACAAGACATTCTCACGTATTGATTATTTTTTGATTTCCACAGAATTAAGGTCCAAGATTCAAAACTGCTTTTATGATAACATCGTGATCTCTGATCATGCACCCTGTTGTCTAATATATGTAGATAAAAAATTGACAAAGGAATCAGGTAGATGGCAATTTCAGCATAAATGGCTTCAGGATGAGGAATTTGTCAAGTATATAGAAAAACAGATAGACGAGTTCTTTGACATCAATACTACACAAACATCAGCATGTGTAAAGTGGGAGGCTTTCAAAGCTTTTATTAGAGGACATATTATTAGTTATACAGGATCAAAATCTAAGAAGACTCGAGAGGAGAGAGCTAAATTGGAACATAAAATAAAAAGTCTTCAGGAAAAAGTGTATGCAGGAAGTGACCCAAGGTTGGAGAATGAATTACTGATTTTGAGAGCTGAATACGACAAAAAATCAGCGAATAGAGCTGCCTCCAGTCTTCTAAGATTGAAACAATCTTTTTATGAACAAGGTGAAAAATCAGGAAAATTATTAGCATGGCAGATTAAACAATTGGAAATTAAAACACCAATTACCAGTATTATAAGTAACGGACAGGTAGTTATAGATCCTTTAGAAATTAATAGAGCCTTTAGAGATTACTATGAAAAATTATATGATACCAAAAATGAACCTGATTTAACAAAACTAAATGGGTTTTTGAACGAACTATCTATACCGTGTATTCCAAATGAAAACAGGGAGATATTGGAGTCTAAAATTAGTCAAGAAGAAGTTGGGCTAGCCATTGATAATATGAAATCAGGAAAAAGTGCAGGACCAGATGGTCTTCCAGTTGACCTTTATAAAAAATTTAAGAATAAATTAATAAAACCTTTTTTGGAAATGGTTTTAGAAGCATTTCAAAATAATAATTTACCATCATACATAAATAATGCCTTAATTATACTGCTGCCAAAACCAGGTAAGCCCTCTAATAAATGTGAAAATATGAGACCAATAAGCCTATTAAACGCCGACCTTAAGATAATCTGTAAAATTTTAGCAAGACGAATACAAGAAATTTTACCAAATATTATTAATCGAGATCAGAATGGCTTTATAAAGGGTAGACAAGGCTTCCATAATGTAAGAAGACTATTTGATATTATTTATTTTAATAAAGAAGCACCGGATACAGCTCTCCTATCATTGGACGCCGAAAAGGCCTTTGATAGGGCCATTCAACTCTTTCTTTTTGAAGTCCTACAAAGGTTTGGACTTGGAAATAATTTCATAAAATGGGTTCAAATAATATACAATAATGCTACAGCAGAAATCCTAACAAATAACAATATTTCAAAACCAATAAAAATCAATAGAGGATGTCGACAAGGCTGTCCACTTTCACCTTTACTGTTTACTATGGCAATTGAACCTTTAGCGATAGCGATATGTTTACATTCACAAATATATGGAATTAAAGTTGGACCAACAGAACATAAAATCTCCCTGTACGCCGATGATATAATTTTGTTTATGTCGAATCTAAAAAAATCAATTCCAACCTTGTTGAATTTAATAAAGAATTTTGGGGAAATATCAGGATATAAAATAAATAAAACTAAATCTTCAATATTAATGCTAAATGAGACCCAGAGAAATTACCCAGCCCCTGAGGTAAATCAATTCAATGTTGTAAATCAGTTTAAATATTTAGGAATCCAAATTATGCCTAAGCTAGAATCAGTCGCCAGTGTCAACTATGAAGCCTTAATGTCAGATATCAATGAGTTAACTCAGAGATGGATGTCACTACCAATGTCGATGATCGGGAGAATCAATATACTTAAAAGTAATATTTTACCTAAAATACTTTATTTATTTCAATACATTCCCTTATCACCACCTTTAGATCTATTCTCAAGAATAAAAAAAAAGTTAGTGGAATTTATATGGAACAACAGGAGGGCTAGATTACGTTTGTCTTTATTATATTTACCATTTGATCGTGGAGGTCTGAAATGTCCAAATTTTATGTTGTATTATTGGTCGGCACAACTGAGGTCTATGACATATTATTTTTCATCAAATGATCTCCCTCACTGGACTGAAATGGAATCATACAATTTACCTTTACCTCTTCCCATATTCATATACTCAGATTCGGCAAAAAAATTACAAAAACAAGTTAAAAATCCATTTGTAAAGCATATGATCAAAATATGGTGTGAAGCTAAAAACTATTTAAAAGAACCACAGTTATTGTCACAATTTAGTCCAATATGGGGTAATCAATATTTTAAACCAGGGAGAGCGGACGCTGTATTTAAAGTATGGAATTTAAAAGGGATACAAAAGATTCAGGATTTATATTTGCCATGTGCAGACAACATAATGTCTTTTGAAGAGCTGAGGATCAAATTTAATCTCAATAGAACACATTTTTTTTAAATATCTTCAACTTAGAAACTTTATTCGATCAAATCAAAATAAAGCTCTCACTCGACCTATTTATTCATCCTTGGAAAAAATGATGATGAAAGATAGTAAAAGAAAGGGTATTATTTCAGAGTTTTATAACTCATTGACACTATCTTCAAGTGAAAATTCACTGAAAAGATTAAACTACTGGAAAGAAGATCTGCAAATTGAAATTTCAGAGGAACAATGGGAATTGGCTTGTACAGAAGCTCAAACCAAATCAATAAATGCACGCCTTAAATTGATACATTTCAAATGGTTAATGCGGATGTATGTTACACCGGAGGAGTTAAATAGATATAACAAAAATATACCAGATACATGCACAAAATGCATGGAAAGTAAAGGAACCCTATTTCATTGTTTATGGGAATGTAGATTAATAAGAATGTTTTGGGAAGAGGTGAGGGTAACAATTGAAAAAATAATCTCAAAACAAATCATATTGAATCCTAAACTGTTTTTGTTGGGTCTGTACCCAGAAAAGCATAATTTTAATAAAAGTGAAAGAACATTCATAGACCTCAGTTTGCTTAATGCCAAAAAATGTATTGCACTATTATGGAAAAAGACTCATAGACCAGATGTGACTCAGTGGTTAAGACAGATGTTAACAAACCTTCCATTAGAAAGAATAACATATATACTGAAATCAAAGGAAATTGTGTTTGAGAATATATGGAGACCTTTTATTGATTATGTAAAAAATTTAAACATAACTCTTGAAGAAGAAGGTGAATGATGTGTGTGGATCTTGTAAATTCCAAACTGGTGAACATAATATGTATACTTATGTATTGGATTGTCTAGACTAAACAGAGGAGCATTGTTAAAGACTTGATTTTGTTGGTGGTTGTTGGTGTTTTTAGTGCATTTTTTTCTTTTTTTGTAGTACTTTAGTGTTAGTGTTTGATTGTATCATGTTTGTTAAAAAAAAAAAAAAAGAAATTCAGCAGTAATTTAAAGGAAAGAAATGATGGTCTGGTAAAAATGTTTCCTTTAAATGACAACTTAGCATCATTATTTAGTATTTGCTGTTTGACAATGATAAGAGTGAGATGGTGTTAGCGTTATTTACCTCCAATTAAAATTGGGTCAGCGGACTGTCCTCTCTGATGGAGCATGGTGGGAAATGGTCCCACATCCCTGCGAACTAGAAGTAGCAGCTACTTGACCAAACCATGAGTTTGGAGTTAGGTGCTGTGCTAACCACCGGAATGAAAGCGAGCGATCCATCGACAACTGTTCTGCTGCACGCACTGCTGGGGTGAGGCGGGTTGCTGAGAAGTAATTTGTGAGGATCTTTGCTGAAGAAATGTGATGTGTATTTTAAATCCCAATATACTGTAAATGATAGTTTTAAATAAAATGATCGACATTTTTATCTCATCTGATATTTATTGTCATATCGAACAGCCCTATAAGAAAGTTTAAATTTTTGAATTGAATTCACAATATTGAAAATATTTAGGTGGATTAGTACAGAAACTGTCACAGTTAAAGCAAAGGAAAGCATGAAGAAGACAGTCTCTTATACTTGCCAAGTGAAGCATAATGAAGAATGCGTCTCTGATTGTTGCAGGAACTGGTTGGTGTTGGTGGTTTGGCTCCTGTTCTTCTCCCCGTGAAGGAAAAGCTGATGTAACTCTATGCAGACCTGCCCTTGATGGTTTATGCTGAGTGCTGGAGGATAAAGCACTGACATGAAAGTTCTGAGTCTGAGAGGACTTTTATGGGGCCTTCATAGTAACTGAACTAGCCTCATTCTTCTAGGTCTGACCATCAGCAGCCACATCACTACATCTGGAGGAAGTAATCAAACTGTAAAAATGTTTTCAGTTTTGCATCTGAGAGAATCGGTCAGAAAGCGACTCGCTGCTGCTGCTGAAGAAATAACAACAGAGTTCAAAGAAACTATGGACCAGAAAGAGGAGGAGACTGACCATCAGAATAGAGTGCCGCTAGCTCTGACCATCAGGAGCCATGTCACAACATCCGAGGGAAGTAATCAATCCGTAAAGATGTTTTCAGTTCAGTGTCTGAGAAGGTTGGCCAGAGAGCGACTGGCTGCTGCTGCTGCTGAAATAATAATGGAGTTTGAACAAATTATTGACCAGTACGAGAAAGAGATTGACTGTCAGAGGAGACAGCTGAATATCTGCTGGTGGCCCCAGATAAAGATACACAGAATAGGTATGTGGAACTATAATGGTCTGAATGAGGCTCTAGAAAGATCTGAATGATTTTTTTTAAGTCTCTGGATTGAAAATATGTTCACTACTAGAAGTGACTTCCCATGAGTTTGACAACAAAGTAAGAACTAGAATTTTGCAAGAAGAGAATTAAAAGGACAGACGTTTGAAATTATGTTAAAATAAACAAATAGAAATTATTTTAAATATATTGCGGTAAAAATATTTAAATATTGTGGTATCATTGTGAAACTTCCTTTTCTCTTCATCCCTCCAGACGTCCCACAACAACCTGACTGTAAGGAGGAGGTTCTGGTTGACCAGCAGCTATGGAACCAGGAGAGGATCTCTGTTCTGGAACAGCAGGAGCTAGAACTTCCACAGATGAAGGAGCAGCAGGAGCCAGAACCTCCACGGGTTAAAGAGGAAGAGGAGGAGCTCTTCATCAGCCTGGAGGGACAACAGCCCGTAGTCAAGTTGGAGGCTGATACCTTCATGGTGACTCCTATTTCTGAGGAAAACGAGCAGAGTGAAGCTGAACCAAACAGTGAGCAGGTCCTCTCTCACAACTCTGCTGCAACTGAGGTCCAAGATGAGGAAGGAAACTGGCATGTAGATTCAAAATCAATCAAAGAAGAAGAACCAAGACCAAAGAAAAGACAACTGAAAATAAGAAGTCACAGTACCAGTGATGACGACTGTCTTACCTCAAAGACTCAATGTGAGGATGAAACAGGTAAAACACAATAGGGTCCACTACTTCTCACTTTACTTTAAGGGTGTGCAAATCAGTTTGCTGGAGTATCGCGATCATACTGTGTCCATGTACACACTCAATACTTTGTCTGGGCTCCTTTTGCATTAATTTCTGCATCAGTGTGGCGTGGCATGAAGGTGACTAACCTGTGGTACTGCTAAGGTGTTATGGGAGCCCACGTTGCTTAGATAGCAGCCTTCAGCTTATCTGTGTTGCTCAGTCTGTTGTCGCTCATCTTGGCAGTACTCAT
This sequence comes from Pholidichthys leucotaenia, assembly GCA_020510985.1. Classification (NCBI taxonomy): domain Eukaryota; kingdom Metazoa; phylum Chordata; class Actinopteri; order Cichliformes; family Pholidichthyidae; genus Pholidichthys; species Pholidichthys leucotaenia. The sequence goes on from CM035836.1 coordinate 51,994,009, forward strand.
AGATTCTCTATGGGGTTTAGGTCAGGAGAATTTGCTGGCCAGGCAAGCACAGTCATACCATGGTCATTAAAGCAGGTTTTGGTACTTTCGGCAGTGTGAGCAGGTGCCACGTCCTGCTGGAAAATGAAATCAGCATCTCCATAAACTTGTCAGCAGAGGGAAGCGTGAAGTGCTCTAAAAATTTCCTGGTAGACGGCTGTGCTGACTTTGGACTTGATAAAACACAGTGGACAAACACTAGCAGATGATGACAAGTCTTGTCATTTGGAAATCAAGGTCCCAGAGTGTGGTGGGAGAGTGGAGAGGCACAGAATCCAAGTTGTTTGAGATCCAGTGTGAAGTTTCCACAGTCAGTGATGATTTGGTGAGGCTTTTAGGATTAAAAAAATCTCCATTGAAGTGAAGTTTGAAATTTTCTTTTGATCCCAATTGAATTTTGCCACAAATTACACATATATTTGTGAATTTAAAAGATAATTGAGAACATTGTAGATTGTTTAACTGTTACAAAGCTCAAGACTACAAACACAACCTTACTTAACGTACATCATCATTTTCAAAGTGCACCCAGGGGGAGGCAACTAACAGTCCTCTGGATCAGCTACAGCTCATAAAATACATTTGTTTTGTTTTTCTTCCCTTGAGATGCTTGTAGGTCAGGAAACAGAAGGTGAGCTTTGAGAGGAGAACTGCCATAATCGTGTTTGGTGATGTATGCATTCCTAGACATGGAAATGTAGTCCATCAAGTGGTTTCACAAAAACTAAATATTACTCTTTTATTATACGGCAACTAATAACTTCAATTATGTGGAAAATTATCTTTTAAATTGACAAACATCATATGTGTAACTCGTGGCAAAATTTGATCGGGATGAAAAGATCATTTTTGTCTTGCCATTCACTTCAGTGGAGATTTTGTCCAATTTAAGGTCCCATATGAAGAAGTGGAGGGGGCGTGACTTTGGCTCTCTCTTTTGTTGGGACGTGGTTCAGGGGAGTTTTTTCACCTCCAATTTTGGTCTGAATCAAACTGAAAAGTCTGAAAGTCCAGACCAAAAGGGTTAAGGGCTGTTCAGAGTCCCTCTGAGGGCATAACGTTTGCATTCTGTAGACTGTGTTTGCGTACACGGCAATATTCAGACTTGTTTTTGATCCACTGCAGCTACTATTCAGCAGCCGTGTTTCGTGCATTCGCAGTGAAAATAAATTTAAACTTTTTAACAGCTGCAATCAAAATACAAAAGAAGAGCTTGGTGCCAGAGGGTTTTTTTTTTTAAACTGGATTAAATGTCTTACATATATACACTACCGTTCAAAAGTTTGGGGTCACCCAGACAATTATTTTGTATTTTCCATGAAAAGTCACACTTATTTACCACCATGAGTTGTAAAATGAATAGAAAATATAGTCAAGACATTGACAAAGTTAGAAATAATGATTTGTATTTGAAATAATAATTTTTTCCAGATACTCAACCTGCTCAAAGGAAGGTCAGTTTTATAGCTTCTCTAACCAGCTAAACTGTTTTCAGCTGTGCTAACATGATTGCACAAGGGTTTTCTAATCATCCATTAGCCTTCTGACGCAATGAGCAAACACATTGTACCATTAGAAGACTGGAGTGATAGTTGCTGGAAATGGGCCTCTATACACCTATGTAGATATTGCACCAAAAACCAGACATTTGCAGCTAGAATAGTCATTTACCACATTAGCAATGTATAGAGTGTATTTCTGATTAGTTTAAAGTTATCTTCATTGAAAAAAACAGTGCTTTTCTTTCAAAAATAAGGAAATTTCTAAGTGACCCCAAACTTTTGAACGGTAGTGTATTTACCATGAAGTGACTGCAACAATTTTCCCCAGCTCCAAACCATACCTGTAGCACCTGCTGTCACAAGCTACGGACAAATACAAAGCAACGAAACGGGGAGGATATAATTTACTGTTGTGGTGTTCTGGGTGAAAAACTGACAATAGAGCCACTTCACAGTAGAAGAATGCACAGTGTTTATTTTGAAGTCCTTCTGTCCCTGAGTTTCCTGGTGCATGTGAAGTTCACTGTGACCACTGCATTCTTGTACACGCGGTCACTTTTTGGGGCCTTGATGTGCTTGGTCAGTGCAAACCATGTGCGTAAGACGTAACAAACTAATAGTTTTTTGAATGCAAAAGATGCAATAGACTTACACAATGGTCCCCTCCGGCATACAACTAGGAAAATACCGGTCGCTATGGAGGGTGAGAACATGTATGGGCACATAGTCATACCATGTCGGATAATTAAGTAGACGGTTATGCTGTTTCATCCCATCTAGCAACAATGCTCTGCACTGTGTGTGTTTATATATTTACATATTTATTCCATCTAGCTACAATGCTCCGCACTGGGTGTGTTTATATTTATATATCTATATATTTATTCCATCTAGCTACAATGCTCCGCACTGTGTGTTTATATATCTATATATTATTCCATCTAGCTACATTGCTCCGCACTGTGTGTGTTTACAGTGATCCCTCACTTATCGCGGTTAATGGGTTCCAGAACCGACTGCGTAAAGTGAAAAACCGCGAAGTAGCGTCACCCCTAATGACGTCATCCATAAATAATACGTACGTTCATTCTCTCACTCTCTCTGTCGTGTGATACGTGTGTGTGTGTGTAAGTGTACATACATACGTAGATGTAAATAAAGTGTACATAAATATGTTTTTAGAACTCTTTTATTCTTATAACAAGATACGTAACTCAAGATGAAGATGATTTACTGCACAGGTTAATGAGAGCTTTACTGCTCCTCAGGTGACGCCTCATCGTCAGGTGCTATAAGTGCAGGATCGTCGAGGGCAGCTTCCGGTAGAGCTGGAGAAGCTGCAGGAGGCGGCGTAGTGGCTCGACGGGAAGACTATTTCGCACAAAATGGCACAAGAGAACAGCAAAAAGTTCCACGCGGCGACACTAAGCAACACGAGCGATAAAAAGCAATGAATGCAGTCTTCCTTCACTGCATGGGCGTTCGGCAGGGAGAGAAGGTGGGTGAAACGTCTCGGCCAATCAGCTTGCGGGGTGAAACGTCTCGGCCAATCAGCTTGCGAGATTTCCGAGCCGAGCCAACACGAGAACAGCGAACAGAGGTGGATTTTTGAGTTGTGCGGGCTCTCCGTGTTGATACCTGATGTTGTAATGTAGTCTCCCTGCCTTCTGCTAGCGCCCGCCCATTATTTCTCAATTTTGAATTTTTGATGAATATTTTTGAAAAATCCGCGATGCACTGAGGGCGCGAAAGGTGAAGCGCGAAGTAGCGAGGGATCACTGTATATATTTACATATTTATTCCATCTAGCTACAATGCTCCGCACTGGGTGTGTTTATATTTATATATCTATATATTTATTCCATCCAGCTACAATGCTCTGCACTGTGTCTGTGTGTGTGTATATACTGTATATATTTTATAGTAATATGTACATATGTACGTATATTAGCTGCTCTTGCTTGCTTGTTTTTTTTCTTGCCTTCTGATTGTTGCTCTGAGTGTTGCTATCCCTGTGCTGTTGCAATCCTGGAATTTCCCCGTTGTGGGACTAATAAAGGCTTATCTTATTGTTTGGGCACAAATGTGTCCACTGCGCTTGCTCATGTACCAGCACCTTTTTGCAATTATGAATTGGGCTTTTGGTCTGAAATCACCCTTAGACTTTATTGTTGTTGGAATCCCAAACTGATTTTGGAAGTTTTTTGTCAATCTGATGTGTTTGAGCTTGTTTTAATATTTTTTTTTTTTAATGGCCCAGTGTCATATTGATCAGATCATCATTTCATGCTCCACCCTAGTTAACAAGTAGAATCCAGCTATAGCAGCAGTGATGTTTCTTACCCGTCAGAATTTCATTGGATTATTTCTTTGTCATCAAGGCTGCTACATTTCTCGTCTTTGAACCTCCCTGATGATCTAGGACCACCATTTCTGTAACGATTTGGTCACATATCAACAAACCAGGTCACAGACATTTTATTCAAGCGGACATGTTATACTCTTTGCACAAATAAATACAATGAGGTGTAAATGAAATGTCTGACATGTTTTGGTCAAAATCCCATCCATCGTTTACCCCATATCTGGGGTTCAGTAGCATTCTAAGCAGAGAAGTCCAGGGTGCCGCCCGATTCACATGGCACCGTCTTCTCAAAGATCCCTCCCACATGTAGGGAGCTAAAGTTTGCTAAGTGAAAATTGTTCGTTGACAGATTTTTTTTTCAGCCCTGACAGAAAAGTCTGAAATCTGTCTGTCATTTTGACAGATTACACGGACGGTTATTTATCTATAAATGCAAGGAATCTCTGTGTGTGTGTGTGTGTGTGTGTGTGTGTGTGTGCGCGCGCGCGCGCCTGTTCGTTGCACAGCTCTCAAACCGTTTTGTCAGACTCACCTCAGGTTTTCTAAGTTCTTTGCTGAGGTTACAAGGGTGTGCATCCTCTAGTATAGAGTTGTTCGATCAAATATGTAATTCTTTATCAATAAAAGTTTAGCTACTGCTCTGTTTTCTCATGCTCTGGCTTTTGGAAGTGTGGGTGGGGTTTTGGATAGACTCCGTACTGATTGGATAATACAGGACATCATGACCAGTCAGTCACCACAGCGCAATAAAAGGAAGTGAAAAGTGACAGATTTGACCAGAAAAGGTGAATGCTGAAGATGTAATGCTTAAAAAAATTACACTATAATGTTGCTGTGATTGCATAGGTCTAAAGGATAATTCAGGGAGCATCAGCAGGGACCCAGAGTCTGACAAAGAAGCAGCAGGCGGACCACGGTCCTTTGGAGGGAAGCAAGCCCAGCCCGCCCAGTCAGTGGTAGACGGGAGTCCCTTTGCAGGACTGCGAGACCCTGATGGTGATCCTCTCGTTGTGCTTGCACAACTATCTAAAAATTAAAAGTTAGTAATAATACCACTGTGGGGGACACAATACACAGTGTTTGGGGGATTTTCCCTCATGCCCAGAGCACAGGAGGAAAGACAGGACAATGGACAGAAGGAGAAAGGGCCCCGGGCGGCAATCAGACTGGACTGTGAAGTTATGCGCTTCCCCAAGGAAAGAAAGAATAACCCAGAGCCGCTGAGACCAGAAGTCAGGGGTCAAAGCGGCACCCATGCATGAATATGATAATGTGTCACACAATTCCTTTGTTCACACACTATGCATAATGCACCAGTTTCTAATCAAAATCAAATCAACCTCTATTGCCATATTGCTGTACATACAACTGTAGTGCAGGCAAGATGAAATTGCGTTTCTCTCGGCATCCATATAAGTAAAAAAAGAATATAATTTAAGACACACGCACACCCTCACCCCCCACCCCAATACAGCAATTCACACACCCCTGAGACATACTTGAAAACTAACCAGAACTATAATATACAAATAATATACATAGTGTCCGTAGGTGCAGTAGTATGTATGAGAGATTCCGGCTCAACTGTTGAGCTTCCTAACAGCTTGTGGAAGAAAGCTGTTAATCAGTCTGGTGGTTCTGCCTCTTGATGATTGAGGGTGAGAGTGGTCCTTGACGATGTTCAGTGCCCTGCTCCTACAACGGTTCTGAAAAAGTTCTTGGACAGAGGGGAGGGAGACTCCAATTACCCTCTCAGCTCCTTTAACTATCCTCTGCAGGGCTTTTTTGTCTGACATACTGCAGCTGGAGTACCATGTAGCAATGCAGTACATCAGAACACTCTCCACCACACCTCTGTAGAAGGTCCTGAGGATGCAGATGGGGAGAGAGTTCTGCTTGAGTTTCCTCAAGAAGTGCAGTCTCTGCTGGGTCCGCTTCCTGATCCCCAAGGAATTCTTGCTCCAGGTCAGGTCCTGCGAGATCTGCACTCCGAGGAACTTGATGTTCTCCACTCTCTCCACTAAACGGCCGCCGATGCTGAGAGGGATGTGTTCAGGCTGTGACCCCCGGAAGTCGATAATCATCTCCTTCGTTTTGTCCACGTTGAGCACCAGATTGTTCTCCCTGCACCAGCCCTCCAGGTCTCTCACTTCTTCCCTGTACATTGATTCCTCATCCCTCTGAATAAGTCCCACCACCGTGATGTCGTCTGCAAACTTAATAATCTGGTTCCCCTTGTGTCTGGATACACAGTCATGTGTTAGAAGTGTAAACAACAGTGGACTGAGTACGCAGCCTTGAGGGGATCCGGTGCTCAGCGTGATAGAGTTGGAGATGTTATTTCCAACCCGGTCAGACTGAGGTCTCTCAGTCAGGAAATCCAGGATCCAGAGACATGTGGCGGTGTTCAGACCAAGAAGGAGTACTTTCTCCATCAGTCTTTGGGGAATAATGGTGTTGAATGCTTAACTGAAATCAATGTACAGGAGTCTGGCATAGGTGTCTTTCTGATCCAAGTGGGTGATGACAGAGTGCAGGGTGGTGAGTATAGCATCCTCCGTTGAGCGGTTTGAACGATATGCAAACTGGAGCGGGTCATGTGATGTGGGGAGGCAGGCTGTGATGTGTGGTTTGACAAGCCGTTCAAAACACTTCATCACAATTGGGGTCAGTGCAACAGGACGATAGTCATTCAGACAGGACAGAACTGGTTTCTTTGCAACTGGTACTATGGTAGAGGTCTTAAAGCATCTGGGAACGATGGCCTGACATGTCAGTCAGGACATCTGCCAACTCGCTTGCGCAGTCTTGGAACACACGTCCCGGGATGTTGTCCGGACCTGCAGCTTTACGTGGGTTGACCCTGGTTAGGGTCCTCTGTGTGTCCGCTGTGTTGATGGTGATAGCTGGCCCAACCGATGGTGGAGATGGGCCAGCCCTCCCTCTGATTGTTGGGTTTGATGATTCAAAACGTGCAAAGAAGTTGTTGAGCCTGTCTAGAAGCGAAGCGTCGTCCTCATCGACCCCCTGCCTAGACTTACAGTCCGTCAGCGCCTGAACTCCCTGCCACATCCGCTTGGTGTTCCTAGTGTCACAGAGGTGTCCCTGGATTTTCTCCGCATAGGCGTACTTCGCCGTCTTAATTCCCTTTGAGAGCGCAGACCTGGCTGAGCGGAGGGCAATCCTGTCCTTCGCTCTGAAGGCTGCATCTCAGGCTGTGAGCAGCGAGCGCACCTCTGCAGTCATCCAGGGCTTAGGGTTGCCCCGTGCAGTGATAATGTTGACTATATTGACATCCTCTGTGCACTTCGCGATGTAGCTGGTGACCGTTTCTATGCGTGGCTAATAAAGCTGTAAAGGCAGAATGCAGAGAAATGATGGAGGCCTCCCAGCCCCAGCATGGCCCACACTGGGGCCAATGGCTGTACATGTTGTTAGAGGGATAATAAATATGTGTCGTCCTACGCTCGTGTCTCGCCTCCACGTCCTTTTCTTTTACCCTCTCCACTGGTTACCTGACGTGAGATGGACCGTCTACTCCCTTTCACCACTCTGAGGAATCCCTTTTCATCCACACCGGAGCGAGCTGACTGGTCTCTCTCTCCACACTGGCGACCTCAAGGGCCGGAGGGAGCGAGCTGCGCTGGGACCAAGACAAGCACACCACAGAAACAGCCTGTAAGGGGAGGATGAGCGCCATCTGCGTTGTTTCAGTCAAGTTCCCCGACCCTGGCTTCACTTCCCAACAGCAGAGTTTCCGCGCACAGAAGCCCCATACACACGCCACAGGGTTATGAGGATAGCATATCTTAAAGCTACTTGGTCATGGCGCGCCATGCACCAGGGACAAACCGGCTCCAAGAACTTTTACACTGTCCTCAGCCGCTGCACATCCCTCGGGAACAGGGCCGATTGCCATCCTCGGATCCTTTAGGCTTGTGCATCGCACGTAAAGGAGTCAGGCAGCCTCGCCCACAGGACTTGTATTTGTTTCTCAGCTGCTGCGCACCCACAGGGAATGAGGCCATTGCTTTCCCTGGAGCCTTTAGGACTGCCCCCGCACCTAAATCAGATTTTCCAGTTTCCCTGACACAGCCGCGACGCACCCTCTGGGAATTGGGCCCGTCGCCTTCCCCAGATCCCTACAGGGCAGAGCTCCGTACGAGGAGGAGTCGACAGAGACTTATTTTTTTTTCACAGCCCCTGCAGACCGCCGGAGGGTTTACTGGAAAAGTCCCTCACCCGAGGCTGATCTCTACTCAATTTTTGCAAGGCCAGACGCTTTTAACATCCTGGGCCAGCACTTCATGGTTGCCCCCCGCCTTCTCCTCATCCTCCACATCGTTTTTCCGCACCTCTGTCCCAAAATGCCTGCCGATAGCCGGCTTTGTTCGGTCAAGCACGATGCCCACCGGACCCCGTGCGCCCACGCACCACGGCTGTCAACATGTTGGAACTTGGAGCAGAGCAGAAAGTGCTTTTCATCCCTGACCCTTTCCCCCACAGACTGACATGCCCGCTGATACACTTCACCAGCAGGACGGTGCTACCGGATCAACGAACACCCTGGTGCAGCCGCCATGGGCACCGACTTGAGCCCAAAGGACTGTGGGGTTATAGCCCCTTCTGGGTGTTTGGTGGGGGGAGCTGTGTGGGGGACACAATACACAGTGTTTGGGGGATTTTCCCTCACACCCAGAGCACAGGAGGAAAGGCAGGACAATCATCATCATCGGCGGTCACTCGAAGCGAGTATGACAGTCATTCCTCGTGGGAGCGTCTACTTGTGGGTCTTCAGGTGGGCGTAGAGGCGGATCCGTGACCCGCATATTTTGGAGCAATGTTGGCATGGGAAAATGGTAGTGGGTTGTGGTTGTGCTGGAGCCTTTTTCTGTCTTTCCTTGTGAAGCTGGTCTTCTTGATGTTTAAGGTTAGACCCAGAGCTCTATATGCCTTGGCAAAGGCATTTAGGATACCCTGTAGGTCTTCTGCGGAGTGTGCTACTATGGCACTGTCATCTGCATACTGGAGCTCCATAATGGTGGTGTTTCTAACCTTGCTTTTGGCTTTGAACCTTTCAAGGTTAAAGAGCCTACCGTCGGTTCTGTACCGGATCGGAATTCCCTGTGGTAGGTCTTTGCCAGTGAAGTGAAGTATGGCAGCAATAAAAATAGAAAACAGGGTGGGTGCAATGATGCATCCCTGTTTGACCCCTGTCTCCACGGTGAAAGGCTTAGACATGGAGCTGCTGTTACTTAGCACCGTGGCTGTCATTCCATCATGCAGTAGCCTCAGAATCCTGATGTATTTCTCTGGGCAGCCATACCTCAACAGTATGCTCCACAGAGCCTGGCGATCTACTGAGTCAAAGGCCTTTGTCAGGTCTATAAAAGCCATATACAAAGGCAACTTGTGCTCACGGCATTTCTCCTGAAGTTGGCGGGCAGTGAAGCCGCACCGTGATTCTGGGAGTATTTCCTCACAAAGTGGCAGTAAACGGTTAGCGAGAACACGAGCAAGTACCTTGCCAGTTGTTGACAGGAGTGAGATGCCTCTGTAATTTCCACAATCAGCTTTGTCCCCCTTCTTAAATATGGTCACGATCAGAGCATCCATGAGCTCTGAGGGGAGTTCTTCCTTTTCCCAGACCTTCAGAAGGAGGACATGGAGACGGCACAGGAGTTCTGGACCACCTTCCTTTAGGACCTCAGCTGGGATCCCATCTGGACCGGTGGCCTTGTTGTTCTTCAGGCTCCTGATGGCATCTTGGACCTCGGATAAGGTGGGAGGTGCCCCTATGTCTTTCCTGATGGGACTCTGAGGAATGTAACAGATGAAATTTGATTGGATTGCAGTGTTACGGTTGAGTTCCTGAAAGTGCTCTTTCCATCGCGTATTAATAGACTCATTGTCCTTCAGCAGCTCCTGTCCGTCCTTTGAGTGTAATGGGTTCAAGCCACGACGGCTTGGGCCGTAGACAGCCTTAATGGCACTGAAAAAGCCTCTGGTGTCTCCAGAGTCTGCCAGACGCTGGATTTCCATTGCCCTTTCTGTCCACCAGGAGTTCTTAATCTGTCTCACCTGGCTCTGGACGTCAGCCTTGGCTGTAGAGTGAGCCAGTCTCTTGGCCTTGCAGGTAATGTCGTTTTGCCAGGCATGAAAGGCTTCCCTTTTTTTGGAGATGAGCAGTTCTATCTCTGCATCATTTTCATCAAACCAGTCCTGATGTTTTCTGGACTTGTACCCAAGGGTGGTTTGGCAGGTGTTGAGGATAGTGGACTTAAGCAGGTTCCAGTGCTCTTTGATGTTCTCTGGATATTCGTGTTTGAGACTTTCTCCAAGAGAAGCCTGAAGCTGCTGCTGGATGGTAGTTTCATTAAGGCTTTCAAGGTTTAGTCTCAGCCGGTTCTGCTTCTTCTGCAATCTCCTTTTCCTCTTAAGTTTGATGGACATCATGGATCGTATAAGGCGGTGGTCTGTCCAGCAATCGTCGGAGTTAATCATGGCCTTAGTGATGTTTACATTGCGCAGATCCCTGGTTCTGACAATGACATAATCAATAAGATGCCACTGTTTAGAACAAGGGTGTCTCCATGAAGCCTTAAATTTGTTCTTCTGGCGAAAGATGGTATTAGTGATGGTGAGATCATACTGAGCACATTTGCTGAGAAGCAGAATTCCATTGGAGTTGATGTTTCCAATGCCTTCCTTGCCAATGGTGCCCTTCCAGAGGTGGTGGTCTTGGCCAACTCTGGCATTGAAATCTCCCAGAAGAATGATTTTATCCTCCTTGGGGATTTTTGACAGTGTCTCATCCAGACAGGCATAGAAGGTCTCTTTCACTTTCTCATCGGAGACAAGGGTAGGTGCGTAGGCACTCACGACTGTTGCCATCTGGTTGTTGTCAAGCACCAGACGAAGGGTCATTAGACGTTCACTGATTCCCACAGGGAGTTCAGAGAGATGACTGATCAGTTGGTTCCTGATGGCAAACCCAACCCCATGGATCCTGGGCTCATCTGCTGCTTTCCCTTTCCAGAAGAAAGTATAGCCACCCTTCTCCTCCTTAAGATGGCCTTCCTCTGCCCGTCGTGTTTCTGAGAGAGCAGCTATGTCAATCCAGCATCTCCTCAGTTCTCTGGCAATGACGGCGGTTCTCCTCTCTGGCCTGTCACTGGTTGCACTGTCCATCAGTGTGCGCACATTCCAGGCTCCAAAATTCATAGTTCTGTGTTTCTGACCGCAAATTGGTGATCCCTCTGAACGCGGTAATCCAGACGGGAGGTTTGAGGCAGGCTATTTTTAGGGCACTTTTTCTAGCCCCTTCCCTATCAAGGGTGAGCAGAGTGGATCCTAAAAAGGACTGCTCAGTCGTGGATGTAGCTACCGAAGGGCTCTTTCTGCCTCGGTCTAAGAGCCCAGCGATCATCTGGCATCCACCGCCTGATGTGCCAGCTTGTGACTAGGGGCTTCCAGACTTCACAATCCTGCCCCCGTCGCCACTTACTGGTCGCCACAGGACTTAACCCGGGATGTTAGGTGGATTCCCATCAAGAAGACGCCTGTGCGTGAATTTGTTTAGTGTAGGGAGGCTGGTGCACACACAGCCACCACACGACTGGTGACCCGTTTCTGCTGCAGCCTTCGTCCGCCTTCCCAGCCGTTGTGATGTTTCCCAAAGGTCAACCATCATCCTCCGCCTGGTCCACCGTTGAGGTCTTTGCTATTTGCCCATAGCTGGGGCTGTTTACCCACAACCGGGGCAGTGGTTGATGGGCAGCAGGGCGTATCCACATACCAGTGGGCCTGCATGCCACGACTCTGGGGCCCACTGCTGCTCCGAGATCCCGTACAACTTAGCCTGGAAACCGCAAGGTACCAGTTACCGTGTGTGGCCACGAGGAGGCGTGTACGAGTCTTGGCAGTGGAGAGGCTATGTACCAGCTGAGGAGACTTACGCACTCGGCTCCTCTTTTCACCCCCGAAAACAGAGGGCTAGCCGGCGGCGGTAGCTGAAAGCAGAAAGTAGCAAGCAGAGCCAGCATGCAGCATGCACTAGCTACAAGCACTACTACTCCAACACTACTGCACTAACGCATCACACGCCCTGTGCAAAACACACACACACACAATGAACACTTTCTCCTTCTGACAATGGACAGAAGGAGAAGGAGCCCCAGGGGGCAATCAGACTGTACTGTGAAGTTATGCGCCCCCTAGAGGAAAGAAAGAATAACCCGGAGCCGCTGAGACCAGAAGTCAGGGGTCAAAGCAGCACCCGTGCATGAATATGATAATGTGTCACACAATTCTTAATGTAGAATCGGTGTGTGACTTTGCAAAAACGATGTCAGCCACTGTAGTATTCTCTGGGCCCCTCCCCAATCTGACCAGTGATGACATGTTTAGTCGCTCGTCATCCTTGAACCGCTGGCTGTCTGTGTGGTGTCCTAAAAATGACGTGGGCTACATTGACAATTGGAGCTCTTTTTGGGGAAAACCTGGTCTTATGAGACGAGACAGCATTCATCCTACTTTGGATGGTGCTTCTCATTTATCTAACAATCTGGCATCTTTTTTATCCAAATTTCCAAAACCCTGACTACTCAGAGTTGGGACCAGGAAGCAGAGTCACAGTCTACACGCCTCTCTGCAGCTCCTCTTCATCTGCCACCCCTCAGCTTAGCCCCTGACTTCCCCATCAAAGAATCGTTGTCTGCTCCCTCCAAAGTAAATAAAAATATAATGTATAAGCATCCCAAAGTGATAAAGCAAAATATTGGTAAAACTCAAATTAAACATAAAGCCTCTAAATTGAATGATTTGGCCTCTGTTCCTCCTCATAATTTAAAAATTAAATGTGGTTTATTAAATATTAGGTCTCTAACTCCCAAGTCTCTGTTAGTCCATGATCTGTTAATTGATCATCAGATTGATTTAATTTCCCTTACAGAGACTTGGTTAGGGCAAGAGGATTATGTTGGTTTAAATGAATCAACTCCCTCTGGTTATTTAAACTGTCAAAATCCCAGAAGTTCTGGTCGTGGAGGAGGAGTAGCAACAATTTACCATTCCAAATTACTAGTTAATGTAAAGCAAAAAACATGTTATAATTCCTTTGAGGGCCTGGTCCTCAGTGTTGGGCACTTTAGCAATTTTAGGTTAAACCCAATTTTATTTGCCATAGTTTATCGTCCCCCATCAACCTATTCAGAATTTTTATCCGAATTTGCTGATTTCTTAGCTGATTTAGTGCTGAAATCTGATAGAATAATTATAGTAGGGGACTTTAATATACATGGGGATGTAGATAGTGACTGCCTTAATGTGGCATTTAATTCAATATTAGACTCGATTGGGTTTTCTCAGAAAGTAGGAAATTCTACTCATTACCTCCACCATACATTGGACCTTGTTCTGACATATGGCATAGAAATAGAAAATCTTGTAGTGTCTCCTCATAACCCTGTACTGTCAGACCATTGTCTGTTAACCTTTGATTTTACTATTTCTGACTATTTGGCTCCTAAAGAAAAATATTATCACAGTAGATGCCTCTCAGATGATGCTGTTTCCAAATTTATGCAGATTGTTTCCTCTATGCCATGTGTCAACACAACGGAAATAAGCTATAGACAGCTTGCTCCTTCTGTAATTGATAACATGGTGGATAGTGTTTCAGCTTCTCTGCATCAGGCTCTAGATTTGGTGGCCCCCTTAAAAAAGAAAAAATCTAATCAGAGATTTTTAAGTCCTTGGTTCAACACAGAAACTCGTAGCTTAAGACAGAAGACTCGTCAATTAGAAAGAAAATGGCGCTCTACTAATTTAGATGAAATCTATTTAGCTTGGAGAAATCATCTTTTAATTTATAAAAAATCTCTTAGAAAAGCTAGAACAAGTTATTACTCTGCATTAATAGAAGAGAACAAGAATAATCCCAGGTTTCTTTTCAGTACTGTAGCCAGGTTGACAAAGAGTCAGGACTCTGTCAATCCTAGCATCCCCTTAGAGCTTACTAGTCAGGACTTTATGAACTTTTTCAATAATAAAATTTCATCCATCAGAGATAAAATCAATCAGATTCTTCCCACAGTTAACTTAAATACTGTAACTACTACAACTCCTTCTATTGATGTCTGTCTTGATGAGTTTACTCCAATCAATTCAATTCAATTCAATTCAACTTTATTTATATAGCGCCATTTCACAACAACAGTCATCTCATAGCACTATCAACTGTAGGGGGGACCCCCACAGTTGCAGAAAGACCCCAGCAATCAGGTGATCCCCTGTGAGCAAGCACTTGGCGACGGTGGAGAGGAAAAACTCCCTTTTAACAGGAAGAAACCTCCAGCAGAACCAGGCTCAGGGAGGGGCAGTCATCTGCTGCGACTGGCTGGGGGGTGAGGGGACAGAGAAGATGAAAAGAACAGACATGTAGAGAGCAAACAGCACGATGGGGACTCAATCTATGGGAGAGAACAAACAAATGTTAATGACCAGCAAAAAAAAATATTTCATAGAGAGTGAGGAAAGGAATGAGGCCCAGTGCATTACTGGAGGTCCCCCGGCTGACTAAACCTATTAGCAGCATTACTAAGGGAGGGTTCAGAAACACATGATCCCTTCCTAATTGTAGGCTATATCAAAAAGGTAGGTTTTAGCCCTAATCTTAAAAACAGAGATCGAGTCTGACTCCCGAATCCAGATTGGCAGCTGATTCCACAGGAGAGGAGCTTGATAACTGAAGGCTCTGCCTCCCATTGTACTTTTGGAGATTCTAGGTATTACAAGTAGTCCTGCATTTTGGGAGCGTAGTGCTCTGTTAGGATAATACGGTAGTATCAGATCTTTTAAATAAAAAGGAGCCTGATTGTTTAGAGCTTTGTAAGTAAGAAGAAGGATTTTAAACTTAATTCTAAACTCTATGGGAAGCCAATGAAGGGAGGCCAGAACCGGAGAGATATGATCTCTCTTTCTAGTACCTGTTAAAACTCTTGCTGCAGCATTTTGGATCAGCTGAAGACTTTTTAAAGATGTTTTAGGACAGCCTGATAATAAAGAATTACAATAATCTAATCTCGAGCTAACAAAAGCGTGGATCAGCTTCTCAGCATCACTCTGAGACAAGATGCTCCTAATCTTGGCAATATTACGCAAATGATAGAAGGCAGTCTTAGAAACAAATTTAATATGTGAATTGAAGGACAAATCCTGATCAAAAATAACTCCAAGGTTCCTCACAGAGCTATTAAGAGAAAGAGTAACCGCATCCAAACTGAAAGTTTGATTTGGAAAGGAATTTCTAAGGTTTTTTGGACCAACAAGAATGACTTCAGTCTTATCTGAATTTAATAGCAGGAAATTACAAGTCATCCAAGCTTTGATTTCCTTAAGACAGGCTTCTAACTTGGCTAATTGATTACTATCATCTGGCTTCATTGACAGGTATAATTGTGTGTCATCTGCATAACAATGAAAATGTATACAGTGCTTTCTAATAATGTTGCCTAACAGAAGCATATATAAACTAAAAAGAGTAGGGCCTAGCACAGATCCCTGTGGAACTCCATGACTAAGCTTTGAGTTGAAAGAAAACTCATTATTTACATGAACAAACTGGAACCTATCAGATAAATAAGATCTAAACCACTGCAACGAAGTTCCATTAAGTCCAACATAGTGTTCTAATCTATCAAGTAGAATATTATGATCGATAGTATCAAAAGCTGCACTAAGGTCTAAAAGGACAAGTACAGAAACTAGTCCATTATCAGATGCAATGAGGAGGTCGTTAGTGACCTTCGCTAAGGCTGTTTCAGTACTATGATGGATTCTAAACCCAGATTGAAACTCTTCAAGTAAACCATTTCCCTGCAGGTGGTCAAATAATTGCGTAGCAACAACTCTTTCTAAGATTTTTGAAATGAAAGGGAGATTAGAGATTGGTCTATAGTTAGCTAAAGCTCCTGGATCTAGCGTTGGCTTTTTGAGTAAGGGTTTAATTACAGCTGTTTTAAAAGCCTGCGGTACATGGCCTAAAGTTAATGAAGAATTGATTATATGAAGAATAAAGCTACCAATAAGTGGGAAGACTTCTTTAAATAACCTAGTAGGAATAGGGTCTAAAAGACAAGTTGAAGGTTTTGATGAGGAAACTATTTTGTCGAACTCACAAAGGTCGATTGGAGTAAACTCATCAAGACAGACATCAGTTGAAGGAGTTGTAGTAGTTACAGTATTTAAGTTTACTGTGGGAAGAATCTGATTGATTTTATCTCTGATGGATGAAATTTTATTATTGAAAAAGTTCATAAAGTCCTGACTAGTAAGCTCTAAGGGAATGCTAGGATTGATAGAGTCCTGACTCTTTGTCAACCTGGCTACAGTACTGAAAAGAAACCTGGGATTATTCTTGTTCTCTTCTATTAATGCAGAGTAATAACTTGTTCTAGCTTTTCTAAGAGATTTTTTATAAATTAAAAGATGATTTCTCCAAGCTAAATAGATTTCATCTAAATTAGTAGAGCGCCATTTTCTTTCTAATTGACAAGTCTTCTGTTTTAAGCTACGAGTTTCTGTGTTGAACCAAGGAGTTAGAAATCTCTGATTAGACTTTTTCTTTTTTAAGGGGGCCACCAAGTCTAGAGCCTGATGCAGAGAAGCTGAAACACTATCCACCATGTTATCAATTACAGAAGGAGCAAGCTGTCTATAGCTTATTTCCGTTGTGTTGACACATGGCATAGAGGAAACAATCTGCATAAATTTGGAAACAGCATCATCTGAGAGGCATCTACTGTAATAATATTTTTCTTTAGGAGCCAAATAGTCAGAAATGGTAAAATCAAAGGTTAACAGACAATGGTCTGACAGTACAGGGTTATGAGGAGACACTACAAGATTTTCTATTTCTATGCCATATGTCAGAACAAGGTCCAGTGTATGGTGGAGGTAATGAGTAGAATTTCCTACTTTCTGAGAAAACCCAATCGAGTCTAATATTGAATTAAATGCCACATTAAGGCAGTCACTATCTACATCCACATGTATATTAAAGTCCCCTACTATTATTATTCTATCAGATTTCAGCACTAAATCAGCTAAGAAATCAGCAAATTCGGATAAAAATTCTGAGTAGGTTGATGGGGGACGATAAACTATGGCAAATAAAATTGGGTTTAACCTAAAATTGCTAAAGTGCCCAATACTGAGGACCAGGCCCTCAAAGGAATTATAACATGTTTTTTGCTTTACATTAACTAGTAATTTGGAATGGTAAATTGTTGCTACTTCTCCTCCACGACCAGAACTTCTGGGATTTTGACAGTTTAAATAACCAGAGGGAGTTGATTCATTTAAACCAACATAATCCTCTTGCCCTAACCAAGTCTCTGTAAGGGAAATTAAATCAATCTGATGATCAATTAACAGATCATGGACTAACAGAGACTTGGGAGTTAGAGACCTAATATTTAGTAAACCACATTTAATTTTTAAATTATGAGGAGGAACAGAGGCCAAATCATTCAATTTAGAGGCTTTATGTTTAATTTGAGTTTTACCAGTGTTTTATTTTTATTTACTTTGGAGGGAGCAGACAACGATTCTCTGATGGGGAAGACAGGGGCTAAGCTGAGGGGTGGCGGATGAAGAGGAGCTGCAGAGAGGCGTGTAAGACTGCGACTCTGCTTCCTGGTCCCAACTCTGAGTAGTCAAGGTTTTGGAAATTTGGATAAAAAAGATACCAGATTGTTAGATAAATGAGAAGCACCATCCAAAGTGGGATGAATGCTGTCTCGTCTCATAAGACCAGGTTTTCCCCAAAAAGAGCTCCAATTGTCAATGTAGCCCACGTCATTTTTAGGACACCACACAGACAGCCAGCGGTTCAAGGATGACGAGCGACTAAACATGTCATCACTGGTCAGATTGGGGAGGGGCCCAGAGAATACTACAGTGGCAGACATCGTTTTTGCAAAGTCACACACCGATTCTATATTAAGTTTGGTGACTTCCGACTGCCGGAGACGGATGTCATTAATGCCGGCGTGAATAACAATTGTGGAGTATTTACAGTTACTTTTAGCCAGCATTTTCAGATTTGACTCGATGTCGCCTGCTCTGGCCCCAGGAATGCATTGGACTATGACCGCTGGAGTCTCTAGGTTCACGTTTCTGACTACAGAGTCGCCAATGATCAGAGTTTTTTCCTCAGCGGGTGTGTCGCTGAGCGGGGAAAAACGATTAGAAACGTGAACAGGTTGGTGGTGAACCGGGGCTTTGCGACTAGGCTTCCTTCTCACCGTCACCCACCCAGTCTCCTCGCTGCTGAGGAGAGCCGGGAAACCGCTGACAGGGGGGCCTAAGCTAGCTAGCTCCGCTGCAGCTAATGGGCGTCCGTCGAGATTAACTGGCGCAGACGGTGTTTCAATGCAGCGGAGCCGGGATTCCAAATCAGACAACCTCGCCTCGAGCGCCTCAAAAAGACAACATTTATTACATTTACCGTTATCGCTAAAAGAGGCAGAGGTGTAGCTAAACATCTGACAGAGAGAGCACACCAGAGGAGAGGAAAGAGAGCTAGTAGCCATAGCTAATAGCTGGAGAGCAACCACACAGGCAGACAGCAAAACAGGAAGTGACGATACGTTACGTTACCACAAGGAAGTGACGATCGCGTTGTACAATCGACCTTTGTGAGTTAGACAAAATAGTTTCCTCATCCAAACCTTCAACTTGTCTTTTAGACCCTATTCCTACTAGGTTATTTAAAGAAGTCTTCCCACTTATTGGTAGCTTTATTCTTCATATAATCAATTCTTCATTAACTTTAGGCCATGTACCGCAGGCTTTTAAAACGGCTGTAATTAAACCCTTACTCAGAAAGCCAACGCTAGATCCAGGAGATTTAGCTAACTATAGACCAATCTCTAATCTCCCTTTCATTTCAAAAATCTTAGAAAGAGTTGTTGCTACGCAATTATTTGACCACCTGCAGGGAAATGGTTTACTTGAAGAGTTTCAATCTGGGTTTAGAATCCATCATAGTACTGAAACAGCCTTAACGAAGGTCACTAACGACCTCCTCATTGCATCTGATAATGGACTAGTTTCTGTACTTGTCCTTTTAGACCTTAGTGCAGCTTTTGATACTATCGATCATAGTGTTCTAATCTATATTAGAACACTATGTTGGACTTAATGGAACTTCGTTGCAGTGGTTTAGATCTTATTTATCTGATAGGTTCCAGTTTGTTCATGTAAATGATGAGTTTTCTTTCAGCTCAAAGCTTAGTCATGGAGTTCCACAGGGATCTGTGCTAGGCCCTACTCTTTTTAGTTTATATATGCTTCCGTTAGGCAACATTATTAGAAAGCACTGTATACATTTTCATTGTTATGCAGATGACACACAATTATACCTGTCAATGAAGCCAGATGATAGTAATCAATTAGCCAAGTTAGAAGCCTGTCTTAAGGAAATCAAAGCTTGGATGACTTGTAATTTCCTGCTATTAAATTCAGATAAGACTGAAGTCATTCTTGTTGGTCCAAAAAACCTTAGAAATTCCTTTCCAAATCAAACTTTCAGTTTGGATGCGGTTACTCTTTCTCTTAATAGCTCTGTGAGGAACCTTGGAGTTATTTTTGATCAGGATTTGTCCTTCAATTCACATATTAAATTTGTTTCTAAGACTGCCTTCTATCATTTGCGTAATATTGCCAAGATTAGGAGCATCTTGTCTCAGAGTGATGCTGAGAAGCTGATCCACGCTTTTGTTAGCTCGAGATTAGATTATTGTAATTCTTTATTATCAGGCTGTCCTAAAACATCTTTAAAAAGTCTTCAGCTGATCCAAAATGCTGCAGCAAGAGTTTTAACAGGTACTAGAAAGAGAGATCATATCTCTCCGGTTCTGGCCTCCCTTCATTGGCTTCCCATAGAGTTTAGAATTAAGTTTAAAATCCTCCTTCTTACTTACAAAGCTCTAAACAATCAGGCTCCTTTTTATTTAAAAGATCTGATACTACCGTATCATCCTAACAGAGCACTACGCTCCCAAAATGCAGGATTACTTGTAATACCTAGAATCTCCAAAAGTACAATGGGAGGCAGAGCCTTCAGTTATCAAGCTCCTCTCCTGTGGAATCAGCTGCCAATCTGGATTCGGGAGTCAGACTCGATCTCTGTTTTTAAGAATAGGGCTAAAACCTACCTTTTTGATATAGCCTACAATTAGGGAGGGATCATGTGTTTCTGAACCCTCCCTTAGTTATGCTGCTAATAGGTTTAGTCAGCCGGGGGACCTCCAGTAATGCACTGGGCCTCACTCCTTTCCTCACTCTCTATGAAATATTTTTTTTTTTTTGCTGGTCATTAACATTTGTTTGTTCTCTCCCATAGATTGAGTCCCCATCGTGCTGTTTGCTCTCTACATATCTGTTCTTTTCTTCTTCTCTGTCCCCTCACCCCCCAGCCAGTCGCAGCAGATGACTGCCCCTCCCTGAGCCTGGTTCTGCTGGAGGTTTCTTCCTGTTAAAAGGGAGTTTTTCCTCTCCACCGTCGCCAAGTGCTTGCTCACAGGGGATCGCCTGATCGCTGGGGTCTTTTTGCAACTGTGGGGGTCCCCCCTACAGTTGATAGTGCTATGAGATGACTGTTGTTGTGAAATGGCGCTATATAAATAAAGTTGAATTGAATTGAATTCCTTTGTTCACACACTATGCATAATGCACCAGCCCCAGTTTTTATGCATGGTTAATAAAGCTATAAAGGCAGAAAGCAGAGAAATGAGGGAGGCTTCTCAGCCCCAGCGTGGCCCACACTGGGGCCAATGGCTGTACATGTACACTGTGTTTTTATATATCTACATATTATTCCATCTAGCTACATTGCTCCGCACTGTGTGTGTTTATATACTTGCATATTTATTCCACCTAGCTGCGATGCTCCGTACTGTGGGTGTTTATATATTTACATATTTATTCCATCTAGCTACAATGCTCTGCACTGTGTTCATATATTCATATATTTATTCCATCCAGCTACAATGCTCTGCACTGTGTGTCTGTGTGTGTGTGTGTGTGTGTGTGTGTGTATATATATATATTTTATAGTAATATGTACATATGTACTGTATATTAGCTGCTCTTGCTTGCTTGTTTTTTTTTTCTTGCCTTCTGATTGTTGCTCTGAGTGTTGCTATCCCTGTGCTGTTGCAATCCTGGAATTTCCCCGTTGTGGGACTAATAAAGGCTTATCTTATCTTATCTTATCTTATGTTGTTAGAAGGATAATAAAGATCTGTGTCGTCCTACACTCGTGTCTCACCTCCACATCCTTTCCTTTTACCCTCAAAGGAAATAAGTGATATGACAAAAAGGGTTCCAAAACAGTCGCTTAAATTAGATGTTCAATTCGAATCAATTCAACTTTATTTATATAGTGCTATTTCACAACAGTCATCTCATAGCACTTTAAACTGTAGGGGAAACCCCCACAATTGCAGAAAGACCCCAGCAGTCAAGCAATCCCCTGTGAGCAAGCATTTGGCGATGGTGGAGAGGATAAACTCCCGTTTAGCAGGAAGAGACCTCCAGCAGAACCAGGCTGACGGAGGGGCAGTCATCTGCTGCGACTGGCTGGGGGGTGTTGAGTCTAAAATACCTTAAACCCCAGTTCTTTGATACGACGGCCAAACAACCAGGCTGAGAGATGAAGTATACTTTCACTTATTTACTGAAAGTGAGATATGGATACATGCAGCGCTGGACACACAACTCTTTAGGCAATTCCCCAAGAGAGTGTGTTACCCAAAAAGTGGGCCCTGTAGTTTTTATAAGCTTAACCACTCCCTCATGCAAGAGGGAGGGGTTTTATTTCATTGTATCAATAATACTTTTTCCGCTTATGTGGTAGCTCAACTGTGTGCAGAGCTGATTCTGATTTCAACAAATGAATTATAGGTTGTAAACGAAACTCTGCAGTGTAGCATGTGAAGCAAGCAGAAAAAGAAGTGTGAGAAAGACAGAGCAATCATGTCATTTTACCAACAGGGGTGAGGGGATAGAGAGACGAAGAGAACAGACATGTAGAGAGCAACCAGCACAACGGGGGCTCAGTCTATGACAGAGAAAAGCAGATGAAGAGTTTGTTTGCAAAAACCGATGAACACCACTTGCATGAAAATTTCACACTTTACAGCGCGGTGGTGGAGTGGTTAGCACTGCGGCAGCACAGCAACTCACCCTTGGCCGGGGGATCCCTGGTTCGATCCCAGCCCCTGACCAACAGTGATCTGTGTGGAGTTTGCATGTTCTCCCCGTGTCTGCGTGGGTTTACTCCGGGATTTCTCTGGTTTCCTCCCACATGCCAAAAACATGCAAGTTAGGTTAATTGGTATCAAACTGGGGATTCTAAATTGTCCTTAGGTATGACTGTGAGAGTGAATGGTTGTCTGTCTCTCTGTGTTGGCCCTGCGATGGACTGGCGATCTGTCCAGGATGTACCCTGCCTCTTGCCCAAACATGCTGGGATAGGCTCCAGCCCCCCCCCGCGACCCAAAAAGGATTAAGCGGAAGAAGATGAATGAACATCAAACAACTGTTAACATTACCTACTTATAGAAGTTCAAATCATTTTGTCTCAATAGGTGATATGTCCTATGTTACAGACACTACAAATTCATGGTTTATTCAAAAGCTGATAAATGCCAGGAGCGTTTTTATTTTTTACAAAAGCAGATAATTCCACATGGCAAATCAGCGCTTGGTATTTGGGTCATGTGACTAATCTTGGCTGCCTTCCCGGTCTGCTCGCTCTGACTGATTTCCCTGGTTGTGTTCGGAATGTTCGCTCACTCACTCCCTCCCTACTCGCTATATAGTGAATTTAGATATACAGTAGTGGACTATACCTTAAACTCAATATAACAATAAAATTAACTGCTTTCGGACACTACTGGGCTTGTATTCACTGCACGGTTAATAACATCATCACGTGAGACAGTAAAATGTAACACACTAATGGTAGTAAAAAAAAATGAATAACTGCATGTGTTTTGTCGTAAATATGTATTAAATCAAATCCTTTTTACATAGATTAGTTTATTTGACAGGGACAGTGCAATAAACATAGACAATTAATCAATGACAATCAATCTGATGTGTTGCACATAGTGTATAGCTATAAGCTAATTTGCAACTCTTGTCCCTGGATGGGCTTTGGAAAAGTGAATCAAGTAAAGAAAAAAAAAAAAGGAAAGGAAAAGATAAAAAAAAAAACCAGAATACACAATAACCACATACATCAATGCAAAAAAGATTATAAATACATTATAAATACACAATTATAAATATTATAAATATTATAAATACACAAATATAACAACCTGACTCACATTTGCCTATTTCAGGCCTCCCTCCCTTCGTCACTCACTATAAACAAACACATTCATTCCTTCCCTTCATTCACTCACACCTTGCAGACAATCACTTCATAAGTGAGTACATTCTTGTTTATTTTTCAGCCAGTTTTTAACCTTTTTAGTGAATGTTTTTTTTTTTTTTTATTTAAGTTTTTGTAAAGGGTATACAGGTCGTTACAGCAATGCAGTGTTTACATTTTCATCACATGTTCCCTTATTTCCTGATATCTGACAACATTGGAAGATTAATTCTTACAACACCCCTTATTTTTTTTTTTTTTTTTAAAGTGAAAGAAAAAGTGAAAAGAGAAAAAAAAACAAACAAAAAACAAATAAAAAAACAAACAAACCAGTAAAAAACAAGCAAAAAGAAAAAGTAAGTAAATAAAGATAAAAGAGCATCTGAGTAGCTTTGGAACAAAGAGAGGAACCATTATTGAAATGGTATTTGTCAAAGATTAGATCTAATGGAAGACACATATGAGGTCCAGGGTTGCCAAAAGTTCATGAACCCATCCATGTCCTGTCTCAGTGCGAATGTCAACTTTTCCATCGAGTAAATGTCTTGGATCACGTTAGTCCAATCTTCAGGTGTAGGACAGTCCTTCAACATCCATTTTTTAGTTAGAGCTTTTTTGCTTGCCAATATTAAAACATTGAATAAGTATTTTTCTCCTCGTCTTTCCAGTGAGTCCGGTAGTAAACCCAAATACAAAGTTACAAAAGAAAAGGGAACTGTAATTTTGAATATTTTCCCCAATATTGTCTGTACATTGGTCCAATATTGGTGGATAACTGGGCATGACCAAAACACATGAAAATGATTTGCAGTCTTTTCACCACACAAGCGCCAACAGTTCAATCCCTTATGGGTAAATTTGTTTTGTGCAGGTGTTCTGAAAAATCTTGCCAAGTTTTTCCATCCAAATTCTCTCCACTGCAGGGATGAGGTACTTTTCCATTGCTGTTTATTTAGCTTTTCCCATATTTCCAGATGTAAAGTGAAATTCCCCTCTTTTTCCCATCTCTCTTTTATATAAGATGTGTTGTCTCCTTTTAAGTCTTGAAGACCTTGGTATATTTTAGAAATGTATCTGATCCCTGGGATCCCTTTATATGCCATTAAGAAGACCTTCAGAACACCTGACTGGGCCCTTTCCAAAACCTCCTTTTTAAGTATATTGTTTATGTGGTGTCTAAGCTGGAAGAACCTGTAAAGGTCTTGATTTATTAGGCCTTGTTTTTTCAAATCTTCAAAACTTCTTAAGATTTGCCCTTTAAAAAAATCGTAATATTTTATCAGCCCCTTCTCCTTCCACTTTTTAAATCTGGTGTCTGTTTTATTAGGAGTAAAGTCCTGATCATAGGCGATCCATTGCAGAAGTCGATAGGGCTCTTTAGTTTGATTCTCTCTGACTATCTTAAACCAAATTTTTAGCGGGGTCTCTATCCACGGGTTAGTGTTATTCAAAAGCTTAGGTAAGACATTGTTCCCTATTATCGCCTGTAGGGGGATGTCACTTGTTATTTGGCATTCGATCTCCTTCCATTGTGCAGAGTAGACTGGGTTACATATCTCTACTAAAGTTTTAATTTGTGCGGCTTTAAAGTAGTCCCTGATATTTGGCAGCGCGAGCCCACCTTTGTCTTTGTTTAGCTGTAGGGTTCTATATCTGATTCTAGGTCTCTTGCCCTGCCATATGAATCTTGAGATCCTTCTGTCCAGCTCCTGCCATGTTTTATTGGGAGGTTCTACCGGTATTGTTTGGAAAAGGTATAGAAGACGTGGAAGTATATTCATTTTGACTGCTTCAATTCTTTGTGCAATACCCAAGAATGGTATCATATTCCATCTTGCTAGGTCAGATTTTATTTTTGTCACCAGTGGATCATAGTTTAGTGATATAATTTTGTTGAGTTGTTTCGGGATATTGACCCCCAGATATTTCATAGATTCCGACTCCCAGTTAGTTTTGAGTTTGCTTAGTGAATAATGATTTGGGTCATAGTTGAATGTTAAAACTTGGGTTTTATGCATATTTAATTTGTACCCCGATAAATCTCCATACTCTGAAAAAACTGAGGTTAGTTCTGGTAAAGAAGTGTCCGGCTGCCCTAGGTATATTAAAATGTCATCAGCAAAGAGTGCTATTTTATGTTCCTTCTGACCAAGTGTAATACCTTGAATTTTTTGGTTTTGTCTTATCCATTGGCTCAGAGGTTCTATGAAGATTGCAAAGAGCAGTGGAGACAGGGGGCAGCCCTGACGACATCCTCTTTCCAGTTCAAAAGATGATGATAAATTACCGTTAATCCTTATTTTAGCTGTTGGTTTTTTATATAATGCCTGTATAGTTCTAATGAAGTTGTTATGAAAATTGAAACTGGATAAGATTCTGTATAGAAAAGACCAGTCAACCGAATCGAATGCTTTTTCAGCATCTAATCCTAATATGACTGCATTTAAGTTATATTTTTTTATATGATGAATTATGTGTAAAGTGCGTCGAATGCTGTCTTGTGTCTGTCTTTGTCTTATAAAACCTGTTTGGTCTAAATGAATTAGGTCTGTCAGTATATTCTCTAACCTTTTGGCAAGGATAATGGTAAAAAGCTTATAGTCCTGATTTAGTACACTGATTGGTCTGTAGTTGGAGCACTCTAGTTTATCCTTTTCAGGTTTAGGTATAACTGCAATGACCCCTTCTCTCCAGGAGGGGGGGATTTCCCCTGTGTGGAGGACATACTTAAATGTTTTCAGGAGGAGAGGAGATAGTTGCTGTTTAAAGGTTTTGTACCACTCTGCTGTATAGCCATCAGCTCCTGGGGATTTGTTAGCTTTAAGTTTCATAATTGCTTTTTCCAATTCTTTAGGATGTATTTCTGACAGTAGTGTTTTATTTTGTGACTCCGTAAGTTGGGGAAGGTTTAATGTGTTTAGGAATGCCTCGGATGCATTTTTATGTTTTTTGTGGGAGTATAAGTTCTTATAGTAATTCTCGAAGTTTTTAAGAATATCCTGAATTCTGAATTTTATTTCCTTTGATACTGGGTCTCTGATTTTGTAGATTGCTCTTTCTGTTTGATGTTTCCTCAATTTATAGGCTAGTAATTTTGCCGATTTACTGCCTGCTTCATAGTATTTTTGTTTCAGAAATGTAAGTTTCTTCTGGATTTCTATTGTGTAGATCTCATTTATTTGGTTTTTAATTTCCTTAATCTTGAGCGAGTCAGTAGAATGAGTGTTGCCTTTGTGTTCTTTTTCTAGGTTCCTAAGTTCTGACTCTAATGTGGATAGTTTTTCTTGTCTTAGTTTCTTTTGGGTTGCCAGTTTTGCAATAATCTTTCCTCTTATTACAGCTTTACATGCATCCCACAGTATTAAAGGGGATACTTCTCCATTATCGTTATCTTCCAAATATCTGAGAATATCTGACTCCAATTCATCTTTCAATGGTCCTTTCAGGACATTTGAATTTAACCTCCAAGAAAATGTATTATTTGTGTATTTTTGGATATTTAAGTCCATGTAGATAGGACTGTGGTCGGAGAGATCCATCAGTCCTATTTTACATGTTTTTACTCTACCAATGTCTCTATTAAACATAAAAAAATAGTCAATCCTTGAGTAAGATGAATGTGGAGTTGAGTAAAATGTATAGTCTTTTACACTGGGGTTGAGTTCCCTCCACACGTCACAGACTCCCAATTCTTTTAGTAGCATCCGAGTATTCCTGTTTTGGGTGTTATTTTGATGTGGGGAATTACCAGAAGCATCCCAGTATGGATTCAGTCTAAGATTGAAGTCCCCACCACATATCACTAAACCTTGAGCTTTAGTTATCATTAGGTCGAATACATTTTTGTAAAATTTCCAGTTAGCCCCTGGGGGAGCATACACATTCAGCAGGGTGATATCTTCTCCCTCTAGCCGCCCAGTTACCAAACTGTATCTCCCTTCTTTATCTTTGTGTTCTGATTTTTTTTCAAATGTAATTTTGGTTGATATCAATGTTGCTACTCCCCTCCTCCTCCCTGATTTATATGAAGATGAAGAGATCATTTTAAACCCTTGTCTACTGAGTTTATTGTGTTCCACGTCTGTTAGGTGGGTTTCTTGTAAAAGTATTATTCCTGCTTTGTCTTTTTTCATTTTGCCTAGAATCTTGGATCTTTTAACTGGATTCAGGATTCCTTTTACATTATATGAAATTATTTTGGTTACACCCTGTTTCTCCATTGTGTTGTTTTGTTTAGTATAACTGTGTGGTGGCCCTCTTTTGTGCTACTCAGAAACTGAAAGAACATTAAAAACAAGAAAAACATTAAGAACATAGTGTAAAAAACTTTAAAACAAAAAGCTGTCAAAAGAACTTCCTGAGCTGAGGTCTTTTTAAAGACCCTGTAAGAGCCTTGATGGAGTGAAGGCTCTGAGGGAAATTCCTCAAACTCTGTTACGTGTTGAGGGCCCTCTCTTACCACTGAAAGTTGTCCCATGCTTTTAACGTGAGTTTCAGAACCCAATCCAAACTTGTAATGATTTTTTTTTTTTTTTCCTTTTATGCCTAAACCCTGTGAAATTGTGTGCACCCTCCCACCCCCATCACATCAAACATTCACGCAACTTGTAATGATTTTTTTTTTTTTTTCCTTTTATGCCTAAACCCTGTGAAATTGTGTGCACCCTCCCACCCCCATCACATCAAACATTCACGCAAAAACAGTATTTGTTAGTATGAGGAGAACATGTGGATTATTGTCACATTTCTATTTTAACAAGTTTTTTTTTTTTTTTTATTACAAAGACTTATTTGTTTCAAATAATATGATTGTTCCATGAAATGTTTTACCACATGCTGAATATGCATCTCCTTTAATGTTTGTTACCTTGTATGAGGGGGGTTGGATGTGCGGATTGATTCAAGAGGAAAAAAAAAAAAAAAGGTCGCTATTCCAACCTGAAAACGGATAGTTTATCCGCGACGCTCTGGTGCTGGGTTTCCCGCTGCTGGTCCGTGGATTTTGAGGGTCTTTGTGTTGTCCATGTTTGCGCTTTGATCTTCACACTCGGGTCTGCCGCGGGTTTAAATACCGTTACCGGGAGCCCTCTTTTCGCCATGTCAGCTGTTGCTTCTTCCGCCGAATTATAGAGACACGTTTCATCGCCGTAGAAGACCCTTAACTTCGCAGGAAATGGTGTCTGAAAGCGCAATTTCTTCTCTCTTAACACCTTTTTCGCGTCATTGTATTCCCTGCGCTTTTTAAGGACCTCCGGGGCGTAATCGTGTTCCACGTAGACTTTTCTCTCCTGGTGCATAAATCCTTTTTTCTGCCAGGCCAGTCTTACAACCTCTTGTTTTATTTTGAAATTGGAAAATCTTACCAACACCGAACGTGGGGGCGCTTCCGCCGCCGGCCTAGCGGCTAATGAACGATGTGCCTTTTCTATCTTCAAGTCGGTGGTTTGTGGAATATCCAATTTCTCTCTTAGTAAGGATTCCACGCATTCTGCCATCGAGTTAAAACCATTTTCGGTTCCTTCTATCAGACCATGAATTCTTATGTTATCTCTTCTTTGTTTTCCTTCTTGGTCGGTTAGCTTAGCCTCTATAGCTGCTTGTCTTTTGCGTAGGTCCAGCACAGAATCTTCGAGCACTTTTATTCGATCCTCTGTTTCCAAGATTCGGTTCTCGGCCTGGTCCACTCTGCTGTTTGTCCTTTTCAATTCTTCTCTGAATTCCCGAAATTCGGCCGTAACATCTCGGCGAAATCGTCGTAGTTCCTCAAATAGTGATTTCAGGCTAACCCTTTTGTTAGCTATCACCAGCTCCTCGTCTTCTGAACGGGGATCTTCCAGTTCAGATTCTCCGGCCGATACGTGTCCTGGCCTGGAGAATTTCAGTTTCTTCTGTTTTCCTTTAGACATGATGATTTTGTCTTTTGATTTTCACTCCTCCAAAAATCCGTTAAGTTTGATTTTCAAGGTGTTATCCTGGATTGAGTCTGAGAGCTTCAGTGTTAAGCTGCAGTCGCCATGGCGTCCAGACCGGAAGTCTTTAGTGAATGTTTTAAAGTCCGTTATTATTTTAATTACATTTGGCATTGCGTTCCAGATGTGACTGCCCTTTATAGAGAAAGCTGTTTGTCCAAATGTGGTTCTGTGGTGGAATATTTTACAGTTATTGTTAACAGAACTCCTGGTGGCTCTGCTGCTGCCCTGTCTTTGGATGAAACCAGGAAGTGGCTCGGGTGCTGATTTATGGAAACATTTGAACGTTAATTTCAGAAAACAGAGGTCAATGAAACTCTCAAAACTCAATAGGTTGTATTTTTTTTAAAATATTACAGTGATGCCACCTAATTGGCTTTTTGTCCAAGATTTTTAAGGTTTGATGATATAATGAACCTATATGTCTTTTTGTGGAAGGGGCTGCTTGAGCCCAGACTGTCAAACAGTATGATATATGAGAAAAAACCATAGAATGCATATACAGTACAGCTGCTTCGTAAGGTATGTAATATCTAATTAATTTAAAGCAGTTCAGATTTTTTTTTACTGTTTTTGAAATTTTCTTTATATGAAGATTAAATTTGAGTTGAGGATCTAGTACAATGCCAAGGTATTTGAATTCTGTAGCTAAACTGAGGTCATGATCATGTATATTAACTTTAAAACGTTGCAGGTTACATTTTTTGATTGAAAAGCACATTGAGACTGTTTTCTGAAGGTTCAGCAATAGATGGTTCTGGAGGAGCCACTCTTGGACATCAACCATACTTGTAGACAGTACATCTGCAGCCTGTGCTGGAGTCTTGGCAGCTGTGTAAATAACTGCATCATCTGCATAAAGTTGGCATGTTGCAGCTGAGCAGTGTAACGGCAAGTCATTAATAAAAATGCTGAAAAGTAAAGGACCAAGAATGGACCCTTGTGGGATACCCATGCGGTTGTTTAAAAATGAGGATTTATCCTGGTGAACTTTTACACACTGTTCTCTATTCTGGAGATAAGATCCAAACCATTCTAATGTATCTGGGGAGAAGTTAAAAGATACCATTTTGGATAGAAGCAAACTGTGGTTTACAGTATCGAAAGCCTTTTTGAGATCTAGAAAAACAGCTCCTACCACATTACCCCTGTCCAAGGACTGTTTGACATTTTCAATAAGGCAACAATTTGCTGTTTCTGTTGAGTATCCTGGTCTAAAACCAAATTGATGTGGATGAAGAAGTTGACTGTCTTGTAAATAGTCAATCAGCTGTGTAGCTACAACTTTTTCAAGAACCTTAGACAGGACTGGTAAAATAGAGATTGGGCGGTAATTGCATATATCGTCTTTACTGCCTGATTTATGAACTGGTATGACGACAGCTTTTTTCCAGCCAGATGGAAATGTACTAGACCTAATGGAGAGATTAATGAGATGAGTCAGTGGTTTGATTAATATTTTGCTGTGCATTTTGAGAAAGGAGGTGCTCATATTGTAGATATCATTAGTTTTTGAGTTTGACAGTGTTTTAACAATACCAGCAATTAACTCCTCATTTACCTCATCGATGTGAAAAGAATCTGTTGGAAGTATGGAATTTGTGTTGCTGAGCACATTTGGCAGCACAAAGTTTTTTGTTAAGTCTTCCACAGAGCCCACAAAATATGAATTAAATTCATTTGCCAAAGTAGCCTCGTCACTGATGGTCTTGCCATTGATTCTAAGTTCCTTTACCCCCTTCTGATCATTTTTTTTATTAGTTAAGTTATTTAAATGCCTCCATAGGGAACTGTTGTTACCCTTTGCATGATCTATCAGTTTATTGTAATAAGATGCTTCTGATTTTCGCAGCTCTTGTACCACTTTATTTCTTAAACTTTTGTACACAAGGTGATCATTTTGTAGTTTAGAGGTTAATGATGTTTTCAATGCATAGTCTCGCCTCTTCATACGTTTTCTTATTTCATTATTTAACCATGGTAGGTTAATCTTCTGTTGTCTGCTTTTAATTTGCTTTGTAAATTTTTCTATGGACTTTGTAATTGTTGCAGTTATAAAATTACAACAATCATCTACTTCATTTATTGACATGAGCTGCTCCCAATTTTGATTCTCTAAGTAATGTTCAAACTCCTCATTTTTTGATTTGGGAATAATAAAATTTGATTTGTCAATATCGATTCCCCCAAAATACTGTAGTCGCTTTTTAGTGAGTTTTCTGACAGCAAGAACCATGTTATGATCTGAGAGACCAGTTACAAGATTATAGGTTCTGGTTATTCGTTCTGGTTTATTAGCGAATACCATGTCAATAAGTTTTCTCGATTGTTTGGTTATCCTGGTGGGTCCTTTGATCATTTGTTGGTAATTAAATTTAGTCATGAGGCTTTTCAGTTTCTGTTTGTCCTTTTTATCAGACCAGTTGATGTTGAAGTCACCATAAAATATGGTTTCTCTGCTCCTCTCAAGTTGTTTAACCAGAGCACTTAATTCATTATAAAAAGAAGAATTGTGTGACGGTGGGTTGTACAATACTGCAATGTTGAAATTCATTACCGGTGAGAGGCATACGTTAACAGCTAAACATTCAAGTGAAGTATTCAAATCAACCAATTGACATTTAAATTTCTCTTTGATGTAAATTAAAACACCTCCTCCCCTCCCTGCCTGCCTGTCTTTTCTAAGACACTGATAACCCACAATATCGATCATATTAGTGTCTATGTTACTGTGTAGCCAGCTTTCTGAGAGACAAAGATAGTCCAGATTTGAATCAGACAGTAACACTGAAATCTCATCTCTTTTGGGGATTATGCTCCATATGTTTAGATGTCCGCCGAGGATCCCCTTTGGTTTAGCCTTTGCGTCCCAAAGAACTCGTGCATGATTAACAGTTTGGAAAAATAGATGTTGTTTTTGCTTTCGTACAGCTCGGTTTTTGGATCTCGCCTCATTTGCAATTTGTTTAACAGCTTCTGTTTCCAAAAGTTTGGTCGTAGTGCAGCTGTTTACAGCAGGATCAGACATGTGAGTCAGTTCAGTGCAATTCGACTCACCCGACTCGCTATGCCGGGCCGTAGATAGAAACAGCCAATCCGCCGGCTCAGATGTTTGTGCTAACCCAGTGGTCTGCTGTTTAACAGTGGCAGGTCCAGGGTTAAGGTGAATATCCCCTGCCAGAAGTAGCAGTGCTAACATAGCCTCTGCCATATTGCGATATTTGCTTACCCGTCATGTTTGCCTTGTTTTGGGAGCTTTTTCTCAGGGCTTTTGCAGACCAGATAGAGTACAGGGTGAAATGGCCATGTCCAAATCCATATAAATAAAACTTTTTAGCTTCACCTTTAGTTGAGTTGGCCGGAAAACCCTTCTTGTTGCAGTTCCAGACACACAAAGACAATAATAAGAATAAGTATATAGACAGAAAGTGTCCCATCAGACCACTCCTCACTCTGGTGGCAGCCATCTTTTATTTAAATCATACATTCCCATAGAAACCATACATTCCCAATGTGCCCAAAGATAAGAAATTACCCCACAATAAATATTATAAATAGCATAAATACCCTAAAAGCACATTTTGCTGAATTATTAAATATAAATATCTTAAGGTAGTTTATGTTGTGATGTGAAGCTCTTCTCTCACTGCTCCGTTGGCTGTACATTCACTATATAGTACACTATATGAGGAGGAGTTTGTTTCCTTTTCTTTTTATACTGTGCACACCAGTGAAGAGGGAAACGCCATTTCAATTCTCCTGTATGTCCTGTATGTATAGTAGTATTGACAATAAAATCTTCCCTTGAAACATTAATCAAAACACTTTTTTTTTTCTTTTTTTTTTTGCACACACCTCAGACCCAGTGAAAAATTTTATAAACTGGAAAAAATACGTGCCCCATATTGAACATTTTCTGACATATCCAGCGTATGGTTAATATGTCCCGCATTCATGGAGCAAAGGTTGTAGGGCCTTACCTCCATGTTTTGTTTTTTTCCTTTGCAGTCTGTACCATCAGCTGTCCATGCTGTTCTCATATTTATGCCAAAATGTCAGAACACCAGAGGAGGTGGATCCAATTAGCCTCAGAGCAAAAGTACACTCCATGCATTATCTCTTTTTCACTTTATTGAAAATAACTTTTTTTAATCGCCATCAGTTAGTGTGCCTTTGAGCCAGGTTGTGTCTGGCCGCTGCTTCTCCCGGCATGTTCTGTGTTGATTTATCAGACCCAGTCCCCACTGATGCTTCGCCCAGTCTGCTCACACATCTCATGTTCTCCACATGTCGAATTATCCTTTAGACCTACGCAATCACGGCAACTTTATGGTATAATTTTTGAAGTTTTAAATCTTAAGTATCATGCTTTTCTAGTCAAATCGTCATTTTTCACTTCCTTGTTTTGTCCAGGGAACACTGTGGTGACTGACAGGTTGTGATGTCACTTATTATCCATTCAGCATGGTTGTAATGCCGCACATTATCCAGTCGGCACAGAATCAATCCAAAACCCTGCCCACACTTCTTTAAGCCAGGGTATGAAGGGACACAGAGCAGTGGCTAAACTGTTATTGATAAAAAATTACATATTTTGACTGAGTGACTCCATACTCAGGGATGTAATGTAATGTAATGCACTTTATTTATATAGCCCTTTAAAACAACCCGTAGGTGACCAAAGTGCTTTACAGAAAATAAACAGCATTAAAAACACACAGAGCATTAAAAACAACATAAACAAAAAAAAAATAAGAATAAATACCTAAAAATGAGAATAAAATAAAAAACAAATACCAAAACAAATATCACCACTACTGGGTACTAAAAGCCATCCTAAACAAATATGTCTTAAGTTCTGATTTAAAAAGGGCTAGGTCAGAGATACAGTGGGGCAAAAAAGTATTTAGTCAGCCACCAATTGTGCAAGTTCTCTCACTTAAAAGATGAGAGAGGTCTCCAATTTTCATCATAGGTATACCTCAACTATGAGAGACAAAATGAGGGGGAAAAAAATCCAGAAAATCACAATGTCTGATTTTTAAAGAATTTATTTGCAAATTATGGTGGAAAATAAGTATTTGGTCCCCTACAAACAAGCACGATTTCTGGCTCTCACAGACCTGTAACTACTTATTTAAGAGGCTCCTCTGTCCTCCACTCGTTACCTGTATTAATGGCACCTGTCTGAACTCGTTATCAGTATAAAAGACACCTGTCCACAACCTCAAACAGTCAGACTCCAAACTCCACTATGGCCAAGACCAAAGAGCTGTCAAAGGACACCAAAAACAAAATTATAGACCTGCACCAGGCTGGGAAGACTGAATCTGCAATAGGTAAGCAGCTTGGTGTGAAGAAATCAACTGTGGGAGCAATTATTAGAAAATGGAAGACATACAAGACCACTGATAATCTCCCTCGATCTGGGGCTCCACGCAAGATCTCACCCCGTGGGGTCAAAATGATCACGACAACAGTGAGCAAAAATCCCAGAACCACATGGGGGGACCTAGTGAATGACCAGCAGAGAGCTGGGACCAAAGTAACAAAGGCTGCCATCAGTAACACACTACGCCGCCAGGGACTCAAATCCTGCAGTGCCAGATGTGTCCCCCTGCTTAAGCCAGTACATATCCAGGCCCGTCTGAAGTTTGCTAGAGAGCATTTGGATGATCCAGAAGAGGATTGGGAGAATGTCATATGGTCAGATGAAACCAAAATAGAACTTTTTGGTAAAAACTCAACTTGTCGTGTTTGGAGGAGAAAGAACACCATACCTACTGTGAAGCATGGGGGTGAAAACATCATGCTTTGGGGCTGTTTTTCTGCAAAGGGACCAGGACGACTGATCCGTGTAAAGGAAAGAATGAATGGGGCCATGTATCGTGAGTTTGAGTGAAAACCACCTTCCATCAGCAAGGGCATTGAAGATGAAACGTGGCTGGGTCTTTCAGCATGACAATGATCCCAAACACACCGCCCGGGCAATGAAGGAGTGGCTTCATAAGAAGCATTTCAAGGTCCTGGAGTGGCCTAGCCAGTCTCCAGATCTCAACCCCATAGAAAATCTTTGGAGGGAGTTGAAAGTCCGTGTTGCCCAGCGACAGCCCCAAAACTGCTCTAGAGGGGATCTGCATGGAGGAATGGGCCAAAATACCAGCAACAGTGTGTGAAAACCTTATGAAGACTTACAGAAAACGTTTGACCTCTGTCATTGCCAACAAAGGGTATATAACAAAGTACTGAGATGAACTTTTGTTATTGACCAAATACTTATTTTACCGAGGAATTTACCAATTGATTCATTAAAAATCCTTCAATGTGATTTTCAGGATTTTTTTTTTCTCATTTTGTCTCTCATAGTTGAGGTATACCTATGATGAAAATTGGAGACCTCTCTCATCTTTTAAGTGGGAGAACTTGCACAATTGGTGGCTGACTAAATACTTTTTTGCCCCACTGTAGCACGTAGGTCAGGGGGGAGATTATTCCAGAGCCTGGGGGCAGCAACAGAAAAGGCTCGGCCACCCCAATGTTTATACCTAGACCTAGGCACATCCAGCAAAAGCTGATTAGATGACCTCAAAGCCCTGCCTTGGTCACGGACAGTCAAAGTCTCAGACATATAAACCAGAGCAAGGCCATTAAGAGCTTTTAAAACAAAAAGCAAAAGTTTAAAATTAATTCTAAAATGGACTGGAAGCCAATGAAGTGAAAAAGGGATCGGAGTAATGTGCTCTTGCCTAGGTGTGTTGGTCAAAAGACGGGCCGCTGCATTTTGCACAAGTTGAAGGCGGCAGAGAGAAGACTGAGAGATGCCAACATAAAGTGCATTGCAGTAATCAACTCGAGATGTGATTAAAGCATGGATGGCTATCTCAAGATCATGACGGCTCAGGAAAGGTTTGGCTTTGGATAACAAACGTAATTGATAAAAGCTCATCTTGACTACATTGTCAATCTGTTTATCAAATTTTAAATGGCTGTCAAAAATCACCCCCAAATTTCTGACAGCTGAACTGAGCCTTAAAGAGAGGGTACCAAAGCCAGCCGTTACAGTATCCCCAAACACAATACGTTCTGTTTTTTCTTCATTTAAAACCCCTTGACATTGATTGTCGCAAATTCGCAAATTGTCGCAAATTCGCATCAAACCGCTTCCGCTCCAAATGCAACCAAAATACCGTCCGTATTCCTCCACTACTGGTTGGAGCACTTCCAACACATACCAAAGAACCTTTTGCAAGCATTAGTTTCTCGTAGGAACGGTCAGAGACGGAGCATCATCCATTTCCTGATTGCTACGCTCGCCTCGTGCTACGTCTGCATTTTCAGAAGACAATCATGGAAAAATTGTCCAATCTCAGGTAAGTTGTACTAAAATAAAAATATGGGCCATGGCGACTGCAGCTTAACACTGAAGCTCTCAGACCCAATCCAGGATAACACCTTGAAAATCAAACTTAACGGATTTTTGGAGGAGTGAAAAAAGACAAAATCATCATGTCTAAAGGAAAACAGAAGAAACTGAAATTCTCCAGGCCAGGACACGTATCGGCCGGAGAATCTGAACTGGAAGATCTCCGTTCAGAAGACGAGGAACTGGTGATAGCTAACAAAAGGGTTAGCCTGAAATCACTATTTGAGGAGCTACGACGATTTCGCCGAGAAGTTACGGCCGAATTTCGGGAATTCAGAGAAGAATTGAAAAGGACAAACAGCAGAGTGGACCAGGCCGAGAACCGAATCTTGGAAACAGAGGATCGAATAAAAGTGCTCGAAGATTCTGTGCTAGACCTACGCAAAAGACAAGCAGCTATAGAGGCTAAGCTAACCGACCAAGAAGGAAAACAGAGAAGAGACAACATAAGAATTCATGGTCTGATAGAAGGAACCGAAAATGGTTTTAACTCAATGGCAGAATGCGTGGAATCCTTACTAAGAGAGAAATTGGATATTCCACAAACCACCGACCTGAAGATAGAAAAGGCACATCGTTCATTAGCCGCTAGGCCGGCGGCGGAAGCGCCCCCACGTTCGGTGTTGGTAAGATTTTCCAATTTCAAAATAAAACAAGAGGTTGTAAGACTGGCCTGGCAGAAAAAAGGATTTATGCACCAGGAGAGAAAAGTCTACGTGGAACACGATTACGCCCCGGAGGTCCTTAAAAAGCGCAGGGAATACAATGACGCGAAAAAGGTGTTAAGAGAGAAGAAATTGCGCTTTCAGACACCATTTCCTGCGAAGTTAAGGGTCTTCTACGGCGATGAAACGTGTCTCTATAATTCGGCGGAAGAAGCAACAGCTGACATGGCGAAAAGAGGGCTCCCGGTAACGGTATTTAAACCCGCAGCAGACCCGAGTGAGAAGATCAAAGCGCAAACATGGACAACACAAAGACCTTCAAAATCCACGGACCAGCAGCGGGAAACCCAGCACCAGAGCGTCACGGATAAACTATCCGTTTTCAGGTTGGAATAGCGACCTTTTTTTTTTTTTTTTTTTCCCTTCCTCTTGAATCAATCCGCACATCCAACCCCCCTCATACAAGGTAACAAACTTTAAAGGAGATGCATATTCAGCATGTGGTAAAACATTTCATGGAACAATCATATTATTTGAAACAAATAAGTCTTTGTAATAAAAAAAAAAACTTGTTAAAATAGAAATGTGACAATAATCCACATGTTCTCCTCATACTAACAAATACTGTTTTTGCGTGAATGTTTGATGTGATGGGGGTGGGAGGGTGCACACAATTTCACAGGGTTTAGGCATAAAAGGAAAAAAAAAAAATCATTACAAGTTTGGATTGGGTTCTGAAACTCACGTTAAAAGCATGGGACTACTTTCAGTGGCAAGAGAGGGCCCTCAACACGTAACAGAGTTTGAGGAATTTCCCTCAGGGCCTTCACTCCATCAAGGCTCTTATAGGGTCTTTAAAAAGACCTCAGCTCAGGAAGTTCTTATGACAGCTTTTTGTTTTAAAGTTTTTTACACTATGTTCTTAATGTTTTTCTTGTTTTTAATGTTCTTTCAGTTTCTGAGTAGCACAAAAGAGGGCCACCACACAGTTATACTAAACAAAACAACACAATGGAGAAAGAGGGTGTAACCAAAATAATTTCATATAATGTAAAAGGAATCCTGAATCCAGTTAAAAGATCCAAGATTCTAGGCAAAATGAAAAAAGACAAAGCAGGAATAATATTTTTACAAGAAACCCACCTAACAGACGTGGAACACAATAAACTCAGTAGACAAGGGTTTAAAATGATCTCTTCATCTTCATATAAATCAGGGAGGAGGAGGGGAGTAGCGACATTGATATCAACCAAAATTACATTTGAAAAAAAATCAGAACACAAAGATAAAGAAGGGAGATACAGTTTGGTAACTGGGCGGCTAGAGGGAGAAGATATCACCCTGCTGAATGTGTATGCTCCCCCAGGGGCTAACTGGAAATTTTATAAAAATGTATTCGACCTAATGATAACTAAAGCTCAAGGTTTAGTGATATGTGGTGGGGACTTCAATCTTAGACTGAATCCATACTGGGATGCTTCTGGTAATTCCCCACATCAAAATAACACCCAAAACAGGAAGACTCGGATGCTACTAAAGAACTGGGAATCTGTGACGTGTGGAGGGAACTCAACCCCAGTGTAAAAGACTATACATTTTACTCAACTCCACATTCATCTTACTCAAGGATTGACTATTTTTTTATGTTTAATAGAGACATTGGAAGAGTAAAAACATGTAAAATAGGACTGATGGATCTCTCCGACCACAGTCCGATCTACATGGACTTAAATATCCAAAAATACACAAATAATACATTTTCTTGGAGGTTAAACTCAAATGTCCTGAAAAGACCATTGAAAGATGAATTGGAATCAGATATTCTCAGATATTTGGAAGATAACAATAATGGAGAAGTATCCCCTTTAATACTGTGGGATGCATGCAAAGCTGTAATAAGAGGAAAGATTATTGCAAAACTGGCAACCCAAAAGAAACTAAGACAAGAAAAAACTATCCACATTAGAGTCAGAACTTAGGAACCTAGAAAAAGAACACAAAGGCAACACTCATTCTACTGACTCGCTCAAGATTAAGGAAATTAAAAACCAAATAAATGAGATCTACACAATAGAAATCCAGAAGAAACTTACATTTCTGAAACAAAAATACTATGAAGCAGGCAGTAAATCGGCAAAATTGCTAGCCTATAAATTGAGGAAACATCAAACAGAAAGAGCAATCTACAAAATCAGAGACCCAGTATCAAAGGAAATAAAATTCAGAATTCAGGATATTCTTAAAAACTTCGAGAATTACTATAAGAACTTATACTCCCACAAAAAACATAAAAACGCATCCGAGGCATTCCTAAACACATAAACCTTCCCCAACTTACGGAGTCACAAAATAAAACACTACTGTCAGAAATACATCCTAAAGAATTGGAAAAAGCAATTATGAAACTTAAAGCTAACAAATCCCCAGGAGCTGATGGCTATACAGCAGAGTGGTACAAAACCTTTAAACAGCAACTATCTCCTCTCCTCTGAAAACATTTAATTATGTCCTCCACACAGGGGAAATCCCCCCTCCTGGAGAGAAGGGGTCATTGCAGTTATACCTAAACCTGAAAAGGATAAACTAGAGTGCTCCAACTACAGACCAATCAGTTACTAAATCAGGACTATAAGCTTTTTACCATTATCCTTGCCAAAAGGTTAGAAAATATACTGACAGACCTAATTCATTTAGACCAAACAGGTTTTATAAGACAAAGACAGACACAAGACAACATTCGACGCACTTTACACATAATTCATCATATAAAAAAATATAACTTAAATGCAGTCATATTGGGTTAGATGCTGAAAAAGCATTCGATTCGGTTGACTGGTCTTTTCTATATAGAATCTTATCCAGTTTCAATTTTCATAACAACTTCATTAGAACTATACAGGCATTATATAAAAAACCAACAGCTAAAATAAGGATTAACGGTAATTTATCATCATCTTTTGAACTGGAAAGAGGATGTCGTCAGGGCTGCCCTCTGTCTCCACTGCTCTTTGCAATCTTCATAGAACCTCTGAGCCAATGGATAAGACAAAACCAAAAAATTCAAGGTATTACACTTGGTCAGAAGGAACATAAAATAGCACTCTTTGCTGATGACATTTTAATATACCTAGGGCAGCCGGACACTTCTTTACCAGAACTAACCTCTGTTTTTTCAGAGTATGGAGATTTATCGGGGTACAAATTAAACATGCATGAAACCCAAGTTTTAACATTCAACTATGACCCAAATCATTATTCACTAAGCAAACTCAAAACTAACTGGGAGTCGGAATCTATGAAATATCTGGGGGTCATATCCCGAAACCAACTCAACAAAATTATATCACTAAAACTATGATCCACTGGTGACAAAAATAAAATCTGACCTAGCAAGATGGAATATGATACCATTCTTGGGTACTGCACAAAGAATTGAAGCAGTCAAAATGAATATACTTCCACGTCTTCTATACCTTTTTCCAAACCAATACCGGTAGAACCTCCAAAAAAACATGGCACGAGCTGGACAGATGGATCTCAAGATTCATATGGCAGGGCAAGAGACCTAGAATCAGATATAGAACCCTACAGCTAAACAAAGACAAAGGTGGGCTCGCGCTGCCAAATATCAGGGACTACTTTAAAGCCGCACAAATTAAAACTTTAGTAGAGATATGTAACCCAGTCTACACTGCACAATGGAAGGAGATCGAATGCCAAATAACAAGTGACATCCCCCTACAGGCGATAATAGGGAACAATGCCTTACCTAAGCTTTTGAATAACACTAACCCGTGGAATAGAGACCCCGCTAAAAATTTGGTTTAAGATAGTCAGAGAGAATCAAACTAAAGAGCCCTATCGACTTCTGCAATGGATCGCTATGATCAGACTTTACTCCTAATAAAACAGACACCAGATTTAAAAAGTGGAAGGAGAAAGGGCTGATAAAATATTACGCTTTTTTTAAAGGGGCAAATCTTAAGAAGTTTTGAAGATTTGAAAAAACAAGGCCTAATAAATTCAAGACCTTTACAGGTTCTTCCAGCTTAGACACCACATAAACAATATACTTAAAAAGGAGGTTTTGGAAAGGGCCCAGTCAGGAGTTCTGAAGGTCTTTCATAATTGCATATAAAGGGGATCCCAGGGATCAGATACATTTCTAAAATATACCAAGGTCTTCAAGACTTAAAGGAGACAACACTTCTTATATAAAAGAGAGATGGGAAAAAGAGGGGAATTTCACTTTACAACTGGAAATATGGGAAAAGCTAAATAAACCAGCAATGGAAAAGTACCTCATCCCTGCAGTGGAGAGAATTTGGATGGAAAAACTTGGCAAGATTTTTCAGAACTCCTGCACAAAACAAATTTACCCATAAGGGATTGAACTGTTGGCGCTTGTGTGGTGAAAAGACTGCAAATCATTTTCATGTGTTTTGGTCATGCCCAGTTATCCCCACCAATATTGGACCAAGGTACAGACAATATTGGGGAAAATATTCAAAATTACAGTTCCCTTTTCTTTTGTAACTTTGTATTTGGGTTTACTACCGGATTCACTGGAAAGACGAGGAGAAAAGTACTTATTCAATGTTTTAATATTGGCAAGCAAAAAAGCTCTAACTAAAAAATGGATGTTGAAGGACTGTCCTACA
This sequence comes from Pholidichthys leucotaenia, assembly GCA_020510985.1. Taxonomy (NCBI): domain Eukaryota; kingdom Metazoa; phylum Chordata; class Actinopteri; order Cichliformes; family Pholidichthyidae; genus Pholidichthys; species Pholidichthys leucotaenia. The sequence goes on from CM035836.1 coordinate 52,036,086, forward strand.
CCTGAAGATTGGACTAACGTGATCCAAGACATTTACTCGATGGAAAAGTTGACATTCGCACTGAGACAGGACATGGATGGGTTCATGAACTTTTGGCAACCCTGGACCGCATATGTGTCTTCCATTAGATCTAATCTTGACAAATACCATTTCAATAATGGTTCCGCTCTTTGTTCCAAAGCTACTCAGATGCTCTTTTATCTTTATTTACTTACTTTTTCTTTTTGTTTGTTTTTTTACTGGTTTGTTTTTTTTTTTTTGTTATTTGTTTTTTGTTTTTTTTTTTCCTCTTTAATTTCACTTTTTCTTTCACTTTAAAAAAAAAAAAAAAGGGGGGTGTTGTAAGAATTAATCTTCCAATGTTGTCAGATATCAGAAAATAAGGGAACATGTGATGAAAATGTAAACAATGCATTGCTGTAACGACCTGTATACCCTTTACAAAAACTTAAATAAAAAAAAAATAAAATAAAAATATGAACAGGCTTATTGTGTACTTTTATCACTACCACGAAGGAGTGGAGTACCTATGACGAATATTTTTGAAGATATTAGATGATTTTCGGTGTGATGCCAATTCGCTACATTCAGCCACAATGGATAACTTCCGTCGGCCACAACGGCCGCAAATAAGGTGCCGTATTTAGATGGTGTTCAACACTCACACACATTTTCTTTAGAAACTGCCATTCTAAAACTCTACACCATAGTTCACTTGAACAATAAATAACATAGCATGCTGGATGTGAGAGAGGAGAGCTGGAGCTGACTTCACAGCGGTAGCTTTTTCCTCATCATCCTGTTGTAGAGCAAAACTGTTGTAACAGTGCTAGGCATCTAGATTTTCATACTGCCTGCCTAAACTGCCGAACAGGACAGGGAAAAAAAAAAGAAACTGCCATTCTACCTCATATCTATAATCATAACAGAAATAATATGGTGGGATATAAATGTAATTTCTGTCCCTTATTTTTCTTTATATCTGTAGATCTCAAAATGAACGCAGCATCATTCTATGGAAAGCCAGCAGGTGGACCTCGGCCCAGGGCTCCACCTGTGGACAGTGACGACAGCTGTCTCAGTGAAAGTGGGGACAGTGATGAGGAATACACTCCTGAACCAGGTGATTACAAAAATCATGTTGTGCAGATTTTCCAGCCTGTTGTGATATTTATGGATGTAACTCAGTATAGTACATTTGAATAGATAAAAATGTCTGCTCTTTTCTAAAGTGATTTTTTTTTTTTTTCTACACCAGGTGATGAAAACGGCAGCAGCAGTGATGAAGACGCTGATGGGACTCATCGTGCACCTCAGAGCACCAGTGCTGCAGCTGCAAGAGGGAAGCCAGATGGGAAGAAATCAAACATTTCATTCATTTCAGTGACAACATGGCACCCGACAATAACAACAGTCTTTTCAAAATCAGGTTGGTTGTTGACTCGCTTCTCCCCAAATTTCAGGCTCTCCCTCAACAACAAATGTTGTGTGTTGATGAGCAAATGGTTCCTTTCCCCTTGTCCAAAAGTTCATTCCACAAATAAACTGAAGCAATGCACACTCTTCGCATTGAAAGGACAGTCAAACTGAGTGGGAGGAAAGAGGTGTTTCCAGGCAGGATTTTGTTCTTGTTCATTGCTTGTGTTTTGTGTTTATAATGTGTTTTTTATAGTTCATTGTAGTGGTTTATGATAGTTTGGCAGTCATGACAGTTGAAAATACTGAAAATAACTTAGTTGCATAAATAAGACTCCTCATACTTGAGATGGGAACAGGTGCTTTTTTACCGTTTTTTTACCATAGATTCCTGTTGTCGCTAATTTGCATCATACATAAAATTATATCTATTTTATGTGCTATAGTCAAATTAACTTTCTCAACTTAATTTAGCATCTACTTGAAAGCAAAAACACAAGTGAAATTTTTTTTTTTCATAATTGGAAATAAATTCAGGCGTTAAGGGTTAAGTGTCGAAATTTTTGGCTTAACCATAACTTAATATCAATGATGCAGTCCAATAGAACACTTTGTGTTAGTTTGTTCTGGGTTCAAAGGTAAATAAAGCTGCAAATCGTCTGCATAACAGTGGAAAGACATGGCTATTATTGACCCGAGTGGCAGCATATATAATGAAAACAGAATCGGTCCAAGGATAGAGCCCTGTGGGACCCCACAGGAGAGAGAGGCACTAGAAAAGGACATGTCACCAATCATTACAGAAAAAGTTCTATTAGAAAGGTAGGATTCAAACCACTTAAAAGGAACTCCGATTATATTGGCATGTTAGCTCTATATGCTTTATTTTTAAGTTAATAACATAACTATAATTTAATTTTTTTTAAAATAATTCCCAGTTTTATATATTTTAAAAAAAACTTTATCACGATTTTTGTTTACGTCGCAATGCATTCTGGGTAGTGACGTAGAAGGGTTGCAGCCGTTTTTTCTGTCTTATACAAGCCAAGAAGCGAAGCTACGAACTACTGCCATTTGTCAGTGAAAATGCCACATTGCACGGCTTTTGGATGTAATTTCCAATCAAAGGGAAATAAAGAGAGCGGGGTAAGCCTCCATAGCTTTCCATAAAGAGGGAAAGTTGAGGAAAAAGTGGGGCGGCAGCGGCTCAGCAGGTAGAGCAGGTCGTCTAATAACCCGATGGTTGGCGGTTCGCATCACGCTCTCCCCAGATATCCTGCCGTTGTGTCCCTGGGCAAGACACTTCACCCGCATTGCCTCCAGTGCCCATAACACTGGGTATGAATGTGTAAAAATGTTTAAATGCTCGGTGGCCGGAGAGGCTGTTGGCGTGGATTGGCAGCCACATTTCCCTCACTCTGAGTGTCTGTGATCACGCGCTACAGCGCATGCCTGATAAAGCTGACATATGTATTAATCACGCTATGATAAAGCACAATATCGCTCAACGCGCGCGCATGAGACATGTCTGTGATCGCACATAAAGCTGACATATGTATTAATCACGCTATGATAAAGCACAATATCGCTCAAAGCGCACAAGCGTGCGCTTTGCACACCAGTATAGCGGATGAAATTAGGGAACCCAGTGTGGAGGCACGGAATAATTGCAGGCAGGACACGGCGAACTGAAGTTTAAAAGGGTGTTTATTTCATCCTCCAGCACGAAGCTCACTCCAGCGCTGTGGAGCGAGCCCTTTTTTTTTTTTTTTTTTTTTTTTAATTACTTATTTTGTACCCATAGGTAGATTTGTTTTGCAGTCTGATGACAAGCCACCAGCTGCCAGTCGCTGTGTGCGCAAGCGCCCCTTAACTCCCTAACCTGCAAGTTTTGACATGTGGGAGGAAACCGGAGAAATCCCGGAGTAAACCCACGCAAACACGGGGAGAACATACAAACTCCACACAGATCACTGTTGGCCGGGGGCAGTGATCGAACCCACGATCTCCGCGATCCCCTGGCCGAGGGTAAACTGTGCTGCCACAGTGGTAACCACTGCGCACTGTGGTTAGTACAAAATAAGTAATAAAAAAAAAAGGGTTTGCTCCACAGCGCTGGAGTGAGCTTCGTGCTGGAGGATGAAATAAACACCCTTTTAAGCTTCAGTTCGCCGCTGTCCTGCCTGCAATTATCCGTGCCTCCACACTGGGCTTCCTTACTTTCATCGCCATACTAGTGCGCAAGCGCACTCGTGCGCTTTAAGCGATATTGTGCTTTATCATAGCGTGATTAATACATATGTCAGCTTTATGTGCGATCACAGACATGTCTCATGCGGCGCGTTGAGCGATACTTGTTCTTTATCATAGCGTGATTAATACATATGTCAGCTTTATCAGGCATGCGCTGTAGCGCATGATCACAGAACTCAGAGTGAGGAAATGTGGCTGCCAATCCACGCCAACGCCTCTCCGGCCACACCGAGCATTTAAACATTTTTACACATTCATACCCAGTGTTATGGGACTGGAGGCAATGCGGGTGTGAAGTGTCTTGCCCAGGGACACAACGGCAGGATATCTGGGAGATAGCGTGATGCGAAACCGCCAACCATCGGGTTATTAGACGACCTGTCTACCTGCTGAGCCGCTGCCGCCCCACTTTTTCCTCAACTTTCCCTCTTTAGGAAAGCTATGGAGGCTTACCCCGCTCTCTTTATTTCCCTTTGATTGGAAATTACATCCAAAAGCCGCGCAATGTGGCATTTTCACTGACAAATGGCAGTAGTTCGTAGCTTTGCTTCTTGGCTTGTATAAGACAGAAAAAACGGCTGCAACCCTTCTACGTCACTACCCAGAATGCATTGCGACGTAAACAATAATAGCGATTTACATCATAATAAAGTTTTTTAAAAATATATAAAACTGGGAATTATTTTCAAAAAAATTAAATTATAGTTATGTTACTAACAAAAATAAAGCATATAGAGCTAACATGCCAATATAATCGGAGTTCCTTTTAAGTGCAGTGCCATGGATGCCAACATGGTGATTCAGGCGTGACAAAAGAATAGTGTGGTCCACAATGTCAAAGGCTGCTGTAAGATCTAGCAGCACTAAGACCACAGGGCATTTGGCATCAACAGACATCATAATATCATTGTGCACCTTAAGCAGGGCAGACTCAGTGCTGTGACGAGATCTAAACCCAGATTGAAACTTCTCAAAAATAGAATTGTCTTCTAAAAAAGACTGCAACTGTATAAAAACAGCTTTTTCTAAAACTTTAGATAAAAAGGGCAAATGAGAAATGGGGTCTAAAATTAGATAAAACTGAAAGGGTCAAGGTGAGGTTTTTTAAGAAGCGGGCCTAACCACAGCATGTTTAAAAAGCAGTGTGGGACAAATCCTGAACTAAGGCAGGAATTATATAAAAACCAAAAGACCAGGGCCCTACAGTATTAAAAACCCTTTTCAGGATTCCAGCGGGAACAACATCCAGTGAGCAATTTGTAGGCTTCAGAGACTTGACTATATCAGCAAGTGATGATAAAGAAACCAACTCAAACTGTTCAAATACAGCAGAGTAACCCGGGACAACAGACAATCTTCCATTAAAACTGTTAATAGCTCGTCTTAACAGAGTCCACTTTATCAACAAAAAAGTGAAGAAAAGTCTCACATGTTGTAAACGAATCGTCTGTCACAGTCAGAGTGCATGGGTTTATGAAAGAGTTAATTGTGTTAAATAGCACTCTAGGACAGTGACTGCTGCTGGAAATAATATCGGAGAGATACTGAAATTTTGCCTTTTGCACGGTCCTCTGGTAATTAGCAAGACAATCCCTAAAAATTCCCAGAGACGCATGTAATTTGTCCTTTTTCCATCTCTGTTCAGCCTGCCTGACCTGCTGTCTAATGGCACAGATTGTATCGTTTAGCCAGGGATCTGTTTTCGGTTTAACCATTTTAAGCCGAAATGGAGCAATAGAGTCCAAAATCCCAGAGCAGGTGGTATGAAAGGAGGAAAGAATATTATCCGGATGGGAAGGGGAAACGAGTCCATTCAAGGCAAAAAAAACTGTGACTCCCTAAAAGCAGCAGAAAACTCCTCTGGTGTTGAAGAAGTGATGATGCGACGCCAGCATGATGGAGCCACAGGCTTGCTGGGTGATGAAGGGGTCAACAATTCAAAAATAATGGGGAAATCATCTGAGATGACAGACTCAAAATTTCTTTGAGAGAGATTGAGAGCCCAACAGAGATAACAAGGTCCACAGTGTGACCAAGACGGTGTGTTGGTTTGTCCGCTAAAATATCTAAATTAAATATCACCAACAATCTTTTAAAATCAGATCCCAGCTGATCAGATGGACAACAGACATGAATATTAAAGTCCCCACAGATCAAGAGTTTATCATATTTTGGCACAACATCTGCCAAAAATTCAGAAAACTCATTAATGAAGTCCTTATTATATTTTGGAGGACGATAAACAACAGCAAATAACACAGGACTTGTG